>CP092722.1:21873145-23073145 GCA_030273425.1 Microplitis manilae | reverse complement strand
GACAATATAAGAATTTGCACTTCCATCCATAAGACAAAATGCGTTTTTTGAGCGAATTAATCGAATTCTCATTTCGACTCCATTAAAAAAAAATTTATCTTGATTAAAAACATCGCAATGTAAATGTCCCATCAATTCTAACTCTTTTCCTTTAGACGAATAAGCGATATGTTAATATAGACCGGTATTTTTTTTTGCTACTACAGTATCCATTCCATCCCGGGTATCCATAGCCTATTTTTAATCAAATATATCGAACACGTCACGTTTTTTTAGTCGATTTTTTCTTCTTATTGATTTTACTTTCTCTTTTTGATGTCGTTTTTTTCTTACTCTTCCGCTTCTTTACCCTACCACTTCTGGTAGTCTTATGCGTAATTTTTGCGTATGCGCTTTCTTTTAAATCCAGATCCCCTTATGATCTCATCCAATTTTTCTGTTGCTTTTCTCTTTAGACGTAATCCAGATTCTGTAAGCCTATGTTCCAATGACTTTTTTAAAGGAATTTGATATGCTGTGAAATCACTCAACACATTAGCACCTGCATGAAGTGCCTCTTTTCCTATAGCATGTGCTGCTTTACTAAAAAACGGGACTACTCTGCGAAAGAGCTCTCCGAGAAAGGCCCCTATTCTATGTCCATGCTGATAAGACCCAACATAAACTTTACCAAATCTATTATATTTTTCAATGAAACCTTCTTCCGCCTGGTTATTGTAATATTCGATATAATGAGACATTTTAAATCAACTCTTTTAAAGTGTAGTGTTACGTTCAACGATCCGTACTCAAATGGTACAGGATCTCCGTCATTATCTCTTATATCTATTTCAATTTTTCTAAATGAATTTGATAAAACAGGAATATAATTAGGAGAGCCATAGGTGATAGTAAACATGCATCTATAGGTATTATACGTAACAGTACAGTGTTTACATCCCTAGTTACTTAGGGGGAGCATATATCTGAATATATGAAGAGACTGTTGGGTAAACCTCGTATTAAACTCAGAGGTCTTGGATTTATACTTGTGAATTCATAACTCCTCCCCTTTCTATTGCCATTACAAATTTTTGCTGTTTATTTCTATCAGTATAGCGTTCAAAGCCTAAAATATCTAATAAAGTATTTGACAGTTCAAGGATATGACTAGTGTCTTTACAAAAAGGTGGTTCCAAAATTCGCTTTATTTTAGTATATCTTGCATCAATAATTTCAAAATGAAAATGCTTCATCGACTAAAACCATATGAAACTCTGTTTTATTCATTCTGATATTGTTGATGCGAGAACCCAAGAATTAAATTTCTCGGGATATCCCTGCCACTTGACAAAGTAGTGTTTGTTTTCTCCTTTTCCCTTGGATTTAATTATCTTCTCGTTTGTAAATTCGTCTTTTTCAAAACTTTATTAACGCACACTAATTCTTGTTCATAAAAGAAACTGTCACGATTGGAGATCGTGATGGGCGTGAGTACGAAATTCGTATAAAATGTAGTGAATAAAAGGGTACTTACATTGATCAAGGCCCGATCCTATGACCTGGGCTCTGATGGGACTGATCTAATTTCACCATCGAACGTCGAGCGGTCAACGTAAGATTGTGTACCCTCTACTGTGAACTATCGGTCTGAGTGACTAGACAGGTAGAAAAATAAAGGATAAAGGAAGGTGGGTTGCCGAAAAGCTTCGTGAAGCTAGTATCTCATTGTTAAAGTAAAATTGTCTCATAAATAATGCTTTTCAAACGTTTTATGTTAACGAGTATTTATTTATTGTGGACTAAATATTCTCAAAATACAAAAGGGTTACAAATTTAAAATAGTAAATATGAAATTAAATGTTTCATGCATATGGTTTACAAATGTTTCAAAGTCTATGAAAATAAAAATACCAGATAATGGTTACAATGTTTAAAACTTATCCTAAACAGGCTTAGGTGAGGTGTTAGGACTGTCAGCACTAACACAGGACTCTCAATCCACAACGGGTTCTCGCGGTTAATCAATATGATTCTAATTTGCCGATTTATTTATTTATTTAGTATGTTTTGTTGCATCAATTTAAATGTTTATTAGTTTCAAAATCTTCGTAGGTTAAAATAAAATAAAGTCTTCGTCCTTCTCGCGGTAAAATAATTCTCACGTATTCAAATTCTTCGCGTCTTCGCGATAAAATAAAATATAAATTTGGTTACAAAATCTTCGCGTATTTTCACGCTAAAATAGTTTTAACATATTCGAATTCTTTGCTTTTTCGCGGTAAAATATTTTTCAAAATCGTCGCATTTATCGCGGTAAAATATTCTTTGATTCTTCACGTTTCTCGTGGTATAATTCAATATTTAAATAAAAATGAAATCAAATGGATTAAAATAAGATGAAGATAATCAATGATGTACCGGTGCTAAGCGGTTGATATTAGTTCACGACTTACACCGATCAGGGACCAATCGTACGATCTGGGCTCACGTGATCGGATGCTATACCCTAATATCACGTTGATTATGCTTCTGAAGCTAGTAGAAAATAATATGCCGAGTATACGAGTGCTTACGACGATCCAGGACCGATCCAATGATCTGGGCTCATGTGACCGAATGCTCAATCGGGATATCAATCCTCTAGCCACGAACACCATCAAGTGTCCGGAGTTCAGTAAGGTTTCGAGTTTGATCCCCAAAAGAACTGATGAGCTAAAGTCCATGGTCTTTTTATATGGTCTTCACATATGAAAAGTGGTGGCAACTTATTTCCCATACGAAAAGACACGGACTCGCCCGAAAATTCTAGGCCCATGCACACGTGTGATCCCTGGAAAATAGATTTGACTATGAAGTAGGCCGAAGACTCTGGCGTCCTTCTGTCACCGAGCAACGATCATGCAGGAAACCATAAATTTGATGGTTTCTATTAGCTTTCCTTAAATTCCAAGAATCACATTCAGGTGCACATCAAGGAAACGATTACAGCGCTTATGCTTAGATTCTTAAATGGGAACGGATATATAAATTTTAAAAATACGTTAAGTAAAAATGATGAAATTTCAAGAAAAGAGAAATCTATAATACACGTGGTCCATTAGTACAATCCGGCTTAATTGTAAAGCGTTGACAACGCTCAGGTAGGCATGTTTGTCCGGTACGACTGCTGGCGTCACTAGGTCGGCGTAATATATGAAAGGGTTAACGTATAAAAGGCCTTAATGTGTACTTATTTCGGCTGAAAAAAAAAAAATTAAATTTTTGAATGTAGCAGCCGTGACAAAACTATCAACTTCTTCACCATTTAAATCTTTTAATTCATAAATAGGAATCTTTTGCCGAAGTTTTGCTTTTGTTATTTGAAAAATTTCTTCAGTATAACCAGCCTCATATCCTTCTTAAACACTGACTTATATTTACTCATCCGAACATAGTCGTTTACTTTATATTTAAAGACTTTTTTTCGCGTTACTATTGTTGGAAACTGTTTTTTAATATTGTTCCATGCGATTTTAGCATTATATATAGTTACAGATGATGGTTCCATTCTAATTAAGCTATGCTTTGCATTATCGTACGCATCAACTAATTGCTGTAAGATATCTAAATAACGATAAGTTTCATGCCGAGCAAAATATTGTCACATGCGTTCTTTCAGAGTTCGGTTTACTCGTTCTACTAATGCACATTTAACATCAGGATTACGAGCTGTTCTAAAGTTTATATTTTTTAATTTCAAAAAGTCTTAAATAGTAGTAGCTACAAATTCTTTTCTTTTATCTGTTTTTAGCATCATCGGAGTACGGTTATTGTTACGATTAAAAATATTTTTAAAGCCTTAAAGTACAGTTGCTGCAGACTTATCTTTTAATGGTTCTACTCATAAATATTTACTTAGTATATCCATTACAACTAAAAGAAATGAAACACCATCGTTATATGTTTTTAAAGATTTTAATTCCACCAAATCAGCTTCCCATACATCATCAATATTTCAAACAGTATATGTCTGGTATAACTATCTTGAGCTGCTAACCACTCATTTATCTTCTTTGCAGATACCTTATTTTTAAATTTTTCCAATAAATTTCGATCTCCAGATTACGAAACAAGATTAGTTGGATCATAATACTCTTTTTTGAGTATTTCTTCTTCTTCTACAGTCGCTTCCATTTGAATAAATTCTTATAAAACTGCTTTTTGTTTCCTCCGTCTTGTAGAGTAGAGCTTGCTTGGCTAAATGGTCGAAAACTTTGTGAGTCTTCTGAAGAATTATTTTTATTCGATCATGTTGGGGTAGAGGTACCAATAGGTAATTTATTTAATCCTACTAAACATTTATTTCAAAAACTTTTATTTTCTACAAATTCACGAAGAGTGTTAATTTCTTTCAGATAGGTAGCGACAAAATTTCTACCAGTAGGTTTGGTATTTTTCCGACGACGCACGGCATCATCGATAAGATTTCCAATATTACTATTAGGAATCTCATAGCCGTCTAATATGACACTACCATTTTGATCCCACGATAATCTTTTATCGGTATCGACGGAATCAATATGACGCAAAATATTTTCTGCTAATGATTTATAAGTTTTTGGAACACCTTTTATTATGTCGTGAAACTCGTATGATCTTATTCCTTCAGTGCTAGTGTTACTTTCTAAAATACTGTGAGGTTCTTGGGTGTCAATATTTTCTAAAATACTGCTTATATCATTTTCCTTAGACGGGCTGGATGACTGGGCAGAATTCGATATTTCCTGTTTTCACTATTCACATCTCTTGTATGTTCTTTCTTTTTTGAAAATCAATATCGTCTGAGTATTTCTGAATATTGTTTCAATTTATCATTAATATTTGTAGAATCATCGTTTAAGACTTTAGATAACTCAGCATCCAAACGTGAAATAAAATTTTCAGGTGTCTGCGACGTGGGTAAATATTGACTTGACAATGAAGATAATAACTGTTCAAAAAATTTTTTTTTCCGTAGAATTTACTGAATTAAGTTTTTCTATAGTTTCTTGTGGTACTAAAACCATTTTTCTTGCATATTTCATATCTTTAAAAAATATTTGATAATAATGCACCGATTATCGGTCCCAGTAGCATAGGCAAAAATGCCCCACCTTTTTGATTAATAATTATTTTTTTGATTGACCAATTTTTATTTTTTTCCGAAAGTTTTCGTAAAATTTTTTTATGCTTGGATAGTAATTTTTTTTCGGAATCTTTTATTGGTATATTACCACGTAAAATGCTTAAACAATATTCACAAATAACATGAATGAAATCTTTTTTTGCGTGACGTAGTATAGCGCGACGTTGATCAGCTGATGCATATACAAGAGCCTGAAGGAGAGCAGCGTTTTTGCGTCCAATAGTTTTACGCAGCGATCGACTGCGAAGATCCTTCTCTTGCTATTACAATCGTATGACTGGAATATTATTTTGCAAGTTGGCTCCTTTTATATCATTACTTTTTTTAGGTATATAAACATAATGATATTGATCGCTTGGAAATATACATGTCCTGAATCGGCAGTTTTCTGGTGTAGATTGTTTGAGGTCAAGAAGCAGATAATCGTGAGCCTTAAATGTTGCATAAAAATGAGCATCTTGAAGAAACTTTGGATTCTCTGGGTAAGCTTGTCTAGCCAAATGAAAAATTTGTGCTTAGTCACGAGAGTTTTTAAAGACTACAATATAATTTGTGTTAAGTGGAATATCTCGTTGACCTTTTCCTTGATAAAGTAAATTTTGAGATAAAAACATCACACTTAATTTTTTGTGATGACTGCTTTTTGTAAATAAATCGACAATAGAGACCCATTAGATGATTCTCGCATTGAAGCGTCTACTACCACTAATTTAGTCAAGTTATCATCGAAATCACTGGTTTGAGGCAATCCTTCTCTGAACTCTACCAATAACTTATCGTAGTCTGTGTATCGCACTTGCCATTGCGCATAATAAGAATTATTTTCTTAAATTCTCTATCGCAAATTTCGCGGATTTCTTTTAAGAAACGCTTAACAAAAAAAGTTTTCCACAACCAATGGGGACAGAAATGATAGCAGTGAATGGATGTTTCCACCTTGCATCCATTTTAACTTATGGAATAATATTGAAGATGTAGGAATATTTGTAGGAAAGGTAACTTAAATTAAAAATTATAAGTACAAAACTTCATTTTTTCTTTAATTTATTTAAAAATTTCTTTATATATAAATTTAATGGAGTGTATTTTCTTCATCAGTTGGTCTAATTACAAATTTAAATTTATTGTACTGTCCCTCATGGTAAAGAAGATATAAAGTATCTTCTTCGATGAATTTATACAGTGCCTCTAGCGATGCAGGATCCTTTTGAAAAACTACAGTAGTACGCTTAGACAAATAAATGCAAAACTCGCCATTAAGAGCAGCGCCAATACTATCACCGAATTTCGTTGAAACAGATTTCAAGTCAATGACGTTGTATTCCTTATTCACGACCAGTTCTGACATTTTCTTCTTTGGTAAAATATCTTTCAGAGTTGCAGAAGAGTTTATCACTGAAAGATCCATGACTAAATGTATTACTCCTACTTGTAACTTGTATCTTTTTTTTATCTTCGGCTTTTGTTAAGACCTGATGATATTGGTCTCTACGAATACTTGAAAATGATACATCAAACGCTGGTTTTTTTTTCAATGACAAGAGAACGTATTGAATTATAATTAACTAATGTAGAAGTTGATACATTCAATTTAAACCTTTTAATTTACAACATTCTACTGTTTTACCCTTCTTATAGTCCTTCACTAGATACGCATAAAATTTGGGTCCACCGGATACAAAAGATGTAATATATGCTTCTTTGCCATAATCTTTTTCTAACTCGTTAGTGAGATCACCAAGAAAATCTCCTGTTTCTAAGACTTTTCTTTTATTATCGGTTACATCAATTACTGAATCAGTATTATAGCATAAAACTTGTTCACCGAGATCTTCTAAGTAAGTATATAGCTAAGACGAGTCTGGGCAGTAGTAAAAGCTGCAATAACGACATTCGTACGATGAAGGAATATAACTGTATGAATTATTTTCCGAATTAATAAAGATAGTATCTTGATTAATGGGTACGAATTCTTTAACCACTACTCCTGGGTTAAAAACTATACTACAAAGCTCTTCGTAAGATTTTACGATTGCTTTTTTTCTCATATTTTCACGCTGGCCGAATTTTCCTCAAAATGAATTGAGAAATAATTTAGCTAACGATCTTAAACCAGGGTTTTCTCCAATTTTATCGCGGTCTAACCTTATACCTCCCCTCTCTTCGTGCTGAACTGTATAATCTTGTTTTGATTTTTCATCAATACAGTGATTTGGCCATCTCGATGCCTCCTGTTTTATTTTTAAAAATGTATTTATGTATTCGACAAATAATCCCGTGCTATTTTGATCGTTTGGGCCATATTTTACTACTTGATAGTCCCAAATTTCCTCAATTTCTTTAATTATATAGCCGGGATCTACAGCTTTTCGAAGTTCGCATGTTACCCACGTACCGTAAAACTCGCGCTCTATTTCATTTTCATGAGGATAATCTGATTGTAATTGATTCCCACAACAAGTCATACATAATGGAAAAAAAAACTTATCGTGCATACGTACTGGCAAAGCAGGATGATATAAATGTCTTGGTGGTAAGACTCTACATTTAATTAAACCATCAACATTGCTAATGTTGTTATTAGGAGCGATAGTTTGACAATCTGGACCTACATAAACTTTTGGAAGTCCTACGGGAAAAATACCATTTTTCAAAACCCATGGATATAAAGAACACACATCAACATAGTGAATCAGTTCAATATCTTTACCATGAATATTTTTTTTAACGTCATAATACGTTTTCACGTTACCAGTTCGACCACCAAAAAAGGCATCGCGAGGGTTTAACAGGTTAACAGATATGAATTTTGAATTACTGAGAAATAATTGTAATGACTGATTATTTTTCTTTTCGCATATGAATTCACATTCCCAAATCTCAGTTAAATCGAATCTGCTATCTATAATTTCCTTACTCTGAAATTGAGCCAATTCATAACATGTGTTAAGGGTACACTGTAGAATATAATTTGAAAATTACAATACAAAAGGAATTGAATTTTCATAACTAGATATTTGAATTGTATTTTCTATAAAAAAAAGCTTCAAATTTAATGTACTTACTTTAATAATGAAGCTGATATTTAAAATTAAGAAAAAAAATATGAATTTTCATAAACGTACTTAAAATTTATACTTGTTTTTTAAATTTTCAAAGCAAGTATTAAAAATTATAAGACATATTGAATTTTAATAATTCCATTTGAAATTCCATAATACTTATTTGAAAATTCAAATGCTCATATATGAAATTTCTGTGCGTGACGTGATGCGCGTTCAGTAATCAAAGATTGTGTATTAGTGAAATATATATAATAAATGTGAGTAATGTGAGCGGTGTACATCAGACTTTATTATTGTTATAAAAGAACGATATCCGCGACTTGGAGTTAAGCCGCACCTTAATTCGTTGGAATAATATAAAATAATCGGACTGAATATTTTAAGACTGAATAATTTTAGAATAGTTAGGTAACTATTATAATTTCCGAGTTTACTTGGAAAGTCGTAGGGCGAATAAAAGTAAAATGCGCGAGATAATATCGGGCAGCAATAGAGAATATCAGAGAATAACTGGGCTAGCTATACTGGCTTATAAAAACTGACTCAGGCTGCATAATTGCGTACTTTATATATTCTTGTGATTTGGGTAATTACGGGGGCTAATGGGAAAAGGGGGTAAGCTACGAGCGTAAGTGCTCTAGTTTTTCTGGGGGACCAATAGACATTTAACATATCGGTGATTGGATGGACACTATGTATCTTTGATAAGGAAGATAACCACATAGGTCCCTTGAATGAGAGAATAACCAATCAGAAAATTATGAACGGCTATTCGATATCGAAGATGGAATACAATAGAGGAAGTAGTTGGGCAGTGTCATGCGAGGGGGAGTTTTCTGTTTCAGGACTTGGACTAGATATAAGGAGTAGGGGACATCAAGTCAGGTGATGACAGATTTGGTGGGTAGGTAAGGTAATTAAGAAGAGACGTGAAGGGTTGGCTCTTATTGAAAGAGGCTTCACGGTTAGTTAGCTAACGGCTTTATCAAAGACTTTGATAAAGCGAATTTTATTGGCTAAGGGGGGAGGGGGGTCAGGGGTACGAGTAACCAGAGTGTCGACTTTTATTATCTGATTGTTATACCGGATGCGATGTTGACATGTTCTGGCTACGAAACGAGCCATCCGTCTCGATATTGGCACAGCTGATCAAAAACTAGTATTGAAGATGTTACCGCGATTTTATATTCTTTTTATTGAAGAGTAATATATAAATTGTCGTGTACAAAAAAAATTAGAATATGAATCAGCTCTTGATTGAACAAAAGACCGGATGTCTCGGCGAACTGAGGCTAGTTGAAATTTGGTGGTACTCCGCGGGAGGTAAAGAGTCACGGTAGGAGACTCTTTGTGCTAGACTCGTAGTCATCGTTTAAGTTGTACCTCTGCTATGATTCTAATGTGGTAGTGGTTGACTCACACGATTGCATTTAGGTGGTCTGATTAGAAATTTTATTGTCAACCTCCTGTGCAGCTGTTCAAAATAAGAAGCAACGAAAAAAAAGACTACCGCACGAAAGTTGCTTTACGCGAGAATTAAAATTTCATTCTATACGAACAAATTGTAATAACCTTTAACTGAATATTTTTCTTGCTCGATCCCGACGTAACATTAGCTTTGTTTTTGGAGTTCGAGGCCTCAAATAAATTCGCAATATCTCAAACAATAGATAGGAGCTCGTATCCGCTTGGTGACTCTATTAGCTTCGTTTTAGGAATTGCGAATTAAAGTAAAGTAAGTATAGAGTTTCTAAAATTGTAAAGACTGTATAAAGTTTGTGCATCTTCGGCTGACACTACCGAAGATTAGGGGTAAGAAATACGTAGAATTACTGAAACAATTCCTCTAAGAATTTTTGTATCATTTATATTAATTACAATTATAATTTCATAATTCCCTCTTTTTTTATTTCGAGTCCTCATTACCAACTTAGATAATATTCACCTAGGTCGTAAGAACACGTTTTTCATGAGAAACATTCACCACCCCACTGTTTTCTTTCAACTTTTAATCCCGGACCAATTCGCCACGCCTCCGGTCAAAACGGGAATCGTCTACTCAGGTACAACCGCTTGGTACCAGAGTAGTAAACTTACGCGATAGGTAAAGATAATCAATCTGGGTGAATTCATTTTCTGAACACTTGGTAGCATGATTGCAGAGGCTACCGAGCGAGAATTAACTTTTATATTATTTTAAATATTGAGCATGTTGATAATTTATTTATTATAAATTAAGTATTTTAATTTTCTGAGCACGTTATATAATTATTGATTAAAGAAATAAGCACCTGTAATGTTTTCCGTCGGAATAACCTCTTCAGGAACGTGGTCGTTGATCACTTGAATTTTCGTGGTTTTTGGATACTATTTTATGAGCTCGGGTGCCCACAATTACAATAATAATTATATTTTTGATGAGCTTATCGATTACTGGATTTATTATTAATTATTAATTTTAATTAATTACTCGAGATGAGCGCAAAATGATACGATTTAAAATAACACGTGTTATCACTTGGATGTATATATGCGAAAGATAATGGCGGCCGTCTTCTCGGCATGAAGCAGGAAAGCGAGGTTGCGCTTGCGCCGCATTGCGCATGCTCAGGTTTAAAATTATAGCTAGGCCCCAGTAAGTGCTGCCTCTATTTGCTAGAAGTGAAACTATATTTGAATTTAAATATAATTCCAATTACGCAACAGATACCATTAAGATCAAAATCACGGACTTCTCAGATTTTTTTTTTATTTATCCAATGTAATCCCACTTAATAAATCGGAGACAAAGAAATTGTGTTGTGGATTGAATTATAGCGATAAAAATTTCAAACGAATAACGATAATTAACGCATATCCAAAAAATGAAATACGATTAAATGCCAGTAAATGAGCAAAAATATGTGGCTCAATTTCTAAAATAACTGATTACTTTCATGGGGTAAAGTCAGCAGGTTATCGTAATAAATACAAGAAAATAATGTGTCAAGGCCTAAAAATTACATTCTCCCAATGCAAAGGAGAGCGTTGCATCATATTAATACATCAAAGTACAAGGGTTTTCCTACTCAGCTCTACGGCTGACACACTAAAATCTAACTACTGAAGGGTCAACTACTGGCTAAATTACTTGAAAGTACTACCTATTCAAGAATATATGAATGACTCTGAAAAAAATGTCTCAAATTTATCCTAGACAATATGTTACAAAATTCAATTGACATCTCTGACACTGCAACGATAATGATGTATCTTCAAACACATTTTCTTGAGTTATACAAATACAACGAACGTTGAACTTCAACAAAAACGAACATCGGAGGCCTCAGCTTGACATTTTTCTGAAAACTACTATATTTCCATGAAGAATTCATACAAAGAACTATGACTCAAACAGAGTACAAACAATCATTCGCTTATGTACAGTATCACTACGACAACAGAATAGTAGAAGAAGGCACTGTTTATTAAAATATTATCGATAATACAGTTATAACCTACATAATTACTTAATATAAAATTAAATAAAGAAATTTTATAAGAAAATTTGGTTCTTATGAGTATGTAGGACCGAGTGAGAAAAAATATCTAAATAAATAAGAAATAATATAACAGTAAATCTTTTATTTGACAACCCATCCCATTATCTACAATACAGATCCCAGCCTCCATAGGAAAATCACTCACTCCAATCACCTACCGTTACATCAATTACTTCACAACATGGAAAGTATTAAAGCTACCTACTAATGTTACGTTCCCGTAATATTTAATTGATTAAATTAAATAATTATTTTTAATAAAATAATTTTATACAATGTAACGGAAATCGGTTATGATAAGAGAGTCGCCGTGGCTTGCAGGTAGTCAAAACTTACGACGTTGCATCAGACCTGGGCTACGACGATTCTCTCACAGGGAATCTGAGATGCAGCGTCAACATTTTGTCAACTCTGTTGACTTTATTATATTTTTATGAATACTAGATAGTCAGTCTTATGAGAGAGCTCATGGAGCTCGAACCTCTGCTCTCCAGCCTTAATAAATCACTATCAATCCTAAATTAATTCAACCTTACTTTGGGCTGCCATAAGGCAGGAGATTAATTGGAGACTCATTTTGATTATGGTAATATTATATACCTGAAAATAAGGGCCAATTTGGACCAGTCTCATGAGAACTATCATGAGAGAACTGAGTAATTTTTTCAAGTTCACAAGTTCCAATGCAAATTAATTTCACTAATTAATTTCTATTATAAAATTTTAATGGGTTAACTCAATGTAATTGTCAATTATGTCACGACACTTTCTTTTAATAATCACAAATGATCAAAGGCCATCCCGGTCACAGCACCACTGTGACGTTTTGGGAATTACCCCAAATTAATTAAAAATAGAAATTATTTTTAATTATTTAATTTTAATTCACGTTTGGCCTCGTTGGAGTGTCTATAGACCCCTGGTGCGCCGTGGTCGTCGATTATTCGATTAATTATTAATTTAATTGATTTTCGCGATTTTAAAGTATGTTCGCGATCTGGTCTCCATATTATTTATGAGGATTCAGGATTTAAGAAATCTTGGACAGCCGGTGGCAGCGCCCAATATTCAATTGATGGATTTTGGATTATTGGGCTGCCGGTAGCAGCGCCCAATATAACCATGGAGTCGTAGGGTATTGGGCTGCCTGATGGCAGCCCAAAATAAGGTTGAATTAATTTAGAATTAATTACGGAGATTAACTCTATAGAGAACAGAGATTCGAGCTCCATGAGCTCTCTCATAGGACTGACTATTTAGTAGTCATAAAAATATAATAAAGTCAACAGAGTTGACAAAATGTTGACGCTGCATCTCAGGTTCCCTGTGAGAGAATCGTCGTAGCCCGGGTCTCATGCAACGTCATCTGTTTTGACTACCCTCGAGCCACGGCGACTCTCTTATCATAACCGATTTCCGTTGCATTGTATAAAATTATTTTATTAAAAATAATTTATTTAATTTAATCAATTAAATATTACGGGAACGTAACACTACTAAGAAATATTGAATCAAGAAATAATAAATTTGGAAGAAGAAGAAAGGTGACCTAAGATCAGCGACTTTAAACGTTTGGTAAAATGCCATACTCACGGACTCCTAAACAACAAGTTCCGATGTTTACTAAGCAACGCTATTCTCCTACGGCATTGGATTTTCAATCAACGACAAGCACCGTTCCCATTTTGAATAAGGACACTATGGCAGAACGTCTCTACCCAACCAACGTTAAGTAATGATAATTATGAAAATTGAACAAAAAATCAATGATAATAATTAATTTGAAGTTTAAAACTATACTCTACGAAAGAGTAGCATTTGAAGTATTGTTATTTTGAAGTATTTTACCACATGTAGTTTTTTATAGATAAAAAAACATTTATACTTAAAAAATGAATACTAACAATTATAAAAGAATGTTACATGGACAGAAATATCATATAAATATTCCGATACAACATAATAATGGTTACATTACTCTACAGTGTCACACTTATGTTATGTGACTTCCTATACCAACTACAGAGTGATGTAACCATTCCTATGCCGCATCCCAATACTTACTTGACAGTACTGTCCGTGTACCATTCTTTTAAAATTATTATTATTCCTTTTTTAAGTTCAAAAGTTTTTTTTTCTCACCTCCGGCTGAAAAGTGCAACTTTTGTCCCACTGTGCAAATCGAAGCTGCCGCTTTCCGTTTCCGTCGAGGAGAAAAATATTATACACACTTTGGGAAGTAAATAAGAAAGCCCCAGATTACATGTTTGTCTCAGAAGAGGTTGTGGCGCCCTCTAGGAGGTGTCAGACTAAATACGTACCTCGCTCTTCGTGGGTTCTGGGGCCAGTACCAGGGTAACCACCAGCGAAGGAAGTTACCATATTTGCGTAAGTGTGGAGCTCGAGGAAAGCTAAGAGGTAACTATGCGGTGGGTCAGGTCAGCCCACGCTGCTTGTCTAAAATACCAGGTGGACAGAGGTCCATTAAAGCCCGTTCACAATAGTTGAAGGAAACCTTTATGGGTACATGGGGAGAAGTTGCGTCCTACAATCCTACGCAACCGGTTCATCAGAGCCGAAATCTGGTACCATGAGGGACCTTTTTCAAGTCCCACTTCAACCAGAGTCTCTCTATTTGCCGAGATTGGAACAGTGTTTGGGTCCAAGTGAGGTTGGTCTCGTGGTGGCTGTTTGTAAAGCGACCACATGCATTGCTTAATTATAGGGTAAGCTAATGTGAGCTTATGTTCACATTTCGCTTTTATAATATATGGTGGAGTCAGTACATACGAATAGGATTACGCAGCGCGAGTGTGCCCAGAAAGGTGTGGTATCGGCCTCCCGTCGAACGGAGGTGGACTTAATCGTCCCGTTACATCAATTTTTTTTACGCCATGTTTGTTGATTTCTGCTTCGCCTCGGCAAACAATTACATTCCGATCTAAGTCATTTCTTACTTAGTAAAGTAAGAAATGACTCAGATCGGAATGTAATTAAATTTAATAATAAGGCAGTAGCCTTAGGTGTGTAATATACTATTTTATGATGCCAGCATCGAAACTTGAAGTTTCAGTGTCTCAACAGCTCATCGAAACAAGCTAATTTCGAACTGATGCTGCGAACAACTGCTAGCAAGTTCGTAATTCAAAAATTCCTCCATACAGCGGGCAAAAACAATTGTGTTTCTTCTCTTGGGAAAAAACACAATTGTTTCAGCCCAGTGTCAGTTATATTTAATGTTCATTTGCAGCCCTATTACTCTCATTTGTTTACTTGTCATTTCAGTTTACTCAGTTCATTCTCTTACTAACATTTTTAATAAACCAAATAAAATTACTAAAAAGTCAGTGAAAATGATATTTTTTTCTTGTTTATTATTTAATAAGTGACTGTTAATCATATATTTTTCATATTCTAACAGTTCTCCACATTATCTGCTTGAAATTAACTTGTTTCTTACTAGCTGCTGAAAATGAATCTTGAAGTTCCAATGCAGGTAATCATAAAAAATATAATGTCACTCAGGATAAAACACGATTTCAGATTGCGGGTGATGTCAGCCCTCACCTGCGGCTCGAACAGCCGATCTCGTCCTAGTCTGAAATCGTCTTGTTTCATCCCTCGTCACACGGTATACTATTATTTGTTAAAAATTGCATATAATACACTAGTCCCAAAAATTAAAGGATAGAAAAAAAATTCGAAATTTTTGGGTGATTTTCAACATGCTGTAACTCGGTGAAAAATGATCGTAGAGTAAAAATAAAAAAAGCAAATTGTAGCCTCAAGTTTCTAGTTTTCATATCTGGACCTCAAATATCTTTATCATGCTCGGTTCCGGAGTAATCTTAAGAAAACTGACGAAAAAAAAATTTTCAAAATTTTGGCTCGTCTTTCAACAAGTCTATGGGCTTCAATAAATTTTTTTGGATAATCTGATCTTAGGACTCTCTTAGGAAATTTTATGCCCTTCAATTTGGCGGGCTCAAAAAGTCTCTACGTCAAGTTGGCGCCGATTTATCATTGATCAAAGCAAAAAAGTCCATTTTGGCTTTGATAATCAATAACTCCGAACGTATTGGTCGTACAGAGAATGGAAGTAGGGTTTTGAAAACTGGAAAACATTCTCTATAAGAAAAAATTAAATGCTTTTGATAAAAAAATTTTTTTTGAAGCGATAATGTTTATTAAAAAATAGGTCTAAATTGGCATATTTAAGGATATTCGGAAATCTTGCTATAACTTTGGATATAATGGATGAACAAAGGATATCGTCGTTTTTTTTTCAACCTCAAAGTGTCCTGAAAAAACCCTGAAAATTTCAAAGCGCTGCGATTTTTCTTTCTTAGTGTCCCGAAGCTTCAAATTTATCGATTTTGCCAAATATCTTCACAATTGTAGTTTCTCGGTTTTTGTCATTTTTTCGATTTCCAAATGTTTTTTTTCACCAGAAATCTTGATTTATTTAATCAAAAAGATTTTTTAAAAAAAATTTTTTTTTTCAAAATTTTTTTTTTTCAAAAATTTTTTTCCAAAATTTTTTTTTCCAAAATTTTTTTTTTCGTTGTATTCGCAATGATTTATCATTGTCAAGAAAAATTCCTCAATTTTTTTTAGCCGCTCGCATTAGCGTTTCCCAAAGCGTACCACGTGGAGATTGCACGGTCGAATTTATGCTTCTTACACACATACCGACAGTAAAAAAAAATTGAGGAATTTTTTTTAACAATGATAAATCATTGCGAATACAACGAAAAAAAAAATCTGGGCGTCGGTTGGCCCTGCGGGCCAGCCCCAAAACTTCCCGCTGTTTTCGACCTCAAAGAGCTCAAAAACATTAGTGTAGATATATTTTCGAGCTCTTTGAGCTATCACATGCGATTGTTTTTTTACGATCTTCTCAAGCTCTAACAAGTTGCCTGTTATGCTGAAGTTTGAAAATTTATATAAGAATCAAGAATTGTTAATGAAGCGGTTTCTGAAATTTAATCCCTGATTATGTTCAATAAGATAAGTGTATTCAGGAAGAAATCAATGCCAAGGATTCAAATCAAGACTTAAATGAGTTTTGACGCATGTGAGAAACAATCAAATATGAAATATCCGAGAAAAATATTGAAAACTACGTTTTATCAATTACATTGTTGGTACTATGATTTAAACTAAAAACCAAGTTCGATGACATAATTTATCGGAAGTAACCATAGAAAAGATGAGTTGGTATGACCTCAGACACATTTTAGTAGGTTATATTATAATTCATCCAGGGAAAATAACATAAAATGTTATTTTTTTAATTTTTCAACGCCGATATCTTTCGAACTAATCGATCGATTTTAACGTTTGAGGTGACAATCGGCGCGTTTTATTGAATTCTAGAGCTGATTAAAATTTGAAATCGATCGCGTCAGTCGTTTCGAAAATATTTAGAAAAAACCGTTTTTCACCATTTCTTTCTCCCGCGATCACTCTCGAACGAATTATCCGATTTTGATGTTTAAGGTGGCAATCGACGCGTTTTTTTAAGTACTAGAGCTGATTAGATTTTGAAGTTGATCGTATGAGTCGTTTCTGAGAAATCAATAAAAAACTAAAAAAAAATTTTTTTTTTTTTTCGTAATTCGCAGATATTTTCGAGTCTATTTGATTCAATGATCTGAAATTTTCAGGAAAGTTGATGGCCAACATGCTCTTTCCATCGCCGCCTTAAACATCCAAATCGGTTCATTAGTTCAAAAGTTACAAAGAGTTTACATACATACACACACACACACACACACACACACACACACACACTCGGACATCATTCCGAAAATAGTCAGAATAGCTTCCTAGGACCTCAAAACGTCGAAATCTGATGAAAACTCGATTTTCGAAAATCGGGGTGAAAACAATAACTTCCCGAAATTTTTGAAAATCATCGATTTTCTAAGCGGGAAGTTAAAAATTTTTAAAAAAAATTTTTTTTTTTCGATTTTTTTTAAAAAATCTTTTTGATTAAATAAATCAAGATTTCTGGTGAAAAAAAACATTTGGAAATCGAAAAAATGACAAAAACCGAGAAACTACAATTGTGAAGATATTTGGCAAAATCGATAAATTTGAAGCTTCGGGACACTAAGAAAGAAAAATCGCAGCGCTTTGAAATTTTCAGGGTTTTTTCAGGACACTTTGAGGTTGAAAAAAAAACGACGATATCCTTTGTTCATCCATTATATCCAAAGTTATAGCAAGATTTCCGAATATCCTTAAATATGCCAATTTAGACCTATTTTTTAATAAACATTATCGCTTCAAAAAAAATTTTTTTATCAAAAGCATTTAATTTTTTCTTATAGAGAATGTTTTCCAGTTTTCAAAACCCTACTTCCATTCTCTGTACGACCAATACGTTCGGAGTTATTGATTATCAAAGCCAAAATGGACTTTTTGCTTTGATCAATGATAAATCGGCGCCAACTTGACGTAGAGACTTTTTGAGCCCGCCAAATTGAAGGGCATAAAATTTCCTAAGAGAGTCCTAAGATCAGATTATCCAAAAAAATTTATTGAAGCCCATAGACTTGTTGAAAGACGAGCCAAAATTTTGAAAATTTTTTTTTCGTCAGTTTTCTTAAGATTACTCCGGAACCGAGCATGATAAAGATATTTGAGGTCCAGATATGAAAACTAGAAACTTGAGGCTACAATTTGCTTTTTTTATTTTTACTCTACGATCATTTTTCACCGAGTTACAGCATGTTGAAAATCACCCAAAAATTTCGAATTTTTTTTCTATCCTTTAATTTTTGGGACTAGTGTAAAATACTCCAAAATAACAATACTCCAAATGCTACTCTTTCGTAGAGTATAATTTTAAACTTCAAATGAATTATTATCATTGATTTCTGGTTCAATTTTGATAATTATAATTACTTATTCAAACAATAAAAATTTTTTAATGACAAAAAAATTAATAATACTAACAGATATTTTTGACTGAAATAAGCAATTCTTCTTTGTAATATATTCATAGATTCATTAAATTCAGTTTAAAAAAATCAATATTTTCGATTTTATGAACAATTAAAATGACCAAAACACGATTTTTCAAACACATTTGACAGTAAAGCAAATAATTCAAAAGTCTTCAGGAATTCCGAAAACTTGAAAAGAGATAATTTTTTATTTATATTTTTGGAAAATAGATTTATCCAAAATTGATAGGAGATCTTTTTTGTTGAACTTAGAATTTCCTACAAAATTATATATTGGTCTTTTAGATAAATTGATCTGCTGATGAGTTATGATGTTCCAAAGCTTAAAAAAAATTTAGCCCATGTTATTTAAATGGAAGATGGAAAATTGCGATGAGGCAGTTGTTAATATTAATGTTAAGAGCTCAAACTTTGACAGTATTTTTTTTCGTCATCTCGAACAACATTCTCGATACCATTTTTGAAAAAAAAAATATTCGATTTTTTTGAATCAGTCTAATGTATATATTTGCTTATTAAGTAACTTTCCCTTTACATACATAATCTATAATAAACAATATATACGTATATAAATAAGGCATCTTAACATGGCAAGTATTACTAATTTTTATTATTTTTTTATTTTTTCGCATCGTTTTATTTAAAGCTATACAAATATAAAATGAGAAATACAATTAGTTATGAGATAAGACTACGCAAGCCCAGAATACTTACGACCTAAGGCATGTTTCTTTTCACCCTCCACCACCTTCGGAAATCCCCTAGAAGTAAAAGGTCTACGAAGACAGACAGCTGAGACGCTGAAGTCACGCATCTACTGGCTCTGTAGCTGATGCGACACCTTTACTGCGCATCACGTCACAAGCAGTCATAACAGCAAGGCCCAACAACAAACGAAGAGATAATCAGAGGGGCCACTTAGAGTAAGCGTGCTTACGTTAACGTCCCTCCTCTTCCCAAAAGGGAAAGTTTCCTTTAAGAACAGAGAAGAGAGATCATTTGGCACCCGAAATGGATAGAGATACCTCTACTCAACCAAACCAATAACGATATATGAAACCACTACAACGTTATTTAAAAGGACAACACCAGAAACAATATTCTTCGCTTTTTTTTGCCAACATTTCTAGGACGCTCCACCAAATTTTCCTATTTTACGATTTTAAATTTGGTCAGATAATTCCCTAGAAGTATATAATTTAAGGAATCAGCCATCAAAAGGTTTTTCAAAGTGAGATGGACCGATCCCAACAAGTCCAACGTGGTGCGACGAGGAAACGACCAACTCATCCTTCAGTGAAAACAACAACGAATCGGAATACTCGAAGAAAAGAAAACCCGAAAAATCACGACCTCCTTAGTCTACAATGGGAAGGAAAGGTAACGGGATAAATATAGCTAAAGAAAAGTATTAAACAAGTAAATAAAATCTAATTTTCATTTTTTATTTATAAAAAAAAAAACCAGCTACTCCAACAACTCAACGGGACTCGATAATCCGATCAGAGATCATTGCACTACAGCTTACAAGAAAAATTATAAAATTTTTAGAAATTATAACTGGTCGATCTCATAACGATAAGGAACAACGGGAATAACGTCATACAGCCAAACAATTTGATACAAAATTGTATTTAATGAGGAAGAGAAATCTTCTAAACAAGAGATAAAAATTTACAATTATATCCGAAAGATAGAAGACAAAACACAGCTAACAAAAAAATTCGAAGGTAATAAAAAAACTATAAAAAAAAAACAACAACAAAATTTTAATAAAAACTTTATAATTTGGAAAAACATTAAAAATTGAAAAAACACATCTTTCGAGAAAAAATATCCAAATACCAAGAAAGGCTATAAAATTTTACATACTTACATACTAAGATCAACTCCTATAGATGAAAATACCGAATAACCACGGAAGACCATCGGACCTAATATAAAAATTAATATACACAAGTAATGTAAATATAAAATGAAAAAGTTTAAGCGCAATCCATATTAATCATTTGAATCTACTTTCATTTACGCAGAATTGCATAAATTGAAGTCATCGAGGGCGATGACGACTCTAGGGGTAATTAATTAATTAATGTAACGGCGCCTGTCCAGCTCCGCCGATCGGAGGCTGTTTCCTCGCCCTTTTAGGCACACATGCGCTGCGTAATCCCCTATTCTCTACCATAATATTATAAAAGCGAAGTATGAACATAAGCTCACATTAGCTTACCCATTAGGCATGCAGTGCATGTCAGTGCCTCACCAACAACCACCACGAGGCCGAACTCACTTGGACCCAAACGCTCCTCCCATCTCAGGAAATAGAGAGACTCTGGTCGAAGTGTGGCTTGGAATGGGTCCCCCATGGTGACAATTCCATGTTTTGGTCGATATGCTGCAGATTAGTGGTGAGTCGCAGCCTCCACTCATTACCCCAGAAACAGGGTTTCTTCCACATTATGCTCACTCGGATTTAAGACAGCAGTTATATAAGCTTGCCCTCAGTCTTTACCGAGTGATTATCACTGTATGCTAGTGATAGTGTTGTGTACGAGCTAGTATCTCCTAGAATTTTAAGACAGTCTAAAGTGTTGGTATCACTCGCGCAGTGGTACCTATTGGCTTCCTGCAACCACGGAATTGCCGCATGTTACAAAGTGCAAAACATGCGGACACCGCTAACGGTTGGAGTACTGATCTCAGAACCCACGAAGAGGGTGGTATGTACTCGGTCTGACGCCCCCTAGAGGGCGCCAAAACCCCTTCTGGGCGACTCTAGGGGTAGAGGTGTAATTATTGATATATACGAATTGCGATTTAACTTCTAAAATAACATTATTCCTTTTTCTTTTTGTGAAAAGGTGTACTAGCCGCACCAAAAATCTTCATGTCAAGATCCTCTCATCTTTGCAGGTACCTTTGTAAATGCATGCATGATGAGTAAGAATAGACAAAGATCGACAGATAGGACCAAATACCTGTCTCTCTCTCTCTCCATCAAAAGGGCAGAGTCCATTCTCAAACCCAACTACGTCATCTAGCTGTATACTCATCTTGCATCGACACTTACATGCGTACATCTAGTTACAATACATTTGCAAGAGAGTATGTATGTGTGTGTACGGGCGTAGTAATCAAAAACATGTACAGCTGACACTCAGCCGGACACCTGCACGTGTGCACCGGTCCCCTAATTAACTCGACGGTCATACAAATTTTACGATCATCTAATTTCCATATTTTGAAATCGTTTTGTGTTCTAATGCTATGACTAAACTCGGACCTATGTACGTGATCATTTGTTTTTGTATTAGAGCATTTACTAATCCGTTGATATTTACAAAAACGATATCATCCGATCTCCGTACATGGACTTTTTTAATTTTTAGAAAGCTATATCCAGAACTGCGTACTTAGTCACTTGTTTTTGTCGAAAATGATGAGCTGGGCCTAACGATGAAATCAGAAAACATATGACTTTCCCATTAAAACTAGAGTATATGAACTGCCGAGAACCTAACGAAGGCAGTCAATCGCTAATTAGAAGTAATCTCTGTCGGTTCTCGCTCCGAGGTTCTACAGATTCAAAATTACAGATTAGTTCTAACGGCCTCAGTCCGATTAGTACCGCGAATCAGTGATAAATTTTTAATCGTTTTAATTCGCTCGGTATGAAATAGACTTGTTTAGTGTTCAGAAAACTTGCCAAATATTAAAACATTCCCACACTAGCCATGTAACGGTCCTATTAGGCTTCTTGGTTGAGTAATAGAATAAATATTTTGGGTAGTTTTTACTAAATAATTAATTAATAATAACCTTTCACCCATCAATCATTTTGTCGCGGTTATTTTGTCGCAGTTATTTTTGTCTGTGGTTATTTAATCGTGACACCTAATTTTTAACAAACACAAAAATTTAAGTACAATATAAAGTCAATAAAAGATCAATAATCGACGGTCAATGTGATAACCGTTAGTACATTAATTAAACTTAATCAATGAATATGAAATATAACAAGCATAGCATTCCCGAATAGTTTATATTTTCACAACTCCAGCAATATTTTAAAGGTACTACAATTTATTGTTGCTATCATATGAAATAATCAGTTTTTTGAGAAAATCATTATAATTGCAGTAACGAAGCTGCCGTTTAGGTAATGACAAACCAGTATTTAATTGCATTGACTTTATTTCAAGAAGCGCTTTCTGTGATCTCAATACAGTGATGAATTTAGCAACGTTAGCATAACTAACACGAACTAAATAATTAAAGGAATGATGTCAACTTTCCATTATTTGATCTTACACCATCGTGTACTACGCTCAAATAACAATATCAAATCTCAATAGCAAATAGAAGCTTTGAAGATCAACTCCATTGAGTTTTAAAAAATAAATAACCACTGTTTTTATCATGTGATGAGGTGTGAATAATAACCGAACAAGCCAATTTACAACTATGTTTATTGCGTCGCCAAATAATGCTTTTCTCATTTACCATTTCACAAGTATAGGTATGACTTTCGTGAACTAGTAAATTTTTTTCTTTCTGAGATTTAATGAATTTTAAAGGCATGATTATTGAATAATCAATATTTAATTAATTATGGTCAAGAACTTTTGAATAATCACTAGCAAACGCGTGTTTCTATACATTACCACAGAAAATATAAAATACATTAGAGGTAACACATCTGCACTATTAAATAAAATTAGTTGGTAATAAAACTATCAGATGGCAATGATCTTATTAGAGGGATTTCATCAGTTATTGTTTGAATTTGAAATGTTTCATACGAGATAACATTGATAAAATTTGGCTAACAGATGGTGTACTTAGGATTTAATATTCTTGACAGAGCCGTGCGTAATTTAATTTATGAGTATATTATCAAGTAATTTAAACATTTAAAACTATAGATACATTTTCTGATAACGAAAAATATTTTAATTTGCAGGTATTTTATCGCCAGCTACTTTTTCGCCGGTGACTTGCCGTCGGGTATTTAGACGTGTCACCTTAGCAGGAAATTAAAAAAATTGACTTTTTCCAAGCTAAATGGAGTATTCCATAATAAAGATAAAGTACTGACCCGATTCTCAAACAATTCTTAAGAAAATTCATTGAAGAATATACTTTTTCTTGAGAGTGAAAAAAATTAGTCAAATGTATCATTATTCAGGAAGTTTCATCAACTTTAAAATTATCTACTTCAACAAGTCTTGAAGAAAAAAAAAATTCGCTTGAATACTGAAAACAAAACATGAATAAAAGTTTATAAAAAATAATAGAGTTGAAAGGTGAATTATATCTTTTCATAAAATTTGGAACTAGCTGCCTGAAGTTTTAAATCGAGATTTTAATAATAAGAGAAAAAGTCATAGTCATCAGCATTTTCAAAGTACGCTCCAAAGAAATAGCTCATCAATAAGCGAGTAACTACTTAGGTTTATAAGAAAAACATTAAAGTATATACGCGTGACTGCACAAAATACGCGTCGTTCATTTCTAATTCATATATATATGAAAGTAGTGTACAGCGTACGCATAACTAGCTTAATTGTTGATTTTATTCACTGTGAAGACTGATGTAGATAATTCTGAAGCTTTTGCAATCCAGAACTTGTCTGTTTCTCTTAAGAGTTCAGTTGATGCTGATACAGATCTGGATCTGGATCTCGATCTGGATCTGCGTTTGCTGCAGCCTATACCACGTTCGCGTATGGATGCGCGTGGTAACGAGGCTCAACTGCGTATAACTTAGTGATATCAAGGGTGTTACAAATTGTTGGATGCAATCTTGCATACATAATATATTCTAGTGACTAGGTGAGTGGTTATTTGAATCCTGAAATCTCACTAGGTGAGGAGTAAGGATGAGGTGAGGATAAAACCGAGACAGAGGTATCTCAACCCTCGTACCTTGTGTTGACTAATTACTTATTATGCTTAGAGGAATATCTGCAAGTGCATCCATGTCGTAATACCCGAGCAATGCAAATGTAGAAACAGTATTTTACACTTGGTTATGAACAGCCAGGACTCGTCATTTGCAGCCCGTAAGGGTTTAAGTAAATGTTTAATTGATTAGATTGACATTTGAGCAAACAAATAATATGCCAAAAAATAAAATATAAAATCACAAATAAAAGTCAAAATAATAATTTAGAGGTACCTTTTGCCATGCTGAAATCAATTATTTTCCAAATATTGGAAAGAGCTGCGGTGTCCTTGGTTCTGTCCGTGCGACCTACTTCAATCACGAAAACTTTTTGTCTTCCAACACCATCAGGAACGGGAACATAACTATACGTGATATGGAGTCCACAAATTTTCCCCCAAAATTACATATAGATCGCTTTTACAAGGCCATGCCGTGAACTGGGAGGGTCGCCCGTCAGTAATTATTGCGACTACACGAAGGCAATCTCGTATTGTCAACATCCAAGGATCGTCATAAACTTGATCAAACGATGAACTGCCGTCCAGATGAGGTCCATGTTGTACTATAGAAGATCTGTCAATGAAATCTAATCTTTCTATATTTCTTTAGAATTTCAAATCTTGTATAAAATATTTTATGCAGAAAATGCCAACCAGTGACATGCAAGTATTCGGAACAATGATTATAGGGGCAGAATCCGTGCAATAATTCATTTTTAACGTAAATTTTTCGACGCCATGTTTCGGTCCAGTGAAAAGTTTTAACAATAACGATTTCGGTACCCCTCGTTTAGTACGATGCCGTGACGGCTTACTACCGTTGAATTAGCAACTGACTCTATTGCTGGATTATTATTTTCTGCTTCAGACTCTGGCTGGATTAATTTCAGCGATTCAGGATCAGTTAATACTTTTTATTGTTAAGTTTTTTCTACAGTTGTCGGATCATCTGCTTCAGATTTCTCTTCTTCTTCATCACTTACCTTCAATGTTTTTGGTTCGTTCTCAAGTACTTTGAAAACTCTTTATTTACTAAAATCAGCTTCAGAATAGACATCTTGAACATGCCTACGTTCTTTTACCAGAGGCGAATACAATTGGTGCTCAGCAATTCTTTCGACTTGCTCTGGAAGTACACAAATTAAATATTCTACAACTCTTGCCATCATTATGATTACTATATTTTATGACTTCCACGAACAAACATAACACAATTTTGATCTTTAATTGAATAATAATTTTTCTAATTTGTCTCATTTTATTTTTCTAAGATCTGACTAAAACTCCGGAAATTTTTCAATACGGAAATGGAAATTTATAAGTACTCTGTGCCCTTCATATCTGACGTACCTCGAGACTAATTGCTCCCCTTGACTTCCTGGTTAGGCTGATCCTGATTTACCGAGACTGATAATCTCCGAGTAAGTACTTTGTATTTTCTTCTCGTGGCATTTCATCAAAGATTGCCCTTCGGCAGCTCTCACCGGGGTACCACGATCCCCAGGGCTCTCTGGAGATTAGGAAGAATCCAAGCGAAGTCACGGGGAATACGACAACCAGCCCAATCAACGCAGTAACTGTATCTTTCACCGCATATTAAAGCTGACCTAGATGATGCTTCTTCATCATCACTATCCGAAACACCATCATATTCCATCGTGTCTACCCACTCCACGTTCGAGAAGGAGGAGTGCGATCCAAAACCCAACTCCTTGGATAACACTGACACTTCCTCAATGATATTGTCATCCCCGTCAGATTCAGAGGCAGAACCTTCGGCACCAACACTCATAATTATCACACCGTCACCATCAACAAGCACGACCTCATCATCATCATCATCATCATCATCATCATCATCATCAACACGTACTCCAAACCCGTTATTATCAACGTCTTCTTCCTCTTCTTCTTTGCCTCCATCATTTTATTCACTGTCTTCATCCTCTCCATTTCCGTCTTCGGTTTCTTCTTCATCCTCGTGATATTCACCCACTTCCATTGACAGTGGAGGAGTTACAGTACCTTCTTCTTGATCTAGCTGGAAAGGCAAGGTCTCATCGACCACCGTCTCCGCGTCTGACCACTCTCGATCACCATTATCAGGCTGGAACCGCTCATCTTCCTCGTCGGACACCAAGTCTATCACGACCGGCACATCACCATCGTCCAAAGCAAAACGTTTCATTTTTTATGAGTTACACTACTGGAGAGCTGTTCACTGGAAAGATTTGGAGTGAACTGTGCAACCAGGGAATCTTCGACCACCCACCTAGACTCCATCTACCACCCCCAAGGAGGGAAATGAAAAAGAAAAAAAGGGGTAGTAAAAATCCTACCTATAGAAAATTTGTCAACGAATCCAAAAACGACGATGGGAATCCTGAGAAGGACAATTTTTTTTATATAGTTTTAAAAAATTTTCTTTTAGCCATAAATATTAATTGTAGGCCTGGCGCATTGAGCAACCCAGCCCTACCCAAGGACAGTAGCCCTTGCCGTATTGCTTAAACTCGTCAGGTATAGAATCGCTATACTTACTTACTCATACACATAAGCACACACATAAATAATAATAAGAGGAACTTGAAGTGAGCCAGCAGAAATATCAAGGCCCTTGGGCACTTCAGCTGGACCACCCAATTGAAAAACCTTAATGAAGACATCCTCTTCACCCACTGTAAAAAAATGGAGAAAGGCAACATATGAAAATCCGACTCAAGAAAAAGAGAAAAGAAAAAAAGACAAAGTACTTACCGATAAAATTGATGGATTTTCCAGTGATCCTCCGGAGCTCCTCTCTCAAGTTAATAGGCCACACTATGACAAGGATCGGATCGAGAAACGGTACCAAAACTAAATCAGGGTGCCGCATCAGGATAAAAGGCAACTCCAGCTGTCTACGATTCCCAAAGGCCAGAAACCCATCATATAGCGCCAGATCATTCACAACTTCGAGCCGATCATCATAAATCAAATCAACGCCCGTCTCAGGCGATCGGCGGAGGGCTTCTTGACGCTATTTATCGGAGCCAGACACTTCCTCTTCGGATTCATCCAATGCTAACTCTCCCTCATTAGATGACGACTCCGATTCTTTTGATGATTCTTTCTCGAACGTTGACGATGATTCTTCTGAAGGGTGCTCGTTGATACGACGACGTTTCAGATTCTCCCGATCCTCTTCCTATTTCCTGATCCTCTTTTCTCGACGCAGACCCCTAATTTTGGTCCCTAGGTTGTCCTCCAAATCAGACAACTCAACAGAGTCTTCATCATCATATGATTTGGATGAATAAACTTCACGGTAAATGTTCGATTTCATCATTTGAACAAAATTTTTGAACTAACAACTACATCAACCCGGGAATATATACACGGTAGTTCAACCTACAAAGCTAACTCCACGAGATGACCAAAAGATAACTCAAGAGAAGGCCTCCAAGAGAAACCTATAGGGAACAGAGAAGAGAAAATCCATATATTAATTAACCTAAAATAAGGGAAAGTAGATGCATATGCTAGATGTCACGAAACTCTGTTGTATCCATCCTTGATATAATCTTTACTAATATTAGAATTTCTTGTTTTTTTTTTACGATCTTTTTATTATCAAGTACTATAACGTAAACCGTTTTTCTTTCCACGACGGAGACGTGAAACAAACCCGGAATCGTATGTGGTCACCCAAGTGTATTAAAAATTATAAATAATAATAATAATTATAACTAAAAAATAATAAATAATTATAAACCAATTGAAGGTGTGCCTGAACCAGCTCCTCAGGCTGGGTTAGTGCACGAGGGCACCAGCCTGTTTTTATAAAATGGACAAAAATGATAACAATTCAGGGGAGAGATCACAGGACAAAATTTTGAGCGAGAATGTATGCACCAAGCGGAATGACAACCAAATAAATATATAATGAATAGAAATAATAATAAAGAATAAATATTACTGAAATATATCCAGGAAACAAATAAATAAATATTGGCTATCACTGGGTTCCTTTTTACGAAATTATTTAATTCAAAATATATTTAAACAACCTCAATAAATGATTACAATATCCAAATATTGTTTAATATATTTGATTCTTTTTAATAAATTTGTACTAAATAATAATGTGCTCAATCTAGCCAAATAATAGTGATAAAATTATATTATTAAATAATCCACTGGGGAATTCAAATACAAATTTACAAATATTCAAACTCAATATAACATATAAATTGTAAACTGATAAAATAATAATAATCTTTTTCTTTATTTTAAATTATTTACTCTGGGGAGAGAAAGACGCGGGTACTCAATATATATTTGGCAATACTCGGTTGCATACCATCAAATTATAAGATAAATTTTACCCAGAGAAATAATATTAAATACTCAAATATACTTTTAAAAGGATATGTAAAAATACTAGTGTAAGACAAGGAGCCACTCTTGCTATCCTTGTCTAATCCTCTAAGGAATTTCCTCGACGCGTCTGCGTACTTGAAACGCACGCCGGACAAATTCAATTTATTACAACAATATAACTCAGGTTCAATTATTAATCAAACAAATACCGCGATCAACTCTACTCAAGGACCAGCGATAGCCGATGCAACAAATGATGACACAATTGACTTATCGGCGTTGATACAATGTACTTCTGAAGTTTTTCAATAACCAATATCACATAAACTGTATTTTTACTTTATTTAACAAAATACTAATTATTCAAATTAAAGAAACGTTAACTATTGTAATTATTTTATTACGGCAACTGGGCCAGAACAATTTTTACTGGGATCGTAATCAACAACACGTCCTAACTTTACAAGAACCTGGTCCTCTCTGACTATATTTCCGCGTCGGTTTTCCGAGGGCTAGGTACACTCACGTGTTATCCCCTCTAATGACCTCAGACCTGAAATTATCAATTAAAATAAAATATTTAAAATCATTAAATGACCTGAGTTATATCATCCAAATAAATTAAATAATATTTTCTATTTATAAACATAATCATAATAATTTTTAACCCTTTAAACAATAAAATAATGATTATTTCACTGCACCACGTGCCTGGAGAAAAATATTGATTTATATCCCCACTATATCGACTTACTCTCCCTTCAGTCGATATTTTTATGTATGCTCTACACACCCGTGTGCTACTGACTGAAATGAAAATATCGATTAAGTACATAAATTCGAAATAATTATCAAAACATATATATAAACATAATAAACAATGATATCAATAAATAAATAATTAAATCATAATAAAATAATCCATCAAAATAGTATAAATGTTTAAATAATAATAAATTATAATAAATGAATGCGCTTAATTTGAGCTAGGAGGTGTTGTTAAACTAACGGCGAGATGGGAAAGCGTGCGCAGCGATTCACGTTTGAATCGCTACGTGACAGTATAACTCAGAAAAGTCGTGAAAGTCAAAGACAAAAGGTGACGGAACGTACACTTGTAGCAAGGTAGCAAAAAAGATAAAAGAAAGAAACATCCAAGCAGGAATTAAGATTTCCAGCATATTAATTAAACGAGAACGGGGTAGCCCGTTATTTTCTTTTATTGATTTCTTTATTATGCATCGATAACCACGGATTATCTCATTGAAGTATTCAAACACCTACTCCGGACGTGATACTATTTACGGGTATTATTTACAAGTAATTATTATCATTTGCGATTATTATATATTTATTCGTATTATTTAAAAGTAATTATTATCATTTGCGATTTACACGTATTATTTACAATTTATTATTATTATTTGCGATTTGTGCGACATTACCTATACGCATACAAATTATTTGTAACCAATCATTATTATTTGCCTTTATGTCATTATTAGGTACAACTATTTATTATTTGTTAATTTTATGGTATTATATACAATGAGCGATTATTGTTTGTGAGTTTAAATTATTAATTTTATACAACATTTATTATTTATGATTTAAAATAGAACTGAGAAACACATGGTCACCATCCCGATATTTACTTAACTTTTGATTTGTTTAATTAGTTGATATCTCTTTCTTGATAATCTTTTTCCGAATCTGAAACTGCTCTCCTGTAATTTTAATTTTCATTTTCATCTTTCACTTTTTATTTTATTCGAGTCTTATTTGTTCGTAGGAGTGCACGAACTGGCGCCCCATTCGGTTGTCTAACCCAGCCCGAGACGAGCTGTAGACCCAGGGGAAATTGTCTGACTCCAGGGAAAATTTTGTTTATTTTTTTGTCAACTTATTTCAGTGTTCCGCATTGGAGGGCCATAACGGCTATTTTACGCTAACAACACTCCACCGTGGGTTGTTTAAAATAGAAGAGAACGTTATACTTCATATTTGAAATCTAAAACCAAACGATCATGTTGACCAGGCTCTGCAGACCTCTCCCACTGATGTGCCGGGAAGGGTATAATGGTGACTGAAGACTTAAGGTACATGCTTCAATTGATTTTTATGACTTTGCGTGTCTTGATAAAGAGGTCTCTAAGCTCTTTTCGGGTCTATTCAAGGACGTGGAAAAAATAAAATAGTACTGGGATAGCAACCCAGGAAAAAATTCGTTCATGGAATTTCATAAAATTTTATGAAGTTTTACGAAATTTTACTAAGAAAATCCTGATATATCTCGTGTTTGTGCTCCTCTTTTACCGTGATGGTAAACTCAGCTGGAGCTGAGAACTCAATAACATAAATGTTACTAGCGGTTTTATCGAAGAGCACAATATCAGGTTTATTATGGTCGATTTTCCGCGTTGTTGCGAATGGCACGTTCCAATAAATACGGGAACGCTCATTCTCAACAACTTGCGGAATATCTCCTGGCAGATAAGGCAGCACTGGTGTTTTGTCGATAGCGTGCGTGTATCTAAGATGGTAATAAAGTACTCGCAGAGCAGCATTATGGCGATGGATGTATGCATTTCTTACCAGCACAGGACATGCTGACAAAAGATGCATAAGCGTCTCTGGATGCTGTTTACAAACCCTACACAATGTGTCGAGTAGCTGCGTCTGGAGCACTTTAGCACGGTATTCGAGAGTGTTAATAACACCATCTTGGCAGGCAAAAATATATCCTTCAGTCTCGGACATCAGGCCAGCTGACTTAAGGAAGGAAAACGTCAGCTGTGTGGACGAGCCATGATCACGCACGTGTTTAAAGAACACGCTGTGCATGGACTTGTCCATATGCGTACTAAGCAGTTTTTGTCGCTCAGCATTCCTGATGACCGTCTTACATTCCTCCTTAGGGAGTTCAATGAGCGGGTTTACTCTTCCAAGACCAAGGGATTTTGCCACGTACATTGCTGCCTTATATAAAAACGCTCCCTTATGCCTATTTTCATGACTATGAACAATTTGCATAAGGAAGTCGTCTTCATCTGCTGTGAAATTGACAACCTTGTATGTTATACCCAAAACCAAACGATCATGTAGACACTCCAAGCTCTGTAGACCTCTCCCTCCGATATGCCGGGAAAGGTATAATCTGGTGACTGAGGACTTAGGGTCCATGCTCCGATGCATATTCATGACTTTGCGTGTCTTGATATCGAGATCTTTGAGCTCTTTTCGGTTCCATTTAAGGACACCGAAAGAGTACAGAAGTACCGGGACAGCAAACATGTTTGTTGCAGAGACTTTGTTTTTTCCGGAAAGTTCTTAAGACCAGATTTTCCGGAGCCTCCGCACATACTCGCGGCAGAGAGTCGTTTTGATTTTCGAGACGTCCTGCATAGGACTCCCGTCAATCCCTAGATATTTGTACGACTCTCCGGCGTCAAGATGGTCAATGACGCTCCCATCTACTAACTCGATATCTTCACGCACATCGGAACACTTACCCTTCACCAGATTAACGGCCGCGCACTTGTCCAACCCAAAAGCCATGCCAACATCCCGTGTATACTCCCCTACGATATTCAAGGCTGTCTGAAGGTGTTCCTCATCAGGAGCATAAACCTTCAGATCATCCATGTAGAGTAAGTGGGTGATCGAATACTTCCGATCAGTTGGTGGACCCACTGAGTATCCACGAGTGCGGCGTAGCGCAACAGATATTGGCAGCAGTGAGATGCAAAACAGCAGAGGGCTCAGGGAATCTCCCTGAAAGACTCCTCGTCTGTACTGTACAACTTCGGTTACACGTTTGTCGTTACCACATGAAATGTGGAACCGTGTTCGCCAAAGTTGCATCGTACGCTGAATGCATCCCACTGTATCGCGATTGACCCCAAGGCATTTGAGCAAAAAGAGAATAAGCTCATGAGATGTTGAGTCAAATGCCTTGCGGTAGTCAATCCAGGCCATTGACAGGTTGCGCTGATAGTAGATCGCGTCTTGAATGACGCATCGATCTACTAACAGATTCTCTTTGCAACCTGACAGGCCTCTTTTATTGCCACGTTGTTCGTATATCTGCTGCCATATAGGGTCTATCTCCTGCAGAATGCGATTATTCAAGATTTTGGTGAAAATCTTATAAACCGCATTCAAACAGGTGATAGGCCTGTAGTTATTCGGGTCAGACAAGTCTCCTTTCTTCGGGATGAGCACGGTTCGCCCTTCTACAAGCCAGTATGGAATTGGTTCATTACCTCTGATGAACAATGTAAAAATCTGGGCCAGATGACTATGGGTAGAAGTTAGTTTCTTCCACCAAAACAAGTTAATGCCATCCGGACCCGGAGCAGCCCAGTTCTTACTATTATTCAGAGCTGAACGAACTTCTTTCACGCTGACTTCAGGGTTCTCTTCATCAGCATTGCCGTTTCGATGTTGTCGACGAAATGCCTCGAAGTCGTTAAGAGCTGGAGTGTCACGATTCACGTTCGGTTGATCACCATACAACTCGGACCAGAAAGCTTCTACTCGCTCGATGGATGGCGGATCACCAGAAACAGCGGTCTTAGGTGTCAGGAAGCGTGAAGGACTTAACCGAAACAAAGAGTTATCGGTAAGCCGCTTCAGCTTTTTCTCTAGTGACTTTTTAGCGGTCACTAGAGCCCGCAGCCTGTTAAGGGAACCTTCTTTGATGTTAAGAAGATTCGCCTTATTCAGTGTGTGATGCTGATATCGTAATTGAGCCGCAATACGGCGGAACTTTGGTGTAAATGCTTCACGAGCATTTACGAAGTCAATCACACCCTGAATGCGGGAGACATGTTTCCGGAGATTATCAATCTTCAGTGAAAGCTGTCCAATGCGCCCTCTCATCTTAGCCTCAGGAGAAGAAGTATTTCTCCTCGCTGGAGGTAAGAGTGAGGAAGCAGCATCATAGACAGCTCGATTGATGGTGAGCAAAGTAGAGTCTTCCTGAATCCGAGCAGATAGTTCGTGGTTTTCCGTGTCAAGTAGATGTTTTGGGTAGTGTGTCTTTTTAGAGACACATACTTGTCGTGTGTCAAAATCATTGTCGGCGTCTTCGGAAGAACGACGTCTCTCCTGATGTAGCTGTGCTGGAAAAGACAGACGGTGAGATAACCGTCTGTTAGTTAACAGTGATCTTCGTGTCCTCCGGAGATGAGAGGCATAATCACGTAGATGTTGTTGTGAGAATTGGCTATGGTTAGGGTGCATATCGCACCAAAGCGCATGCATCCTAGCCATGTAGCCTCTCCGCTCCGGTTCACTGTTATTATAGCACATCAGGAGATCGGCTCGTAATTCCTCCGTCCACCTAAATGCAGTTCGTTGTTCGCCAAGGTCGTCATCATTCGGGATCTCGGTGCTCCGCCCAGCTAGTGGGTAGCCCTCATCCGAGAAGGGCCGGTTGTGGAGAGCACTTTTGTGTTCAGGATTATCTTGAACTCAGTATACTTTGCATTGGGGAGTTAGCCCAATGCAAAGGTCGTTGTGCGATTGGTAGGCCAGCAGATGGAAGGCCAGCCTACATTGCCCACGATACGCCACGAGGTAAATAAAACCCCCGCCGGCCGCACAACATGCACCGTGGGCAATTATTATTATTATTATTATTATTATTATTATTATTATTATTATTATTATTAATTAATTATTATTTATTAATTAATTAATAATAATTTTACTGTAGACGAAAATTTTGATGGTAATTTGAAAAAAAAATTTCTTAATTTTTTAAAATTCGATATTTCTAAAACGGTTGGAGGAAAAAATTTGAAGAAAATCATGAAGGCCTTTTTCAACCTATTGTAGAAGATAAAGAAGTTTCAAAAACTCCGAGGTTCAAATGCTGAATGGTGTCTGGTTTGGCGTGGAACGCTTCATAAATAGCCCGAACTGGGAATCGAACCCAGAGCATGGCGGTATCACGTGGAGTAATCTACCAGTTGAGCTATCTGACACTATACTATATTCCGCTCAATTTGATCGATAACTTATTGAGCCACACCGTCCATCGTACGGTAATGCGCCAATTTAATATAGTAGAAACCTAAACATGCAAACCTCAATAAGACAACCCGTGAAAAAATTTTCTGATATGGCCTGATTTGGGCGGTTCATATCAGGCTTGTTATGGAAATTGGCCATATCAGACAATATATGTACAGATATGACTTGACATATTCTGATATTGACATATCAAACTATATATAGTGAGATTAACATTGTTATTTGGGGAACTGAATTTATAGATAATTTTATAAAGTTGTGTATAACTTTGTAAAGTTGTATATGCAATAATTGTCATGACAAAAAAAAATCCAGCCAGGTCATGGGTTTGAACCCGAGTACTTTTGATTGAAAGTCTGATCTATTAACCACTCTGCCAAATTACAAACATGATATTAATTAATTAATGTAACGGAACCTAAGTTCACCTCCGCCGACCGGAAGCCGAGACCTCGCCCTTTTGGGCATACTCGCGCTGCGCAAATCCCCTATCTTCCACCATAATATTATAAAAGCGAAACATTGAGCAAGCTCAATATTGGCGGATGTTATAACCCTTAGAATCAGAGATTCTTTGCGTGTGGGTGCCGAACCAACAGCCACTCCGAACCAACAGCCACACAAACATGATATTAATTAATTAATTAATGTAACGGAACCTAAGTTCACCTCCGCCAACCGGAAGCCGAGACCTCGCCCTTTTGGGCATACTCGCGCTGCGCGAATCCCCTATCTTCCACCATAATATTATAAAAGCGAAACATTGAGCAAGCTCAATATTGGCGGATGTTATAACCCTTAGGATCAGAGATCCTTTGCGTGTGGGTGCCGAACCAACAGCCACTACGAGTCCAACCGCAAACGGGCCCATGCACTCCTCCCATCTCAGGAAATAGAGAGACTTTTTGGTCGAAGCGGGGCTTGGAATGGGCCTCCCATAGCACCAATTTCATGTATTGGTCGACATACCACTAGGTCAAGAGGGGCTCATGGTTTTCTCCCCTGCCTTCCTGGGAAGACACCCAATTTTACACAAACATGATATGTAAGGTTGACTATATCTATTTGGATAAAAATGAAACTAAGAAAATTAACCCTTCTCGTACACCTGGGGTCTACTGGACCCCAACGCCACCTTTAGAGTCAAATTTAAAACCCTTAGACTCCATAGTCTTTGAAAAAAATTGATAAGAAAAAAAAAGATTTTTTTTTTTTTAAAATGACGATTTTTCAAAAGATAGCTCGTTTCTGAGTATTTTTTAGGCTTTTAAAATTTTTTTTACCTTTAAAAATGGATGCTATTGCATTGTAGATAGTTCAAATTTTATTTTTGTTTTTTTTTTTTTTTTTTTTTTTTCAATCAAGCCAATAGTCTGCCCACGGCGAGCGTTAAACATCGCTGGGGTTCGCTAGACCTCGTATGTATGCCTCGGTACTGGGCTGAAGTGTGTACGAGAAGGGTTAAAGACATCAGATAAATGATTGATTTGGTTACTTATATTTTATTCAATTTTTATTGTTTATAGAGTAATGGGACCATTAACGGTATACTCACCAGTAACGGGGCAAAAACTACTTCTTTTGGTAAAAAAAAAAAAAAAAGAAGTTAAAAATTTTAAAATTGACACGGAGAAAAAAGTTGGCTCAAAATATACCAATTTCTATTATGCTGTCGACCAAACTTGAAACAGGAGGGGAAGCATCCAAACTATAATTATGCTCATACAAAAGATTACTATGCTCGTACGAAAAATTATTATGCTCATACGAAATAGTAGTTTATCTATCGAGTGCGATCGTGTTTAAGACGCGAGTGCGAAGATTGGTGCCCAAGCCGAAGGCGAGGGTACCAACACACGAGTGTCTTAGACTCGATTGTACTAGATAAATACATTAGTTTTTGTGACAGATATTTGAAATTTACTACATTTAGTGGCTATAAATGGCAGGTTATAAATCCGCGTCTATTTATTTGGTAAGATTGTTTTGAGTATTTATTGAAAATGAGAGAAAAGTCGGTAAGTGGACAAATCAAAATGATGATAAATTTTGTCACAAGATGGCTCGTTAAGTTACTTCGATATTTTTTGGTTGTTTGCTATCACACATGTAACCAAAAAATAATTTTTAATCAGATGATGTCACTATTAGAGCGATTAGGTATCTTTTTTACCAGCTGTATCTTATCTAATATTTTAAGCTGCCGGCTATAGGCGCTAGATGTCGTAGATTTCAAGTATCTGTCACAAAAAATTATTATCCCGCATCATAATTATTATAATGTATGGAAGTCATTGTAATTAAATCTCATCGATGAGTTTCTCGTGCGTAATAAGTATTGTGATACAGCATAATAATCTTCGTATGAGCATAATAATTTTTTCGATGCTTCCCTTCCTGTTTCAAGTTCAGTCGACAGCATAATCAAAATTGGTAGGTTTCGAGCCAACATTTTTCTCCGTGTTATTAAACTTTTTTCAATTTAAAATCTTAATTTTTTATATTTAAATTCATTACGAAAATTTAAAATTCTCTCAGATAGTTGAAAATTGATCTCGTTAGCTTTTTGGAAAAATTTTCCAACAAAGTTTGTATACTTTATAGTATTTATAAATGCGGTAAATTAACATATTTAACAGACTTCATAAGATTCAATGAAATTATAAAATCGGTTTTTCCGAACGATGTGATGTTATTTGGTCATTCCTAAATTATTTTACCAAACGTATGTATACGTAAAACTCGAAAAAACTAGTATATGTGCCCATATCAGGACATATCAAGCCATATCAAACCTGATCAAGATTTTTTTAGACAAGCATATTAAAATATATACACCCTTATCAAGTTATATCAGGTCATATACAAGCATATCAGTTCAGATTAAGACATATCAAATCTGATATCGACATATCAAGTTGATATGGACATATCAAGTTGATATGGCTTGATATGGCCAATTTTTATATCAGACTATATCAGAATATAATAAAAATTATATATGGGCATATCAGATCATATCAGGGCAGATATGAATATATCAAATTTTTTGATATGGCCATATCAGGTCATATAAGGCATGATCAGAAAATTTTTTCACGGGAATTTATAGATAAATTGAGAAAAATATAGATAGCCTGAAGTGGGAATCGAGCCCAGGCCATGTCGGTATCGTGCGGAGTGCTCTACCAGTTAAGCTTTCAGGCACTGTACTATATACCGTTCAATTTGATCTATAACTTATTGAGCCACACCATCTATTGTACGGTAATACACCAATTTCATATAGTGGAAACCTAAACAGAGTTGATTTTTTTATTTTGCTCTACAATCGATTGAGGCAGTACGAATTCTGTCAGGTCAGCTAGTAATTATTATTTATTATTATGTCAAAAAAGACGAGACAGAATAAGATTACCATAATCTAATTATCATTACCATTTTTTTATTTTTATTATATCATTAAAAGTAACAATATCTAGAGTTTCTTGATTACCTATTTTACTCATGTTACTTATTATACTTACGTTACTCTAATTAATTAATACAAATTATAATTGCTCTTTTTGTTTTACGATAAAATAAATAAAGTTTTTAAATGATTATGCTTCAATTTATAACAAATGTTTTCATTTAAATTTTTAGCAATCAGACTTTTATTTCAATTATAGATGAAGTAAAAAGTATGCACATGACAGAAAGTAAGTATGGGATCCTAATTTAATTTTCAAAATTATTTAACTGACTATATTGATATACATCATTAAAAGTAGAGGAGGGCATAACTGGCAAGACAGAACTTATCCCCTCGCTGCGGCCCCTGGCGCCCGTCGAAGGGGGGTTTTTCCGAGGGGAAAGGGAAAGGAGGCAGGGGTCCCCGTGACATCAGAGAAAATTCTCTTTGTCGGTGTGGGGGCCCAAATGACTTGTCGAAATAATTAACGAGATGGGCGTGTCGGATTGAGAGTAATGGATTGAAGGTGTCAAAATGAATGATGTGGGTATAGAAAATTTTAATTGACTGTAGGTTTTAGGTGAGAGTTCAGAAATCAGGGTTCAATGGACCGCTGGTATGGAAATATTTGACGAGATGGACATGGATGATTGGGTGTAATGGCTTGTAGAGTTCTAAATTAATGAGATGAGTATAGTCAATTTTAATTGAATGCAGGTGTGCAGGTTTTAGGTGAGAGTCGGGAAATCAGGGTTCAATGGACCGGTGGTATTAAAATATTTGACGAGATGGGTGTGGATAATTTTTAATTGAATGTAGGTGAGATGCTTGTTGGGGCTCAATGAACTGTTTAGATGGAAAACTCGTGTATGAAAGTAAATTTGAATAAGAACAGGTTGCTCTTTATTCTTCTTTACTTATCATTTTCTTCACACGCACATTCATACTTATAAAAACATAGATTTTATTTTAGGCATATGTATTTTAATGGTATAAGCTTATAATAAAGGTCTATGCAATGGTGACTTCAACATCCATGGAGTAGTTGGTGTGGTAGTAGTTCAGGCATGAGCGATGTGTTTGTTGTAATTCAATTTTTTTGATGATGAGTTGAACCAAACCGTCATGGAAATAAATTAGTTCCCAGAAGAATGAAAATCCATGATCGGAAATATTTGCTTTTATTGAGGTAAATCTTTCGTTAAATTTGAACATTTCATCGAAATGGTTTTCTAGGTACTTTATAACTGTTGAGGGGTTTGGAAATTCTCTTGTATTCAGTATCAGATTTTTTAGAATATATTTTGATATATTATGAATAGTAGAATCAACATAATATTTTTAAGGTAATCCTTGTAGATGGTTTAACCAGTGATTGACTCTCGTGCTGAATATTTTGAGAAAGTTAGCAGTCGCCGCAAGGAATAAAATTCGATTGTCCTGGAGTTATAGTATAACACAGCGTTCATTTTTAAATTCAGAAAACTGAATTTTAAAGTCTCCGTGTTCAATTTGACAGAACTTGCAATAAAAACCAGGGTTTTCTTCATCGTAAAAATAATTATTGATGGTTTCCACGCAACTACTTAATTTTTGCCACTCATTTAGATTTAATTGTATTTCACATTTTGGTTGGACACTATTGATTTGTACGATAGGTTTAAAGTCATTGTTGTAATATTTTAAGCCGCATCGTAACTGCTTTGTGTTCGATTTATTTCATGAAATTATTTGAGCTTGGTATACAAAGTCTTGGGATGCCATGGTTCTGAAGTGTTTGTTGTGCAGTCACAATTTATACTGATTTATATTTGTTATTTAAATTTACCCATGCAGTAGGAAAAAAGATTGAAGAAGAGAGATGGCCCAGAGCTCTCATTTTCTGGAGGGGGTTAACTAATGGAAGGGGGAAATAAACAATTTTGAGTTTGAGGAATTTATTTTATAGTTATATTTCATGTGAGTGTGGTAGGGTTTTACTGAAAAATGTATAATTTAGACCTATCGAAATTACTCAAAATTAGAAAAAAAAAATTTAAAAACTGTTTTATAAAAATGTTATTGAAGAAATACTTGATTTTAAAAATGTTAATGCAAATAGTGAAAAACAATGTAAGTTATGTGATGATTATTTGAAGAAACCTCATGTGAATCTGTGGAAATTTTCAGCCTTCGTAAGCGAAGATTTAGACTTTTGTGAATTGTGTATTGCGATACCTACTTTGTGTATACCTGAAGGCATGACACAAGAATATTATAAGCACAGTTCCTGGGAAATAAAGTATCACCCGCCTTCACTTAGAAGCATAGCAAGCACTAGTGTCTTTACGAATGCAGATACATTATCTCAAAGTATCGACAAAATATCTTGTTCACTTATTGAAGTTCAATCCGACCACAGTATTACCTTTAAACCCCCCGTTGAATCTTGACTATGAAATTGAAGAAAAACCAATTGAAAAGATGCAGTTATGTGAATTACAGTGTTGGGGTAGTGCACGGCACTATATTCCTTTTTATCCAGCGACTTTGTATTGTTGTGGAAGAGAGATAGATTCGGTCAAATGAATAATGTATACCATTAAATATTAGAAAACTGGAATTTGTAAAGTCATTAGTGGTGGGAGAAAAGGGATAGATTTTCTATAAAGAGCAGGAGGATCCAAAACCTAACAGTCAGTGGTTGTATTTGGAACTGGTTACTACAGTGAAAAGTTAACAAATATTAACGATGTCAAGTGAATTAGGAGCATTGCATCCTTTATTAAACGATGGTTTTGATGAAGTACTCAGAGCTATTGGTGAGGGTTTTGAGAAGCAGCACCAGGTTGTTATGGAGATAAATAGACCTAATATAGCTCCATATTCAAGTGAAGACTCGGGGCAAGATATGTATCCTGCATCTCAGGAAAAATATATGAAAATACATGGACTCCGTGGAAATTCATCTCAAATCGATAAGCAGGGCTCGTTACCCCATGGCGTCACGAAGTTTAGTCGATCTTCATTATCAGGTATTTACATAAATTAAATTTATATAGTTCTTCATCATATAATTAGGTATTAATATTGATTTTATTTTATTGTTGAAAACAGAGGAGATCTTGAAAAAAATAACTTCAGAGACAGTAGAAAGAATCAATACTGAGTTAGAATCTCACATAAATATTAATCTTGAGTCTGTCTATCGAACGTGGGAGTATGCACGATCAGGTAATTATAGCAAGTTTAAATTTTTTAATCTAATTTTACATAATTTTTATTCTTCATTCTATTTTTTAGACGGGGACAGTCGAAAAGAGCTTCTAGAGGAAAAGAAAAATGAAGTCGTATTCGATTTCTTGAAGACATTTTTTTTAGATGGAAAAGGTATATACAATCTCTAAATTTATGATTATTATTATTGAAATATTTTTAAAATTTAGATCTCTTTATTTTTTTATCTGATTTCAGAAAATCCCTTCTCATCAACTCCAATCGTTCAAAGTCAAGAGCCAGTTCTAGTAGGGGTATCTGAGAAAAATACGGAGTCTCCACATGAAGATATGACGTTGAGCAGAAGAAAAAAAAACCACAACAAATAAAAATTCGAAAGGTCAAAAAAATAGATAACAAAATAAAAATTTCAAAGAACAATGAAACAATTAAAAAAAAATAAAAAAAAAAAAAAACTACGATAATGTTTGAGTAAAATTGTATGATATTTATAAAACAATAATAATGTTATGTCGGATTTGCAATAAAAGCAGGCTTTGAGCCCTGACTATAATATGCCAACGGTGTTAAAGATGACAAATTATGAGCGAGAGACTCTACCTACTTTAAAATCGGATTGATTGTAATATTAAAAATATTCGGTCCTAGTCTTGCGACTAATAGACCGGGGATCGATGAAATCTTTAAATGAAAGTCAATTTGTAGGAATATAATTTATATAATAGTAGTATATTGAAAGAAAAATTACAAACAAGATAAATTTCTGACTTACTCGGTTTACAGATTTATTTTACGTCTAATGGATAAAGTAGTGGTACGGCCCTTCTCCCTATTCTGTGAGTTTCTCCTATGATGACCTATTTCAATTTACACGCACACACAACTCCGACTTTTGTTTTATTAATTTGCTTATCAACTTAACTTTTTGTAACCTTTAAATTTTCAAACGCAGAGTGGCAACCTGCCTACCCTGATTTATTACTATTTATTTTAATTATGGTTTTCTTTAAAATATCAGGTGGTTACCAGCCGACTCTGATTTACTTATTATATGATTTGATTATTTTTTTTTTATTTATCAGGTGGCGACCCGCTGACTCTGATTTTTTCCTTTTTATTATACAACCGTCCACTTTGGACAAAAATTAACGACTGACTTTTTTCTTAACATTTCGGAGTCTCACAGAAAATGAAAAGGCGTTTATTAACTATTTGTTTGGGGGAAAATCAAGTCCAATAGAAAACCATCTTGGCCTTGACTTTCTTCCCATTCGTTTTAAGGCCCAATGTTTCGGGGGTCGCACCATCCCCTCCGCATTAGTCTTAGGCGTGTTCTTTTGCCCTTCCCTTAAATTAGCTTTTACTTAACTTACTATTTGTTTAACTATCTATTCAATTATTTATTTACTTATTTACCTAATTATTTCATTAATTATTCATTCATTTGTATATTTATTCAATCATTCCTTTCCTTATTTATTTATTTAGTTATCTATTTATCTATTTATTGATTTATTTATTTATCTACTTATTTATTTAATTATTTTATTAAGGATTTTCCTTTTGTTAAGTACTTATTCATTTGTTTATTTAATCAACTCCTTATTCATTTATTTATTTATTTAATTATTTATTTGATTTTTTAAGTATTATTTGTCTCTTATTTTATTTTTTCTTTTGGTTCCTTTTAGTTTTAAATTAAAACTGTGTTTAAATAAAATGTTTAAATAAAAATAAAACGTTCAAAAAAAATAAAATATTTCCGTTACTTCCCAAAAGTGATCTGGAAAGTTTCACTTTTGGGTCGGAGCACTCCCAAGCAGCGGAAACATAAATTTTCCATTTTATTACCACTTTTATGAGTTTTCGTAAAAAAACTCTTAAAAGTGATGTTCGGCCTTATCGCGGGAGTTATGCAGCTGTCCCCTTTAAAGGACCCCTGCACAGCCCCCACAATCGGTTTTCTCATAACGTCATACTAAAAATAAATTTTCTTTAAATAATTTTTGTTTCTTATTGAAATATTTTAAACTAACCCTTTTTTATTAAATTGTCTAACTTTAATTTTTTTATCTTTGTAAAATGAGGATGGTCCGACATAACAATAAATTTGTAACTCAAATTGTATTTCAATTTTAAAAATATATTAAATAAAAAAGAAAAATAATGAAAAATATTTCTTATTAATTAAGCATTCTTCCACACACCTTATTCCCGTCATTAATTTATTTTACTTCAAGTTAGCTATAAATATTCTGAGTAGAATAAGTAGAAAAATAACAGTTTGAAATAACGATAAAAATTATTTCTATTTTTTCATTCTTTTATTATAAAATCTTAGCCCAAAGAATACATGTTTTATCGTCTGCAACTTTGATTATAAATTAACCCTCTTCCAGATAAATTTGTAAATGGTTTACTTAATTTATTTATATTTCGCTTTTTTCTATATTTGACAATTTGATTAAACATTCTTAATAAAAGTCGATCGATCTGTTTTGTGTCTTCATTAAACAGTTTACAAAATAATGATAGGGAGTTTTTATTAGAAAGCCAATGAAGTACAACAATACAATATTCACCACAGAAATTAGAAGCAATATCTTGTAGTTTATATTTATTCCATTTGTAACTTCTGCAGTTTCTTCCAAGGCGTTGAGTAAATCGAGGGTCACTGGGTGGTCGTCCGAAGCTGTCGAAGTAGATTCCGTATCCATTCTTATTGACAAAGAATGCAACCCAATGTACTCCTGGTTTTGTGTGGTCATCGGTATTTGCAATTCCACAAGGGCGGGGCTATGCCCAAGGGATTTCGTCTGCTGGGTAGACTCCTCCAGTGCAGGCATCGGTGTATGGTAACAGTTTCAATAACTGTCGAGTATCCATAAAACTAACCGTACAGTGCGGTTTCTTACTGAATACTAAATTTTATTCACTACTTCTCTATCTCATATACTTTTTATTAATCAGTTATAATCTACAATAACTTGTATTGAAGAATCTATTTCTAAAATATTATCGGATTCCAAGCATACTACGCAATTCACATTAACTTCAAGAGCACTACCAAAACGTGCTTCTATTCTTAAACTGCCAGTTTTTACCAAATTCCAATGAGAAGCTAGATTAGCTGATAGATCAGGGGTTAAATCAAAAGCATAAAGAGTGTATCCATGAGTATACTCGATACGTGAGATACAGTTACCCGTATTTCCAAAATGGATGCCCGTTCCACTAAAAAGTGTATTAAATGTCTCCAGCTCTAAGTAATTGTCTCCGTAATTTGGCTGTAGCGCTCGACCCAATAGCTGCTTCCCGTCAATGTATAAGGAAAGATAGTTTAACGAAAATGTTTGGAAATTAAATGGGTTATGAATTTTTGAGCCATTATATGCTCCATTATCCATAAAACCAATTATTATTCTTTTAGGTAGCTGACCCAATACAACATCATCAATGGTGTTGCCGAGTATACCCTGAGATGAAACAAATGATTTTACTTCAACTCTAGTTAGTGGATACTTTGCTGTTGTTTGAATCAACGTTCTTGCATGAGCAATCAAAATACTTGGGCTAATTTTCACTCTTCTGACGACTAACATTGCATCTGAAATCTTGACAATATAAGAATTTGCACTTCCATCCATAAGACAAAATGCGTTTTTTGAGCGGGTTAATCGAATTCTTATTTCAACTCCATTAAGCAAAAATTTATCTTGATTAAAAACATCACAATGTAAATGTCCCATCATTTCAAACTCTTTTCCTTTTGACGAATAAGCGATCTGTTCATCTAGACCGGTATTTTTTTTTTGCTACTACAGCATCCATTTCATCCCGGATATCCATAAATCATAAAGACATTTTTAGATGACTTTTTTTGCGTCAACTCCATAATTTAAAAGTGTTTCTATGTAAGCCCTATAAGCGTAGGCATTATTGGGCGGGGAAATCATTTTTTAATTGAAAAACACATCTACTTGATTAAACATAGAATGCAAAAAATTATTCACTGGACCCACATAAACCTTTTCGTCTACTTTGCCATTAGATTGTATAATTTTTGTTTAACTTTTATCATAGTATGCAATAAATCAATGTATTCCTCGCCATGTCCAAGTACGACAAATTCTATCGGTGCGTCGTCCGACAATGATGACATTGGATTGTAATACGTCCATTGCGATTGTTCAATACTTGTTTGTGTAGGCGGTAATGTGAATAAATCAAGTTCTGATTTCGCGCACTCGGCTGAATGTGTATATAAAAACGATATTTTTAATTAAATATATCGTACACGTCACGTTTCTTTCGAGTATTTTTTAGTTTACGCACTTTTTTAGTCGCTTTTTTCTTCTCCTTACTGGCTTTCCTTTTTCTTTTTGCTGTTGTTTTTTTTATTACTGTTCCGCTTTTCACTCTACCAGTGCTGGTAGTCCTACGAGTAATTTTGCGTATGCGTTTTTGTTTATATTCAGAGACTCTCATGATCTCATCCAATTTTTCTGATGCCTTTCTTTTAAGACGTAATCCCGAATCTGTAAGCCTATGCTCCGATGACTGTTTTAAAGGAATTTGTCCCGTTGTGAAATCACTTAACACATTAGCACCTGCATGAAGTGCTTCCTTTCCTATAGCCTGTGCTGATTTACCAAGAAACGGGACTACTCTACGAAAGAATTCTCCAAGAAAGGCCCCTATTTCATGTCCATGCTGATAAGACCCAACATAAACTTTACCAAATCTATTATATTTTTCAATGTAACCTCCCCCCGCCTGGGCATTGTAATAATCGATATAATAAGACATTTTTAATCAACTCTTTTAAAGTGTAGTGTAACGTTTAATGGTCCGTAGTCAAATAGTACAGGATCTCCGTCATTATCTCTTATATCTATTTCTATTGTTCTAAATGAATTTGATAAAACCGGAATATAGTTAAGAGAGCCATAGGTGCTGGTAATCATCATACCGTAGGTGTATGAACTTGCATCTATAGGTATTATACGTAACAGTGCAGAGTTCACATCACCAGTTACATATATCTGAATATATAAAGAGACTGCTGGGCAAACCTCATATTAAACTCAGAGGTCTTTTAATTATACTTGTGAATTCATAACCCCTCCCCTTTCTATTACCAATTACAAATTTTTGCTGATTATTTCCATCAGTGTAGCGTTCAAAGCCTAAAATATCTAATAAAGTATTTGACAGTTCAAGGCGACGACTCGTATTTTTACAAAAAGGAAGTTCACAAATTCGCTTGACTCTAGTATATCCTGATTCATTTATTTTAAAATGAAAATGCTTCATCGTAGGAAGAAAATAAAGTCAAATTATGTACCAATTGTTTTGGATCATTATAGAGTCCAGGTGGAAAATAAAAATCATCACATATATCTTTTGATCCTTCAGCTATTACTTAACATATTTTACTTTCCTTTTTTGATTGTATGTGAAGAAAACTTGCCGGAAACTGTATCTCTTTCATTCCAACTACCCATTGACCTTCTAATTTAACATGCTCAGGCAGCATTGTTGTATAATTGGTCGCTGTGTTGTTGGGGTAGTAGTTCATACTACTATGACTAGGTAAAACCATATGAAACTCTGATTTATTCATTCTGATATTGTTGATGCGAGTACCCAAGAATTAAATTTATCTGGATATCCCTGTCACTTGACAAAATATTGGTTATTTTTTCTTTTGCCCTTGGATTTAATTATTTTCTCGATTGTAAATTCGTCTTTTTCAAGATCTTTATTAACGCGTACTAATTCTTGTTCATAAAAGAAACCATCAATTTCTTCACTATTCCAATCTTTTAATTCATAAATAGAAATGTTCTGCCGAAGTTTTGCTTTTGTTATTTGAAAAATTTCTTCAGTATAACCAGCCTCATATCCTTTCTCGAACACCGCCTTATATTTACTGATCCGTACATAGTCGTTCACCTTATATTTAAAGACTCTTTTTCGAGCTGTTGGTGATAGAAACTGTTTATTAAGATTATTCCATGCGACTTTAGTGTTGTATAAAGTTACAGATGATGGTTTCATTCTAATTGAACTATGCTTTGTATTATTGTAAGCAGCAACTAATTGTTGTAAGATATCTAAATAGCGGTAAGTTTTATGATGAGTAAAATATCGCCACATAGCTGTTCTAAAGCTTATATTTTCCGATTCAAAAAGTCCTGAACAGTAGTGCCTACAAATTCTTTAACTTTATCTGTTTGTAACATCATAGGAGTACGGTTATTGCTACGAATAAAAATATTTTTAAAACCATGAAGTACAGTTGCTGCGCACTTATCTTTTAACGGTTTCACCCATAAATATTTACTCAGTATATCTATTACTACTAAAAGAAATGAAACACCATCGTTATATGTTTTTAAAGATTTTAATTCAACTAAATCTGCTTTCCATACATCATCAATATTTGAAACAGTATAATGTAACCATGGTAATTTACGTTTTACAGGTCCATGTCTAGTATAACTATCTTGAGTTGCTAATCAATCATTTATTTTTTCTTCAGGTATCTTATTTTTAAATTTTTCCAATAAATTTCGAGCTCGAGGATAAGAAACAGGGTTAGATGGATCATAATACTCTTTTTTGAGTATTTCTTGTTCTTCTACAGTCGCTGCCATTTGAATGAATTCTTATAAAACTGTTTTTTGTTTCCTCCTTCTTGTAGAGTAGAGTTTGCTTGGCTAAATGATTGAAAACTTTGTGAGTTTTCTGAGGAATTATGTTTATTTGTTCGTGTTGGGGTAGAGGCACCAGTAAGTAATTTATTTAATCCCACTAAACTTTCATTCCAAAAACTACTATTTCCTACAAATTCACGAGGAGTATTGATCTCATTCAAGTAGCTAGCAAAAAAATTTCTACCAGTAGCTTTGGTATTTTTCCGATGACGTACGGCATCATTGATAAGATCTATAATATTACTATTAGGAATTTTATAGCCGTCTAATGTAACACTACCTTTTTGATCCCACATTAATCTTTTATCAGTATCGACAGAATTAATATTACGCAAAATATTTTCTGCTAATGATTTATAAGTTTTTGGAACACCTTTTATTATGTCGTGAAACTCATATGATCTTATTCCTCCAGTGTTAGTATTACTTTCTACAATACTGAAAGGTTTTTAGTGTCAATATTTTCTAAAATACTGCTAATGTCATTTTCCTTAGAACGGCCTGATGAGTGTACAGAATTCGATAGTTCACTGTTTTCAATTTGTTCACTGCTCTCATCCCTCGTATCTTCTTTCTTTTTTAAAAATAAATATCATCTGAGTATTTCTGTATATTTTTTCAGTTTATCATTATTATTTGTAGAATTCTCGTTTGAAATTTTAGATAATTCAGCATCAAGGCGAGAAATAGGGTTTCCAGGTGTCTGTGACGTGGGCAGATATTGACTCGATAGTGAAGATAGTAACTGTTCAAATTTTTTTTCCGTAGAATTTACCGAATTAAGTTTTTCTATACTTTTTCGCGGCACTAGAACTATTTTTCTTGCATACTCCATATTTTAAAAAATATTTGATAATAATGCACCTAATATCGGTCCCAGTAACATAGGCCAAAATGCACCACCTTTTTGATTAATAATTTTTTTCTTTATTGACCAATTTTAATTTTTTTCCGTAATATTTCGTAAAATTTACTTATGCTTGGCTAGTAATTTTTTTCCAGAATCTTTGATTGGAATATTACCACGTAAAATGTTTAAACAACATTCACAAATAATACGAATCAAATCTTTTTTCGCGTGACGTAGTATAGCGCGACGTTGATCAGCTGATGCGTATACAAGAGCCTGAAGGAGAGCCGCGTTTTTTCGTCCAATAGCTTTACGTGCAGAACGACTGCTAGAAGATCTTTCCGATGCTATTACAATCGTATAGCTGGAATATTATTACGTGAGTCACTTCCTTTTATATCATGATTTTTTCGCGAAATAGAAACATAATGGATTGGGTCGGATGGAAAAATAAATGTTCTGAATCGACAGTTTTCAGGTATTGATTGTTTAAAATCAAGAGGTAAATACCCATGGGACTTAGAAGTGGCATCAAAATATGCTTCTTGTATGAACTTGGGATTTTCTGGATATACCTGGTGCGCTGAATGAGAAATTTGTGCACGGTCACGAGAATTTCTAAACACTATTAAATAGTTTGTATTGAGTGATATATCTCGTTGACCTCTTCCTTGATGAAACAGGTTTTGAGATAAAAATATTACACTTAGATTTTTGTGGTGGCTACCTTTGGTGAATAAATCTACTATTGAACCGCTAGATGCTTCACGCATTGAACCATCAATCACCACTAATTTTGGTAAATTATTGTCAAAGTCTCCGGATTGAGGTAAACCTTCACGAAACTCAACAAACGATTTATCATAGTCTGCATAACCATGCTGCCACTCTGCATAATAGAATTTGACTTTATGAAGTTGAGTATCATAAATTTCTCTGATTTCTCGTAAAAATCGTTTAACAAAAAAAGTTTTTCCACATCCTGTTGGACCGCAAATCATGGATGTGAATGGATGTTTTCATCTCGGATCCATGTTCTTTCTGAAATAAAACTTAAATTGCAGGGAAATATATAGGAAATGAAAAATTTATTATTGTATTATTATTTTTTATTGAATAATTATTACATTCAAAATTTGATACAAATGCACTTACACTTTCAAAATTCACATATTTCACAAAAAATTTACATACGTCACACAAAATACCTACTCCACAAACAAATTTACGTACTTCACAAAAAAATTTACATACTTCACAAATTTTTTTTTTTTTTTTTACATTCAAAAATTTACAAAGAATTTTCATCACGAAAAATTTTTATACATTCTTATACTTTACAAAATATTTATAAAAAGTTCTCATACATTACATAATATTTATAAAAATTCTATCTGTTTATTATGTTTTGACTCTTTTGTATCCCTATCGGAGACTATCTGATTCTCCTACTCTTCGCCTTTTAGGTCCCGTCGGCTGGATAACTTTTGACTCTTTTTTTTGTCAAGACCTGATGATATTGATTCCTACGTATACCTGAGTAATGTATATCAAAAGGGTCCTAATTTTCTACTACAAGAGAACGTACAGTATTATAGTTAACTAGTTCGGATGTTTCAGCATTTAATCTTACGCCTTTTAATTTACAACACTCAACAGTAGTTCCTTCGGCCTTTTGTACTATGTACGCATAAAATTTGGGACCACCAGATACAAATGATAAAATATAACTATTCTTCCCGTATCCTTCTAGCTCATTAGTCAGATTACTAAGAAAATCGCCAGTTGGCAAATCTCGTAATCCATCACTAACGTAAATTACAGAATCTGTATCATATTATAAAACCTGTCTGTCTAAGTATTCTAAATAACTGTATAGTTTGAATCTAGCCTGGGCAGTTGTAAAAGCAGCAATAACTACATTTGCTCTGTCAGATGGAGTAAAACTATCTAAATTATTTGCCCAATTAATAAAAATCGTATCTTGGTTAATCGGTACAAATTCAGATACTTCTATTTCAGGATTGAAAACTAAATCACAAAATTCTTCATATGAATTCACAATTGATTTTTTTTCGTATTTTCTCACTGTCAAAATTTACCCCAAAATGAATTTAAAAATAGCTTAGCTAAAGATCTCAAACCCGGATTTTTTTCAATTTTTGTAGGATCTAATTTTATACCCTCTCTATTCTCGTACCTTGATAGATATTTATGCTTAGAAATTTTATTATTACTCAGCCCTCGAATCGAAAGCTGAGACAGAAACGATTGTTACCTGCTCTACCAGCAGTCATTATTTTATCGTATACCTCGCGAAAAGCTTTTATTGTCCATTGAACTGCATTATCGCCCTGGGGTACAGGACTTATTCTGAATCTTATAGCACGAGTATTCACTCTATACTTCTCAAGGCGTTCTACACCGTCAAATATCTGGATAAGTGGATGATCATCAGCTGCATCTATCCCTGCATTATCTCTCCCAACTACATCTTGAAGCCTATCGTTCTTTGGTTCATTACGGTCACCATTATTTTCCACAATATTATTATCACCACCAACTTGAAACTCATCGTTATATCCCATTACAGCTTGATCCAGTAAGTTATTATCATCGACTACTCTCCCTCCATCTCGGACAATACCTTTACAAAATAAGATTTTTTCGAATATCAGAATTATTTATAACTCAAAAAGAAAAATAATAAAAAATCAATAACTTACCGTCAAATAAACTTTCGTCGAAATCACCAACCACAATCGCTTGGCTTGAAGAAGGCATGATTCCAAATTCCCTAAGAATTTCTTCATCTTCATTATTAACGTGATTAAAAACTTCAGGTTGAATATTCACATTTAATTCATCACTATTAAAAGGCAATAAATTTTCGTGAAAATCATCAACTACAAACACTTGATTTCAAGAAGGCACGATTCCAAATTCATTAAGAATTTCGTCACCCTCATTTTCATTATTTCCGCAGTAAGGAGACTGAGACTGTAAATGAAAATTCAAACCATCACTATTCAAATGCAGTAAATTTTCAGATAAAGCGTTCGACTCAAAAAACGCCCCTAAGAACTCATCATCAATTTCCGGAATATCTAATGGATCCATAATGCGTGAGTGTTCGTAAAAAGACTAATACATAAGCTCATTTATTCAAACTAGGTAATCAAAGAAAGTTGAGAAAAACTTGAATCTCCCCCCCGCTACTCGCTTATAACTGATTATCATTTATATTATACCTTGAGTTTGGTAGTTCTCAAAATTGATTCGTCTCGACAGGTTTTAGTATACTATAACTAGAGAGAAATAGTGTATATTATACTACAATGGAAATAATATTTGTGTTTGTATTAGCGTTGGCACCGTTAGTGTCTTTGTCTGCAGCATATTCTTCGACTTACCGGGGTCATAGTTACTTTCTTACGGATTTTACAGGGACACGAAAAATAAATACGCTTGCAATTATTGGTACTCATAATTCTGCCACATATAAAACTTACATACTGGCAGCTCAAATACAACAATTAAACATAACTGAACAATTAAAAGCAGGTGTACGAGTATTTGACCTTCGAGTACGTAGCATTGAAAATGTTTTTACAATGCATCATGATCTTGTATATTTGGGAATGATGTTTGGTGATATAGTGAATCAAGTGATAGAATTCTTAAGAGAATATCCATTAGAACTTGTGATAATGTTTATGCAAAAGAAGTACGTTAATGAAGCGAACACAATGACAGAATGTGAAATCCTAGAAAACAAATAGATTAAGCCGCTGGGTAATCTGCTTGTACAATTTTGGTCAGTCACCGACACTATTGAAAAACATCATGGTAAAATTTTATTGGCTCATGGTAATAAAGGCTTTGGGAAATGTGTGATGACTTTGGCTTGTGAGCAGCAAAATCAATGGAAAATATCTCCTAGTTTACTCGTGATGACAAATGGAAAGCTATAGTCTCTTTTCAAGATCAAATGTTCAACACTTATTTCACTAAGTCATGTTATATCAATTATTTATCAGCTCATGGTGGCATAATTGGCCCTAATACCATAGCTAATGAATATTTAGAGAACCTGCATATTTTCTACCAGATGAATATCCTCCCGGAATGAATTATAGAATGACCAAATATTTTCGTAATCCAAAGAACACTTTGTACATAGTTATGGCTGATCATCCACTTTCTCAATTGTTAGACAAGATTGTTAGCAGTAATTATGATTAAAAGTAGACACAATAGCTAAATATAACTGCTTGAGGATAAATATATAATAAGAAATATACTATTAAAATACATATACCTAAAATAAAATCTATGTTTTTATAAGTATGAATGTGTGTGTGAAGACAATGATAAATAAAGAAGAATAAAGAAAAACCTGTTCTTATTCAAATTTACCCTCATACACCAGTTTTCCATCTAAACAGTCCATTGACCCCAACAAGCATCATACCTACACTCAATTAAAATTATCCACACCCATCTCGTCAAATATTTCCATACCAGCGGTCCATTGAACCCTGACTTCCCAACTCTCACCTAAAACCTACAGTCAATCAAAATTTTCTAACCACCAAATTCCTGACCAAATTCGGGAAAGACCTTCAATTGCAATCAATAAGGTTTGGTCAAACCCTACTATTCTTAATTAATTTGTTTAAACAATACCCCCTTTGGCTCAAAATTCGGAAATATAAACCCTCCGGTTCAGATCATCCCCACTCTAGTTCGAAGTCTAAGCTCTCGTGCTCACTCCGGCTCAAGCCGTAGAACGATACCTTGAATCTCTACAAACAATAGATAGGATCTCATATCCGCTTGGCGACTCTATTCGCTTTGTTTTAGGAATTGCGGATTAAAGTAAAGTAACTATAAAGTTTCTAAAATTGTAAAGGCTATATAAAGTTTATGCATCTTCGGCTGACACTAAGATTAGGGGTAAGAAATACGCAGAATTACTTAAACAATTCATGTAAGAATCTTTGTATCATTTATATTAATTACATTTATAATTTCGTAACTTCCTCTGTATTTATTTCGAACCCTCATTACCAACTTAGATAATATTGACCTAGGTCGTAAGAACACGTTTTTCACGAGAAGCGTTCACCTCTCCACTGTTTGCTTTCAACTTTTAATCCCGGATCAACTCGCCACGCCTCCGATCGAAACGGGAATTGTCTACTCAAGTACAATTGCTCGGTACCGGAGTAGTAAATTTACGTGATAGGTAATGATAATCAGCCTGGGTGTGTTTCCCAGGGTGACAACGCATACGAACACGTGAGTGTATAGGATCATCAAAGATCTGAAGTCCTTGATCGCTGTAAGCCTAGACTTCCTTGGAAAGCTCACGGATATTGTACACAGGGTTAAACCGAGAATTCCTCCTCGTGGCGTAATAAGATCAATTCTCTGGTACTTATAAAATATCCCGTGGGCATACAACCCATTTTGGTTTCTCCCTCCAGTATCGCCATAAGACCTCACACACGTGCACAAATACCTCTCTCTCTCTCTCTCTCACCCTCTTTAACTGTCACCTTCTCTCTCTTCGATCGTGACAATTAAACTCAAATTTGGTGACAGCGGTGGGATTCGCTGGTGATCTGTTCTTACACAAAATTCTATACTTTTGTATAAACTTGATAATTTCTTTTGCATATTAGTTCACGCTTTTGCAAAAGATATACTTCAGTATTTAAAAACTCCTTATTTTTACCTTGTTGAAATTATTTCAAGATTTCAGCTTGAAACTTTAAGTTCTTAATTTTTGTTTAATATTTCTAATACATGTATTCACTATCTTTCAACCAAACTGCTGAATAAATTCACCATAGTAGATAAACTACTCAATTATTTTTATCAATCGCTTAATAAAAAAATTGACTATTGATATCATAATAAAATAAACTTTTAAACATTCAGTTATGCTATCATTCCTAATTGCTATTTAAAAATCCGCAAGCAAAATGGCGGTGGAACAACTTGCAAACTTAACTTTCCACCAAAATATCACTGATCGCATGCTTACGAGCATGGGAGAAACAATAGCATAACAACAAGCATTACTGCAAGAGCCAAATTTTGATGGCAAGAATATACCCTTAAAAGCATTTTTCCAAGAAGTAGAAAATGGATTTGCACTAACACCTGAAGGGTTTTGCGAACCTTTCTTTAAAGGAGTTTGTTCAAAACTCCGAGACATGGCAAGAGATGCTGTAAAAGACAAAGAAACAAACACTCTTGATACTTTAAAACTGCACTGAGTGAATATTTCTCTTAAAAAAAATCATACCCACAATACTGTGCAAATATACAATCCGTCAGGTTACGGCAAAACGAATCTATATTAAGTTATTTTAATAGATTGAAGAAAATTCGTGCAAATGCGGTAGCCTCATTGAAAGACAATTTTGCCAACGATGCAGAAGTTACTGCTATGGAAAAATTACTCGATGGTCTTGCATTAGAGTTATTTAAGCGCGGTCTACTGGATGACTTAATATACTGTATAAGTGTCCAAAACCCTCGAAACCTCAATGACGCATATAAATTCACGGCACGACTAGAAGAAGATTTAAAAGGAAATTCACCACGGAACTCTAACTATTTAGGTTACACGCAAGTCAACCCGGAAGACTACGATCTACCATGAAGGACAAGAATTGTTAGCTTTTAAGTCGAAGAACGAAGGGGCTCTATACCTTTTCGTTTTATCCGGGATGATAATTCGCGAGGAAATTCAAGATCTACGAGTCCATATTCAAGATCTCTTATTCGAGACACTTCACGGGATAGACGAGCCAGTCCAGAGAGAAGCAATTCGCCATATCGATCACGCAATCAGTCACCTCCGAATTATTTCCCATACTATCCACCACCTGGATATTTTTCTCCTATGCCTTATATGCCTTATCAGTACCCATTACCTATGCCATATCCACCCCAGATACCCTCTGTAAATCTATATTATCCTAATAATTAAAATACTTAAGCACAAAACAATCCTCCGAACAATTATCCAAACTACAATTACAATCAACATAATCCTTCAGGTAATAATCAAAATAATAATGACTCTAATGATTACAATGGTAATAATGGATATAACAATCGTAACTATTCCAACAACAATTATCACACTTCTTTAAGAGCAAGTTCACCTTCACCAAGTAAGGAATCTTTTAATTCCAGCGCAGCTCAGCTGAATGACGTGACACCGAGAAATGCGAATCGTACACAATCGCGTCCCGCGACAATCACATTCCTGACAGTAGATCATTCGTAATGTGGACCGAACTCCAAGAAAAAGGCCCAGGAATCACACTTAAAGCACCCGAATCAAGGAATGGCAGCGTAGTATTTCTTGTAGATACCGGCGCAGATATCAACGTTATCAAACAAGATGCACTTGCACCACGTGTGATAATTAACACTTATAACTCTGTAGTAATTAAAGGAATCACGACCGAGAAAATTAATACTCTCGGAACTACAGAAATTACATTCTTTAAAAACTCCGAAAACTTCCATGTTTTAGAAAATCCCTTACCTATCCCTACAGACGGAATAGTTGTTATCGATTTCTTAACAAATGAAAAAGTAGAAATCTCATTCCATCATAACACCATCGTTGCAGACTCTAAACCAATTAATCCAATACCCTTCGAAAATACTAACGGAGATCCATACACCCCTACTCGTGACCCAGAACCTCAATAGGAAGAAGAGCCTTCAATATTTACGCTTACAGCACGATCACGCACTGTAGTGCCAATAAATCTTCTCAAAACCAATCTTAAAACTGGAATTTTACCATTACTTGAAACTCCCGAACATATATTCATTGGAAATTGTTTAGTGACTAACAGAAATGGTAAGTGTTATGTCTTTGCTATAAATACATATAAAGATGACATACAATTAGAGATCTCTGCTTAAGAAATCATTCTATTTAAGTGTGACGGGAGCTCAGAAAATTTCTTTGACCAAAGTTCTGGAACTGATGTTCCTGAAAATGATCAAGATAAATTTCAGCGAATCTGCGACAGTCTAAGATTGGAACATCTGAACACAGAAGAGAAAGAACACGTATATGAGCTTATCAAGGAATTTCCTCATCTTTTCCACCTTCCTGGTGATTACCTTCAAGCTACTTCAGTTTTTAAACATTCAATATCAACAACAGATGAAATACCAATATCTGTCAGACAATATCGATTTCCTCCGGTTCATAAGACAGAAATCCATCGGCAAGTACAAAAGTTATTAAACGATGGAGTTATTACAGAATTTGAATCTCCTTATAACTCGCCACTTTGGATAGTACCAAAGAAACCTGATTCAAAAGGTAATAAACGATGACGAATGGTCATAGACTTCCGTCAACTAAATGAAAAAACTTTCGCGAACGCCTATCTACTGCCTAATATTATCGAGATACGTAATAGATTAGGAGGAGCTAAATATCTTTCAACTTTGGACCTAGCCAGCGATTTTCATCAAATCAAATGGATCCTAAAGATCAGCAAAATACTGCATTTAGCACTTCTAACGGACACTATTATTACGTCAGAATGCCGTTTGGATTAAGAAATACTCCCGCACCATTGCAACGACTGATGGATATAGTATTATTTGGGCTACAAAATACTGAACTATTTGTATATCTTGACGACGTAGTGATCTTTACACCATCACTCGAAGAATGCGCTACTCATGTTCGCCGTCTCTTTAAGCGATTGTCTAACGCTAACTTAGCTTTGCAACCCGACAAGTGTGAATATCTTAACACCGAAGTCATCTATCTTGGTCACATCATAGGAGATGGAGGTGTACGTCCAGATCCCAAGAAAACTGAAGCAATCGAGAAATTTCCGAGACCAAAGACCGTCACAAATATCCGACAATTTTCAGGTCTTGCAGGATATTCTCGACGCTTCATAGAAGATTTTTCAGAACGAGCTAAACCTCTTAGTAAAGAACTCAAGAAAGATCGACCGTTTGTATGGACAACCGCACAACAGGAAAGCTTCAACGATCTACGAAAAGCCATATGTACCGCTCCCTTATTACAATATCCAAACGTTGATGAACCATTCATTCTTACAACAGACGCTTCAGATCAAGCCATTGGTGTTGTTATAAGTCAAAGTAAAATAGGTGAAGATAGACCTATCGCATATTTCTCAAGACTATTAAAACCTGCCGAACGCAATTACAATACTAATGAAAAAGAATGCTTAGCTATAATTTATGATATACTACATTTTCGTCCATTCTTATATGGCAGAAGATTCACTCTCGTTTGCGATCACGAATCACGAAAGTGGATTGATTCAGTAAAACCGCCTGTACAGAGACTAATTCGTTGGAAAACAAGACTAAGAGAATACGTAACGTATTCCATTATAAACCAGGAAGACTTCATGTAAATGCGAAAGCATTATCGCAAAATCCGGTAGTTTTATCAATATCATTACCTGCAAATAAAACAAATACAAATATAACAGTAAGGCAAGCTAGTTCCATCGCTACGCATTTAAAAATACTCAAGACAGCTCCAACAACAACAACAAACACAGATACCATTGGTGAAAGAGTAAGATTGCGCCGATTAGCCACTCGAATGCCTGAAGTATTACCATCAAAATCCCGAAACGTTCCTACGGAATTAACAGAAAAACGAAAACTTGGACTACCACCTAAGGCCCCACCATCAACACAAGTTTTATCAGAAGCACCACCGGTGGCTCATGGAAAAAAAGTGATTTTCCAGTAGAAGAAGCACCAAGACAGCCTGCACGCCGACCATTCTCTTCTACGATACCATATAATCAATATTACCCAGGCATCGGAAATACCGAAAGCAAAGTAACCCTGCATGCAATAATTAAAAACCTGACTCGTTTTAGAGACAACTATGTACATTTCATTTCCGCTGATTGTGAGTTTACTACCATGATTTCACGACTATTGATTGATACGGATAAAATAGATCCACAAGACTTAAACTAAAGAAACCAAAATTCAAGCAAGTTCTCGTCACTCAAAAGGGTAAACACTAAAAATTTGGTGCAGTATTAAAACCCAGCCTTTATGACACATTCTCAATACAAGATCTGAAGAATGTTTTAACTACAGTTGGACATACAATTTAACAGTGCAACATAAAAACTCTGAGAACTTCAAAACCTGGAGATACGCTGGAAACTTTAAACCAGTCACTGATAACCGATATTCTTAAGGAAAGTTTGAGCGAATGTGATGGTTTACTATCTATTTGTCACGACTACGTAACAATCCCAAAAGAAGAAACAAGACATGATATAATCACTGAATACCATGAAAGCTTGACCGGCGGACACAAAGGCATAACAAAAACCTACCGACGAATCAGAGAACGCTTTTATTGGCCTAACATGAGGGACGAAATAATAGAATTCATCAGAACATGTAAAAGTTGTCAAGAATAAAAATTAGTAAGAATAAAAACCCGAGAACCAATGATAATTACTGACACACGTGCAGAACCTTTCGACAAAATTTCTATTGATACGGTAGGTCCACTACCATTAACCCCTTCCGGAAAGTTACACATCCTGACCGTGCAATACAACTTAACTAAATACTGTATAGCAGTACCGATTCCCAACATTAAGACAAAAACAATTGCCGATACCTTGGCTCGCAATGTGATAACTCAATTCGGAACACCGCGAAAAATTCTAAGTGATCAGGGTCGATCTTTTGTCGGTAAGATAGTCCACTATCTCGTGAGAATATTTAAAATCAAACAATTCACAACTTCGGGTTACCATCGGCAAACTAACGGTTACCTTGAACGTACTCATATCGTTCTCACTGAGTTTATTAAACTTAACATGGAAAAATATGAAGACTGGGACAAGCTTGTTCCTTTAGCTATGTTTTCATACAACACTTCTATTCACGAGTCTACTAACTTCACATCTTTTGAACTTATCTACGGAAAAAGAGCCGGAATACCAAGTTTTTTTTCTCCTTCCGAGAAAACCAAAACATATGGAACGTATCTACATAATTTAGTGAGCCGTATGGACGACGTGAGGTAATTTGCCAGCGATAACTTGATTAAGTCAAAACATCGCTTAAAAAGGTATTACGAAAATCATCTAAGCCCTTGTAATTTTAAACTTGGTAATAAGGTCTATGTCATCAAAGAACCCAAAAAAAGAAAATTTGACTCACAATACAAAGGTCCTTACATTATAACTGAACTACTAAACGATAACACCGCCATAATCGAAGACGCGAATGGTAAACGCTCACTAAAGCACGTCGACAAACTAAAAATTTGTAGAATGCGAACCCCAGAGACTGATTCCGACTCAAATTCGTTTTACTATAATAATTATTATGTTTCAGTTCCTGCATAAAATTTTTATATAACAGGTCAAACTAAGGACGCCACTAAGGATAAAAAATCATGGAACCGTTACTCACAATCATTACTGCATGTCTAACCATCTCACCCACACTCGGATTTATAGTATACGATTGGAGCACACCCTCTATTAGCATGACATCCTTATTCTTACTAGATATCAAGGATTGTAATCTACCAATAGCCGCACCGAAAATAGAAGAAACATCCATCCAATTACTTCAAACCGTTAAATACTCATCTATTCGAGTAATACAATGTAAAATTGTAATACACAGACAAATCTTTTGCTGCAGATACTTCGATCATTACTTTGGTACAACCAATAACGATATAGAATACGTACAGGAAATTACTCGTAATTGATGCTAGGATATCCACGAGGAAAGATTTTATGAATTTTATGGAACTCGTTCCGGAATCAAGCAAAATTCAACAGTTACACGACCAGTAGCAATAGTCGAAACAGTATCTTCGGATGGTTATTGCAAGGGTGGATTGTAGAATGACGCATATGGTAATTGAGGGCAGGTTGTTGTTCCAGGCTATATTAGTATCACAATCCAAGATTACTACGCTTCCGCCAATATTGACCAAAATAGTATTATCTTAAGATCAGGAGTACGCTGTGATTATCAGGCTAGAAAATGTATGGACGTTGACGGTAGACATACCTTTTGGGATATATTGCCACAGGATAATTGTCATTCCCGTAGTTTGCCTTGCTTTACGAAGGAGTGGTCCAAAAAATGACAGATAGCACAAATAAGATACTCGACAAAGAAGTATACTCTGTGACAACAAAAGGTTTTACCTTTGCATTCACAGCCAAAGGTAGCATGATCAATTGTGGCTCAGAATTAATTAAGACTGAACACCCACGTCTTTACATACTTGACTCCCAGAACAATAGATTTCTCCCAACAAAAAAGATAATAAGCACAAAGCAAATTGATCTTTTTGCATACGTCAATTCAAAATTTATCTACCTCGAACAACACATACAGAGACAACTAACAATGCTTTACCAAGATATTATCAGACAAGAATGCGAAATCAAAAGGAAAGTTCTAGAAAGCACACTTATCTTAGCAACCCTAGCGCTGGATGAATTCACGGACCAGTTCATGAAGAATCCTGGTTTCATGGCACACGTTTCAGGAGAAGTACTTAGATTCGGGAAATGTATTGCGGTTGATGTAAAACGGCGAGAAACCGCAGAATGTTACCAAGAACTTCCAGTTCATCGAGGAAACGACTCCTACTTTATGCTTCCACGTACGCATATTCTAGTGAAAACGGGTATTCAGGTCAATTGTAATCTATTACTAGCCCCGATGTATAGATTAGCAGATCAATGGTATGAATTGAACCCCAGTCAATCAGTAGTACCTCAACTTGAACAACTTTCTGCACAAACTAATTATTCTTGGAAGTACGTACGAGCACGAGGACTAGCAACAGGAGAAATTTATTCCATCAACGATATAGAACGACTTCAGAATTATATGATGTTCCCGATAGAAAGAGCTGCTATACTCAACACTATCGCCCGCGGGGCAACTGGACAACACATTGCTGACAATAAAATAAACATCAATCATCTTCTAGATGAGGATGCCATCAGACAATCACTTGCCAAAGCTTGGGGAAAAGTTTACAATTTCTTTACCACGATAAGAACATTTAGCGTTACCCTTTTTGGCGCATATCTCACCTTTCGAGAAATTAAATTCATCATTGACACCCTGATTCACGGTTATGCTCTCCATTCAATTTATGGCTGTAGTTTATGCATACTAGAAGCATTATGGGGAACACTTACTTACCTACTACTTCACTTACATCCAAAAAGGGATGATTCAGACCCAGAAGCTGAGATGGAAACTCTTAGTAGAGAAAGACAATATGAAAATAGTCCATAATCAATTAATTCAGCAACCGAGGCTAATATTAAAACAATTAACAATCAGTATAGTTACCGGAAGATTTAAGATCTCGGGAATAAAAGTCCAAAGAAATAATAAACCTCGCGCCTACTAACACTTTATTACTAACCTACAATCAGACGAAAATTAAAATTAACGAAATTTTTGTAGACCTCAACATGGCGGGAACAACTTGGACGATTATTCTTCTCAGCCACTATTTTATCTACGACACTACTTCGAGCGCAGTGAAAGTCAATCAATTTAATTCAACAGCCGGACTTTACTATGAACCTCTAAAGAAAGTCAGATTTTCACCGAACGAATGGAAATTGGTAACCAGGATCGATATTGGAACCATTGATGTTCGACGACCATCGATACGTTCACTGGAAATCGAGGAGTTCAACAATATTTGCTATAACGTATTAGATGAAGCAGATTTCCAACTCTACATAAGATTAGATGATTATTGTCGGATGGATCAGGAAATAGCTAACCAGCTTCAATTAATCCACCAACTACTAGAGCCAGAATCAGCAACCATCGATCAATTCATATCATTTTCCTCAAATAACGAGAACCTCCTCAAAACCTGCCTGTACGAATTTGAAGAACTACAAGCTGCATCTTGGATAAACATACATAATTTGAGCAATGGCACGATAATAGCTAACTCAGATTTACATGTGATATAAAACCAGCTGAACAAACGGATTAGTTCTCATTTCAGATATCGAGACCCAATAAGGGGAATCACTGATCCTATATTGCAAAGCAACATGACATACAAAGAATATCTTAAACACCTGAATGCTTGGAGCAACGCCACTCAAAATAGATTTGAAAATTATCTATCTTATCTACAGATAACTATATAGGCAACTATCACCTCACTTACTTGAAACTAAGACATTGAAGAATGCAATCACAGTCTACATTCTCAACAATCAGCGATATCTAATTCCTCTACGAACCGAGGAAATATGTTCAGTAGAAATGTACAAGAGTTTAAAACTCACGGATGAGTCTTACCAAAACCAACTCTTTATTATATTACACATACCACCCGTCCAACACCAAGTATATTACCTCTATAAATTAAACTCTTATCCAGTTATGGACATAGTGATAGATTTACAAGGATTTTGGGATAATTTAGAAAAATTTATGCCAAAAAAAATCGCACTAGTGACAGTCAATGACGAAATAATAGGAAATTGGATCATAAAACAGCCATTTCCTCGAAATCAATTATCCTCTCATATTCGTAGAAGAAACAATTGGGTAACTGCTAACCACCACGGTATTAATTGGACAGACGGATACACTCCACTCTACCAAGCACTAGAAATAATGCGATACTCAGCTACCGCCCGTGTGATTTACACAAGGGGAAGTATTAAAACTACTTACTTACAGGAAATATTGAATCAAGAAGTAATAAATCTGGAAGAAGAAGATAAGTGCCCTAAACTCAGCGACTCCAAACCTTTGGTAAAGTGCCACATTCACGGACTCCTAAATAACAAGTTTCGCTGTTCACTAACCAACACTATCCTCCTCCGTCATTGGATCATCAGTCAACGACAAACACCATTCTCATTCTGAATAAAAACATCATGACAGAAGATTTCCTCTTAACTAACGCTATGATAAAAGTGAAAACAGGCTTAGGTATGAACTTCGCATACATAGTATCACTCATTGTAATTAACGATTACTGGAATATTGCGAAACTCAAACGTTCCCTTCGGAAATTGAGAAGAAGTCAACAATACAAAGATCATTAAAACCCTATCGAACTCGAACATGATCAACACTACTTCTTACCAGAAATACCATTTAGACCCCCCAAGAAAATCAATGGCACTGTACTGGAACTCCATGCAGCTTGGATCATCGCCCAAGACGATAAAATATGAAAACAAGTGTCACGTAACGATTCAAATTATTTAATTTTAATTAGTTTAAGTTGAATATTTAATTAGGTATTTGAATTTGAATCATTGTGGGGGCATTCCGCCATTTCGCCGTTGATAATGGCAGTCCGTGCACGGTGCTTGCGCATGCGCGCTGGGTATGAGAGAGAGCACACGTGTGATTTAATTTTATTTTTATAATGTATGATTTAATTTATAAACGATTGACTTTTCTTTATTTTATGTATTTATTTATAATTTTGAGTTAGTTGGGATGCATAATCCAGCGTTATATTATGCCCCAACAATTGACAATATATTATTTCGTTTAAAATTGTCATCAGACTGATGACATCAAATGATGTTTAGTATTTTGAAATAATTAATATTTGATTGATTATTTAATATAAAAACATACAAAGGATATGAACAAATAGTTCATGTAATTAAGTAATTTACCATGTATCATGCAGGTGTTGGAGAATTATGTTATAATTTATATTTTTAATTTGAATTGGATGTTAAAAGTAATTACAATAATAATTAAGGGCGATGGTGCTGCCCTTTACGCGACAACCAACAGGTGGACGTTTACCTAATTAAGGCAGAAAGATACGGACAAGCAGCGTGTACGGACGTGATTCTTATGATTTCTATACTTTGTTGATTATTTAAAAGATTTAAACTATCGAGTTATAAATATTCACCGTGAATCTAACTGGTATTAATTTAATTGAAATTTTATTTGGCTGATTATTTTTGCTGATTTGAGTAAGTACTTTGTACTTAATTCGCTGGATAAAATATTTTCATCTGGTATCCTCCCCCGGTAGTTGTTGGTCGCCGCGAGGGGGAAATTAATCGATTATAATTATTATTTATTGGATGATACATGGATTGATTATTACCATTAATTATTATTAATTATTATTTTGTGATATTGGTGAGAATAGTTGGTGATTTATATATATATATATATATATAGTTAAAACGTACGCAACGTCGTAAAACGTTGCCGGTACATATATAGATATATACGGGTAGTATATATAGCTATACTATACCCGCGGTACCCACAAATTCCGTGAGTCTGATCTCATGATTTAATTATTTACTCAAAGTATTTGAGATATTTTTCTTTTGGTTCTCACTGGAATTATTATCATTATAAATTATTATTATTATTATTTATATTATTATTTTTATATAAACATTATTATTTCATTTCCACGGTTATAAATTGTTGTGTAGATAAATTATTGTTATTTTGAGTGTGAGTGAGAAATCAAAATACCGTATCTTTCTCTCACTCACGAGTGGTGGGAGAAAAACTGAAAGAAATATTGTTATGATTATTATTCAGGGTAAAAGAAAATTAACTGGAATTATTATTTATTTATGTGTAATTTTTAATAATTAAGTACATTAAAGCAAATGATCACTTTTTATTTTGAGTATTAAGTTTGAGTAATAAGTTTTGATGTCGAGGTAATTGCCGACACTTTTGTATCCTCAGTGGAAATTGATAATTTTGGATTGTATTTTTTTATAACCACCGAGTGTGATTAGTGTGGTTAATTTAACAACAATTAATTGTGTAAAATATTATTATTTATATTTATTATTGTTAAAAAAATTGAAAGACGCAAACCAACAGTTGTCAAGGGGAAAATTTAGTGCTTATTTTTCCTGGATCTTTCCCTACTGTTATTTCTATTTATTTTTCTTGTAATTATTTATTATTTAATGATAATTATCTATTGTTTATTTATAATTTTATTATTATTTATTTAATTTTTTGCTATATTTTCTCGGATGGTATTCTTCTTTGTCGCAAGTCACTTGCTTGAATTTTCCTCGTAATTTTCCCCCTGAATAAATTTTGTCCGTTTTTGGGAAAACGGTCTGGCGCCAACGTACACTAACCCAACCTGAGGAGTTGGTTCAGGCATACCAAGTATTAATTATTTATCATTTAATTGTTGTTTAAGACTCATTATTTATTTTAATTTGAGAAAAATATTTATTATTGTTTATTATCATTTAAACTCATTTATTATTATTTGTTTTTACGCGTGGGCAACCGCATACGCTATATTCAGCTGATCCGCGTCTCCGTCGCGGATTTTCAGTATAGATATACGTTATACAAGTAATGAAAAATTATTGGATAGATAAACAACATTTTCGGAACCACCGCAAAGACCACAGGCATAATGGAGTAATTCCAATATTATAGATACCACGGGTTTTTGAAGAAATTCCATGGAGTCGCTATCCTATTCCATTCGATATAGACGACTGGACACCTTACGATCTAATTCAACCCCCAATTCGAATTCCGTTTGCTTCACTCAACTAGTTACGCACCCCATTGCGATCTCCAGAAATCCGTGCAATAAACAGATATCAACCTTATTTCCTTCATAGGTATCCGGTAATCGAGATAAAGTTTTCACCCAATCTGGATGACATCATTCTTCGTGAAGTCCTGATCACGGATCACGAACGTCTCAAACGCAACCAATTAGTAAAGAAACGTAGAAAGCGACATAAACATTGAAAACGCCGAAATGAACCACGAAGATATCCAAATAGAAGAGGACCAACGAACAAAAAAAAACTTATTAAATAAGTATTACTAACCAGGTATGAGGGTAGAATAAGAAATATTTTACTAACCAATAGTCCAGTAAAAACTATTAAAAATATATATATATATACATATAAATTATGGTGCTCTATTGAAAACGAACATTTTTTTTTTTTAGCGGACACAAGAAAATTTTGTAATTTATGTTAAAAGAAAAATTCCCTGAAAATTTGAGCTCTTAATTTTAATTTTAAGTACTTCCTATCGAGCATCAAAGTTTTCCTATTTAAAAAGCATGTAAATCGAATAACTTTTCTTTCAAATTACTATAACTTAGCCCGATTTTGAGCTATCGTTTCGAAACCAGTTTTTATTTGTAGAGTACTTGTTGCTTTTTAAAGGTGTAAACGACGATTATGGTCTAACTCGATCCACGTCGATTTTATCAGCTCCGAAAGACAAATTTTCACTTTTTTCATTTATTTTTGTTAATTGTGAAGAAATGGTTCATCTGACAACAAATATGTATGAGACCAATCTTTTAGGGAATTTTACGCTCTACAAAATTGCTCATAACACTTACATAGCTAAAGTCCACTGTTCATGAGATACATGCATTTTAACATTTTACAATAAAAAAAATTGTTAGCTTACTGTGGTACTAATCTTTTTATTGTAAAATGTTAAAATTCATGTATCTCATGAACAGTGGACTTTAGCAGTATAAGTGTCCTGAGCAATTTTGTAGATCATAAAATTTCCTAAAAGATTGGTCCTATGCATATTTGTTGTCAGATGAACCATTTCTTCACTATTAACAAAAATAAATGAAAAAAAGTGAAAATTTGTCTTTCGGAGCTGATAAAATCGACGTGGATCGAGTTAGACCAAAACCATCGTATACACTTTTGAAAAGCAACAATCACTCTACAAATAAAAGCTGGTTTCAAAACCATAGCTCAAAATCGGGCTAAGTTATAGTAGTTTTAAAGAAAAGTTGTTCGATTTACATGCTTTTTAAATAGGAAAACTTTGATGCTCGATAGGAAGTACTTAAAATTAAAATTAAGAGCTCAAATTTTCAGGGAATTTTTCTTTTAACATAAATAACAAAATTTTCTTGTGTCCGCTAAAAAAAAAATGTTCGTTTTAAATGGAGCACCCTCATATATATATTTATATATATATATATATATTAGAGTGTGTCAAAAAAATCGAATATTTTTTTTTTTTCAATGAACCTTGAGAAATCGTCAGAGTATCTCTAAAAGAAGATCCTCTGAAAATATGAGCTCTTAATTTCAATATTTAGAGGTGGCGTTTTGTAATTTTCTATTTCCCATTTAAATAACATAGGAAAATTTGTTTTTTAACTTTGAAATTTTGTCACGTGATGACGAGCTACTTTATAGGTAAAATCAAACAGTGTTCTTATGGGAAATTAAGTGCTCTACAAAAAAGGTCTGATTGACATTTTGCGTAAGTCAAGCAGTTTCAAAGATATCGAGCCTCAAACTTCAGACTCTTAAAATTACGCTTTGTTTTTTTCTTAAACAAAAAAAAATCAATTTATATGGATTAAATACCCATAATTATTAACTTGAGAATAAAAAGATGCATATATTCAATAGAATGCATATCCGGAATTCTTCATAATTTGACAAATGCTAATTTTTATTGATTTTTAGCGAAAAATATTTATAAGCCAACAAATCTATCATTATTAATCAAAATGTATTATTAATACATAATATAAATAGTAGGGTGCTTCGTTTGAAACGACTATTTTTTTTTTCGTTTCCATCCCGAAATTTTGTTGGAAATACACCCAAAAAAATTCCTGGAGAGTTTGAGGCCTTAATATTAATATTAAGTAATTTCCCAGAGCAGGTGAAGATTTCCCATTTAAAATACACGTAAACTTGGGTTTTTATTTTTTTTACTTCTATAACTCTGCGGCATTTTATATCATCTCGCGGCATTTTATATCATCTTACCCAAAGTCGGGATTTTCTCACAATTAAATGTACTACAAAATTGCCCGTTGTCGCGAAGTCGAAACTCATACGGGTGGGGTAGTACGGACCGTTAAACCGAATTTTTTCATTGAATTCTTGTTTTTTCTCTCATTATCTCATAAACAACAAGACCTACAGAAAATATATAAACGACAATTTTATAGAAAATTTCATTTCCTACAAAAAAGGTCCTTAGCATCAAATCACTCAGATTGATATTTTCTGAGAGATTAGTCAAATAAAAAATCAATATTTTCTAAGATTTGATTTGACATTTTATGGGAATTTGATGCTACATAAACTTCAATAATTAATATCTCAGAAAATATCAATCAGAGTGATTCGGTGCTGAGGACCTTTTTTATAGAAAAATAAATTTCCTATGAAATTGTCATTCGCACTGTTTCTGTAGGTCTTGTTGTTGAGAAAAAAAACAAGAATTCTATGAAAAAATTCGGTTTAGCGGCCCGTACTACCCCACTCGTATGAGTTACGACTTCGCGACAATAAGCAATTTTGTAGTACATTCAATTGTGAGAATATCCCGACTTTGGGCGAGATGATATCATAAAATGCCGCGGAGTTATAGAAGTTTAAAAAATAAAAACCCAAGTTTACGTGTATTTTAAATGGGAAATCTTCACCTGCTCTGGAAAAGTACTTAATATTAATATCAATGGCTCAAACTCTCAGGGAATTTTTTTAGGGTATTTCCAACAAAATTTCAGGATGGGAGCGAAAAAAAAAATTGTCGTTTCAAACAAAGCACCCTAATAAATAGTTTATTAAAAACTTGTGCAATATTTTTTATATAAGTAAATATTTTTCGCTAAAAATCAATAAAAATTAGCATTTGTCAAATTATGAAGAATTCCGAATATGCATTCTATTGAATATATGCATCTTTTTATTCTCAAGTTAATAATTATGGGTATTTAATCCATATAAATTGATTTTTTTTGTTTAAGAAAAAAACAAAGCGTAATTTTAACAGTCCGAAGTTTGAGGCTCGATATCTTTGATACGGCTTGTTTTACGCAAAATGTCAGTCAGACCTTTTTTGTAGAGCACTTAATTTTCCATAAGGGCACTGTTTGATTTTACTTATAAAGTAGCTCGTCATCACGTTAGAAAATTCCAAAGCTTAAAAAAAAATTTTCTTATGTTATTTAAATGGGAAATAGAAAATTACAAAACGCCACCTCTAAATATTAAAATTAAGAGCTCATATTTTCAGAGGATTTTCTTTTAGAGATACTCTGACGATTTCTCAAGGTTCATTGAAAAAAAAAAATATTCGATTTTTTTGAGACACTCTAATATATGTATATATATATATATATATATATTAGGGTAGCGCAAAAAAACCAACTATTTTTTTTTTTCGATCTCGCATGAAAATTTGTTGGTTTACGATGTTTTAAGAAGCTACCCCGAAAATTAGCTCCATAAAAAATTTTTAAGAGGTCGCTCACGAGTTTTGAAAATATTACAAATGATTGAAATTTGGATTTTTGATTTCTAAATTTTTTCTTTCTCGTGGCAGCAATAGTTTATATTGGTGAAATCATGACTACGCTGAAAATTTAAGCCCAAAATTTAAATATTTAAACAGCGCTCAAGAATTTTGAATATTAATCGATAATATGTGACTAATACTTTGAATTAGTTGTCGTATTTTTTTTATGACTCAATTATTTTCATTTCAGTAAAATATAACTTTTGCATAACCAAAAATATACAGGACAGTCTTGAACAATAAAATTTGCTAAGTTTTGAATAAGCGAAAAAACCTACAAATTGAATTAAAAAATAAAAAAGTATGCCAATAACTTATTATTTCTATTTCTCGGGTTATATATTTGTTCACTGTGATGCCAATTGGTCGTGAAAAAATCGAGAAGTTTTATTATTAATATTTAAGGGTCGTTGGAAAACGTTTAAAAGACAGCACTCTGAAGCATTCAAAATTCTTGAGCGAGGTTTAAAAATTCAAATTTTGGGCTTAAATTTTCAGCGTAGTCATGATTTTACAAATATAAACAATTGATGCCATGAGAAAGAAAAAAATTTGAAATAAAAAAGTCGAATTTCGATCAGTTTTGATATTTTCAAAATTCGTGAACGACCTCTTGAAAATTTTTTATCGAGCTGATCTTTGGAGAGGCTTCTTAAAACATCGTAAACCAACAAATTTTCATGAGGGACTCGAAAAAAAAAAATAGTCGGTTCTTTTGCGCCACCCTAATATATATATATATATATATATACTAACGCAAAAAATTAAAGGACCAGAAAAATTTTTAAAATTTTTTTGTAATTTTTGGAAGGCTGTAACTTTGTGAAAAATAATCGTATCGAGATTTAAAAAAAAGCATTTTATAGCTTGAAATCTCTAGTTTCAGTGTATTGTTATCAAAATTTTTCTAAAGGTCTAGTTATTACGCTAACATGAAGAATACCGCGAGACAAAAATTTTCTAAATTTTTTTTTTTTTCCAAAGAGCCCACGGACCGTGGAAAAATTTTGTCAACTAAACCAATGCATAGGTCATTTAGCAAATTTATTCAGCTCCGATTTGCCTTTTTTTTTACCTCGTGGGACAATTTGTCGCAGAGATATCAGCTTTTAAACAAAAAATGATCCTTTGGCTTTGATCATCGATATTTCAGGTACCAATGATCGCACAGTAAATTTGAGGGCGGCGTTAAAAACTTGAATAAAGTTTCTACAAGACCCGTTCATAATTTTTTGAGAAAAAACAATTTTTTTTTTTCAACATCTTTTAGAAGTAAGTACAAAAAAATGACTTTTTTTCGTTTTTTAGTAAATCAACCGCTACTCGGCAAATATTGATAAAAAAATATTGTTGCCAAGGACTTCTTTAGCTTAAAATACCCCAAATAACCCTATTAATTTTTAAATTGATCTATCCAGCCATTTTTTGGGGGTGATCGATTAAAGTTTTGCTAAACAATTAAAGGAACAAGTTTTGTTCCTTTAATTGTGTAATCATAATCCAAATGAAAAAAATTTTTTTTTTTACTTTTCTTTCGATTTTGCATTGGTGACTTAGTAAATGTGAGGAAAAGAGAAAAAAAAAACAAAAAATTTCCAAAAAATGTCAAAAAAAATTTTCGACCCCAAAAAACAAGTTTCAATTTTTTTGATTTCTTTGATTTTTTTTGGGGTAATTTCCCAAAATGTAACAGTGGTGCTGTGACCAGGATCACTGACCACTATTTATAAGCACTCAAAATAAATTTTAAATAAATTAAATTAATATTGGAAATTTTCCAGTATGAAACAAATGACTTTACTAGAAATTTAAGCCCAAATTCTGCATATTTAAACCTCGCTCAAGAAATTTGAATGTTTCCGAATGATGTCTATTGAATGTCTTCGAGCAACCCTTGAATATTAATAATAAAGCTTCTCGATTTTTTCACCATCAATTTGCATCACAATTATCACGATCGGAGAGAGTGAAGGCGACGGGTGAAGGGTTCATAATAATTAATTATTTAATACAGAATTACCTAAAAATAATTATTTTATAACTCAACCAAGGAGCCTAGTAGGGCCGTCACGTGGCTAATGTGAGAATGTTAATTATTTGGTAATATTCTTAAATACTAAATGAGTCTATTTCGTACCGATCGGAAGTATGATAGACTATCCTGAATGTTGACCTACGTGATTTTAGGATAGGTCCGGAATATTAAAGCGAACGGAAAACAGGTAGGTAAATATGGGCCCTCGAGAAGTCCCTGTTCTTGACGTCTGTCTCTTTCTGTACCCGTTAACTTATGAATGTTAGAGTAAAAGGTATAAAATAAGAAATATATGTTTCTTAAAAAAAGGGAAGAATTGTATATTCGTGTAATATTGTTTTACAAAGGTGTATTATAGTTTTTAACAAGATATATATATATATATATATATATATATATATATATATATATATATAGACTTACCACTCAGCTTGAGGTAGTTTACAATTTTCGTTGATCACACTCTCTCACAGTTCACCAATTTGAATTTATGATCGCGAATTGTTCAATTATAGTCTTCATTTTTAATTACACTGGGACACGGCACTGTGGCTTCGTGATTTTATTTCAGCGGAATCAAATATGCTTTTCAGACTTGGAGCTACTGGGGTGCCAAGTGGAGACACTCCCCTATCTATCGAGTATGAACGCGAGTACTTGGTTTTTAAGTTAGGATGTCGGTCTAGGAGTCCGAATTCCTAGTCTGTGGACCGTCACGAAACCGATGATCCTGGGTTGGGGTGAGTTGAATCGACCGAGATTTTAGCGAATTTAAAATTTAATTATTTGACCAAGGTGCCCGATTGCCTAGGCGGTGGACCGTCACGTGGACAACGATGAAAATTTTAGATTCTGATTCGTGATACTAATCGGCTTAACCGTTGAGAATTAATCTTATTTTGAACAAGTAGAGTTTTTAGACCGAAACCGGCAATTGACCCGAGATCCGACAGAGATTTGTTCTGATTAGCGATTGACTGACTTCATTAGATTTTCGGCAGTTTATATACCCTAGAATTGGCTGGGGGGATTGTATGGTTCCTATTGATTTCTTGGTTCGGATCATCGATGTGATAATCTAATAATTTTAAGTTGTCCCTTTTTGGGTTGTCATCATAGATGGCTCGGTGTTTTAGTTCTTCGTGTCTATTCACGTTTGTTGTTGCATTTCTTGTGACCTTCTCTCCTTTTATTTGGTGGATTGGCGGGTGTCTTACCTCATATCTTAAGAAATGATTTTTTTTATGTTAAAAAAATCTCTTTCTCAGTAGAATTTTATGGGTTATGGCGTCACATTATTTTGGTTGTATGATCGTTTTTCGTTACGGAATCGACCAGTTATTAATTTCTCAAAGTTTATAGTCCTGTTAAGGTCGCTTTTTGATGAACTCAAACCGGGTTATCGGGGTCATCTTTTTTCTTCCTTTGTGGAAATCGGTAAATATCTTGCTCGATGACTGGCTGGTGATCCCACTTTTCTTGGCTCTTTTAATCATGGAGAGTTTTCTTCATAGTTAAAAAATCTTCTATCGTCACTTACAATTTTTACTTCGAATCGACTTAAAGTAAAAATAAAGAAAAAAAAATAGAAAAAAAAATGTACTGCATCAAAATCGAAGATGTCGTTTCGGAAGAGGGTGTTGTTGCCAGTGTAAACGTTGTCGTGAGTGACAATGTTGAGGCCGCCCTTGGAGGAGCTGAAACAAAAGACGAGCCTTTGGATTTGTCTCCAAAACCGAAAGTAGTGGTTGAAGATGCCAGTGATCCAGGTCCGTCCACTTCGACATAGGGTCAAGACGTGGTGCCTCAGGTTGGTCACCAGGATCGTCATCCAAGAGTTCCCACTACCCCTGAGTTACTGGAGTGGGAAAATAGTTCTCTTCTAAAAGAGGACGATTGGCTGGAGACTACGGTAAGCTGAATTTTTTTTTTCTCTTGTAAAGTAAAAAAATTAATATTCTTTTTCATTTTTATGTTTTAGCATCAGTCAGCGATACCAGTGGAGGATAATGCTTTCGGATTCTCGGTCGATAGAGAGGGGGAGAATTCTCTCAGGAATATACTAATCAATAGTCCAGTAGAGGTTGTCCCGGGCATACCTGCGCCCATAAATCCGAGGAGCCTACGTCGTTCTGGTGAGCTGCTCGAGGTCGGTCGAGGGAAGAGGAAACTTCCGCAGGTGTGAGAAGGGCAGTCGGCTCAGAAAAGGACTGCTGAGCCATTCCCTCAATAACAAGTACTGCCTCCTGTGGTGTGACCATTATCAGGGGTAACGATTTACCCCGGTAACAGAGTGTTAGTCCGGGTATCCTTCAAGGTCACCTTCGTCGAGGGACATAGCTTTATGATCCCGTTCTTGGACCCGCTGATCACGGTGCTGTCTCCGATGACTACCCAGAAAGCCAGGTGGATCACGGAGCATACTCCTTGGAGACTGATGGAGCAGTCGCGACACGACACGGTGTTATCGGAGAGAATTTCTTGAAATTATATATATATATATATATATATATTTGTATGTTTACCTGAATATTTATTAGATATTTTTTTTTTTTTCTAGTTGATGGTAAATTTGTGCCCCGCACAATACCAGGAGCGGATGAGCAGCGCTTTGCTCAGAGTTTCGTTGCTATTGGATGAGATGCGAGACGTAGCCTGTTTCCTGAGTCCACCTTGCGTATATTACGGTCAAGCTCTTCAACCATTTTGATGGGACATAAGTGTATGTACACATATTTATTATTATTAATTTTCTTTTGTACTTAGTATTGTTTGCATTTTGTGTTTGATGAGTAGATAGGCAAGGGGGTTTCTGTCCCAATTAGCATCAAAATGGGTAGATCTGTTGTATCGACTGAGGGTAAGTTATCGATTGGTGATAGCATGTCGGCTGTTGTTTTGCTTATCTGGGGCCTTTTTGACATCTTTTTGATGATAATTGTCGTTATTTGGCAGCCTTTTTACCGCCTGAGCTCAATTTTGTGCTTATCCAGGGCACCTTCGATATCTTTTTGACGATAATTGACGTTGTTTGGCAGTCTTATTACCATCTGAGCTCATTTTTGAGCGTATCTGGAGCCTTTTCGACATCGTTTCGATGCTAATTGATGTTATTTGGCAGTTTTTTATTGTCTGAGCTCATCGTGAGTTCATCTAGTACCCTTTTGAGCTCGTCTCCGCCATTTTGAGCTCGTCTTATAATAGATGGCGCCTTGTGTGCATAATGAGCGGGAAATTTTGAAAACAAAATGACACCGTGATGGCGCTCAAGGCTGATACTTTCTCAGTCTATCAGCCTTGAGCGTCATCACGGGGCCAATTTACTTTCTGACCAATGTTTGATATATTCGAACTAGGTGTAGTACGAGCACTTGCGAGAAGCCATGCCATCTAGTGGTTTAGTTTCTCTCCCCTCTTTTTTTGGATACTGCGTGGTAGATGACGTCATCCGGCAAGTCTGAACTGGTTTTTTCTAACTGCGTAATAACATTTTTCAACTGCGCAATAGAATGTTCTAGATGATGACGTCATCCGACAAGTCTGAACTTGTTTTTGGCCTAGAGTAGGGATACTGAGCTGAGCGCTGAGCTCAAGAGCTCGCAACAGTCAGTCTACATCGAGAAACGTTTTAGTTAACAGTCTGTACTAATGGATAAGTTCAGTGAAAGTGAAAGAATTTTTCTCCGCCATAACCAGCCATACACTGATAACCTGGATGATATTATTGAATCGTTATTTGGTGACGTGCCTCCTGAGGAAATTGGTAAATTTGTTAACGATATAATTGCGTTTGCAAAAAATCTTGAAATTATTGAAAGTGCGCGAGAAGTATCTTGTCCAGGCTGTGCTGAAAAAAGAAGGTTAGCAAAGAATCTATTTGAAATTAGTAAAAAAACGGAAAAACTGCAATTACGTATGCTTAGAAAATCTTAAAAATGGCTCCTCATCGTTCAAGGTATATAAAAATTATTAAATGTTTCATTAATTTATCTATGAATATTTAATTAACTATCAAATTTGTTTTAAGACTTCACGTATGCACAGATAAGTGTAACCACGAGGCCCTTATGAGTTCGAAGACATAAGCGAAGAAAGTGATATTTTCGAGGACGACGATGCTAGTCCAAATGCCTATTATTATTATTATAGAAACGCAAATGAGGAAAAAAACAATGAATTAGCTATTCGACGACAAGAAATCGATTTATAAATTTCTTATTGGAAAGAATTTTTATTAAACTTCAAATATCGCAAAAATTATGAACAAGCGTGTCATGAAATCACATTTATATCAACTAAGTTATTGTTTAAAGCTAACAAACCGCAATAATACTGGACTTAATAATTGATTTTGTGGGTTTCGAGATGCCTGATGGTAAATTTGTGATGAAAGAACTTTGTGCTACTGATATTTATGATAAAGTGAGTACATATGGAATTGCGCGATGTGAACGTTGGTTGTTTGAACCACCTTTGGATCAAGTTGATGTTGCTGTAATGCAGAAAAGTGTTGATCACCATAAGCATCACCATTCAATATCATGGATAGCCGCATTGCTACCATATGAATTATTGAAAGAAATTCTTGAAATTATGGTCAAGCATACACGATACTTTTACGTACAAAGTAAACAGAAGAAGAAATGGCTTGAAGATCTAATTGACCCGGCTGTACCAATTATCGATTTAGAAAAAAAGGAATATTTCTCACTCTATCAAAAGAACGATTTCTTGAAATATCAATGTCCATATTATGCTTATCACTTAAAGAAATTGGATACTTCATGTGCATTTCAAAATGTCCAAGAGTTCAAGAGATGGTTTTGGCATTTTTATGGAATTCAACCAACCTACGAGAAGTCAGTTCAGATCTTCAATCAATTGCAGAATCTACTTTGTATGGGTGATCGGGATATAGTATGCTTTGATGATACATTTATCCTTGAAAATGCAGCCCAGCAAATCGATTTCGTTTGGCACAAACTACCAGAAGAATTAAAAAATAATAAAAAATTAATTGGCTATCAAAGGTGTTGGGATCATTATATTTTCCATGATGATATCCCTGATAGTTTTGCATATCCGTTCAAAAAAGATTGCTCTAACTGTATATTTTAAGGTTAAGAAAAAACTATATTTGATGTAAAATCAAATCTATATTTTTAGGTTAAGAAAAATATCTATACTTTATTATATATTTAAGGTTATGTAAGACTAAAACGTATATTTTTAGGTTAAGAAAAAAATTATATTTTATTGTGTATTTGAGATTATTTGAAATAAAAAAAATATTTAAGGTTATGTAAGACTAAAATGTATTTTTAGGTTATAAGTAATAAAAAACCATATATATCAATATAAAAAAAGTTTATTCATTTATTAATGTAAGTTTTTTAATTCATAGAGGTTCAATAATTATATTTAATTTATTAATTATTTGTTTAAATCATTCTCGATCTCTTGCTGCTTGTTCCCATTCGCCTCTTCTCGCTTGCTCGTGTGCAAATCTCCATACATACATGTGATGTATAGTTGGCATTGGATTAAATTTAACAGTCTTCATATTAGTTTTTGTACGATGCTGCTTATAGGATTATACTCGACTATACGATCATGTATGATGAGACAATAAGCTGATGTCTGCGCAGGAAATTGATTTGTAGATTCGAATATCAGACGAATGTCCACTGGTCCAGATTTTATCGATTCGTTTTGTTTCGATCAATCGATAACATACAGGGGTGCTTGTTCCAAATATTTCTTCTTTGTTAGCAGTGGCTCAGGTTCTTTGTAGTATGAAATTTGGAAATTTATATACATATCATACAACAGAGCATATTGATTGTTTGCAATGTTGAGGTTTAAATTCTCATAAGGATAACTCTGAGAGTTTAAAAATAATTTTATATCTCTGATGTTGCAGTGATCAAACACGCTGGCATTTTTAGTTACATCATTTTTTCTTGCTGTTTGAAATCCGAGGATTACAAAACGTGGTTTCTCGAGCTGCGTAGATGTTTTAACTGCCCAAATGTGCTTCGAAGTATTAGGTAATAGTGGATACTCGTACAGCTCCCAAGCTCGGAAACTGATTGAGATAGCTGGATCACTTGTAATATAATTCAAAGCTTCAACTTTTTGTTTATCAGCCATAGTCACATGTGGTACAATCCACTCGATTTTTCGCAGTGTAATTTTAACAGCTTCAGCATGAGCTCCAGCAGCAGGTGTAGCCACAACGTAGGCATTCAAATCAGCATTTGATCTTATTAATATTAATTCATGCTTTGCATTGATGACAACTTTGTGGTAATCTCCAGCAAATTCAAGCAGGAGACTCAGTGGTATAGATACATCAAAGTAGCCATTGTCATTGTGTAATTTGTTTACAGCTTCATCCATAATCCAGCCTGAGTTCTCGAGTGTATTTTGTTGAGCTGGACTCAGTGATGTATATCCTTTCATGAGACTTGTGATGCCGACATTCTTGTTACGATCAATCTCAACACCATAGAGCTCGTAGCGTATTTCTTCAAACATATGACATACTGTCATGTTTACCATCTGAGTAGTTGCACTTACAGCTGTACCATCAGACTTTGTGAATTTTCCATACACATGCAGTGTACTTTTACTTGGAAGTAGACACAAATCTTGATGTTGAACAGCAATTCTTATCTCATCGCTGTTGTTAAATGTTGATGAAGCATACGGAAGATGAGCATGTGCTTCATAGTGTGCAATCGACTCATCAAAAATGATTTGTCGTTGAATATTTAAGATTTCTGCCGCCATGGTCGTGTACACGTCAAACAACAAAAATAAATTTTTATTTTCTTAATTTTCCACGTAATTTTAGTCCTAGGCTCTGTAGAAACTGAACGTTCTGATGTGTTAACACCTTGTGAGGTACTTGGTGACTGATGTTACTCGACCATGTTGCTGTCGTTTTATACCCAGCACCACTTTTTGTCTCATACACGATACCCATTATTTTATAGACTTTATGTGCAGTCTTATAGTTATCGTCTTACCTCTAAAATTAGCGTTTTCCGTCTTGATCAACAATTCTTAGTCTGAGAGTTTGTATTGCTTGTACGGTGATCGGCAGATAAATGACGTGAGATGGCAATTTAACAATCTTATATCCTGGTGGTACACTTGGAAAAAATTCATGAATAGTGTGAACTTTGTGCTCATTTATGTAAGCGCCTGATGTGATGTTGCACTCAACCCTCAGAGCATTGAGTTTTAATATCTTCACTGGTAAATCTGATGAGTGAGTTTTATGTGGTGCCAGCTTTCGATTTGTAAATCCCAGTAGTCCTCCAATAGAATCTTGAGGTGTAAAATTCACAAATTGATCACACTTAACTTCACTTCTCAATTCATTATTATTGGCTCTTATGCTGATGCTGAGTCTTTGTAATTTCTTTTGAATGTATTTTTCAATGTCAGTGATTTCGTAACTTCCTGTTGGTATTGTCAAGACTCTCTCTTCAACAGTTTCATATTTCCCAGCTTCTATATTTTCACTCATTGAGTCATATTCAGTTACTGAGACATTATCATCAAACTTTGTAATTATTGCAACATTCCTTTTGGCTCTTTTTTTCTTGACTACTTTTTTCTCATCAACATTATTTGTATCAATTTTTTCGATATCAATATTATCCACAGGATAAGAAACATAGAATTTATTAGCACCAACATCAATATTAGGTATTGAGTTAAATGTTAATAACTCTACAAGTCCCAGAACATAATTTTTAGCTGGTGATAATTCAATTGGAGGGAAGTAGTTGGCCTCCAACTCGGATGTAGATCCAGTCAGAATTAATGTGAATGACTCAGCCATGACTGATGTGTTGTACACAGAGTCTCATCAATTTATAGTTGTCCAGTGAGAAATTTGAGACACAAATGTCCCCATATAATTGGATCAAAATCCTGATATCTTTTGTGATTATATTTAACGCTACCAACATCGAGATATTCCATAAGATCTTGATGTGGTTGTAAATTACCAAAACTGTCAAAATAAATAACTTTATCATTGTTTTTCTTGTAAGCAATCCAATGAGTACCAGGTCCAAGTTTATCATCAAGATTAATAATAGCTGATTCATTTTTTCTTGGTCCAGTTTCAGGTAAATCATTTCTCATGAAAATACCACGAAAATTTGGAATTTTCAGAGCTCATCGTATTTCAGTGAATCGATGTTTGTAAGTGCTCGATGTGGTAGCTCTACTTGTTTTTTGACTTGCATCCTCTGCCTGCTGGATACGGTCTCAAGTATAAGTCCATACCACGTCTGTACGGTCTCAAGTATAAACCTTTACCCATAGATATTTGTTCCATTTTAAAATTATGTCGTTTGCTCTTCTCTAATCGATTTTTAGCAGCACGCATCATTCACAGCTTTAGCTATACCAGCTGCACCTCCAGCTAAAGCTCCTGTTGCACTCAGGCCGGCAAAAAGTGGTATTAAAAATGGTAGTACACCTCCAGCTTTAGATGGGACTTGTAAAGTTCGTGGCAGCTGGATATTTTTTTTCCCACCAGATTTTTTAACTGCCTGACGAGCTCCTTTCAACGCTGTTTTGATTGGATCACCACCAGAAGTCATGGACTTTTTAGCAGCTGTGACAACTTTTCTTAGTGCAACTTGTTTCTTCACACTGGTCTTTCTCTTGCCAGTCTTTTTCTTGCTAGGCTTTCTCTTGACAGCTGTTCTCTTCTTCAACCCCATACCGAACCTTTTTTCCATCTTCATTATTTTATTTACACTCCACGCAGCAGCTTTTTCGCCAATACCAGCGTCTTTTGCGTGATAACGTTGCCACGCCTTCTCAGCAAGTATTTGATCAGCCTCGTGATGTGCTGCCAAATTTTCACGATTATACGAGTATCTGATATCGTGTTCTTTACACGCAGCGTCCAGAGGATTAATTCCAGGATCTCCGCGAGCTAATCTCTTGGCCAGCTTTGTGTCTGGTCCACAGTACTGGTAACCAGGTATATGTAGTTCAAATGGTAGCTTATTGATTATACTGTTTACAAAACCTCTACCACTGGTCTCTACACGTCTGCTCTTCATAGTAGCAGCATCGTGACTAACTTAAAATGATATAAAACCTGATACTTATAGCTCGTTGAGTGAGTTGTTGTTGTGATCGCAAACTATCAACATAGAGTTTAAAAGTCAAGAGGCGAAGTTGCCAGTAATAAATTTTGATCAAATTGTACAAGGTATGAGGGTAAAAAAAGTCAAAAGACACGGTGCTTTATTGCCAAACAGTGTACGTGCTATATTTTGTGGTCCATCAAATTGTGGAAAAACAAATGCTCTGCTCTCACTCATCATACACCCCAACGGCTTAAGATTTGATAATATCTATCTCTACTCAAAATCTCTAAACCAAACGAAATATAAATTTTCAGAATCACTACTTAAACCAATAGAAGGCATTGAATTTTTTACATTCAATAAGCACGAAGAAGTATTGAAACCGGAAGATGCAAAACCAAACTCATTGATGATATTTGATGATGTCGCTTGTGAAAAACAAGATCATATCAGAGCATACTTTTGTATGGGTCGACATAAAGATATTGACAGTTTTTATCTCTGTCAGACTTATACACGTATTACTAAACATTTGATACGTGACAATGCAAATTTTATAGTTCTCTTTCGTCGAGATGAGATGAACTTGAAACATGTGTATGGTGATCATGTAAATACTGACATGTCATACAATTCATTCAAAGACTTGTGTTCAGCATGTTGGAATGATAATAAATATGGTTTTGTAGTGATTGACAAAGACAGCGAGCTAAATAGTGAGAGATATAGAAAAGGATTTGAATGTTTTGTTAGTATAAATTAACTTGTACTTGATGAATAGTCATCAGAGATTAAGTGAACCCTAAGGTATCAACATGAAGGCCGAAGAACTTTCAAGCAACGAGATGTCTTACATCAGATATCTCAGGCTAGTGATGCTATCCGACGGAAGCATAGAATGCTCAAGTTGGGTAAAGACACAGCTGAGAAGACAATGGGTGAAATGTTTAAGCCTATTGTTACACCTCTGCAGAGTCTAGTCGCATCATCTAAACATAAACAAGAAGTCAGGCAAGAAGTCAAAGAAGAAGTTAAAAGAAATAATTCAACTGTGAATAATGATACAGAACTTGATGATGCAAGTAATTATGATAGTATTTTCTCTGAAGATAGAAGCGGGACTCTGGAAGAAACACAAATATCTCCTGCTGCATCTAGTACCCCTGCTAAGCCAGCTAGTAGTGAAATAAAGTCTTATTTATCTAAAGTGTATAAAAAAAGTAGAGATATAGATATGAGATATGGTGTCCGTCGATGTTACAATGATTTTTGGTGATTCTGAAATAGCTTTTGATGATACTGTGATTAATATAAAAAATAAAAATTACTCAGTGACTCTTGGTTTATTGGAATTCTTATTTAAAAAATTTCCGGATGATTCGAAAGTCACACAGCATGATAAAAATAAATATCTCGAAATTATAAAGATGACAAATGCTCATAGAAAAAAATATAAGCCAGATGGTAGTTTTTATGAAGACTCGACAATCAAGTACAATAATTATATTGCTCATTTTCTTGCTAAAAATGCAAACTTATCAAGAGGTAGAGGATTACCAGATTTTATGATCGCCAAAAAGAAAAAAGCACGTATGGATTATGTCTACTGGGATGATCCAAATGAACTAGTCGACCGTCTGCGTTTACTCATTTCAAGCAGCTGGAAATCCAAGTCACACCAATGAAATCATATCAATTATCGAAGAGCTACGAGAAGCAGGAATAATTTTTTAGCAGCCACTGCATCAAATTTATGTCATTTACTCGCGGACTGTTGAAGTAAAAAAAGCAAAAATGAGTATCGATATTTTTGGTCGGTCACTACCAACTGGTGCTGCAATCAGTGGACCACCAGGGCCACCTGGACGAGGATTTCAAATAAATGTATGATGTTGAGAGCAAGAGACTGTGTCATGTTGATAAACCAGCAGAAGATAGTGATGCAGCAACTGTAAAATTTACACGTGATCTTGTGTACAAAGAGCTGTCTCTATTGTATGATAGTATGAGGAATGATCAGCCAGAGATCATTTCACATTTGCACTCTCAAGTGGTAACACTAGACTCTGCTGTGACGCTTTTAAAAAAAGAAAATCAAGAATTGAAAAATATAATAAAACGTATAAAGCCACGAAAAGAATTAATCAGTAGAAATACACAGCGAATTAAAGAATTGGAAGCTAGAATTTTCGTTGACAATGGAGGACAAAAAATCAGTGATAGCGTATGAGCTGCACAGACCAGCACGCAGATATTATCAACGTCGTCATGTTGACATACGAGCCCTTGATGAAACTTGGCAAGCTGATCTAGTTGAAATGATTCCTTATGCAACAGTAAATAAAAAAAACAAATATCTGCTAACTGTCATAGATTTCTTTTCAAAGTTTGCTTAGGCTGTACCAATTAAAAGTAAAAGTAGCAGTGATGTCACTAGTGCAATGAAACTTATATTTCAACAAGGACGTGTACCAAAAAATCTGCATGTTGACCAAGGCAAAGAATTTTATAACAAAAAATTTCAAGAACTTATGAAACGTAAAAATATCAACATGTAAGGTACCCGCGGGTAATAAGGCCTGTCGGCTAATAAGGCCTAAGTGACAGAAATGATATTTAAAATAACCGCCTCCGTTAAAGACTACTCTAGTAGAAGGGTCTTACATAGAGATGTTACGAAAAATTTATAGAGCCCCGATACCACGTTCCCTGTCTTTAATATTTTATCATCTGTTCAATGCTGTCGTAGCGCAGAAGAAATTATAAAAAACAATCTAGTCTTCTGACTCTTAAAAAGAATACTGATAATTTTAAGTGCTGTTGAGCGAAACAATCTAGTTTTCGGATTCTTAAAATGAATTGTTGCTAAATTTAAGTGATGATTCATCTCTAATACCAATTTTATTAAGTATAGTTAAACTATTCCAGTTTGTTTAACCCGTAGGCCTTATTACCCTACCGTAGTAAAATAAGGCCTATTCGTATGGTTTTTGTAAAAGTATAATTTTTTGTGTCTTTATGGTAAAAATTACCATTACTTCATTACATTTCAAGGCTCATGTATGGAAATAAAGATTAATTATACATTTCGATAATTAAATGCAATATTTTTGATTCTATTCAAAATCTCCCTTAGCTAGGCCTTATTACCCACCGGTACCTTACTCAACATTCAGCAACTTGAAGGCATTAATATATGAACGTTTCAATCGAACACTTAAGGCTAACATGTGGCGTCAATTCACCACTCGTGGCAATTATAAGTGGATTGATATATTGGGAGACTTATTACACAAATATAATACTAGAAAACATCGTACTATTCAACTGAAACCTATTGAAGTAACTGCTAAAAATGAAAAGCAGATATTTGAAAAAATATACAAACCTCTTCAAGCTCAGCGACAAACACGAAAAAATAAATTCAAAGTTGGAGACAAAGTTCGAATCAGCAAGTACAAACATGTGTTTGAAGAAGGCTACACGCCCAACTGGGCCACTGAAATTTTTACTATCAAGACAGTGCAAAATACAAATCCAACAACATACAAACTTGCAGACTATCAGGATAAGCAAATTGAAGGTGGATTTTATGTTAAAGAACTCAGCAAAGTCGAGCATCCAGATGTCTATCTAATTGGAAAAATTATCAAAAAACGTGGAAATAAATTATATGTAAAGTGGCTTGGCTTCGACAGCTCTTACAATACCTGGATTGATGAATCAGACCTGTAAAACTTATATTCTAATAAATAAAAACAAAAGTTTTAATTGAATATACATTTTTTTTTTTTTTTTTTTTTTCAAACCTTACAACTAATTTTACAAAAAAACATTAAAATAATATTTTTAAACTAGTTTAAATAGGTTCTCTTTTTTTAATTCACAAAAGTTCTCTTTTTTTATTTACATAAGTTTTCTTTTATTAATTATTATCTCATTATCATCATCTTTATCAGTAGTGAGACAGGGGAGGGGGTTGATAACACAGTACCCTTCCTTACCGACCATCGCGGATACCTCCTGCCGGTAACTTACCATATCCGCTGCCGGTTATTCATACATATCTGCGATCGATAAGCGTATCCTCCGTCGGTAAAGTAGATGTCTATATTACCGACTGATGCCAGTGTTGGTCGGCGGTCAATTATCATGCATACGATGACAAAATACTGTCACACTATTGTCACGATCGGAGAGAGTGAAGGCGACGGGCGAAGGGTTTATTTTAATTAATTATTTAGTAAACTACCCACAATATTTATTCTATTACTCAACCAAGGAGCCTAATAGGACCGTCACGTGGCTAGTGTGAGAATGTTTAATATTTGGCAAGTTTTTGATACTAAATAAGTCTATTTCGTACCGAGCGGAAGTACGATAGACAATCCCGTTCGTTGACCTGCGTGGCTTAAGGGTAGGTCAGGGATTATAAAGCGAGAGGGAAGTAGGTAGGTGAATATGGGCCCTCGAGAAGTCCCTGTTCTTTTACGTTTGTCTCTTTCTGTACCCGTTGACTTAAGAATGTTGGAGTAAGAGGTATAAATAAGAGAAAGATGATTTTAAAAAAAAAAGGAAGAATCTGTATATTCTTTTATAAAATTATAATGTTGTTTTACATGTGTGTACTTAAATATAAACAAATATAATTAACTTACCACTCAGCTTGAGGTGGCTTACAATCTCGCTGATCACACTCTCTCACAATTCACCACTTTGAATTTATGATCGCGGAATTGTTTTTATTTGATTCGCTGGGACCCTGCCCGTGGCTTAGGGATTTTACTCAGCGGAATTTAATGCACTTTTCGGACTCGGAGCTACTGGGGTGCCAAGTGGATACACTCCCCTATCTGTCTAGTACAAGTATGAATTTTGTTTTTATTTAGGATTTCGATCTAGGAGTCTGGATTCCTAGGCTATAGACCGTCACGAGACCGGAGATCCTGGTGAGTCGAATCGACCGTGATTTTTGCAAGATAGAAATCTAGGTATTTGGCCAAGGAGCCCGATTGCCTAGGCGGTGGACCGTCACGTGAACAACGATTAAGATTTTATCTCTGATTCGCGGTACTAGTCGGACTTGGGCTGATAGAACTAATCGGTACTTTTTGAACTTGTAGAACTTCGGAGCGAGAACTGGCAGAGATTACTTAGCGAGTGACTCGAGATCCGACAGAGGTTGGGTCTGATTAGCGATTGACTGCTGTCGTTAGATTTTCGGCAGTTTATATACTCTAATTTCGATGGGAAAGTCATACGTTTTCTTATGCAACCAACCGGTCCATCCCATCATTTTAGGCAACAACATGATAAGTAAGTACATGGATCCGGTTTAGGTACCTTTCTAAACATTAGAAAAGTCCATATATGGAAATTGAATCATATCATTTTTGGGTAAACAACAACGGATGAGTAAATGCTCTATTGGAAGTACATAGATCCGGGTATGACTTTCTAAATGTCATAGGTGACTCGGAATATGGAAATAAGATGGTCATAAAATCTTTGTATATATTTGAATTTTAATTAGAAGTCCGGTGCACACGTGCAGGTGTCCCGCTGAGTCGCAGCTAAACTTGTTTTTCGGTACTACGCCCGTACACACACACACATATACACACTCTCTTTTGTAACTGTATTGTAAATAGGTGTACGCAGGTAAGTGTGGATGCAAGATGAGTATACAACTATTGACGTTGTTGGGTTTGAGAATGGGCTCTGTCCTAGAGAAAGCGAGACAGGTATATTATCTTATCTATCGGTTTTTGTCGGTTCTTACTCATCGTGCATACACTTACATAGGTACCTGCGAAAGGTGAAAGGATCTCAACGAGAAGGGTTGGGGTGTAGTTTGGTAAACCTTGCTTAAAAGAAAACAAAATAAATAGTTAAATCGCGATACGTATATATCGATTGTTACACCTCTACCCTTAGATTCGTCATCGCCCTCGATGACTTCAATTTATGCAATCTGCGTAAATAAAAACGTAGATTACTGATCAATACGGATCGCGCTTTAACCTTACATTTGTACTTTATATTAAATATGAAATATCTGAATTTTGTATATGCAGGTGGTCCTCGTTGATCGCTCAGATTACAGGTCCCGTTCTTCCGCTATGGTCAGTCGTTGTCTTTTGGTTGTACTTAAAGATTTTATGGCTTTTCTCAGTATTTTGATGCGTTTTCTCTTGAGGGGACGTTTGGTTGTTGTTCTTCTATATTTATGGTTAATATTACCTTTTTTTTTAATTTAGAAAAATTTCTCTTCTAATTTTATAAAAAAATTTTATAGCTTTTGGTATCAGATTGCTCGCTGTGTATGATGTTCCGTTAGTTCTTATCGTTATGGGATCGATCGGTTATGATTTCCTTTTTTTTTATAGCTTTTCGGAGAAATCGCGGTGCGGTGTTGTTGCATTAGACCGAGATGCACCCCTTCCCAAATTTTAGATTTTTGGTAGACGTCTTCGTTGTTGATTGGTTCTTGATCCCACTTTTCTCAATTTTTTTGTCTTCGGTAGTTTTCTTCGGTGGTTAAAATTTTTCTAGTCGTCACTCACAAATTTTCTTTACACCGCGTGTTAAGATAGATTAATTCCAAAAAAAAAAATGTATCAAATCATGATCGAAGAAATAGTGTCCGGCGATGATATCGTCTTAACTGAGGAGGTAGTTAACTTCAGTGTCACCGAAGAAAGTGGTACTCCGGGTAATCGTCTGGTGGGTGGCTTCCTTGGCGAGGATCCCCAGGTACAGGTGGTGATCCACGAGCGAGTGGAATCGGCCTTCGTCGAGGAAGCTGAGGTTCAGTCCGAACCTCTGGATTTGTCTCAGCGGTCGAACCTGGTGGTAATGGAGCACCGTGACCCGTGGTCATCGACTTCAACAGGAGATCAAGTGATTATGGTAAGAATTTAAAATGTTTATTCGTATATATATATATATCTATGTATATATATATACATTCATATATAGATGGTTTTTTTTCTTTTTCCCTTTTTAACTTCCCGCTAAGAAAATCGACGATTTTCGAAAATTTCGGGAAGTTATTGTTTTCACCCCGATTTTCGAAAATCGAGTTTTCATCAGATGTCGACGTTTTGAGGTCCTAGGAAGCTATTCTGACTATTTTTGGAATGATGTCCGAGTGTGTGTATGTATGTGTGTGTGTGTGTATGTATGTAAACTCTTTGTAACTTTTGAACTAATGAACCGATTTGGATGTTTAAGGCGGCGATTGAAAGAGCTTGTTGGCCATCAACTTTTCTGAAAATTTCAGATCATTTGATCAAATAGACTCGAAAATATCTGCGAATTACGAAAAAAAAAAAATTTTTTTTTTTAGTTTTTTATTGATTTCTTAGAAACGACTTATACGATCGATATCAAAATCTATTCAACTCTAGTACTCAAAAAAACGCGTCGATTGCCACTTCAAACATCAAAATCGGATAATTCGTTCGAGAGTTATCGCGGGAGAAAGAAATGGTGAAAAACGGTTTTTTCGAAATATTTTCGAAACGACTGACGCGATCGATGCCAAATTTTAATCAGCTCTAGAATTCAATAAAACGCGCCGATTGCCACCTCAAACGTCAAAATCGATCAATTAGTTCGAAAGATATCGGCGTTGAAAAATTAAAAAAATAACATTTTACGTTATTTTTCCCGGATAAATCATAATATAACCTACGAAAATGTGTCTAAAGTCATACCAACTCATCCTTTATATAGTTACTTTCGATACATAATGTCATCGAACTTGGTTTTCACTTTGAATCATAGTACCAACAATAAAATCGATAAAACGTAATTTTTAATATTTTTCTCGAATATTTATATTTGATTGTTTCTCACATGAGTCAAAACTCATTTAAATCTTGATTTGAATCCCTGGCATTGATTTCTGCCTGAATACACTTATTTTATTGAACATAATCAGGGATTAAATTTTAAAAACCGCTTCGTTAACAATTCTTGATTCTTAAATTTTCAAACTTTAGCATAAAAAACAATCGCATGTGTTAGCATAGCGAAGAGCTCGAAAATATATCTACACTAATGTTTTCGAGCTCTTTGAGATCGAAAACAGCGGGAAGTTTTGGGGCTGGCCCGCAGGGCCAACCGACGCCCAGATTTTTTTTTATTTAAACCGTTTTATTCCTTAGTTTCCCAAATTGAAGGAGAGTGACGAGTCCGCGAAGCGGCGCTTTCGGCACCCTGGAGTACCGACGACTCCGGAGTTATTGGAGTGGATAGATAATTCACCTCCATTCAAATCACAGCGGTTGGACACTGTGGAGTATATCGTAAATATTTCTTTTCTTTTCTTTTCCTTTCTTTTCTATGTGTAGATATGGTTTTATTTGTTATTATTATTTCTGTTTTGCCGGGAAACCGTCCAGCGTCGGCGGTGACTGTGCTTGATTCACCCAGGTTTAGTCCAGCGCTGGTGGAAGAGGAGTCCACTATAGTGAGCCCTGGAGGTCTTGACCTTCAGATATCGGAGTCAATTCCTAGTGGTTCTGGTGGAATTCGAGGGGCTCTAGAGGAAGGGTCGTCCGTGGGTCGCTCCAGGAAGCGGAGGGCGCCTAGATCCGACAAGGGGCAACCAAGGAAAAGGAAGGCTGCCGCTCTCGCAGCATCGCCCAATTCCTTGTTAAGGGGGCTACTGGCTCAGCCGCCAGTAGGTCCCATACTGCTGCCGTTGTCGGGGGCGTATGTCTTCCCGGGAGCTCGACCAGTTTTCAAAATCCCGTTCAGGATTACATTCCTGGAGGGTCATGGCTGCGTGATCCCGTATACGGATCCATTGGTGGCGGCTCTCTCCCCCATAACTCAAGAAGCCCAGTGGCTGATTGAATGCACCCCATGGCACGTGATGGAGTACTTGGTGCATGATTCAATGCTGTCGGTCAGTACTTTATTTGCATTGATATATATATATATATATATATATATATATATATCAATATATATTTTTTTTTTATATTATATTTCCGGATTTAACAGTATTTTATTGTATGTTTCCAGGTGCTAGTTAGTTTATGCCTCGTTCATTTCTATGGTGAGACCGTGGGCGCCCCTTCGAGGATAATGGCCATTCTGGGAGAACTGCGGGGAGTTGGTCACGTGCCGGGGGCACTTTGTATATACTGTGCTCAGGGTATTCGCTCTGAGTAGTAGACCAAGTAGTATATATATATTTATATTTTTTCCTTTGTTTGATTACTATGCTTGATTAAAATTTGAGTGGTGTTTGAAAATAATAAAAAAAAATGAAATTAAGTTTTATTGACGTGTTCCTTCATTTTGGATTTATTTTTCCCTTTCCTTTTCTTTTCATTTTAGATTAAGGAGGTTGCTCTTCTTTTATTGTTTTCCTTGGATGTTCCGTTTGTTGCTGATTTTTCTGGCGAATGAGTTGGTCGTTTTCCTTTTCGCCTCCCCACGTTGGGATTTGGGCTATCGTTACTGGTTTGATTAAGTTGATGTCGTATGGAATGTTTTCAAACAACGTCGTCATGTGGTCATTCAGCGTCTAAATTTAAGTCCAAACTCTATTTTAATCTCGGAGTCTGAATCTTTTGTTTTGATGGGAACTTTCCCTTTTGGGAAGAGGAGAGACGTTAGAGTAAGCACGCTTACTCTAAGTGGCCCCTCTGATTGTCTCTTCGTTGGTTGTTGGGCCTTGTTGTTAAGGCTACTTGTGACGTGATGCGCAGCATAGGTGTCGCATCACCTACAGAGCCTGTGGATGTGCGAGTTCATCGTTTCAGGTGTCTGTTTTTCGTAGATCTCTCGCTTCTAGGGGGTTTCCGAAGGTGGTGGAGAGTGAAGGGAAACGTGCCCTAGGTCGTGAGTATTCTTGAATTCATGATGGACGCCGATGGTTGTCTGCGCTTGCGTAGTCCTATCTTATAACTAATTGTATTTATCATTTCTTATTTGTAAGTCGCATTAAATAAAACGATGCGATGAAAAAAATTAAAAATAATTAAAGTTTAGTAATACTCATCATGTAAAGATGCCGTATATTTTGATAGTTTATGTGTAAAAGAAAAGTTACTTAATAAACATTTATAAAAGTAAATAAAAAAATTTTTCTTTGTTTTTCATGTTTTATACAATTTTTTTTTCTTTTTTTTTTTTAATAATTTTTTTTTTTGTTTTTCTTTTATAATTTTTTTTTTGTTTTTTTTCTCTTTTTTTTTTCTTTGTGCCTTGCCGGTTTTCACGTTTGTACATATATCTAGCCTTATGATTAACAATTGAAATCTTAATTTTTAAATATTCCTATGGCCAAATAATTAACATAATTAGCTTATTCAGATTAATGCACTTATCTAGTAACTTAAGAATTACGCGCTTTATTAGATTAAATAACTAATTTACGATACCTAGTCACTGTCTTACTTAAACATTATTACATCGTATATCAAGTTTTTAATTATGTTTCTTATCATAATTCGTTTAGCTTACTTCGTATTTATTGCCTATTCTTAAATATAGTATCTTAGTGCCTTGCATTATTCATTTATTATTAAATTCATTACTATAGATATTTTAAACAATTCTCTTATGCATCTACCCAACACCCTAATTGTATACGTGTATGTATTCCCTTTCTTTTTTTTTTGATTTTGTGAATTATAATTTCTTTTGAAAAATTTTTTTTCATTTTTATTTTGAATTTTATAAATTTTTTTCTTTATATATGTTGTTGTGTTTTTTTTTCTTTTTTTTTTTCTTGTCTTTCTGTCTACATATGATTTTATTAACTTTACCCTGCACCTTGTATATACATAAATCTATTTACATAGTAAGATGTATTTTGAACGATGATTAACGGGCTAAATTCATCGATCTCTAATTCGAGGCATATTACGTAACTGTTTGCAGTATTTTTGTAAATATATTTATTTGAGAGTTATTAGTGCGTAATTACACATACTTAGGACTTCGACGTTAAGATAGGCGAAGATCGGGTATTCATAAGTACGAGTATTTACTCATGTGAACATGCATAAATTTGTTAGAAAGTGTTAGTAATTATTTATATATAAAAAGCATGCATAGCTGCATAAAAATATATAAAATTTTTTGTGTTTTATATTTTACGTATTTTTTTTTTGTTTATGTAATTTTTTTGTAAAATTTTTTTTTGTGTTGTTTTTTTTCTTTTTCAAAGTATGGTTAGTTATTTACATTATAAGTTCATTACCTTGGTTAGTATTTATAAGGTGAATATGTATACTACCTGCCTTACTTCTGCATGCGAAGGAGTCGGCAATTTGTTAGTGTTTATTTGTTACCCTTATCCCTTGGTTAGGGGTTAATTTTGTTTTAACTTTTTCCGTGAGTTCTTCTTTCTTCGGATCTTCCTTTTACAACCCCGTACCCTGGCTGTTTTGCGTCGACGAGCCTGCTTCTTGCGGTTATGCTCGATGAATGCAACTCTATCTCTTATGGAGACCATGTCGTCCATATACGTAGATGAACCTCAGCTTATTATGCTGGAAGCAGCATATGGGTGATATAAACTCACACTCGGCTGATAATGACATGGGTACAGGCTGGATGGTGAGTCTGGTTCCTCATAGAATCTCGAAATATCGTCCATGAGGTCGAGGTAGCAGTAAGTTGAAGGTCATTGATGAAAGTGTCTGACTGTAATCAGGTTAGATAGCCGGATTATAGTCTCTTCGAGATAAAGGCTGGTGCGAACGTCTGCCCATGGTATCTCTCCAAATAGACGAAGTAAGTCTACTTTGTAAATTATCTCTGGAAAATATTTATGTTGGGCTTTACGTATTCTGCGTTGTTCCCTGATGTGGCTCTTGCTTTTCCAGTAATTCCTCATGACTTGTATTCTTAGGTGTCTATCTTGGGCAATAATCCAAGCGGCGTGTATCTCTAGCGGGCTCGTTTCGATGTCTTCGTCGATTTTAAAGGTTTGGGTAATACTCGTAGATCTTTCTCTAGGTCTAGTGGGTCGGAGTGTTGTTGATATATGCTACTGCGGCGAAGTCGTCGCATTGCTCTTATGCGTGTACGTCTGTACCAGTGGTCTTGGAGTATTATGGATGAGACGATGTAAGCAAATTGCATGTCTAGACCAACCGAGAGATTCCTAGGGAAGTATTTGGTTACTTTATGCGACATTGTAGTTTTATAAAGGGAATGTTTTCAATTGTCGATCTCGTAACCACTGCCTCAGGCAGATTGCGTTAGTTAGTGCGCAGTAGTAATTCTTTTTGAGCCCGTGGTTTGTGCAAGTTGTTGATGAGGCCCGGATGACGTCGAACTTAGGACAGTTGTGTTCTCTGTGTTCTAAGTTTATTATGTCGCGTTTTAACACTTGTTGTAAATAAGTAGCTTTGATTTCTCCTCTCGTGTAAACTGTACGTGCGTTTCTCGCGTATCTCTTCAAGATTTTTAATACTTGATGGAGTTGTGTGTCACCTTCTGACCAGTGAATACCGCGATGTTTTGAAGTGACCCAGTCGTTTCTTTCACGTACCTTAGGTGATAACTTGTGGTATGGAAATGGTTGTTCAACTATCCAGTGACCCAGAATGTCTTCAGTGGACACCACTAAGGCAATTTCTGTTGGAATGAATTCTTCTTTATTGTCCCAAAATCCTTGGATGTCAATCACTATGTCCATAATACCCTAAAAGGTATTATTCACAAGTAAAAGAAGAACGTATTTCTTAAGTTTTCAAACCGATTGCTTAGTGAGCTGATTCTATAGCTGTGTCGGATGCAACGGTGAAGTGAATTTTCTATCCAATATTCTCGTAGAAAGATGTTCCGGAAGTGTTCGTGGTGACTGGCGTGGATAGCTCGGTCCAGGTCAGTGGTGTCTAAGGAGGATGGTAGAAATAACTTAAATGTTCCTAGAGCCTTTTGATAAGCTCGGTGTTCCTTGATGGGGTCTATGTTATATGCTTCCTCGTTAAAGGAATCGTCGCAGAGGAGATTATTTCGTGTTCTTAATCTTGTCCGTAGTTTTCTTGTAGCTTGTGCTGTCTTCCAGTGGTTTCGATGGATTAGGAATGATGTGAGTTCACAGAAATCCTCGAAACTTTGGCTCAAGTTTTTATGTTGTTGGATTGTTATTATACGGTTGACTGCGTTTTGGGCCCAAAACAAATCATCCGCGACGATTCATCCCGGACAATTCATCCCCGCGACAATTCATCCCGGACAGTTCATCCCCGCGACAATTCATCTAATGTCAATTAATCTACGACATTAAAACCTCGCGACTTTACAACCTGGTTGTAAAATTTTATAATTGTCAATAATCTAGAATAACGGAGCATGACTTTCAAAAGTTGAATTAATTATTAAAAAAAAAAATTAATAATCAAGGGAAACCAAGAGAAATAAAATAATAATCTGAAATTATTTATTACTAACTATTAGAGTTTTTTTGACATATAAAGTATATTTTTATCTACAATAATTAATTCATATCGATTAATTATCATTAAACAATTAATAAACATGACTATTATCACAAAGTTAGAGATCTTTCAACATCAATTATTCCTAAATTATGTGATATTTCACTAATGAAAAAACTATTAACTCAAAAAAATAAAATATAATGGAAACACAAATTAAGTCAACACTTTAAAGTTATACAAATCAACAATTATAATCAAATGATAATTAATTAGTAATATTATAAATATGATGTCAAACAGTCATGATTTGTCAAAAGAATATTATAGCAATAATAATCATTAAATTTTCGGATATAAACATACAAATAAATAATAGATTTCCAAACTAATGTTACATATAACTTTTAGAAGCCAATATTTTCGCTACATTATTCAAATACTCGAGTTTTTTAGTGGCATCATAATTATTAACAACATTTTTCAATCGTTCGGTATAATTACGATAGGCTTTAAGGCTACTCTTACTAACATCGAGTCCTGATTCGATTTGGGTGATCAAAATATCTGTTTTATTTTGTTCATCCTTTAATGACTTAATTAATTCCGCTACAACGGGATGAGGATGTCCGACTCTATTATTGAAACCAGAGTTCCATCCTTCTGATGGATTATTAGACCGAAGAAAGTCATTCATAACTGCAGAATAACAATTCCACATCTTGATGGGAAACATTGGTTTTTCACGCTTGTTTTTGTTATGCTTAACTTTACCAACCCAAGTTATCTCAAAGTAATTTAGTAATTCATCAAAAAGATCACTGTGTCTGTCATAATAATCAGATGATACTATTTCTTCAAATGCAGAAGTGACATCTTGAGGAGGTACGAATGCCAAAGCCATCAATAATCGAACGTTCATTGAAAACTTTATGTCAGTGTTATATTTACTTTGATGTCCATATTGTTGCACGTGCTTCCAAATGCATTTTGTAAAGTGGAAGTTACATCCGTTAATTTGAACTTCAGGGTAGACTTGTTTAAAAGCTTCCAAAAAACCTGGTTCAAAATCGACCATCAGACGCTCAGGCTTATAATTAGGCATGCTGCCACGCAAAACTTTCAGAAACTGAATATACGTATTTTTTGTTTTATTTGGAGCAAGTAAATACACTAAAGGCAGTGTTTTTCCATTTTTCAAGCCATGAATTACATAAATCTGTGTAAAAATGGCCGGTGCAGTACGAAAGGTACCATCACTCAACCATTGCGAACATGACGTTAAAAAATTCAAACTTTTTTGTGTCGTGAACACTAGAATACGTTTCTTATCGCCACCGCTGTCATGCAACAGGAACAAATCACCGTTGTGAGTGTACTTCCAATCGTTTTCCAGAACAAGTTCACCACGAGTTAATGGATTGATAGCATGATCGTTGGTAGAGTTATTGTTCCGAGCACGTTGAACTGATCGGGACAACGACATTAACTTCGGCAAATTAGCTGCCACAGGTGATAATACACCACGCAAGGAACGTGAAATGACATCAACTGGCTTGTCCGTAGTATTAGTTGCCTTTTTTTAATTTTTTCTTTAGCGATTTTTGTTTGAACGGCAACAATATTACCGGAATGATCGTGAAAAGGGACGGCCCCAATAATATTGCCTGTAGAGAAAAAATATTAAAAAATAATTATATGTATATATATATATATATATATATATATATATATAATATATAACATACCATTTTTATTATCACTGTCAGTATGGATTATTGCGTTACAACTAGCATTTGAATTGCAAGACCATGATACACTAGTTTTATTGACCCGTTTTTTAGAGTAAAGTATGCCGTCGTGGAGTAATAAGTTCTTTCCTCTTTGGGATTTTACAAATTTCAGAGTCATTGTCGCAAATTATTAATAATAATTGTTCAAACGAGAAATAAAATCAATAAACATAACCTCTATCACACTATATATTTACGCACGTGAAGATCTAAACAGAAGTCGATCAATCAAAATCTCTATCAATAATGACCATTTCAATGAAATAGTAGTACCTGTAAGTCGCTCACAGCTATGAAACAATAAATCTTAAAAGCTACTCTTATCATGCAACAGATGGCATCATGGAATATTACTGAAGCAGCGCGAAAATTTGAAATATAATAATATATTTAAAAATATTTTGTCACAAAATATTTTAACGACGAGATGAATTTCCAAATAAAAATATTCCAAATATTCTAAAAATAAAATTTATTAAATTTAAATTAAAATAATATTTCTTTTACCTTTAATTTTCAAAATAAGTGTATTCGAAATCTATTGAGAATATATATTTTTTTTTTCATTGTTTAACACAGGCAAAAACCACACCAAAGAATCATTAAAAAATTATACCTATACATAAGAAGATGAAATCCATAGTGCCCTTTTTTCACGAGTTTTATGAGTGTGCAATTGAAAAAATATATTTCTTTCTTGTTTTTTAATTGTTTTTTTTTTTTTTTTTATTGAATTTTATTAAAAATTGTCTGAAATTTTATAAGAAGTATTGAAATTAAGAAATGAAATGTCAGGGATGAGTTGTCAAAAGATGAACTGCCGCAGGTATGAATTATCGCAGGGATGAATTGTCGGGAATGAGTTCTCAGGGAATGAATTGTCGCGGGGATAAATTGTCCGGGATGAATTGTCGCGGATGATTTGTTTTGGGCCCAAAACGCGTCACACCTTATTATACTAGCGTCTCGTTCTTCGTCAGTGGTAAGTCTATTGTTGGGGAGACCTTTGCACATAACTTCCTTTCGTCAGAGTCTGAAAATTCCAGGTCTTCGTGTTTATTTACATAATGTTTGATAAATTCTGCCAATACTATGTGACTACGCTCTAGGGATCCATTAGTTTGTGGATGGTACCCTGAGGTAGTTACTTGTTTAATTTTGAAAATTTTTGCAAGGTGGTGAAAGATTTTACCAACAAATGATCTGCCTTGATCACTTAATATTACGCGAGGTGATCCAAACTGAATAATAACGTGGTGAGCAAGTGCGTCTGCAATAGTCCCAGCCTTAATGTTTGGTATTGGTACCGCTACGCAATATTTCGTGAGATTGTCTTGCACAGTAAGAATGTGCATGTCACCTGATGGTGTTTGAGGTAATGGGCCCACTGTGTCGATTGAGATTTTGTCAAAGGGTTCTGCAGGAGTGTCTGTGATGATCATTGGTTCTTTAGTCTTGATTCGGACTAACTTTTGTTCTTGACAACTTCTGCACGTACGAATAAATTCTGTGATGTCATCTCTCATGTTCGGCCAATAAAAACGTTCACGAATTCGTCGATATGTTTTAGTGATACCTTTATGACCACCTGTTAGACTTTCGTGATACTCCGCGATGATATCCTTGCGGACATCTTCGTCTGGTATGGTTACACTTCCATGACAAATGGTGAGTGAACATTCACAGTCATCTAAACATTCCTTAAGAACGTCAGTGACAAGTGATTGGCTCAAGCTTTCGAGCATATCTCCTGGTTTTGAGATTCGCAAAGTTTTTATGTTGTAGTGGTTTAGTACATTTTTGACGGTTTTTAGTACATCTTTCAATTCTTGTATGGAAAATGAGTCAAAGTGATTCTTTTTTAACGCTGCACTGAGAATTTTATGTTTACCGTGTGGTGTTATTAGTACTTGATTAATTTTCGGTTTCTTCAATTTCAGATCCTGTGGATCTATTTTATCTGTTTCTATCAGTAGTCGCGATGTGATGGTTGTAAGTTCACAATCAGCAGGGATAAAGTGTAGATAATTGTCTCTGAAATACGTCAAGTTTTCATTTGTCGTGTGTAGGGATATTTTACTTTCATGGTTCTTCATACCGGGATAAAATAATTCGCAAGGTACAGTATCGATTATGGATTTTCTCTTTATCGGTTGTGGTTGTTGAGCTTCTTCTTCTGTATGAACTTCTTCATCTGTGTCTGTACTCGAATGGACTTCATTGATCGGTGATAAATTAGCCCATCGTCTGCTTGCTGCTCCTCGTGGTATTACTTCATCTGTCTCTGATTCCGTGGTTGATCCTTCTGAAGTAACTGCAGGGGTCGATCGTCCTAAAGGATGTCGAAATGTTACGCCAGATGGTCTGTGGGATTGTGCTTCAGGTTTCCTGGTTGGAGGTTCTGTTCGTGGAGATTCGTACGTTGGATCTTCAGCACGTCGATCCCAGTAATAATTATCAGTTCCTGAAGATGGTCCAGGTGATACTTCGATAACATTTTTAGGCGGTGGTACTGGTATTGGTTCAGTTAGTGAAGGAGTTTCTTCGCCTGATTGATTATTTACGTATGTGAGTTGATAATCAGTTGTTCGAGTTTTTGTAGATAGTGGTCCTGGTTTTTCAGAAGCTTTTGAGAGTGGTACACGATTACTAGCGAGGCTCGGAAAAGCACTGTTTCTCGCATGCGGTACTGGTGGTGTTGGATCACTTGATGGTCCAGTATCTGGTTGTTTTCGAGGTCGACCAACTTTATGTTTCTCTGTTGAAGGTGTCACGGCTGATACGTTCAACTCGTATCCTTACAAGTCGTTAAAAATAATTCTTTTTTTTTGAAGAAGGAACATGAGAAAACTATTTTTCTCAAGAAATATGACGACATAGTCAGAATGTAGTAAGACACAGGTGGTAACACAAAACGATGCGTTCCGAATAGACCTTCAGTTTTTTTTTATATAATAATTAACAGAATAACCATCATAGTGTAGATCGCATAAAAGAATATCTATCTGCCTAGTGCGTGAGAGCCCAAGACCTATTGCACTTAGACCCTTTTTTTTTTATGACGCCGACTTACTGACGCCAGCAGTCGAACGGGACAAATATACCTACCTGAGCGTTGACAATTAAGTCGTACTGTCCCACGTAGGGAAGGTACTAATGGAATACATGTACTATAAGTTTCTCTTATTCTACAGATTTCATCAGTTTTCATTTAACGAACTTTTAAAATTTATGTATCCGTTCCCATTTAACTAATCTGAGTATAGACGCGGTGGTCTTTTCTTTGATTTTTCATCTTAAAACTATAGACCACCTAATTCATGCGCACCTGCATGTGATTCTTGGAAATTAGAGAAAGCTAATGGAAACCTCCAAATTTATGGCTTCCTGCACGAGCATACTCGGCGACAGACTGGCGCCAGGTCATCAGCCTACTTAATAGTCAAAGTCTATTTCCCAGGGATCACACGTGTGCATGGGCCTAGAACTTTCGGGCGAGTCCGAGTCTTCTCGTATGGGAAACTGGTTACCACCACTTTTCATATGTGAGGATTATATAAAAAGACCATGGACTTTAGCTCATCAGTTCTTTTGGGAATCAAACTCTGGACCATACCGAACTCCGGACACTTAACGGTGTTCGTGGCTAGAGGATTGATATCCCGATTAAGCATTCGGTCACGTGAGCCCAGATCATTGGATCGGTCCTTGATCGTCGTAAGCACGCGTATAATCGGTATATTATTTTCTACTAGCTTCAGAAGCATAATCAACGCGATATTAGTGTATAGCATCCGATCACGTGAGCCCAGATCGTACGATTGGTCCTTGATCGTTGTAAGTCGTGAACTAATATCAACCGTTTAGCACCGGTACAGCCTTGATTATCTTCATCTTATTATAATCCATTTAATTTCATTTTATTTTTACATTAAAATATATCACGAAAACGTGAAGAATCAAAGAATATTTTACCGCGATAAATGCGAAGATTTTGAATAATATTTTGAAGAATATTTTTACCGCGAAAATACGCGAAGATTTGATAACGAAATTATATTTTATATTACCGCGAAGACGCGAAAAACTTGAATACATTTCAGTTATTTTTCCGCGAGAAGCGCGAAGACTTTTATTTTACTTTAATCTACAGACTTAGAAACGCATAAACATTGAAATTGATACGACAAAGCATACTAAATAAATAAATAATTCGATAAATTAGAATCACATTAATTAACCGCGAGAACGCGTTGTGAATAAGTGTCCTGTGTTACTGCTGACAGTCCTGACACCTCACCAAAACCTGTTTAGGGTAAGTTTTAAAACATTGTAACCATTGTTGGTATTTTTATATTAATATACTCTGAAAATTTTGTAAACCATATGCATGAAACATTCACTTTTTATACTTACTATTCTAAATATTGACATTTGTAACCCTTTTGTATTTCGAGAATATTGAGTCCTTAATAAATAAAATACTCGTTAACATAAAACGTTAGGAAAAAAAAACATTATTTCTCAGACAATTTTACTTTAATAACGAGATACTAGCTTCACGAGGCTTTTCGGCAACCCACCTTCCTTTATCCCTTATTTTCTACCTGTCTAGCCGCTCAGACCGATAGTTCACAGTAGGGGGTATACAGTCTTACGTTTACCGCTCGACGTTTGATTGAGATTAAATCAGTCACATAATAAATTGGAAATCGTTTTGGGTTTATCAATATTGTCTTAAACAATATGGTGTAGGCGCGATTTAAATATAAAATAGGATAAATTGAGCATTTGGTCACGTGAGCCCAGGTCATAGGATCGGTCCTTGATCAATGTAAGTACCCTTTTATTCAATACATTTTATACGCATATCGTACCTACGCCCATCACGATCTCCAATCGTGACAATTTTGGTGTCAGAAGTGGGATCCCGCTGATCATTTTGTTGTTAAATTCAAAATTGTCTTGCATTTGAGAAAATACATAATTAAAAATAAAAGTTAAACCTTTCATACAAGATAATAATCTTTTGAAAAGAAATATTCAAAGAAGGAAGAAATTTTTATAAAAAGACTTATCTTGTCTTATTTTTATATATAGAGATAAAATCATTATTGGAAAGAAAATATATATATATTAAATTCAGTTCATTTTTCTTTTAATAAACACTTTCATAAATTCTTAAATATGGCTGACGAAGCAATCCGTAACCTCACCACCCATCAGAATATAACTGATGCTGAAGAAGAGTTACTCTCAATGTTGCGCAGATATTCAAGCTGTTAAATTACGCCGGGGCGAATCAGTCCTTAGTTATTACAATAGAATCAAAGTTCTTGTTACTAACGCTTTAGCAATTTTAAAAGATAATTTTAATGTTGCCGCTGAAGTCACTGGTATGGAAAAACTATTAAACGGGTTAGCTCTAGAAGCATTTAAACGCGGGCTACCGGACGATTTAATCTATGGGGTTTCCGTCCAAAACCCTCAAAATTTAGAGGATGCGTATAAAATCGCGTTACGCATAGAAGGAGATTTAAAAGGCAACACTGCCCGAAATTCTAACTACCTGAGGCTTGCTCAAGCCGAAGAAAATGAGACAAACATAATCCCTCGTACACCTCGCATTATTAGATTTGAAGATGAAGAAAAAAGAGGTTCTATACCTTTTAAAATAAATAGAGACGATGTATCGCGCCCTATTAACAATGATAAAAATAAATTCAATTCTAACCGAGAATTTTCTAGACCTCGTGAAAGTCAAAATTCATTTAATAGAAATAATTACGACAACAGGAACAATTATGACAGAAATAATTATGATAAAAATAACTACGACAGATATAGCCATGATAGAAACAATTACGACAGAAACCGATCGCCGGGGAGATATTATCCACAATACCTTCCACCACCAATGCCATACGCACCACCTTATCAATATCCCCCATATATGCCGGGATATTATCCTCAACCTATGCCATATCAGAGTCATTACCACCCTGATATGTATTTTAAGAATAACTCATACACGAACGCACAGAGAGACAGGTCAATGTCTCCTGTACCTTCTACTAGCCGTAACGAGCCTTTAAACTACCAGGGCAATCGCCGGACAGACGCACCGACGAGCGAGGCCCTATCATCGCGTCAATCTTCAGGGGTCAAATTCATGACCGCAACAGAAGCATATACTGGGCAGGAGGAAATGGACGAGGCCCAGTAGTTGTTTTACGCGCACCAGAATTAAAGAACGGCCAAGCACGCTTTTTGGTTGATACGGGCGCTGATATTAATGTTATAAAACTATCTGTCTTGAAACCACGCAGCATCATAGCTGCTCATGAATCATTAACTGTAACCGGTATAACTTTTGATAAAGTAGACACAGTGGGTTCTACTGAACTTACCTTCTTTGGAAAATCACAAAAATTTCAAGTACTTCGTGATCCGTTACCTATTCCAACCGATGGAATTCTGGGAGTAGACTTTTTCGAAGACGAAAGAGTACAAATTTCAATTCATTATAATACAATTGTCGCCATGTCTAAACCCATAACACCTATACCTTTCGAGAAGCCTGCGTTGCCCGAGCCTCGAAAACGAGAAAAATTTATACCTGGAGATATTCCACAATGGGACGACGAGCCAGCTACATTTACTATACAAGCTCGCACTCAAGCGGTCGTACCCTTAAAATTAAAGAAAACAGATCTAATCACGGGATACCTACCGCGTATTCAAACTAATAATGAACACATATACATAGGTGAGAATCTAGTTACTAATTATAATGGAACTTGCTATGTATATGTAATAAACGCTTATGAAGATGATATGAAAGTTACTATACCACCACAAGAAATATTTCCATATGAAAGTGAAGAAAATTCAGAAGATTTCTTTAGCTCAGATCCTGAGAGCGACATACCCGTAGACACGAGAGACAGAGTAGAGAGAATCATCGAGAGTTTACGAATAAACCATTTGAACGGCGAAGAAAAAGACCAAATAGTAAAATTAGTAAAAGATTATCCTAATCTCTTTCAACTATCTGGAGACCCACTCTCAACCACATCCATTATTACTCACACTATTCACACCACAGATGACGTACCTGTATCTGTACGAGAGTATCGGTACCCTCCAGTACACAAGGAAGAGATGATCAGGCAGGTAGAAAAACTATGTAATGACGGAGTTGTCAGTGAGTCAAACTCACCGTATAGCTCTCCTCTCTGGATTGTACCGAAAAAGCCGGACTCCAAGGGAAACAAACGATGGAGACTTGTTATAGATTATCGAGCATTAAACGCCAAAACCATTAGTGATGCCTACCCTCTACCTAATATAACAGAAATTCTGGACACTTTAGGTGGAGCAAAATACTTTACAGTAATTGACTTAGCGAACGGGTTTCATCAAATTAAAATGGACCCAAAGGATTGTGAAAAAACAGCTTTCTCAACTCCTCGGGGGCATTATCACTTCAACAGCATGCCTTTCGGACTTAAAAATGCACCAGCCACATTTCAACGTGCCATGGATAGAACACTGGTAGGGTTAATTGGACCAGTGGCAATCGTTTACATGGACGACATTATTATACATGCAGCTACATTAGAAGAACACGATGTAAGAATACGAAGAGTTTTTAATAGATTGACCAACGAAAAGTTTAAATTACAACCCGATAAATGTGAGTTTTTGAGTACGGAAGTTGCATATCTCGGACATATCATAAGCGACGACGGTGTCCGACCAGATCCGAAGAAAACCGAAGCGATAGAGAAATTTCCAGTACCTCAAAACCCAACACACTCGTCAATTTCTCGGTCTTGCCGGATATTATAGACGTTTCATTGAAAACTTTTCAGGTAGAGCCAAACCGCTCTCTGAATTACTAAAGAAAGATGTCCCATTCAACTGGACAGAGGAGCAACAACATAGTTTTGATGTATTGAAAAACGCATTATGCACCTCACCTGTTTTACAATATCCTGATTTTAACGAACCATTCATTTTAACAACGGACGCCTCTGATTACGCTATTGGTGGTGTATTGAGCCAAGGGAAAATCGGAGAAGATAGACCGATAGCATACCTATCTAAACTGCTAAAACCAGCTGAACGAAACTATACTACTACAGAAAAAGAATGTCTTGCTGTTATTACGGGAATTCTACATTTTAGACCGTATTTATATGGTCACCAATTCACACTAGTTTGTGATCATGAACCTCTTAAATGGATCGACTCTGTAAAACCACCTGTTCAACGTTTACTAAGGTGGAGAACAAGACTTCGAGAATATGAATATACCTTCCATTACAAGCCAGGTAGACTCAATGGGAACGCCGACGCGTTATCTCGAAATCCCATCTTACCTGAGGTAAAAGCATGTCCTTTACTACTACCTACATCTTCACAGGCCAGAAAAGTAATTACTGAAAATCAAAGCAGACAAACCACATCGGCTGCAGCATACGAGAGAGCAACTAGAACCAGGAAACCTCCTCCACCTCCATCTTCAATTACCGAAGCTGCAAAAGCACGCCATTTAAAAAGAACCGAGGTAAATCAACCAGTCCTTAAACCACCGATTCCTAAACCTTCGATATCACGACCCTTTCTACCTGTTACCGAAAAAAGTAAGCTGGGACGACCACCTAAACTTAAAGAACCCCCACCGGAACTACCACCTGCAGCGCAAGCCAGGAATAGCGCATTTCCTAGTTTAGTACGTAAACGCGCATCACCTCGAAATCAAGACCCAGAACCAGCTCCTTTACCTCCTAAAAATCGTACAAATGCATTACGATTTGCATTTGACGTGGGGAACGCTTCATCTGCAGACGAATCGCCGACACCTGTAACCCAAAACAAACTCACTAAAGATAAAAGAATTATTGAAGTATGTCCTGGACCCTCATCAGATAATGATCAATACTGGTGGGATAATACAAGTGCAGGTACCGATGAAGAATCACAACAAATCGATGAACCAAGAAACGATACATCTAAACGCCGAAAATCATCTATGATAACTTTTTAACACCCCGTCGGAAGGTCAACACCTAATACAGATCTCGACTCGAACTCAAGTACAGACGAACAACACACACATACAACTAGACAAAGAAATCTACAAATGCCGAGAATACCTGAGGAGCAGGTAAACGACCTAAACGACTCAGACGATTCCGATGATGCACCAGTACAAATAAACTTGAGACGAAATGACAAACCACTTATTTCTGGTTTGACTAACGAACTTTTTTACCCTGATATACATTTAAGAGAATCGAATAAAATTAAAATCCATACAACTAATGAAAATCTTACTTACCACAGAGATAATTACTTACATTTTATTTCCGCCGATTGCGAATTCACAACCCCTATTTCTCGATTGTTAATTGATACTGATCAAATTGACACACAAGATATAAAATTTAAAAAGCCTAAACTTTATCAAATTTTAGTCACGCCAAAAGGATCTCATAAGATACTTAGTGCTGTAATTAAAAATAAACATTTTGAATCATTTTCAATTTCAGATCTTAAAGAAGTCTTAAAAACTGCTAAATCTATAATAGAAAAATACGATTTAAAAACTCTTAGAATTTCTAAAACCGGAGACATGTTAGATAATCTAAGCCACTCCACTATAAGTGAATTACTTGAGGAGAGCTTAGGTAAATGTAATTGTGTTATTACTCTGTGTAGAGGTAACGTAGTTATACCTGACGAAGAAATTCGACCCGACATTATTTCAGAATACCATGAAAGCCTCAACGGGGGTCATAAAGGTATTACCAAGACATACAGACGCATAAGAGAAAGGTTCTACTGGCCTAATCTTAAAGACGACGTAACCGACTTTGTCAAAACATGTACTAGCTGCCAAAAACAAAAATTGACTCGTATAAAAACTCGCGAGCCGATGATCATAACTGATACACCAGCGGAATCTTTCGATAAGATTTCCATTGACACCGTAGGTCCTCTACCTATGACTCCTAGTGGAAATCAGCACATATTAACCATTCAAGACAACCTCACGAAATTTTGTGCGGCCGTACCAATTCCAGATATTAAAGCCGATACTATAGCTGACGCCTAACTCGGGGATTTATATTACAATTCGGAGCCCCTCGTATAATTCTAAGCGACCAAGGTCGATCTTTTGTAGGTAAAGTTTTTCATCACTTAGCAAAGACCTTTAAAATTAAACACGTTACTACCTCGGGATACCACCCGCAGACCAATGGGTCACTTGCACGAAGCCATAACGTATTGACTGAGTTTATCAAACATTATGTCAACGAGTACCAAGATTGGGATAAACTTGTACCTTTTGGTATGTTTTCTTACAATACTTCTGTGCATAAATCTACTAACTTCACCCCTTTTGAATTAATCTATGGGAAAAAGGCTCGAATACCAAGCTCTTTTCCTGCAGGAAAAACTGAAACTTATTGTGGATATTTGCACGACTTAATCACACGCATGAGTGATATGAAAAACTTCGCTACAGAATCTCTTATCAAATCAAAGCATCGATCAAAGAAATACTACGATTCTCATTTGAACCCTTGTACATTTAAGCCTGGTGATAGAGTCTATGCTATTAAAGAACCTAAAAAAGGGAAATTCGACTCTCATTATAAGGGACCATCTTTAATAACGGAAGTATTAGATAATAACACTGCCATTATCGAAGATAAAGATGGGAAACGTTCACTTAAGCATGTTGACAAACTAAAAATTTGCAGGACGCGCGATTATGACAGCGACACTGAATCCGATTAATAAATCACATTGTTTACTAAATTTGTTTAAGACTGTTTCAGTAGCATAAAATCTTTATACAGGTAAACATGGGACCCAAAACTCTATTCATTTGGGTCAGTCTCACTATACCTGCGACCCTTGGGTTCGTAGCTTACGACTGTGGAACACCTTTTACCAACATCACGACACTATCTCTCTTAGACATAAAAGACTGCCGACTACCTCCACCCAAACCTGAAATTCGAGAAACCAGAGTTCAATTATTACAAACCACCGAGTTTTCATCCATTAAGGTCATCCAATGCAAACTCGAAGTACGAAGAATCGTCCGATATTGCGGAGATCTTAATTTCATGTTTGGAGTATCAAACGGTGACATAGAATACATTCATGAGATCACCCACGAACAATGCAAAATGATCCATGAATCAGGGATTTTTCATTTTCATGGCACACACTCAGAATTAAAAAGTAATTCATCCGTCATACGACCAGTTACGTTCCAAGGTTCATATTCTACTAATGGAGTTTGCCAAAGAGGATGGTATTCAGATGCATGGGGATCATGGAGCTATGTTACTGTCACTGGTTACATCAAGTTCACAATTCAAGACTATCAAACTTCAGTTAGCCTCGATAAAAATCAAGTCATCTTGCGATCAGGAGTAAGATGTAAATATCAGTCAGGTAAATGCATGGATATTGACGGAGGGAATACCTTTTGGAATTTACTACCTGAGGATTACTGTAACTCACATCGCTTTGGTATACTGTATGAGGGTATAGCGAGTAAAGCTAAAGGCCATACCCAAGGATCCGAAGGGCTGTATACTGTAAACACCGATGGAGTGACCTTCGCACTAACGACAAAAGGGTTCTTCTCGACCTGTGGCGCTAAACTCATTAAAACAATACATCCAAAATTATACATACTCGACTTCGAGATGAGTGAATTCTTTACCCGAAGCCAAAGAATAGAACCGCATAACATGGATCTCTTTACTTATGTCAACGCCAAGTTCGTCTACTTTGAACAACATCTCAAATCAGAATTAATAGTGCTCTATAATAATATCATTGAGCAAGAATGTGAAATAGAAAAGAAGTTCTTCAAAACGCCTTAACAATAGCTTCAATTGCTCCAGACGAGTTCGCATATCAATTCATGAAAGGACCGGGATACATCGCTCATGTTGCAGAAAAGTCATAAGAATCGCTAAATGTATCGCCGTAGAAGTTAAAAGAAGAGATACTGACGCATGTTACCAAGAACTTCCCGTCTCTCGAGGCAACGACTCCTATTTCATGTTACCTCGAACGCATATAATAGTTAAAATAGGTACTCAAATAGACTGTAATCCATTACTCGCACCGATGTACAGACTCGAAGACCAATGGTATGAATTAAACCCAAAAAAGCTTTCCATAGTTGTACAGCCAGAAACATTGGCCGCTCAAACGAATCATACCTGGGTATATACCACTGCAAAGGGACTCGCCACAGGAGGTATTTACTCAGATAGTGATCTCGAAAATCTTAAAAATCATATGATGTTCCCTGTAGAACGATCAGCTGTTTTAAATACGATAGCACGTGACGCGACAGGCCAATACATTGCAGACAAAACAATAAAAATTAATCATATACTTGACGAAGGAATTATTATGAACACACTAACCAAAGCATGGGGTAAGGTCTATAGTGCCTTCAACACTGTTCGTACTTTCAGTGTGACAATGTTTGGTATCTATATTACTTTCAAAACCATTAAATTTGCTATCGATACGCTGGTACACGGTTATGCTATACACTCTGTCTATGGTTGGAGTATATGGATAATCGGAGCCTTTTGGGACTCAATTACCAGCTTATTATTACATTTACGCCCGAAGATACCCGAAGAAACGCAATCCGAGAGAGATGCAGAAACTCGATACTTAACACGACCCACCAAGCATAATGAAGTCATTTATGACATACCCAACAACTATCAAAATATTAATGCCAATATATCTAATTAAATTTTATAAACGACAACTCTTGTCTTTCAATTAAATAATTCTGTTTAGGGGGAGAGAGGAAAAGAAACGAGACGATCAAGCAAGCAAACATGGACAGAAACGAACTAATGGCATGGGTCATCGCACTTACAATAGCCTTTATACCTGGATCAGTTACAACAAAACACCACATTAAGACCTTACATCTTAATACTGGACTTTACTACGAGTTACTGAAAGAAATTCGATGGATAGAAACTGACTGGAAACTCACAACCATATTAAATATAGACGAATTCACAGAGACCAAACCTTCTATTGAAGAACTAGGTATCGACCAGCTCTGGACCCGTTGCAAAAAGGTCATCGATCCCGAGATCTGCAACTCTCACATAAAAATGGAAGATTATAAGCAACTTAGCTTCGACATAGACTCTACTCACATAGAAGTACTCGAGTCCGCTGGAATGTTGAACGGTCAAATAGGTGATATACAACCACCCTTGCCTGCTGCTGAAGAATCTTTGATAAAATATTATATGAAAAAAATGGAAACCTTCAATTTTCAAAAGTCTAAGGATCCCGAAGGAATCCTCAACGAGACCCTAATCTTAGAGAATCATGTACAATTAGTAAACACGCAATACTACAACAGCTTACAGAACACCAAAGCAGGTATACTCAGCTCCTTAGGTCTAGCAGCACGATTAAAACAAATAGAGCCTCTCGAAGACCCAGTACATAAAGTTGTCACAAATAACGAATACGTAGAGGTGTTAAACTTTTGGAGTGTATTTACTCATTCAGTTTTCACAGACTACCTGGACAACTTGAAAGCATTAAAAAGGGGACTACAGGCCGCACAAGCCGGATACCCGTTTCCAACCATGTTCGGACCAAAAGGAATTCACGCAGCAACGAAAGAAATGTTCAACCATCGTAGTTCCTTAACCCTTCCTACACAATCAAAAAGGGTTAACATGAAAGAACTTTCTACGATTTCCAAAACCAAAATACAGACTCTAGGAAACAGACTTATAATCACCTTGGAGATTCCAATCCTTGGATCCAAACCTTATTATGCATTCAAGCTACACCCATATCCAGTGCGACAGACTTTTGGTAATAATACAGACGGATCAGCTTACATACAACCACGAACTGACTATTTGATAATCTCCGAAGATAAGAACTGGTACAATCTCATCACTCATACGGACTTAGACTCCTGCTACAATTTGGAGAAATTATACATTTGTACACCGAGATATCCACTTTACGAAGCGAATATTGAACCACCTTGTGAGATGTCACTCTTCCTAAAGACAACATATCAACCCTTCTACAATTGCGACATCAGGATAAGTAGAACCTATAATCCCTATTGGAAAGCTTTGACCACGTCATCTGGATGGCTTTATTCATTACCTACTGAAGAGCCTCTCCAAATTACCTGTAAAGGACAACCAACGATCCATTCAAGACTCTCTGGAACCGGAATAATTAATTTACCCTCGGGATGTGTTATAAGAACAAATTACATTAAACTTACTGGGCATCATGATATTGAAACCCTCCAAATATTCGACAGTTCTCCTAAAGTGAAGTTAAATATCGGACACCTTATACCTGAAATCCGGACCTTTCTACCACTACAAATGAGTCTCAACGACCCAGGTAACGTCGCTTACACCTCTGCTAACATAGGACAATTATTCTATGACTATACACTCTCGAGTATAACAAAAGAGATACAAAATACGCAAAAAGTGACAACAACACGAGTTGACCATTCCTACATTTTATATGGACTCTTCGCCGCTCTGGCTGTCACAACTACTTACCTTTTTATCGCCATGTGTTTGTACTTCAAGAAGAGACTGTATACGAAATACACACCTATAGAAAGAGAAGAATTACAGACGATGATACCTGAAGCAGCTTACTCGATGCCAATCACCTTTAAACACTATAACCAACCTGACGAGGTGATTTACGACACCCCTAGATCACAACGGAAGATACGACACGAGACACCTACAAAAGAAATGGAAAGGGTTACGTTTCCCAACCGTCCAAAACCAACTACGCGACAACCATCACCAACAAAAGGATAAACAATGGAAGGAGAGGACGGATACACAATAAAAAGAGAAAGTATAACACCGTCATTCCAAAGTAAGTGACGTGATAAACAAACTAATAGCGACAGACTAATTAAAGATCCTAAGTCATTTTAAACATGCATAAATTAAAATTAAATTAACCTAGTAATAATCGTAATTTTTAATTCAAAATAAAAAAAAAAAAGAAAAAAAAATATAGAGAAAAATATATATTAATAATAATAATAATAATAATGATAATGAAATAAATAGAATAAAATTTATAAGGAAAAATGTATCTATATTAAATAGTAAAATGAAAGGAAAAGGGAAGGGATCATCTTAATAATCACAAAATATGTACTCTATTGGTTTTATTTAACATAAAATACATAAAAAAAAAAAATAATAATAATAATAATAATAATAATAATAGTAATATTAATAATAATAATAATTCATATAAAAAACACACTCGCTAATAATAAGATTAAAAATAAAAATTCATCTCCTCGGACTCTTCTTCAGCATCCAGGAACCGTGGTGGGCCGTCTTGTCGGTACCGCTCTACAAATCTCATTATTACGCGGACTACCCTAGCAGGGGCCTCCGCCAGAATCACCTGCAAATCCTGCTCGTCCATACAGCAGAATTACTAAAACAAATAAAAGGAAGATTAATTAATCGAATATTTTTCATTTTTATATAAAATTTCTTTTGGGAAGACGAACGTATATCCCAGCTAATCTTACCAGGAGAAAAGAGATGTTGGTCCTCTGACCCCTATCCCGCCAAGGTAGGACGTGATACGCCCACTCCGTTTCCTCCGGAGCCAACGGATGAAGAAGCACCAGCAGCGGATCCAGGAATGGCAAAGCCGTGAATGGGTCGTCACACACCCATTCCAGACGGATGAACCCCAGGCGCAGCAGCTCTAGACTCTCGAGGTTGGTCACAGCACGACGATATCTGTCCGTCGCCCTCTGTTCTTCGGTCTTCCTATCCGCTACCGCCTGGCACTTCATCACCCCTGGCAGCACAACTGGAGGAGAGGGCTGATCAATTGAACTCGTCGATGCAACTCCGCGATCCACGGGATTCTCTGGAGACCGAGGCGAATCCAAACCGAAATCGCCAGGAATGAGATCGCCAGCCCAATCAGCACCGAACCCATACCTCTCACTACATATAGAGGCTGTTCTTGACGGGGCCGCTTCATCACCGTTGCTCGAGGCACCGTCGTACTCCACTGCGTCCACCCAGTCCACAGCGGAGCCCAGGAACTCGGAAACAACACCCGAATCGTCAGACGTTACAGAGACGACGAAGATGTCATCATCGTCCTCTGACTCGGAAGACGATTCATCATCGTCAACAGCAACCACCATCTCCTCCCCACCATCAACACGCACGATTTGTCCTTCATCTTCCGCGTCACTCACTTCACCCCTCTCGACTCCCTCCTGATCCTCTTCTTCCTCCCCCTCACTTCCTTCCACATCCTCAGGATCCTCATCCAGCTCCATCAGCAGCGGAGGAGCTGCAGCACCACCCTCACGATCTAGCTGGGGAGGCAGGGCCTCATCAACCACCGTCTCCGCATCAGACAAATCACCACCATTAGGTTGGAACCCCTCTTCCTCGTCGTCGGACACCAAGTCAACTACGACTGGAACATCACCAACACTCAGGGCAAAACGTTTCATTTTAGGATCGTTTTTAAGAGAACTATTCACTGCAAAGATTTGAAGAGAACTGTGCGACCAGAAGATCCTCGACGACCCACCTAGACTTCATCTACCACTCCCAACCAAGGAAAAATTAAGAAAACGGGTAAAACCCTACCTACCGAAAATTTGTCAACGAATCCGAAAACGACGATAGAAATCTTAAGAAGGACAATTTTTTTTATATAGTTTTAAAATTTTTTTCCTTTTTTCTTAGCCATAAAATATTAATTGTAAGCCTGGCACCTCGAGCAACCCGGCTCTACCCAAGGACGGTAGCCCTTGCCGTATTGCTCGAACTCGTCAGGTATAAACTCATTTACTTACTTACTCGTACTTACAAAAATATATATGTATGTATATATATATATACATGCACTTAACTATTACTAAATATTAGAATGATAATACTAACACTACTCTAGGCTTAAGTTAAGGAAAAAGGGTCAGTTCAAGTGAACCAATAACATTGATATTCATTTTTAAAATTTATTTCTCTGATAATATAAAGGGGATTCAATCCAATCTTATGATAGTTCCCTTCTCCAACCACCTACCCGAGGCCAGACGACACCCATCGACCAACGTCAAGGGATCACCTGACGCAATTAAAAACGAGGGTGATAGTCCCCAATCACGCCCAAACAACAAGTCCAACTCCGGACCGGAGTACTGTAAGAAGTCGTTGTGTAGCTGGTTTAACCGCCTCTCTCTCACTCTTGAATAAATCGGGAACAAGTCAAAGGATGTCGCAGGGGCCGCCAGGGACAATAAGTACCTCGCCTCTTCTTCATTTAACTGCACAAACCACTAGAAAAAAAAAATACATATTTTCCTTGAAAGGTACGAAAGAAACTAAAAATAGTAAATAACCATAGCTTAAAATTGCCCAGCTTACCTCAAGGAAGGTCAACGGTTCACCGTTAACCATAGGCATGACGTCTGGGGCTGCAAATACAACCCACTCCACATCCTCGAAAGAGATCAACGAGAAACAGTGGAAAATGGGATCTTCCACTGTTACCCAGGTGTCGAAGTCTTCGACCACGGTAGCATCGACTGGAGTGTAGCTCATCTTGAGAAATCGTTGGATAAACTCAAAAAAAAAACTGATGCTAAGAGTATCACTAGTCGCCTTTTTATATACAAAATACCAAGATGGCGACTCAAAAACAAAACACCACCACCCCGAATGAGCACCAATCAACAGCAAGAACCATACTTCGTAAGATATCAGCTCACCGGATTGGCCTTTCCAGTCTCCTTTTCTTTGCCCATACAACTTTCATCCACTTGTGAGATCATTTGCCATAGAAATCTTTCCCTATCTTCCAATCTTTATTACTACCGACCTGCAAGGACACTCTTTGAACTGATCTTAATTTTAAGTATATATTTAAACTAACGTATAAATTGTAAGTCCTCAGGGACGATGACTAGTTTTAGCTGGGGAGGTGTCACGGCTGATACGTTCAACTCGTATCCTTACAAGTCGTTAAAAATAATTCTTCCTTTTTGAAAAAGGAACATGAGAAAACTATTTTTCTCAAGAAATATGACGACATAGTCAGAATGTAGTAAGACACAGGCGGTAACACAAAACGATGCGTTCCGAATAGACCTTCAGTTTTTTTTTATATAATAATTAACAGAATAACCATCATAGTGTAGATCGCATAAAAGAATATCTATCTGCCTAGTGCGTGAGAGCCCAAGACCTATTGCACTTAGACCCTTTTTTTTTTATGACGCCGACTTACTGACGCCAGCAGTCGAACGGGACAAATATACCTACCTGAGCGTTGACAATTAAGTCGTACTGTCCCACGTAGGGAAGGTACTAATGGAATACATGTACTATAAGTTTCTCTTATTCTACAGATTTCATCAGTTTTCATTTAACGAACTTTTAAAATTTATGTATCCGTTCCCATTTAACTAATCTGAGTATAGACGCGGTGGTCTTTTCTTTGATTTTTCATCTTAAAACTATAGACCACCTAATTCATGCGCACCTGCATGTGATTCTTGGAAATTAGAGAAAGCTAATGGAAACCTCCAAATTTATGGCTTCCTGCACGAGCATACTCGGCGACAGACTGGCGCCAGGTCATCAGCCTACTTAATAGTCAAAGTCTATTTCCCAGGGATCACACGTGTGCATGGGCCTAGAACTTTCGGGCGAGTCCGAGTCTTCTCGTATGGGAAACTGGTTACCACCACTTTTCATATGTGAGGATTATATAAAAAGACCATGGACTTTAGCTCATCAGTTCTTTTGGGAATCAAACTCTGAACCATACCGAACTCCGGACACTTAACGGTGTTCGTGGCTAGAGGATTGATATCCCGATTAAGCATTCGGTCACGTGAGCCCAGATCATTGGATCGGTCCTTGATCGTCGTAAGCACTCGTATAATCGGTATATTATTTTCTACTAGCTTCAGAAGCATAATCAACGCGATATTAGTGTATAGCATCCGATCACGTGAGCCCAGATCGTACGATTGGTCCTTGATCGTTGTAAGTCGTGAACTAATATCAACCGTTTAGCACCGGTACAGCCTTGATTATCTTCATCTTATTATAATCCATTTAATTTCATTTTATTTTTACATTAAAATATATCACGAAAACGTGAAGAATCAAAGAATATTTTACCGCGATAAATGCGAAGATTTTGAATAATATTTTGAAGAATATTTTTACCGCGAAAATACGCGAAGATTTGATAACGAAATTATATTTTATATTACCGCGAAGACGCGAAAAACTTGAATACATTTCAGTTATTTTTCCGCGAGAAGCGCGAAGACTTTTATTTTACTTTAATCTACAGACTTAGAAACGCATAAACATTGAAATTGATACGACAAAGCATACTAAATAAATAAATAATTCGATAAATTAGAATCACATTAATTAACCGCGAGAACGCGTTGTGAATAAGTGTCCTGTGTTACTGCTGACAGTCCTGACACCTCACCAAAACCTGTTTAGGGTAAGTTTTAAAACATTGTAACCATTGTTGGTATTTTTATATTAATATACTCTGAAAATTTTGTAAACCATATGCATGAAACATTCACTTTTTATACTTACTATTCTAAATATTGACATTTGTAACCCTTTTGTATTTCGAGAATATTGAGTCCTTAATAAATAAAATACTCGTTAACATAAAACGTTAGGAAAAAAAAACATTATTTCTCAGACAATTTTACTTTAATAACGAGATACTAGCTTCACGAGGCTTTTCGGCAACCCACCTTCCTTTATCCCTTATTTTCTACCTGTCTAGCCGCTCAGACCGATAGTTCACAGTAGGGGGTATACAGTCTTACGTTTACCGCTCGACGTTTGATTGAGATTAAATCAGTCACATAATAAATTGGAAATCGTTTTGGGTTTATCAATATTGTCTTAAACAATATGGTGTAGGCGCGATTTAAATATAAAATAGGATAAATTGAGCATTTGGTCACGTGAGCCCAGGTCATAGGATCGGTCCTTGATCAATGTAAGTACCCTTTTATTCAATACATTTTATACGCATATCGTACCTACGCCCATCACGATCTCCAATCGTGACAAAGGCCTTGGAATGTCGGCAATAGTCTTTGTACGCCTGATGAGAGGTGGTTGCGCTAGCGAGGGATTACTTGCTAATCTTCGCAATCTTACTCTCTCACCTATAGTACTGGCGTTTGCCTCTGATGCTTTGACGGCGGATGATCGCAGTCGTTCTAGGTGTTTGGCAATTGAACTAGACTGCCTCGCAGCTGTTTCAGATTTTCCTGTGGGGACTATTGGCAAAACAACAGGATTTCTTGATAATGCATCTGCATTTACGTTTAATCTTCCTGGTTTGTAATAGAAAACATATTCATACTCTCTTAATCTCGTTCTCCATCGAACTAACCGTTGTACTGGCGGCTTAACGGAGTCGATCCATTTTAGTGGTTCGTGATCACAGACGAGAGTGAATCTTCGACCATATAAGTACGGTCTAAAATGTAAAATACCGTAAATAGCTGCTAAACATTCTTTTTCAGTTGTTGTGTAGTTTTGCTCTGCATTTTTGAGAAGTCTTGATAAATAAGCAATTGGTCTGTCTTCACCAATTTTTCCTTGGCTTAATACTGCACCAATAGCTAGATCTGAAGCGTCAGTAGTAAGAATAAATGGTTGAGAAAAGTCAGGATATTGCAAAACTGGAGATGTACATAATGCTTTGCGTAAGTCGTCAAAACTCTCTTGTTGAGCTGAGGTCCAGTTGAATGGATTATCCTTTTTCAATAGTTCTGTCAATGGTTTTGCACGGCCTGAGAAGTTTTCAATGAAGCGACGATAATAACCAGCTAGTCCAAGAAATTGTCTGATGTTCGTAACTGTTTTTGGTCTTGGAAACTTTTCGATAGCTTCAGTTTTCTTAGGGTCTGGACGTACACCGCCATTGCCAATAATATGACCAAGATATGCAACTTCGAGATTTAGAAATTCACATTTATCTGATTGTAAGACTAAATTGGCTTGTTCTAGTCGATTGAAGAGTCTTCGGACACGTATGCCGTGTTCTTCGAGTGATGATGCGAAAATAACGACGTCATCAAGATAGACAAATAGCTCAACGTCTTCTAGACCTAGAAGAACTCGGTCCATAAGTCGTTGAAAGGTAGCTGGAGCGTTTTTCAGTCCAAATGGCATTCTATTATACTCATAGTGACCGTTTGGTGTACTGAATGCAGTTTTCTGTTGGTCTTTTGGGTTCATTTTGATTTGATGAAAACCACTAGCCAAGTCGAAAACTGAATAATATTTTGCTCCTCCTAGTCTATCGAGAATCTTAACTATATTCGGAAGAGGATAAGCATCGCCTATGGTTTTCTCGTTTAATTGTCTAAAGTCAATTACCATAAGCCAGCGCTTATTACCTTTTGAATCTGGCTTCTTTGGAACTATCCAAAGAGGTGAGTTATATGGAGAGACAGATTCAGATATTACACCATCATTCAGTAGTTTATTTACTTGTCAAGCGATTTTTTCCTTATGTACAGGTGGAAAACGATACTGGCGGACTGATATAGGAATTTCATCAACTGTTGGAATCGAGTGTGTCATCATTGTTGTAGCTGGAAGATCATCTCCAGGAAGATGAAAGAGCATCGGAAATTCTCTGATAAGCTCATGCACGTGCTCTCTTTCCAATATATTTAAATGATCAAGTCGGAGACTAGCACATATGCGCTCGAATCTATCTTGACCATCTTCTGGTATATCGCTATCTTCAGAATCGTCAAAGAAATCCTCTGAACTGCCATCGCATTCAAAGGGAATAATTTCTTGTGGTGGAACGACTAATTCTATATCGTCCTCATATGCATTTATCGCGTAGACATAACAAGTACTGTCTTTGTTCGTGACTAAGGCATTACCAATGAAAATATTTTCGCGAGTGTCGATGCGAGGTAAAAACCCAGTTTTTAGATCTGTCTTACGAAGGTTAATTGGTATTACTGTCCGAGTTCTAGCTTTTAATAAAAATACTGAGGGTTCGTCTTCACTTGGAAACATAGTCACCGGGGGTGTATCAAATGGTTCACCTTTGGTATTTTCGAGCGGGATCGGGTTTACGGGTTCGGAATCTGCGACTATGGTATTGTGATGAAAAGATATTTCAACCTTTTTTTTGGTAAGAAAGTCTATACCGATAATTCCATCGGTTGGAATGGGCAATGGATTCTCGAGAACGTGAAATTTCTCGGGATTCGAGAAGAAAGTAATTTCTGTGGTTCCCAAACTATCGAGTCGCTCAGTAGTGATTTCTTTTATGGATACTGAGTCCCAGGTATCAATTACTGTACGAGGAGCCAGTGCGTCTTTTCTGATAACATTTATGTCAGCGCCTGTGTCGACTAGGAAACGAGCTCTGCCGTTTCGCAACTCGGGGGCTGTTAGAGTAACGACTGGTCCTCTACCCTGGACTTCAGACCACATTACGAATTTTCGACGGTCAGGAATCTGATTGATGATGGACGCGTTTCCGTGGGGTTCGCGCTGTTCGACGTCGCGTCGTTCCGTCGGACCGCGTTGGAGTTTAAAGGTTCTTTAGGTGGTGCAGGAGAGGTTGGTCTTGAATTATTTTGCTGGTTTGATGGGTTACTATTGTTACTGTAGTTTCCATAATTATTCCTATTATAGTTGTTATAACCATTGTTACCGAATCTTTGATTGTTATTGTCGTAATTGTTACGATTATTGTAATTGTTGGAATAATTGTTGCTATAATTGTTATTAGAGCTGTTTTGATTATTATCTTGAGGAGGATAACTTTGATCATATGGTGGATTATATGGTGCTGGAGGTGGATATGCTCCAGGAGGTGGGTATTGATATGGCATAGGAGGTATATATGGGATTGGAGGGAAATAGCCCGGTGGAGGGTAATATGGATAGTAACTTCCGGGCGATCGGCTTCGCGAACGATAAGGTGAATTGCCACGCTCAGGATAGTTGCGTTTATCACGAGGTGGTGTTGTATCCCGCACCGGCGATCTACTGTATGAATTAGATCTGTTATTATCTCCGCGAATAAATCTGAACGGTATTGTATTTCGACGTTCTTCATCTTGAAAGCTTACTGTTCGAGTTCTGCGCGGTAAATCAAGATTTGCAGATTCGGATTGCGCGTAGGCTAAATAATTAGAGTTACGGTGAGAACTACCTTTCAGGTCTTCTTCGAGCCGTAATGCGATTTTATATGCCTCGTCGAGGGTATCAGGATTTTGTACACTAACTCCGTATATTAGATCGTCTGGTAGTCCGCGTTTGAATGACTCAAGTGCTAAACCGTCTAGCATTTTCTTCATCGCATTTACTTCGGCTGGATTATCAAAGCTTTCGTTTAATGCAGTGATTGCATTAGCGCGAATTTTCTGTATTCGGGTATAGTAACTCAGAATTGATTCATTCTGCTTAAGCCGAATGGCTTGAATATCCGCGCAATATTGTGGATAAGTTTTCTTAGTAGCGAAATATTCTTTAAGCGCGTCTCTAAGAGCATTCATTGTATCAATTCTCTTATCCGCGATCGCGTCTCTAGCCGTGTCCTTAAGTTTAGATTTTACTCCGTTAAAATAAGTGTTTCTGAGGTTATCTGGTACGATTGTAAGGCCGTTTTCTACATCTAGTAGAAATGCTTGTAAAGGCATGATTTTACCGTCAAAACTAGGGACTTGCATTAACGCCTGATGCAATGTCATACTTTCTCCGAGGGACGTGATCATTTGATCCGTAATGTTCGCATGTTGGGTGATATTATGGACTTGTTGGTCTGAGTCATTATTGTTACCATGTGGATCCACCCCGCCATTGTTAGGTGGCGGATTCAACCTGCCATCGCCGTCTGGAAGCGGATTTCCGTGTTCATCCATTTCGATTAATTGTATGGGAGAAAGTTATAGAAGTAATGTAGAGATAGTAAGAATAAGAATTTTTGGTAAGTAGTACGAAGTTAGCAAGAAAACTCTACCTGCAATAGTCAGACACAAGTAAAAAATTTGCGCTGGTCAAAACAAAATTTGTTTACTAATTAATTGTTGCAAATTTGAATAGCCTTGTATTGAATTTATAATTGTTTCTTGTAAAGTGAGTAATGTTTGAGATTTGTTAATTACTTGAATGAGGTGTTGTGTCTGTCTGTGTTTGTTTATTCATAAATTCTGGATTCTTATCGACACTGTTGGTGGGTGAATTATTTACTTCTTGAAGTTGTACTGTGTTTGGTAATTTTTCTCTTTTTACAGGATGTGGATTCACTATTCCTTTTTCTAGTATTGCTATTGATTTCCGTATTTGATATTTTCTTCCGGCGCGTTTTCCGCGTTTCATTAGATGTTTAAATTGTGTATAAAAATGAGAGTGAAATAAGATTACTTTGTAAGACTATAAATATTTTTCTCTTCCGAATGAGGGTGATTTATTTCCTGATTTGGTGGGGAATTTGCTGGATTTTGTAAAGATAATGGTATTGTTACGGGAGTGTATGGTAACTCTCCCCTATGGTATATTGCAACTAACTTTCGTAACTGATACTTTCTTCCGGCGCGTTTTCTGGTTCTCATTGAATATTTCTAAGCTGTACGTACAAGTTACTCTTCACAATTGCTCCAATGATCAATTAAAGAGTAAGCGTACTACAATAACTGATCTTACGAAATATTATAAGTTTTTATGGTTTTTAAAAAAATTAGTGGGTGAGTGAATAATGAATGAATCGCCTGAAATCCGACAAAAAGTCTGCGGTCTCCCAATTGATTCGATGAAAGATTGAATAGAATCCGTCAATAAGTCTGCGGTCTTCTAAGCAACCGTAATTAATGAGATGAGTAATGAGTGAGTGGTAACTGATCCAAAGTTCACCAAAATAACTTGCAATTTCGGGTGCAAAAAGGTAGCAAGTTGTCTGCACGTAAAACTTAGTAGTATTATAAAATAAACAATCACCTTATCCTTAGAAAATCACAATTTATTTTCACTGAGATTGGCTCTAATTTTAATAATTGAATTTATCGATAATAAATTGAATTTTCGTCTAATACTTGCGTTCGGGAGTCTAGACTTGAAATTTTATAATTGAATTTTAAAAATCGTTTGGATATATTGACTGGAGTAAGTTTGTAATTAATAAAATCTTGTGATCTATTAGCGTGTAAATATTTTTGTATGAAAGGGCACGATGGTGCGTCTTCTATGATTGCAATCAATCTTTCAATGTGAAATTTAATTTTTGTTTGTTGAGTGCGTTTTAGTGTAGATGAGTTAGGCATAAACGTGTAGTGTGGCTAATAAAATTGTAGGCAACAATAAGTTGTAAGAGTTTTTGAAGTATAGAACCTGAAAGTGTAAAACTTCCTTGAATAAAAATTTATTTTGAAATATGATAAAAGTTATAGAAGATTTCCAAAAAAAAATAAAATTGCAAATATATTAAGAAAGAAAGGTAATTAAGGTTTTAATTGCAAAGAATTTAAAAAAAGAATCTTAGGAATAGTTTGGAATTTTTATTCCAGGATTTTATTTTAGTAAGGGAAAAATAAAGGTTGGTATAAAAAGGTATCAGGTAAAAGTTAAAGGCTTTAGATTTTAATTATTTTAGAAGGTTTTGAATTGAATTTTGTGCGTTGAGCATTTCCAAATTTTCTAAAATGGATAGAATTTAGCAAAATGATATTAAGAATTGAAATAATAGTTATGATTTTGAGAAAAATAGTTTAAATGGTCGAGTTAAGAGAATTAAATCGGTTTTATTTTAAGATATCAAAAGAAAAATTTCGTTTTATGAGTTTTTAAAAACATTTGTAAAGACGTTTATTTTGAAGAATAGAAAATATTTTTGATTTGATTTTAAAATTTACAGAATATGGAATTTTGAAATTTAAGGAATTATTGAGGGTATGAAATTTATAAAATTTGTAATTAAGATTTTTAAAGATTGAATACTAAAAAATTACAAGTTGAAATTTAACTCGGAGATTTCAACAAGGCAGGACGTTTATTTTTGTTAAAATTCTAAGAATCAAGTAAAATTGAGGAATTTTAATGAAAAGAACAATTCACCAGCGTATCCCACCGCTGCCACCAAATTTTTCGACTGTCACGATCGGAGAGAGTGAAGGCGACGGGCGAAGGGTTTATTTTAATTAATTATTTAGTCAACTACCCACAATATTTATTCTATTACTCAACCAAGGAGCCTAATAGGACCGTCACGTGGCTAGTGTGAGAATGTTTAATATTTGGCAAGTTTTTGATACTAAATAAGTCTATTTCGTACCGAGCGGAAGTACGATAGACAATCCCGTTCGTTGACCTGCGTGGCTTAAGGGTAGGTCAGGGATTATAAAGCGAGACGGAAGTAGGTAGGTGAATATGGGCCCTCGAAAAGTCCCTGTTCTTTTACGTCTGTCTCTTTCTGTACCCGTTGACTTAAGAATGTTGGAGTAAGAGGTATAAATAAGAGAAAGATGATTTAAAAAAAAAAAGGAAGAATCTGTATATTCTTTTATAAGATTATAATGTTGTTTTACATGTGTGTACTTAAATATAAACAAATATAATTAACTTACCACTCAGCTTGAGGTGGCTTACAATCTCGCTGATCACACTCTCTCACAATTCACCACTTTGAATTTATGATCGCGGAATTGTTTTTATTTGATTCGCTGGGACCCTGCCCGTGGCTTAGGGATTTTACTCAGCGGAATTTAATGCACTTTTCGGACTCGGAGCTACTGGGGTGCCAAGCGGATACACTCCCCTATCTGTCGAGTACGAGTATGAATTTTGTTTTTATTTAGGATTTCGATCTAGGAGTCTGGATTCCTAGGCTATAGACCGTCACGAGACCGGAGATCCTGGTGAGTCGAATCGACCGTGATTTTTGCAAGATAGAAATCTAGGTATTTGGCCAAGGAGCCCGATTGCCTAGGCGGTGGACCGTCACGTGAACAACGATTAAGATTTTATCTCTGATTCGCGGTACCAGTCGGACTTGGGCCGATAGAACTAATCGGTACTTTTTGAACTTGTAGAACTTCGGAGCGAGAACTGGCAGAGATTACTTAGTGAGTGACTCGAGATCCGACAGAGGTTGGGTCTGATTAGCGATTGACTGCTGTCGTTAGATTTTCGGCAGTTTATATACTCTAATTTCGATGGGGAAGTCATACGTTTTCTTACGCAACCAACCGGTCCATCCCATCATTTTAGGCAACAACATGATGAGTAAGTACATGGATCCGGTTTAGATACCTTTCTTAAAATTAGAAAAGTCCATATATGGAAATTGAATCATATCATTTTTGGGTAAACAACAACGGATGAGTAAATGCTCTATTGGAAGTACATAGATCCGGGTATGACTTTCTAAATGTCATAGGTGACTCGGAATATGGAAATAAGATGGTCATAAAATCTTTGTATATATTTGAATTTTAATTAGAAGTCCGGTGCACACGTGCAGGTGTCCCGCTGAGTCGCAGCTAAACTTGTTTTTCGGTACTACGCCCGTACACACACACACATATACACACTCTCTTTTGTAACTGTATTGTAAATAGGTGTACGCAGGTAAGTGTGGATGCAAGATGAGTATACAACTATTGACGTTGTTGGGTTTGAGAATGGGCTCTGTCCTAGAGAAAGCGAGGCAGGTATATTATCTTATCTATCGGTTTTTGTCGGTTCTTACTCATCGTGCATACACTTACATAGGTACCTGCGAAAGGTGAAAGGATCTCAACGAGAAGGGTTGGGGTGTAGTTTGGTAAACCTTGCTTAAAAGAAAACAAAATAAATAGTTAAATCGCGATACGTACATATCGATTGTTACACTATCATCAGAGCTGATACCTTACCGTATACCAGCTCTGATGATAGCATGACATGTATTTATATGATGATCATTCTGAGGATTTATATATTGAAACAGGGGTTAGGACGAGCACTTGCGAGAAGCTCTGATGCCACTACCATCTAGCGGTTTAGTCCTTCCCCCACCCCTCTTTTTAGCGGATAACGTCACCCAGCATATCTGAACTCGCTTCTTATGAGATAGAGTGGGGGAAATGAAACTGCGCAAATGCTTGAACGATCTTCTGCGCTGTTACTAAGCTCATATTTCAGACCAAGTGGGGGTAATTCAAACCTGCGCGATAGCGTCTTTTACCCGATTACATCATCTTCTGCGCTGTTACTAAGCTCATATTTCAGTCCAATTGGGGGAATATGGACCTGCACGGTTGCGTCTTTTTACCCGATTACATCATCTTTTACGTCATAAGACAGGTCCAAACTCGTTTTTTTCGGTAACTAAGAGGTGGAAGAAAGAGTTTAGAGGGTGACTCTCGCGCCCATATGCATCAGTCTGCCTAAGTTTTTTGAAGCAAAAACTACCGTTGTTCTCAAAAAAAGTGTATAACATGAGTAAAATCATTTTAAGTCTTCAAGTGTGTCGACAAAACGACTTCACAAGTAAGTACTATTTTTTATTCGAGCATCCACTGATACTTCTTACATATAATTCTATAACATGTTCTCCTTTATCTATCCTTTAGTGTCAAAATTCGATCTCTCAGCTATCAATGAAGTCAACTGTTTAGCAAACATTTTGCCAAACAAGAAAATGCAAGAATTGGAAGTTGACAAATTATATCAAATAATCGAGATAAAAAAATAACACGAAGTACGGGTCCAAAGTCATTGCACATCTAAACAATGAATTCTCTATCTACTTTCTAAACCGGACGAACAACAAACTTCTGGGTGACGAAGGAAAGTTAAAAAGCCTGAGCGAAATGGCAACCGAAGATTCGCTTTATCTCAAGTTTCTTGGGACCAAGTACAACAAATTTGAATATGCACCCGAACAATCACCAGTTCCAGTATAGTTTCGGAAGTATCAAGACTTTTAAAACTTAAATTTTATACATATTTATCATAGATATCTATTATAATCATTGTGACCATAATAAACATAAAAAAATGTACATTATTTGAATATCCGAAACCAGTGTTAAAAAATTTGTTCATTTCGAGTTAACCGTACCATCATACACATGAAATTCAATGTAGTAATAAATAACCTAAGTTATCGCCCGATGAAACATTCAACATCTTACGGTAAGTCAGAAATTCTATTTCTACATAAAAAAAAGACGTATCATCGAAGACCCTTGCATCCCAAAATAGTTTCCAAGGGCCAGAAAAAATTCATATATGAAAGTAGGGGTAAGCACTTAAACATATAAGTCAACAAAGATGGTTGATGCTGACGCATGCGCAGAATGTCCGGACATATTATCATATTATTATTGATTATACAATATTATATTAAAAAAATAAATTATATCAATTAGAATAATAATAAAAACAAAATTAATTACCATAATACGGCACCATAAATAAAAAAAAGTAGAAATTTTATAAAAACCTATTTTTAATAATCAAGATAATAATTAGGATAATCGTAATGTAGCCTTAAATTAAAAAGGAAACATTCAAAACTGAAATATGTTTTTGTCATTTATGAAACGAAAGAGTATTCATAAAAAAATTATTTAAAAAAACATTCATAAAATTTAAAAAATATAAACTAATAGTCATAAAATTAATAAAAAAAATATTAAAATTAAAAAAAATATTATAATTATAAATCTTATAATTTAAAAAATATTAAAATTTTGAAAAAAAATTAAACTTAAAAAAAAACTAATAGTTAGAAAAAATTAAGAAAATATAGAACACTAATCTTATAAAAATTTTAAATAAGAAAAACAGACGCTTATTCATCATCCGTAGGGTCCTCAATCCCATCATCGATGCTTTCTTCATCGTCGTCCTCGTCATCAGGCCAATAAATAGGTAAAGGTCCATTATTTGCGACTGGTCCTTGCGTCTGGAGGTTCGAGCTCTCAAAATATTCCCTGTCGGGATTATCGACATCCCTAAACCACCAGCACATTGCCTCTGGACATATATCAAGCTGAACGGTTATCCCACCATGCGTAAAAATAACTGCATCGGGATCATCAACGTGAAGTTCGATTTCAGCATAGACTGCATCGAGAATATCGCCTGTCAAACCCTGATCGACCCACATTTGTGGCATTAGAACGCTGTACGTAAGATTCAGCAATATCATATCTAAAAAAGAAAAAACATATCATGAAATAACTAAAGAATATTGAAATGACTAAAAAAAAAAATATTATTATAACTAAAGAATATCCAAATAACTAAAAAAAAAAAATATTATTATAACTAAAGAATATTCAAATAACCCAAAAATATGGAAAAAATCTTACCATTCAAAGCGTCCGTTAATGATAGTGGAGGAAGTAGGATTTCATACATCCTTTCGAATTCCGGAAACTGTTCCACTAATAAATTTGGACTGAATGAATAATGATGCGGCGATGGTATGAGGTCTCCAGATTTGGAAAACCACCAACACAGGCGGGCGTTCCACAATCTCAATATTGTGGATACACCACCGACAACAATTGTCGCCCCATTCAGCTGCTGATCCGACACGATGACTTCTCTGAGGGCCGGTAAAATTAATCGCCAAAGAAGTCCAATTGCCTGAGCAGCCCATTCATTTGGAACGATATATCCGTATGATATTCCGTTTATCATTTTTAAAAACTGAAACATAAATTTCAAAATTATTGAGTTTTGTTACAAAATTCACTTACAAAATTTTTAATTATTAATACTTACATCCTCGATATGATTACACTGATGATGATAATGATAATGATGACAATAGCGATGATTATTGAAACCTATAAAAAAAATTGACATATACACAATCAGAAAAATAATTGTAAAATAAAAAATAATTGTTCTGCAACCAAAAGCGGAAACTTACAGTCCTCAATGTTAGGATGACGACAGATTCTTATTCAACCTGTAAAAAAAATTAATCAAATAACATTCACTCACCGACACTAACATTTTGAAAATAATATGTACTTACTTTGAAGCTATAATTATTTAAAAAAACGCAAAATTATCTAGTAATTGAATAAATATACACTGAGAAAAACTGGAGAAAAATTGCTATGTTGTAGTTTACTCTCGGACTGTTGAAACGCTTATGATTGAACTTGAAATGAAATCTAGCAGCTATAAAAGAAGGCATTCATTGTATTGTCAACAAGTGTTAAACCAAAAACAAGCCTATGATGCACATTCGAGTGAAAAAGAGAGAACCTTCAGCCCTCTCCCATAGATCTTCTCACTCTAACATCGACAGACCGAACACACCACATGTTGAAGGACTTTCTTTAAAAAAAATATTTTAAAATCTATCTTTAAAAAATCAGTTTTTAAACTCATACATACAGAAGAAAAAAATTTTATTAATATTAACATTAAAAATAATAATAATGAATATAATAATAATAAATATAATATTAAATATAATGATATTTTAGTTTTATCGTTTCCATAATATTTAATCTATAATAAAAAATTAAAAAATAAAACGGGTTACACGTCCTCCCGATCTGAGAGGATTACAGTATTAGCATCCTCCAGATCTGGGTGAATTACATTATTTGTATCCTCCAGATCTGACAGGATAACAGTACTAGGTTTCATACTTCATTTAACATTATATAAAACTAATGATTCTAAATTATATAAATACGTCAAATATAATTATTACAATAAAAACTGAAAAATTAAACAGGTTACACATCCTCTAGATCTGAGAGGATGACTGTATCAGCATTATCATCATCAACATTATTGCTATCCTCCAGATCTGAGAGAATCACTGTATCTGCATCATCATCATATTGAAGATCTTGCTCCGTAACCCTAGCAACAACAAGGTCATGAAATTGTTGATGCTCCTGCTCAGTTAATGCCCTATCTAATATATAGAATAATGGTGGAATAAAACTATTAGCGATCACGTAGTCACTAGAATCCTGGGATCCGTTCGTAAGCCTGAAGTGCCACGCAACCCTTTCATCATTAATTTCCAGGGAAGCCTCCTCACCAAAGAAGTTGACGACTAAATCTTTTATTGACTCATTTGCCGATACTCTATCCAACAGTTGTGGCTCGATAAAATATCTCATCTCTTCCACTGAGAAATTTTCAACCCAGTGTTTTGGAAATAATACTGCATATCGCATGCAATAATCATCTACATGATTCTCTGTAGTAAATAACAAAAAAGTAATAACAAAAAAGTATTATATAACGATGATAAGGTGTAAAAAATATTACCTGAAGGACCGGGGTTTCTAAATTTATTGAGTACCCCACGCCAGATTCCAAACAATGGATCGCGAGTGGCATTATAGTAGAACCGCGGATCGGTTCTATTTGCATCGATATAAGGGATGCGGAACCACCAACAAAGATCATTGTGCTGAATGTTTAACTCAGCTGTCAATCCTTCTAATCGGAATAATGTTCCATCTAAATTATTCCCCTGACGAACAGCCCTTTCCATAGCATCGACTATCAAATTCATGACTCCATCGATTAATCTTGGAAATCTAATCCACCGAAAGAGTATGATCATATCATAACTAAATGTGTTCCCCATCTACAAATCACATATATTTGTAACATAAAAAAATATCTTCTACTTTATAATACGATAATTAATAACAACTAACTTACCTTAATTATTTTTTTCTTCGTTATAAAAAAGTTCCTTAATGAATCTTCTGAGTTATAATAATTAAAAGAAATTGTCTATAAACACTTTAAAAACGCACACTGCATATATTTTAAAAAAAAAATCATCCATAAAAACTTTGAAACGCTCACTGTGAAATTTTCAAAAAATATATATAAACACTTTAAAACACCCCCTGTATTTTGTTCTGAAATTATTTCAAAATCGTTCATAAACTCTCTAAAACCGATTCAAATAAATTTAAATAAAAATTTCCTTTGAAAGTCTGGCTTCAACTGTCATCGACTCTTTCACGATCTATGAACTTTGTTTAATAAGAGACATCAATGGAATCACAGTCGAGTATCAAAATTTAATAAACAAACCCATAAAACGTTCGCATGTGTAAGAAACACCCATAGAACATCTCCCTCTAATATGTAGTCATAGATATGAGTGTCTCACTTTAACTTGGAATAATCCATATAATTCTATGCTGTAAGACGTTTTTTCTGAAAATCTATATAAACTTATTATCTACTATGAATTGAATTGAATTGAATTTAACCGGGACCTCCGCCGCCATCAATGCTCGGCCGATACAGGTGTTCTTCTTTAATAAGAAGCCCCACCCGCTAGCCTAGTCATAGAGGCAGTAGAGTCCTGCAGATTCGATCGAGTTTTTGTGTTCCGCCATCATTTTGTAATGAAGTCGGCGCCACTTCCACTCGCTCGAAAAATCGTCGGTATTCCACCACCAGGGAACTGCCAATGTAATGCACATAAATAGTATTGTGAATATAAAATTCATTGGTGCATGCCGGAATCGAACCTGGTCCAACGCTGTGGTAAGCAAGTACCTTGTTCAATAGGCTATTGCAAGCCTCTTTATCTACTATGAAATTAACTATAATAATTTAATTTGCTTATCCTATTTGTCTGAAAAAATCATTTTTCCATATTAATTAAAAATTTATATTTTTTTAAGATATATTTTAAAAGATATATTTGAAAATCTTTTAATATGTCGATAAAGGAGGGAATCATGTCAACTCTACTATCTATCTGAAAAAAAATCGATACTAGATCTGTATTATCCAACTAATACAAATATTCCATCGACTTACAGTTTTATCCGTCTTTAATAACTTCATTTACTTTTTTACATATAACTTTCCAAAAGACATCATCGATCTCACGATCTAAAGTAAATATATATTAAATTACATATATTTTCACGTCTTCGTTCTACGATTTACCCAACATAAACATTTTTTTATGATCCAAATCGTATATTTATAATAAATCTTATATTTGATACCTTGAGTCACATATTTTTTTTTTAAACTATTGATGGTGTTATTGATATTTAACACTCTTCTATGTAATTCCAACATACCCTCCGGAAATAAACAATTTTTATGACACCGCTTAATGAGATTCGTACTATCATCGATCTTTGATACTTGCAGTCTCATTATTTAACTCTCTGTTTTAAATCTGTCATCGATAACCGGAATTAAAAATTTTTGTAACACCGCTTAAATTTCTTACTCTCCGTCTAAAACGGTCGTTTATGTTATTGATATCTAGATTTCTTATTAATCTGTACCACTCAAGTAAATAATTTTTATAACACTCTTCTATGTAATATAACATATCTGTCATCGATCACTCTGTCACCGGAAGTCAACAATTTTCATTTTACCGCTTAATGAGATCTGTGATAGCATCGATATTTGATATTCATAATTCTTAAAAATTTATTATATATTTATTACTCTCTGTGATTAATCCTAAACGATCGTTGATAAATACTTTTCTCTTTTAATCTATACCACCCAAGTAAATCATCAATATTTGATATACTTAGTATTATACTTATGGGATTTATTTTTTATTCTCTGTGTGTTCCTCGTTTTAAATACTCAGAAACTTTGATGACATTATACCTATAGTCGAAAGCTTAAATAGCTTGTGAGAACGCGCTTAATTTATAGTTGAAGTGTAAATCCTTATGTGAACACATCATAAGTTTCTTTATATAAAATAATTATTCCTGTTCTACAAGTATTTGTGATTTAAAACACAGTGTTAATAGAACAATTAAAAAAATGTCTCAACGAAGTTTAGTTAAAGCTCTCCGTGATTTAGTAAATACAGTAGCACAATCATATAATGATTTTGTCACGATTGGAGATCGTGATGGGCGTGGGTACGATATTTGTATAAAATTTAATGAATAAAAGGGTACTTATATTGATCAAGGTCCAGTTCGTATGCCCGGCTACCGTTAACCAAATGCTCAATTAATTCTATTCTATACTCAAATCGCGCCCACACAATATTGTTAAAGGCAATATTGATAAACCCAAAACGATTTCCAATTTATTAAGTGACTGATCTAATTTCACAATCAAACGTCGAGCGGTAAACGTAAGATTGTGTACCCCCTACTGTGAACTAACTGTCCGAGCGGCTAAACAGGTAGAAAAATAAGGGATAAAGGAAGGTGGGCTGCTGAAAAGCCTCGTGAAGCTAGTATCTTAATGCTAAAGGCAAAGAGTCTGAAAAATAATTCTTTCAAATGTTTTATGTCAACGAGTCTTCGTTTATTAAGGGTTATATATTCCCAAAGTACAAAAGGGGTTATAAATGTCAGTATTTCGATTATTAAATATAAAAGTAAATGCTCATGCATCTGGTTTACAAAGGTTTTAGAGTATAATAAATGAAATTAACAAAAATACCAAATAATGGTTACAAAAACTTACCCTAAACAGGTTTAGGTGAGGTGTCGGGACTGACAGCAGTAACACAGGACACTTAATTCACGACGCGTTCTCAGGAGTAATTAATATGATTTTAGTTTATCTATTTATTTATTTACTCAGTATGCTTTGTTGTATAAATTTTTAATAGTTATTCGTTTTGTAATCTTCGCAGATTAATAATATGAAGTCATCGCGATTCTCGCGGTAAAATAATTAAAATGTATTCAAATTCTTCGCTTTTCGCGATGAAATATTATTCAAAAATCTTCGCGCTTCGCGGTAAAATATTCTTGACGTTTCTCGTTGTATAAATATTGAATGGATTAAAGTAGGACAGAGATAATCAACGCTACCGGTGCTTCCGATTGATAGTAATTCACGACTGACGACGATCAAGGTCCGGTTCGTATGCCCAGCTACCGTTAACCGAATGCTCAATCGAGATATCGATCCTCTAGCCACGAACACCGTCGAGTGTCCGGAGGTGGGTATGGTTCAGAGTTTGATTCCCAAAAGAACTGATGAGCTAAAGTCCATGGTCTTTTTATATGATCCTCACATATGAAAAGTGGTGGTAACCAGTTTTCCATACGAGAAGACTCGGACTCGCTCGAAAGTTCTAGGCCCATGCACACGTGTGATCCCTGGGAAATAGATTTGACTATTAAGTAGGCTGATGACCTGGCGCCAGTCTGTCGCCGAGTATGCTCGTGCAGGAAGCCATAAATTTGGAGGTTTCCATTAGCTTTCTCTAATTTCCAAGAATCACATGCAGGTGCGCATGAATTGGGTGGTCTATAGTTTTAAGATGAAAAATCAAAGAAAAGACTACCGCGTCTATACTCAGATTAGTTAAATGGGAACGGATACATAAATTTTAAAAGTTCGTTAAATGAAAACTGATGAAATCTGTAGAATAAGAGAAACTTATAGTACATGAATCCCATTAGTACCTTCCCTACGTGGGACAGTACGACTTAATTGTCAACGCTCAGGTAGGTATATTTGTCCCGTTCGACTGCTGGTGTCAGTAAGTCGGCGTCATAAAAAAAAAAGGGTCTAAGTGCAAGAGGTCTTGGGCTCTCACGCACTAGGCGGATAGATATTCTTTTATGCGATCTACACTACTGATGGTTATTCTGTTAATTATTATATAAAAAAAAAGGCCATTCGGTAGCCGAAATGGAAGGTAGATTTTTCAATTAATCAATATAAAAAGTTAGTTTCATACATAGATATCTTGTGATATATATTAGTGTATAGTCATGACATAGATTAAACTCATTTTCTAAGAGTGAGGCTAAAAAAGGACAACGATTATTTTCGATAGAGAACTTCAGATAATTGATTTGACATAACATTATATAGGCAATGTACCAAACTAACCTTCACATAAATGAACTATTGGAAATTTAATTAGTATTAGATTATAATTGTATTCGCTGTTACAATGGCAGGACCAGTTATAATTATAGGACGTACAGGTACGATTGGAACATCATAAATAATAAGAGAAATACTTTTAAAATATGAAATAGCTGTAAAACTTACAGGTTATTTTGTTCACAATAAAATACACGTATCAAAATTGTTTTATAATGGGAAATGCATAAGTTATGTGGTATGAAAACCATATTTTCAACATTTTTTGATTCCATTAAAATTTTCAAGGCTATCAAATTATTGGAAGAAATAGTCAAAACATAAAGCTTAAGGTCATAAATTAAAGATTATTATTCAGATACTTTTTACGGAAATTGTCTGTGAGTATTAGTTTTGAAGTTATATAAGCTTTAGTAGTGATTAAAATCTGATTTTTACGAAAAATCATGAAAATTTCAAACAGCTATAATTTCAAAACTATTTGAACGATTCAGCCCATCTTTGAACTTGATCGAGGTAACCACCTATAGAATAAGTGTGGTAAATTTCATGAAGGTCCGATAAGAAGTGTAGGCGCTATCGTTATGACAAGACCAGTGATAATCATCAGGATTGGAGGTACATTTGATACATCATAAATAGTTAAAGAAGTACTTTTAAAATATAAAAGAGCAGTGAAATTTACAGGTTATTTTGTGTACAATAAAATACAACTGACGAAACTGGATTTTAATAGGACAAGCATAAGTTGTGTGGGATGGAAACAATATTTTCAACATTTTTTGATTCCATTAAAATTTTCAAGGTTAGAAAATTATTGGAAGAAATGGTCTAATTATAAAGTTTAAGGTCACAAATTAAAGCTTATTAGTCAAGCTTCAAAATACTTTTTACAGAAATTATCTATGAGTTTTAGTTTTAAAGTTATATGGACTTTAAAAGTGATTAAAAACTGATTTGTTCGAAAAATCGTAAAAACTTCAAACATACATAACTTTTAAACTAATTGACCGATTCAGCCCATCTTCGAACTTAACCGTGGTAATAACACATAAATTAAGTGTAGAAAGTTTCATTAAGATTGGATAAGAATTGTAGACGCAATCGTGTCCTCAAAAGTCGGTTCTATTACATAAATAAATATATATATATATATATATATATATATATATATATATATATATATATATATATATATATATATATATATATATATATATATATATACATACATATATAAATTTTTCAACGAATGGTATTTTTGAACTCTACTCAACTAATTATGATAGTTTATGACGAAATTCCTTGTAAAATCGACCATGAGGACAAATACAATAGTTAGATTTTTAAAAAATCTACCTAAAAACTGAAGGTCTATTCGGAACGCATCGTTTTGTATTACCGCCTGTGTCTTACTACATTCTGACTATGTCGTCATATTTCTTGAGAAAAATAGTTTTCTCATGTACCTTTTTCAAAAAAAAAAAAAAAATTATTTTTAACGACTTGTAAGGATACAAGTTGAACGTATCAGCCGTGACAGCTCCCCAGCTAAAACTAGTCATCGTCCCTGAGGACTTACAATTTATACGTTAGTTTAAATATATACTTAAAATTAAGATCAGTTCAAAGAGTGTCCTTGCAGGTCGGTAGTAATAAAGATTGGAAGATAGGGAAAGGTTTTCTATGACAAATGATCTCACAAGTGGTTGAAAATTGTATGGGCAAGGAAAGGGAGACTGGAAAGGCCAATCCGGTGAGCTGATATCTTACGAAGTATGGTTCTTGCTGTTGATTGGTGCTCATTCGGGGTGGTGGTGTTTTGTTTTTGAGTCGCCATCTTGGTATTTTGTATATAAAAAGGCGACTAGTGATACTCTTATCATCAGTTTTTTTTTTGAGTTTATCCAACGATTTCTCAATGATGAGTTACACTCCAGTCGATGCTACCGTGGTTGAAGACTTCAACACATGGGTAACAGTGAAAGATCCCATTTTCCACTGTTTCTCGTTGATCTCTTCCGAGGATGTGGAGTGGGTTGTATTCGCAGCCCTAGACGTCATGCCTATGGTTAACGGTGAACCGTTGACCTTCCTTGAGGTAAGCTGGGCAATTTTAAGCTATGGTTATTTACTACTTTTAGTTTCTTTCGTATCTTTCAAGGAAAATATGTATTTTTTTTTTCTAGTGGTTTGTGCAGTTAAATGAAGAAGAGGCGAGGTACTTATTGTCCCTGGCGGCCCCTGCGACATCCTTTGACTTGTTCCCGATTTATTCAAGAGTGAGAGAGAGGCGGTTAAACCAGCTACACAACGACTTCTTACAGTACTCCGGTCCGGAGTTGGACTTGTTGTTTGGGCGTGATTGGGGACTATCACCCTCGTTTTTAATTGCGTCAGGTGATTCCTTGACGTTGGTCGATGGGTGTCGTCTGGCCTCGGGTAGGTGGTTGGAGAAGGGAACTATCATAAGATTGGATTGAATCCCCTTTATATTATCAGAGAAATAAATTTTAAAATGAATATTAATGTTATTGGTTTACTTGAACTGATCCTTTTTCCTTAACTTAAGTCTAGAGTAGTGTTAGTATTATCATTCTAATATTTAGTAATAGTTAAGTGCATATATAAATATATATATACATACTTATATATTTTTGTAAGTACGAGTAAGTAAATAAATGAGTTTATACCTGACGAGTTCATGCAATACGGCAAGGGCTACCGACCTTGGGTATTGCCGGGTTGCTCGATGTGCCAGGCTTACAATTAATATTTTATGGCTAAGAAAAAAAAAGGAAAAAAAAATTTTTTTTTTAAAACTATATAAAAAAAATTGTCCTTCTTACGATTTCTATCGTCGTTTTCGGATTCGTTGACAAATTTTCTGTAGGTGGGGTCTTTACCCGTTTTCTCAATTTTTCCTTGGTTGGGGGTGGTAGACGAAGTCTAGGTGGGTCGTCGAAGATCTTCTGGTCGCACAGTTCTCTTCAAATCTTTGCAGTGAATAGTTCTCTTAAAAACGACCTGAAAAGGAAACGTTTTGCCCTGAGTGTTGGTGATGTTCCAGTCATAGTTGACTTGGTTTCCGACGACGAGGAAGAGAGGTTCCAACCTAATGGTGGTGACGGTGATTTGTTGGATGCGGAGACGGTGGTTGATAAGGCTCTGCCTCCCCCGCTAGATCGTGAGGGTGATGCTGCAACTCCTCCGCTGCTGATGGAGCTGGATGAGGATCCTGAGGATGTGGAAGGAAGTGAGGGGGAGGAAGAAGAGGATCAGGAGGGAGTCGAGAGGGGTGAAGTAAGTGACGCGGAAGATGACAGACAAATCGTGCGTGTTGATGGTGGGGAGGAGATGGTGGTTGCTGTCGACGATGATGAATCGTCTTCCGAGTCGGAGGACGATGATGACATCTTCGTCGTCTCTGTAACGTCTGACGATTCGGGTGTTGTTTCCGAGTTCCTGGGCTCCGCTGTGGACTGGGTGGACGCGGTGGAGTACGACGGTGCCTCGAGCAACGGTGACGAAGCGGCCCCGTCAAGGACAGCCTCTATATGTAGCGAGAGGTATGGGTTCGGTGCTGATTGGGCTGGCGATCTCATTCCTGGCGATTTCGGTTTGGATTCGCCTCGGTCTCCAGAGAATCCCGTGGCCCGCGGAGTTGCAACGACAAGTGCAGGTGATCAGCCCTCTCCTCCGGTTGTGCTGCCAGGGGTGATGAAGTGCCAGGCGGTAGCGAATAGGAAGACCGAAGAACAGAGGGCGACAGACAGATATCGTCGTGCTGTGACTAACCTCGAGGGTCTCGAGCTGCTGCGCCTGGGGTTCATCCGTCTGGAATGGGTGTGTGACGACCCATTCACAGCTCTGCCATTCCTGGACCCGCTGCTGGTGCTGCTGCATCCGTTGGCTCCGGAGGAAACGGAGTGGGCGTATCACGTCCTACCTTGGCGGGATAGGAGTCAGAGGACCAACATCTCTATTCTCCTGGTAAGTTTAGCTGGGATATACGTTCGTCTTTCCTAAAAAAAAATTTTATATAAAAATAAAAAATATTCGATTAATTAATCTTCCTTTTATTTGTTTTAGTAATTCTGCTGTATGGACGAGCAGGATTTGCAGGTGATTCTGGCGGAGGCCCCTGCGAGGGTAGTCCGCTTAATAATGAGATTTGTGGAGCGGTACCGACAAGACGGCCCACCACGGTTCCTGGATGTTGAAGAAGAGTCCGAAGAGATGAATTTTTTTATTTAACCTTATTATTAGTGTTTGTGTGTTTTTTTTTTCCTTTTATAAGAATTATTATTATTATTATTATTAGTATTATTATTATTATTATTATTATTATTATTATTATTATTATTATTATTATTATTATTATTATTATTATTATTATTGTTATTGTTATTATTATTATTATTATTATTATTATTATTATTATTATTATTATTATTATCATTATTATTATTATTATTATTATTATTTTTTAATTTATTATATTTTTTTTTTTTTTTTTTTTATGTATTTTATGTTAAATAAAACCAATAGAGTACATATTTTGTGATTATTAAGATAATCCCTTCCCTTTTCCTTTCATATTACTATTTAATATAGATACATTTTTCCTTATAAATTTTATTCTATTTATTTATCATTATCATTATTATTATTATTATTAGTATATATTTTTCTCTATTTTTTTTTTTTTTTTTATTTTGAATTAAAAATTACGATTATTACTAGGTTAATTTAATTTCAATTTATGCATGTTTAACATGATTTAGGATCTTTAATTAGTCTGTCGCTATTAGTTTGTTTATGTCCATGTTTGCTTGCTTGATCATCTCGTTTCTTTTCCTCTCCTTCTCTCCCTAAACAGAATTATTTAATTGAAAGACAAGAGTTGTCTTTTATAAAATTTAATTAGATGTATTGGCATTAATATTTTGATAGTTGTTGGGTATGTCATAAATGACTTCGTTATGCTCGGTGGGTCGTGTTAAGTTTTGGGTTTCTGCATCCCTTTCGGATTGCGTTTCTTCCGGTATCTTTGGGCATAAATGTAATAATAAGCTGGTAATTGAGTCCCAAAAGGCTCCGATTATCCATATACTCCAACCATAGACAGAGTGTATAGCATAATTGTGTACCAGCGTATCGATAGCAAATTTAATGGTTTTGAAAGTAATATAGACACCAAACATTGTCACACTGAAAGTACGAACAGTGTTGAAGGCACTATAGACCTTACCCCATGCTTTGGCTAGTGTGTTTATAATAATTTCTTCGTCAAGTATATGATTAATTTTTATAGTTTTGTCTGCAATGTATTGGCCTGTCGCGTCACGTGCTATTGTATTTAAAACAGCTGATCGTTCTACAGGGAACATCATGTGGTTTTTAAGATTTTCAAGATCACTATCTGAGTAAATACCTCCTGTGGCGAGTCCCTTTGCAGTGGTATATACCCAGGTATGATTTGTTTGAGCGGCCAATGTTTCTGGCTGTACAACTATGGATAGTTTTGGATTTAATTTGTACCATTGGTCTTCGAGTCTGTACATCGGTGCGAAAAATAGATTACAGTCTATTTGAGTACCTGTTTTAACTATTATATGCGTTCGAGGTAACATAAAATAGGAGTCGTTGCCTCGAGAAACGGGAAGTTCTTGATAACATGCGTCAGTATCTCTTCTTTTAACTTCTACGGCGATACATTTAGCGATTTTTATGACTTCTCCTGCAACATGGGCGATGTATCCCGGTCCTTTCATGAATTGATATGCGAACTCGTCTGGAGCAATTGAAGCTATTGTTAAGGCATTTTGAAGTACTTTCTTTTCTATTTCACATTCTTGCTCAATGATATTATTATAGAGCACTATTAATTCTGATTTGAGATGTTGTTCAAAGTAGACAAACTTGGCGTTGACATAAGTAAAGAGATCCATGTTATGCGGTTCTATTCTTTGGCTTCGGGTAAAGAATTTACTCATCTTAAAGTCGAGTATGTATAATTTTGGATGTATTGTTTTAATGAGTTTGGCGCCACAGGTCGAGAAGAACCCTTTCGTTGTTAGTGTGAAGGTCACTCCATCGGTGTTTACAGTATACAACTCTTCGGATCCTTGGGTATGGCCTTTAGCTTTACTTGCTATGTCCTCATACAGTATACCAAAGCGATGTGAGTTACAGTAATCCTCAGGTAGTAAATTCCAAAAGGTATTCCCTCCGTCAATATCCATGCATTTACCTGACTGATATTTACATCTTACTCCTGATCGCAAGATGACTTGATTTTTATCGAGGCTAACTGAAGCTTGATAGTCTTGAATTGTGAACTTGATGTAACCAGTGACAGTAACATAGCTCCATGATCCCTATGCATCTGAATACCATCCTCTTTGGCAAACTCCATTAGTAGAATATGAACCTTGGAACGTAACTGGTCGTATGACGGATGAATTACTTTTTAATTCTGAGTGTGTGCCATGAAAATGAAAAATCCCTGATTCATGGATCATTTTGCATTGTTCGTGGGTGATCTCATGAATGTATTCTATGTCACCGTTTGATACTCCAAACATGAAATTAAGATCTCCGCAATATCGGACGATTCTTCGTACTTCGAGTTTGCATTGGATGACCTTAATGGATGAAAACTCGGTGGTTTGTAATAATTGAACTCTGGTTTCTCGAATTTCAGGTTTGGGTGGAGGTAGTCGGCAGTCTTTTATGTCTAAGAGAGATAGTGTCGTGATGTTGGTAAAAGGTGTTCCACAGTCGTAAGCTACGAACCCAAGGGTCGCAGGTATAGTGAGACTGACCCAAATGAATAGAGTTTTGGGTCCCATGTTTACCTGTATAAAGATTTTATGCTACTGAAACAGTCTTAAACAAATTTAGTAAACAATGTGATTTATTAATCGGATTCAGTGTCGCTGTCATAATCGCGCGTCCTGCAAATTTTTAGTTTGTCAACATGCTTAAGTGAACGTTTCCCATCTTTATCTTCGATAATGGCAGTGTTATTATCTAATACTTCCGTTATTAAAGATGTTCCCTTATAATGAGAGTCGAATTTCCCTTTTTTAGGTTCTTTAATAGCATAGACTCTATCACCAGGCTTAAATGTACAAGGGTTCAAATGAGAATCGTAGTATTTCTTTGATCGATGCTTTGATATGATAAGAGATTCTGTAGCGAAGTTTTTCATATCACTCATGCGTGTGATTAAGTCGTGCAAATATCCACAATAAGTTTCAGTTTTTCCTGCAGGAAAAGAGCTTGGTATTCGAGCCTTTTTCCCATAGATTAATTCAAAAGGGGTGAAGTTAGTAGATTTATGCACAGAAGTATTGTAAGAAAACATACCAAAAGGTACAAGTTTATCCCAATCTTGGTACTCGTTGACATAATGTTTGATAAACTCAGTCAATACGTTATGGCTTCGTGCAAGTGACCCATTGGTCTGCGGGTGGTATCCCGAGGTAGTAACGTGTTTAATTTTAAAGGTCTTTGCTAAGTGATGAAAAACTTTACCTACAAAAGATCGACCTTGGTCGCTTAGAATTATACGAGGGGCTCCGAATTGTAATATAAATCCCCGAGTTAGGCGTCAGCTATAGTATCGGCTTTAATATCTGGAATTGGTACGGCCGCACAAAATTTCGTGAGGTTGTCTTGAATGGTTAATATGTGCTGATTTCCACTAGGAGTCATAGGTAGAGGACCTACGGTGTCAATGGAAATCTTATCGAAAGATTCCGCTGGTGTATCAGTTATGATCATCGGCTCGCGAGTTTTTATACGAGTCAATTTTTGTTTTTGGCAGCTAGTACATGTTTTGACAAAGTCGGTTACGTCGTCTTTAAGATTATGCCAGTAGAACCTTTCTCTTATGCGTCTGTATGTCTTGGTAATACCTTTATGACCCCCGTTGAGGCTTTCATGGTATTCTGAAATAATGTCGGGTCGAATTTCTTCGTCAGGTATAACTACGTTACCTCTACACAGAGTAATAACACAATTACATTTACCTAAGCTCTCCTCAAGTAATTCACTTATAGTGGAGTGGCTTAGATTATCTAACATGTCTCCGGTTTTAGAAATTCTAAGAGTTTTTAAATCGTATTTTTCTATTATAGATTTAGCAGTTTTTAAGACTTCTTTAAGATCTGAAATTGAAAATGATTCAAAATGTTTATTTTTAATTACAGCACTAAGTATCTTATGAGATCCTTTTGGCGTGACTAAAATTTGATAAAGTTTAGGCTTTTTAAATTTTATATCTTGTGTGTCAATTTGATCAGTATCAATTAACAATCGAGAAATAGGGGTTGTGAATTCGCAATCGGCGGAAATAAAATGTAAGTAATTATCTCTGTGGTAAGTAAGATTTTCATTAGTTGTATGGATTTTAATTTTATTCGATTCTCTTAAATGTATATCAGGGTAAAAAAGTTCGTTAGTCAAACCAGAAATAAGTGGTTTGTCATTTCGTCTCAAGTTTATTTGTACTGGTGCATCATCGGAATCGTCTGAGTCGTTTAGGTCGTTTACCTGCTCCTCAGGTATTCTCGGCATTTGTAGATTTCTTTGTCTAGTTGTATGTGTGTGTTGTTCGTCTGTACTTGAGTTCGAGTCGAGATCTGTATTAGGTGTTGACCTTCCGACGGGGTGTTAAAAAGTTATCATAGATGATTTTCGGCGTTTAGATGTATCGTTTCTTGGTTCATCGATTTGTTGTGATTCTTCATCGGTACCTGCACTTGTATTATCCCACCAGTATTGATCATTATCTGATGAGGGTCCAGGACATACTTCAATAATTCTTTTATCTTTAGTGAGTTTGTTTTGGGTTACAGGTGTCGGCGATTCGTCTGCAGATGAAGCGTTCCCCACGTCAAATGCAAATCGTAATGCATTTGTACGATTTTTAGGAGGTAAAGGAGGTGGTTCTAGGTCTTGATTTCGAGGTGATGCGCGTTTACGTACTAAACTAGGAAATGCGCTATTCCTGGCTTGCGCTGCAGGTGGTAGTTCCGGTGGGGGTTCTTTAAGTTTAGGTGGTCGTCCCAGCTTACGTTTTTCGGTAACAGGTGGAAGGGGTCGTGATATCGAAGGTTTAGGAATCGGTGGTTTAAGGACTGGTTGATTTACCTCGGTTCTTTTTAAATGGCGTGCATTTACAGCTTCGGTAATTGAAGATGGAGGTGGAGGAGGTTTCCTGGTTCTAGTTGCTCTCTCGTATGCTGCAGCCGATGTGGCTTGTCTGCCTTGATTTTCAGTAATTACTTTTCTGGCCTGTGAAGATGTAGGTAGTAGTAAAGGACATGCTTTTACCTCAGGTAAGATGGGATTTCGAGATAACGCGTCGGCGTTCCCATTGAGTCTACCTGGCTTGTAATGAAAAGTATATTCATATTCTCGAAGTTTTGCTCTCCACCTTAATAAAAGTTGAACAGGTGGCTTTACAGAGTCAATCCATTTAAGAGGTTCGTGATCACAAACTAGTGTGAATTGCCGACCATATAAATACGGTCTAAAGGGTAGAATTCCCGTAATAACAGCAAGACATTCTTTTTCCGTAGTAGTATAGTTTAGTTCACCTTTCTTTAGTAACTTGGATAGGTATGCTATCGGTCTATCTTCTCCGATTTTTCCTTGGCTCAACACACCACCAATAGCGTAATCGGAGGCGTCTGTCGTTAAAATAAATGGTTCATTAAAGTCGGGATACTGTAAGACGGGTGAGGTGCTATGCTGTTGTTCTTCTGTCCAGTTGAACGGGACATCTTTCTTTAGTAATTCAGAGAGAGGTTTGGCTCTACCTGAAAAGTCTTCAATGAAACGTCTATAGTATCCGGCGAGACCGAGAAATTGGCGAATGTTTGTTGGGTTTTGTGGTACAGGAAATTTTTCTACTGCCTCGGTTTTCTTTGGGTCTGGTCGGACGCCATCGTCGCTTATGATGTGTCCGAGACATGCGACTTCGGTACTCAAAAACTCACATTTATCGGGTTGTAATTTAAAGTTTGCGTTAGCCAGTCTATTAAAGACTCTGCGTACTTTTACATCATGATCTTCTAATGTGGCTGCATATATAATAATGTCGTCCATGTAAACGATTGCCACTGGTCCAATTAACCCTACTAGTGTTCTATCCATGGCGCGTTGAAATGTGGCTGGTGCATTTTTAAGTCCGAAAGGCATGCTATTGAAGTGATAATGCCCTCGAGGAGTTGAGAAAGCTGTTTTTTCACGATCCTTTGGGTCCATTTTGATTTGATGAAACCTATTCGCTAAGTCAATTACTGTAAAGTATTTTGCTCCACCTAAAGTGTCCAGAATTTCTGTTATATTAGGTAGAGGGTAAGCATCACTAATGGTTTTGGCGTTTAATGCTCGATAATCTATAACAAGTCTCCATCGTTTGTTTCCCTTGGAGTCCGGCTTTTTCGGTACAATCCAAAGAGGAGAGCTATACAGTGAGTTTGACTCACTGACAACTCCGTCATTACATAGTTTTTCTACCTGCCTGATCATCTCTTCCTTGTGTACGGGAGGGTACCGATACTGTCGTACAGATACAGGTACGTCATCTGTGGTGTGAATAGTGTGAGTAATAATGGATGTGGTTGAGAGTGGGTCTCCAGGTAGTTGAAAGAGATTAGGATAATCTTTTACTAATTTTACTATTTGGTCTTTTTCTTCGCCGTTCAAATGGTTTATTCGTAAACTCTCGATGATTCTCTCTACTCTGTCTCTCGTGTCTACGGGTATGTCGCTCTCAGGATCTGAGCTAAAGAAATCTTCTGAATTTTCTTCACTTTCATATGGAAATATTTCTTGTGGTGGTATAGTAACTTTCATATCATCTTCATAAGCGTTTATTACATATGCATAGCAAGTTCCGTTATAATTAGTACTTAGATTCTTGCCTATGTATATGTGTTCATTATTAGTTTGAATACGCGGTAGGTATCCCGAGATTAGATCTGTTTTCTTTAATTTTAAGGGTACGATCGCTTGAGTGCGAGCTTGTATAGTAAATGTAGCTGGCTCGTCGTCCCATTGTGGAATATCTCCAGGTATAAATTTTTCTCGTTTTCGAGGCTCGGGCAACGCAGGCTTCTCGAAAGGTATAGGTGTTATGGGTTTAGACATGGCGACAATTGTATTATAATGAATTGAAATTTGTACTCTTTCGTCTTCGAAAAAGTCTACTCCCAGAATTCCATCGGTTGGAATAGGTAACGGATCACGAAGTACTTGGAATTTTTGTGATTTTCCAAAGAAGGTAAGCTCAGTAGAACCCACTGTGTCTACTTTATCAAAAGTTATACCGGTTACAGTTAATGATTCATGAGCAGCTATGATGCTGCGTGGTTTCAAGACAGATAGTTTTATAACATTAATATCAGCGCCCGTATCAACCAAAAAGCGTGCTTGGCCGTTCTTTAATTCTGGTGCGCGTAAAACAACTACTGGGCCTCGTCCATTTCCTCCTGCCCAGTATATGCTTCTGTTGCGGTCATGAATTTGACCCCTGAAGATTGACGCGATGATAGGGCCTCGCTCGTCGGTGCGTCTGTCCGGCGATTGCCCTGGTAGTTTAAAGGCTCGTTACGGCTAGTAGAAGGGATAGGAGACATTGACCTGTCTCTCTGTGCGTTCGAGTATGAGTTATTCTTAAAATACATATCAGGGTGGTAATAACTCTGATATGGCATAGGTTGAGGATAATATCCCGGCATATATGGGGAATATTGATAAGGTGGTGCGTATGGCATTGGTCGTGGAAGGTATTGTGGATAATATCTCCCCGGAGATCGGTTTCTGTCGTAATTGTTTCTATCATGGCTAGATCTGTCATAGTTATTTTTATCATAATTATTTCTGTCATAATTGTTCCTGTTGTCGTACTTATTTATATTAAATAAATTTTGACTTTCACGAGGTCTAGAAAATTCTCGGTTAGAATTGAATTTATTTTTATTATTATTAATAGGAGGCGATACATCGTCTCTATTTATTTTAAAAGGTATAGAACCTCTTTTTTCTTCATCTTCAAATCTAATAATGCGAGGTGTACGAGGGATTATGTTTGTCTCATTTTCTTCGGCTTGAGCGAGCCTCAAGTAGTTAGAATTTCGGGCAGTGTTGCCTTTTAAATCTTCTTCTATGCGTAACGCGATTTTATACGCATCTTCTAAATTTTGAGGGTTTTGGACGGAAACCCCATAGATTAAATCGTCCGGTAGCCCGCGTTTAAATGCTTCTAGAGCTAACCCGTTTAATAGTTTTTCCATACCGGTGACTTCGGCGGCAACATTAAAATTATCTTTTAAAATTGCTAAAGCGTTAGTAACAAGAACTTTGGTTCTATTGTAATAACTAAGGACTGATTCGCCCTGGCGTAATTTAACAGCTTAAATATCTGCGCAATATTGAGAGTAACTCTTCTTACTAGAAAAATATTCTTTTAACGCGGCTTTTAATTGAGCTAAGTCTTCGAAGTTTTTCCCGGCAACGACATCTCGAGCTAAATCTTTAAGTTTTGAAATTACTCCTTTAATAAAAGGAGCTAGAAGGTCCGCAGGTATAATGTCCGCGCCGTTTTGGACATCTTCTAAAAAATTTTTTAACGGCATATTTTTACCGTCAAACTGGGGAATTTGTAACAATGCTTGCTGTAGCATCATTGTCTCTCCCATAATAGTTAATATAGCATCAGTTATATTCTGATGGGTGGTGAGGTTACGGATTGCTTCGTCAGCGATACTTAAGAATTTATGAAAGTATTTATCAAAAGAAAAATGAACTGAATTTAATATATATATATTTTCTTTCCAATAATGATTTTATCTCTATATATAAAAATAAGACAAGATAAGTATTTTTATAAAAATTTCTTCCTTGTTTGAATATCTCTTTTCAAAAGATTATTATCTTGTATGAAGGTTTTAACTTTTATTTTTAAATATATATTTTTTCCTTTTTTTTTTTTCAAATATAGGACAATTTTTAATTTAACAATAAAATGATCAGCAGTATCCCACTTCTGACACCAAAATTGTCACGATTGGAGATCGTGATCGGCGTGGGTACGATATTTGTATAAAATTTAATGAATAAAAGGGTACTTATATTGATCAAGGTCCAGTTCGTATGCCCGGCTACCGTTAACCAAATGCTCAATTTATTCTATTCTATACTCAAATCGCGCCCACACAATATTGTTAAAGGCAATATTGATAAACCCAAAACGATTTCCAATTTATTAAGTGACTGATCTAATTTCACAATTAAACGTCGAGCGGTAAACGTAAGATTGTGTACCCCCTACTGTGAACTAACTGTCCGAGCGGCTAGACAGGTCGAAAAATAAGGGATAAAGGAAGGTGGGCTGCTGAAAAGCCTCGTGAAGCTAGTATCTTAATGCTAAAGGCAAAGTGTCTGAAAAATAATTCTTTCAAATGTTTTATGTCAACGAGTCTTCGTTTATTAAGGGTTATATATTCCCAAAGTACAAAAGGGGTTATAAATGTCAGTATTTCGATTATTAAATATAAAAGTAAATGCTCATGCATCTGGTTTACAAAGGTTTTAGAGTATAATAAATGAAATTAACAAAAATACCAAATAATGGTTACAAAAACTTACCCTAAACAGGTTTAGGTGAGGTGTCGGGGCTGACAGCAGTAACACAGGACACTTAATTCACGACGCGTTCTCGCGAGTAATTAATATGATTTTAGTTTATCTATTTATTTATTTACTCAGTATGCTTTGTTGTATAAATTTTGAATAGTTATTCGTTTTGTAATCTTCGCAGATTAATAATATGACGTCATCGCGATTCTCGTGGTAAAATAATTAAAATGTATTCAAATTCTTCGCTTTTCGCGATGAAATATTATTCAAAAATGTTCGCGCTTCGCGGTAAAATATTCTTGACGTTTCTCGTTGTATAAATATTGAATGGATTAAAGTAGGACAGAGATAATCAACGCTACCGGTGCTTCCGATTGATGGTAATTCACGACTTACGACGATCAAGGTCCGGTTCGTATGCCCAGCTACCGTTGATCGAATGGTGAATTTAATATCACGTCAATTATTCTCCTTAGACTAGTAGAAATCGATATATTGATTATTCGAGTGCTTACGACGATCAAGGTCCGGTTCGTATGCCCATCTACCGTTAACCGAACGCTCAATCGAGATATCGATCCTCTAGCCACGAACACCGTCAAGTGTCCGGAGTTCGGTATGGTTCAGAGTTTGATTCCCAAAAGAACTGATGAGCTAAAGTCCATGGTCTTTTTATATGATCCTCACGTATGAAAAGTGGTGGTAACCAGTTTTCCATACGAGAAGACTCGGACTCGCCCGAAAGTTCTAGGCCCATGCACACGTGTGATCCCTGGGAAATAGATTTGACTATTAAGTAGGCTGATGACCTGGCGCCACTCTGTCGCCGAGTATGCTCGTGCAGGAAGCCATAAATTTGGAGGTTTCCATTAGCTTTCTCTAATTTCCAAGAATCACATGCAGGTGCGCATGAATTGGGTGGTCTATAGTTTTAAGATGAAAAATCAAAGAAAAGACTACCGCGTCTATACTCAGATTAGTTAAATGGGAACGGATACATAAATTTCAAAGTTCGTTAAATGAAAACTGATGAAATTTGTAGAATAAGTGAAACTTATAGTACATGTATCCCATTAGTACCTTCCCTACGTGGGACAGTACGACTTAATTGTCAACGCTCAGGTAGGTATATTTGTCCCGTTCGACTGCTGGTGTCAGTAAGTCGGCGTCATTAAAAAAAAGGGTCTAAGTGCAAGAGGTCTTGAGCTCTCACGCACTAGGTGGATAGATATTCTTTTATGCGATCTACACTACTGATGGTTATTCTGTTAATTATTATATAAAAAAAACTGAAGGTCTATTCGGAACGCATCGTTTTGTGTTACCACCTGTGTCTTACTACATTTTGACTATGTCGTCATATTTCTTCAGAAAAATAGTTTTCTCATGTACCTTTTTCAAAAAAAAAAAAAAAATTATTTTTAACGACTTTGACTGTTTGTCATATTCGTGAAAGATCTATAACTTCTGCTGCAGATAAATGCTACGATCACTGTCATTTTACTGGTAACTATCGTGGTCCAGCTCACTTATCTTGTAATATAAATTATAGAATATCTCACACTATACCAATAGTATTTCATAATTTATCTGGTTATGATTCACATTTTATAATAAAATCTTTATCAACCGTTTTCGAGGGTAAAACTACATTATTACCAATTAATAAAGAACGTTATATATCTTTCACGAAGTATGTCGAAAACACATCAGTTTGCTTACGTTTTATAGATTCATTCAGGTTTATGGCTTCTAGTCTTGACAAATTAGCATCTAATCTGAATGATTGTGATAAATAAATTACTCAACAACACTACAATGATCCCGAAAAATTCAAATTAGTAACTCGAAAGGGTGTATTCCCATACGAGTACGTAACTGATATTGACAAACTTCATGACACACAGCTGCCTGATCAGGACTCATTTTATTTTAAATTATCGAACGATGGTGTATCTGATAATGATTATTCACTTGCTCAATTAGTGTGGAATAAATTTGATATTAAAACATTTGGGGAATATTCAGATTTATATTTGAAAACAGATGTACTTCTTTTAGCTGACATATTTCAAAATTTCAGACATAATTGTATGGCTACTTATAGCTTAGATCCTTTATATTACTATACAGCGCCGGGACTTGCTTTCGATGCGACGTTAAAATATACAAATGTTGAACTCGAGTTATTTACCAATCCTGAAATGATGCTATTTATTGAAAAAGGTATCAGAGGTGGAGTATCTCAGTGTACAAATAGGTATGCAGTGGCCAATAATCGTTACATGGGATCCAGCTTTGATCCTAATAAAGCTGAATCCTATTTAATGTATTATGATGTGAATAATTTTTATGGTGCTGCTATGAGTATGCCGCTACCAAAAGGTTTATTTTAATGGGTTTACCCGCCTGACGATCTATCTTTTGACGTCGATAACGTAGATCAATTTTTAAACGACATCGATAGCGTTGGCTATGCATTAGAAGTTGATCTACATTATCCTCAGGAATTGCATGATCTACATAAAGATTAACCACTATGCCCTGAACATTTTTCACCCCCGGGTAGCAAGTATACTAAATTATCGATAACTTTATATGATAAAAAAAATTATGTTATACATTATAAGAATTTACGACAATGTTTAGATTTAGGATTAAAATTAACAAAAATTCACAGAGTTTTAAAATTCGAATAGTCACTCTGGCTCAAGTCATATATAGATAAAAATACAGATTGTAGAAAAGCTGCTAAAAATGAGTTTGAAAAAGACTTTTATAAACTTATGAATAATGCTGTATTTGGTAAGACGATGGAAAATGTTAGAAAATACAAAGAGATTCATATAGTAACAAGATGGGCTGGTAGATATGGCGCTGCTGACTATATTTGTAAGCCTAATTTCCATAGTCTTACTATTTTTGACGAGAATATGATAATTATTGAATTGAAGGCAGCAAAAGTACGCTTTGACAAACCAATCTATGTTGGTTTTTGTATATTAGATTTATCAAAAACTTACATATATGACTTTCATTATAATTATGTGAAACAAAATTTTGCAAACAATAAATCGAAATTAATGTATACTGACACTGATAGTCTTATTTACCATGTTATTGTATCAGACATCTATGAGATCATTAAACGTGATATCGCCAAGTTTGACACCTCTGATTATCCACCTGATAATGTTTACAATATACCACTAGTTAATAAAAAAGTTTTAGGTCTGATGAAAGATGAGAATAATGGTAAAATTATGACTGAATTCATTGGACTTAGAGCGAAGTTGTATGCTTTTAAAATTTATAATGAAGATCAGGTATAAAAGCGAGCCAAAGGTGTTAAACGTCCGACTTTGCGAACTATCACTTTTGAAGATTTCAAACGATGTTTAGAAGATCATGTGAATTTAAGTAAGAAACAATATGTAATTAAAAGTAACAAGCATAGTGTTACTAAAATAGTTCAAAATAAGATAGCTTTAAGTTGGGAAGATGACAAACGTCAGCTTCTGTTAAACAGTACTGATACCGTACCATGGGGTAACAAAGTATCAAGAGATGATATTATGACTTTACCGAGACCAAATGAAAGACGAAAAATGTAAAAAATATTTTATAAAATTTAGGCTAGTAAAAAATAAAAACTTATATATCCATAATTAAAAAAATTATTTTGTTATATTTCAAAAAATATAATACATTTTTTTACAGATCAGATTTATTTATCCAGCTATTGTGAGAGTTATCGAAGCCGAGCCACTTTACATATAATTTATTTCCACGTGTTTTTATAACTTTTTCTACTAGGTAAATATCCGGATATTTAACTTTGCTGAGTTCTTTATCGTAGAATCCACCTTCTATAGGCTGATCCTGATAGTCTACAAGTCTGTAGGTCGTAGGTACCGTATTTTGTACAGATTTTATAGTGAAAATCTCTAGAGGTTTGTATATAGTTTTAAACAGTTCTTTTTCCTTAGCAACAGTTACATCAACAGGTTTCATTTTAATTGTCCGATGTTTAGTATTATTATAAGTATTTAACAATTCTTCTAGCATGTTAATCCATCTGTAATTACCACGAGCAGAGAATTGGCGCCAGATATTAGTTTTAAGTGTTCGGTTAAAACGCTCACATATGGATGCTTCAAGGTTACTGAACGTAGAGTACATATTAATTTTATACTGCTTCATAAGATTTTTGAACTCTTTATTGTAAAATTCTTTGCCTTGATCGACATGAAGATTTTTTGGAACACGTCCTTGTTGGAATATAGATTTCATTGCATTCGTAACATCACTAGCACTTTTATTTTTCATTGGTACAGCCCAAGCGTACTTGGAAAATATATCTATCACCGTCAGCAAGTATTTATTTCCTTTATTTAATGTAGCGTATGGGATCATTTCAACTAAATCTTTCTGCCAGGTTTCATCGAGTCCACGGATGTCAACATGTCGTCGCAGGTAATTTCTACGAGCTTGTTTATAGAGCTCATAAGCTATTACTGACTTCTTGTCCTCCATCGTTAAAAATTTTAGCTTCCAATTTCTTTATACGCCGGGTATTGTCATCAAGTGATTCTTTTCTTGTTTTTTTTAACCTTAACTTTAGTTCTTGAACCTCTTTTTTCAATGAGACGACTGTAGAGTCTAGTGTTACCACTTCAGCATGCAAAAGTGAAATGATCTCGGACAGATCATCTTTCATACTATCATACATTTAAGTCAATTTTTTATGGACAAGATCACGCGTAAATTTCAATGTTGCTGCATCATTATCATCTGAAAGATCACCAACACGACACAATTTTTTACTCTCTAAATCATAATCTCCACCAGGAGTTAACATAAAACCGACTCCAGGTGGTCCGGGTGGACCACTAATAACTGCAGCTGTCGTTAACGAGCGTCCAAATACGTCGATACTCATTTTTTTTTTGCTCTGTACACTTCTATGAACAGTAGGAGATTGATCGACACAGTTAAAAAATACTGTTAATATATAATTCCAGCCTCCCTTAATTCTTCGATTATCGATATAATTTCATTTGTGTGACATGGATTACCAGCAGCTTGAGATGCTATGAGTAAACGTAGACGATCAACCAGTTCGTTTGGATCATCCCAATAAACGTAATCCATATGTGTTTTCTTCTTTTTTACAATCTTATATTTAGGCAACCCTTTTCCCTTAGGTGCTTTTGTATTTTTTGTAATAAAATCAGCAATATAATTATTAAACTTTATTGTTGAGTCTTCATAAATACTACCATCTGATTTGTAATATTTTCTATAAGCGTTTGTATTTTTAATGATCTCAAGGTATTTATTTTTATCATCTTGTGTAACACTTGCATCATGGGATGATTTTTTGAACAACAATTCCAATAAACCAGGAGTTATTGGCTATTCCTGATCTTTAACATGAAATGTATTTTCTTCAAAATTTATTTCTGAATCGCCAATGTAAAAATCATTGTACCACCGACGAACGCCATATCTCAAATCTATTTCTTTACTTCTTCTATACACTTTGCCTAAATAGGATTTTACTAAACTGCTCGGTTTAGCGGGAGTACTTGAAGCAGAGGGATTTATTTGACTCTCATTAAGAGTTCTACTAGTCCCATCGTCATCAGAAATTAAACTATCATAATGACTTGTATCATCAAAATCTGTTTTGTTGTTGAGTGTTGAATTGTCCCTTTGTGTTATCTCCTCTTCTTTAATTTCATTCTTGACTTCTTGCTTAATTTTTTGTTTCGACGATTCAACTAAATTCTGCAACGGTGTAACTATGGGTTTGAACATTTCACCCATAGCTTTTTCAGCGCTAGCTTTTCCTAACTTCAGCATTTTATGCTTTCGTCTGATTGCGTCACTTGCTTCAGATATCTGACGCAGCACATCTTTTTGTTTTGAAATCTCTTCAGGCTTCATGTTGATGTATTAGAGTTCACTAGATATATGATTCATATTAATAGTTACACTTTAATTTATACTAATTAAGCAGTCAAATCCTTTTCTGTATCGTCCATTGTTGAGCTCACTATCTTTATCAATTACCACAAAACCATATTTACCATCATTCCAACATGCAGAGCATAGTTTTTTGAATGAATTGTATGACATGTCCGTATTTACATGATCGTCATATACATGTTTTAAATTCATTTCATCTTGACGGAACAAAACTAAAAAATTTACATTATCACGTATTAAATGCTTAGGAATCCGTGTATATGTTTGACACAAATAAAAACTGTCTACGTCTTTGTGTCGACCCATACAAAAGTAAGCTCTAATGTGATCCTGTTTTTCACAAGCGACATCGTCAAATATCATCAGTGAATTGGGTTTTGCATCCTCAGGTTTAATCACATCCTCGTGCTCATTGAATGGAAAAAATCCTACACCCTCTATGGGCTTCAGCAACGCCTCTAAGAACTTGTATTTCGGCTGATTGAGAGATTTTGAGTATAGGTAAATGTTGTTGAATCTCAGACCATTGGGGTGTATAATAAGTGATAATAAGGCATTTGTTTTACCACAGTTTGATGGACCACAAAACACTGCCCGTACACTATTTGGTAGTAGAGCTCCATGTCTTTTGATTCTTTGTACTCCTGTACCTTGAACAATTTGATCAAAATTGATCACAGGTAATTTAGCGTGGTGTTTTTTAAACTCCATGTTTACGGTTCACTGTTACAGTGACAACTCTTTTTTATGACTATAAGTAAGATAATTTATAATGATTTATTATCAGTCATTATGTCACTGTGATGGAGTGCGGACGTATTAGTGGGAAAGGTATTGTCAACAGTATCATTAACAAGCTACCTTTTGAACTTCATATACCCAGTTATCAGTATTGTGGACCAGGAACAAAGTTAGAGAAGAGATTGGCTCGTGGTGATCCTGGCATTAATCCTTTGGATGCAGCGTGTAAGAATCACGACATTGCTTACTCGAAAAATCGAGAAAATTTGGCAGCTCGTCATGAGGCTGATAAAATATTAGCTGACAAAGCGTGGGAACGTTTTCAAGCGAAAGACGCTTCTATTGGAGAAAAAGCTGCTGCTTGGAGTGTAAACAAAATCATGAAGGTAAAAAAACGCTTCGGAATGGGAATGAAGAAGAAAAAGAGCATGGGTGGTAAGAAGAAGAAGAGAATCAGTGGTAAGAAAGAAAGAATGGTGGGTAAGAAGAGGAGAAAGAGTGGTAAGAAGAAAAGTACCAGCAGACGACCCAAGGTGGCGTTGAGAAAAATTGTAACGGCTGCTAAGCAAGCTATGCAAGCAGGTGGTGATCCAATTAAATCGGCACTCAAAGGGGCTCGACAAGAGGTAAAAAAATCTGGTGGGAAGAAAAATGTTCGACAGCCACGTGTTTTACCAGTTCCATCTAAAATCGGTGGTGTACTTCCATTTTTGATACCCCTATTTGCAGGTCTTTCAGTCAAAAGACAGTTAAAGGAGAGCAAGAGACATAATTAAAAAATGGAAGAGATAGCTGTAGGTAAAGGCTTATACTTAAAGCCATACAGACGTGGTATGGGTCTATATTTGTGGCCATATCCACCGGTTGGTAGAGGATGTAAGTCAAAAAACAAGTAGAGCTACCACATCGAGCACTTACAAACATCGACTCGATGAAATACGTCAAGGCATTGAGGATACCCAATTTCCGCGGTGTTTTTATGAAAAACGATTTGCCAAAATCTGGACCTAAAGAATTCGAATCAGCTATAGTCAATCTTGATGACAGATTTGGACCTGGAACTCATTGGGTTGCGTACAAAAAAAGTCGTGATAATGTAATTTATTTCGATAGTTTTGGTGATTTACAACCACCGGAAGACCTCATAAAATATCTCGATGTTGGTAGCGTGAAATATAATCATAAAAGATATCAAAACTTTGACACAATTATATGTGGGCATTTGTGTCTAAAATTTCTTTCCGGACAACTTTAAATTGACATGACTAGTTACTCAGGACATTAGTCATGGCTGAGTCTTTCACGTTAACGCTGACAGGATCATCCTTTGTGTTAAAGGCGAATTATTTCCCACCAATCGAGTTGTCAGAGGAAAAAAATTATGTCTTGGGTCTTGTAGAATTGCTGACATTTAATTCGATACCTAATATAGACATTGGCGCTAATAAGTTTTATGTAACTTATCCTCTGGATAATGAAGAACAAGAAGATACGAATGATATTGAGGATAACAACGTTGGAAATATCGATAAACCTGGTGGAAAGAGGAAAAAACGAGATGTGACTATAGTGACGAGAAGTGATGATGTTTCAATGGCTCCAAAGATTGATGTGCAACCTGAAAAAGAGATTCCCAAGAAAATAATCCCCATAAGAATCGCTGCTGTTAAAGAAAAAGTAATTAAAATACCTACCGGTAGTTATGAAATTAGAGATATTGAGAAATACATACAAAAGTCATTGCCGAGACTTAGCATCAGTATAAGAGCAAATAATAATGAACTAAGAAGTGAAATCAAATATGATCAGGTTATAAATTTTATACCTAACGATTTTATTGGTCGACTGTTAGGTTTCAAGAATCGTCGGCTTCAACCAAACAAAACTCACTCATCAGAATTACCTGCGGCTATACTAAAACTGAATGCTTTAAGGGTTGAGTGTAATATTACCACAGGTGCTTACGCAAATGAACACAAAGTTCACACAATTCATGAGTTTTTTCCGAGCGTACCACCAGGATATAAGATCGTTGAGTTGCCATCACACGTCATTTACCTTCCAATCACCGCAGATGCTATATATAATATAAGACTACAGATAATGGATCAGGATGGAAAATTAGTAAATTTTAGGAGTGAAACTATAACCATAAGATTATATATATATATATATATATATATATATATATATATATATATATATATATATATATATATATATATATATATATATATATAAATATATATATATATTGTGATGGTGGGCCAGTTAGTACGGACCAGTTTTTGTTGCTGTGATTTTTTTTTTATTATTATTAGTGTGTTTTACTTAAGACTATTGCTTATCAACTATTTTTGTACTTATACTACTTCTTATTACTATGACTTACTCACTAGAGTATTACTATTTTGACTTATAACTAGTATTATTATTTATAATTACGACTAAACCTAAAAACTATGGTGCTATTGTTATGTTTAGTTTACTTAAATACTACCTATCTATTTACAACTATTTGTGATTATAACTATTTTCATTAATTACTTTTTATCTTTTTTTTTTTTCTCTATTGAATATACTAAAAAACTATCACTAAAACTATATTAATTAATTATTTACTATGGCCGTGTATTATTATTGATAAGTTTTGATGTGATATTACGAGTATACTGTATGAATGTAAAGATTACGGATCGAGTGGAAATTGTTCTAAGTCCCGAAAACGTGAAACATAATTCTATGCAATTCGTTAAAATAATTCAAGAGATTGAAAGAAATACAAATTAAAACAGAATATGTAAAAATAATGTGAGAGAGTTTAAAAGAACTTAGTTTTTTTAATCGCGTATTCTTTCATTCTCTTTCCATTCGCTCGCGAGCGTGTAAGCCGCACAGCTAATTTCGCCGTATTGGATGTTTACTCAAAGGCTTAAACACATTCTTTTTCTTTCCAAATCATTCTGATATTTCGTTTAAATTATAGTTTACAAGTTCTCTTTGATATTGCTGCACAAAAACTTAAAAGAAATTCAATCTCTTGAGACATTATTTTGTAATTTTAGTTTCCCATTGATTTGTTCGGTTTGGACTTAGAATAATTTCTCGATCGCCGTAGTTTAACAAGCGACGCTAGAGGGCGACGGAAAGTATCCTTTTCCGTGTGTGTGACGGATGGCCCAGGTAATAAGAGCGCTCGGGAGGGCCTGTATTGGCAACTTAGTCTCCCGAGGCGTTATCTAGAGGAAGACCATTCCCTGGACAACATCAGGAAACTCGACTACCCCGAGTCCGACCGGACCAAGGTAAGCGGATTTTGATTCTCGGGGAGATATAAGGGTCCCCACTCTGAGGCCTTCTGCTAAGGGGTGGTAGGTGAAATTAGCCGTTTAGGTGGGGTTAGACGGAGACCATCCGCTAACTCTCAGGGAAGGGGAACTCGTGCAGGGCCGACGGGGAAGTCGACCAGACACCCCTGAAGCACCCGGGAGGGGTAATACCGCGTTGTAGACCGCGAACTTTTGATGTATGTGTGTGTTATATTGCGTGCCCGTGCAAACCGTGAAAACCGTGTAAACCGTGAATAGAATTTCTTCAATAGCAATAAAACCGTGTAAACCGTGAATAGAATTTCTTGAATAGCAATAAAACCGTGCAAACCGTGAAAACCGTGTAAACCGTGTAAACCGTGCAAACCGTGAAAACCGTGTAAACCTAAAACCGTGAAAACCGTGAAAACCGTGTAAACCATGAATAGCATTGAACCGTGTAAATTGTATGAATAAGCAATATCAAAACCGCGACTAATTATTAAGTTAAATTATTGTAAAAAGGTAGTAGAACAAAGGCTCGAAGCCTATGTAAAGTGTGATTGATTTTGTTTAATAAAATTAAAGTCATTTATTATTAATATTGTCTGTCATTATTTGAAGACCCCTTTTCAACCCTGGATTCCGGCGAGCTAAACCGAGCAAAAAGGGGTAGTTTGTGTTGCAATTCAAATTTTTTTTTATTTTATTTGATTTAAAGTATTGTTTATTAAATAATACTGGCTAATAAATAAATTCATTTCTGAGGTATCTTTTCTGGTTCTATCGGGTTCATCATTTTCATCTTATCAACAAATTATTAACCTGTAAATTGTACTTTAAAATAAACCCCAGTTTTACCCGTTACAATATATATAATGTGAAAACGATATAAATGGGTATTGTGTATGATACAAAGAGTGGTGCGGGCTATAAAAAGCTATCAACATGGCCAAGCACAATCAGTCGAAGAACACCTCACAAGGCGTTAACACATCAGAACAGGCTGTTCCTGAAAAGTCTCGGACTACGTTTACGTAGAAGATTCACAAAATAAAATTTAATTTCTGCAGCATAATCCCGTGTCGAAAGACTTAGGTGGTGGTGAGCTGTTGAGTATACTGTCCAATAACGAAGCTTCAAAGAACTTGAGAAAGTATTTAGAGAGCCAACAAAGTAAATACGGCACAGATTTTAAAAATAGCAAAGATAAATATTCGGCACCAAGCATAAAAGGTAGTACACCGTACGGTAGTTACGAGAAAGGCAACAAGTACGGTGCTGTAGGTGACCGAGGATATAAAAAATAATGGCTAATATATTGGATATTCAACGACCAATTATATTCGATGAGTCAATTGCTCACTATGAACTGCATGCTCATCAACCGTGTGCATCGTCGACTTTGAACAACAATGATGAAGTTCGTATCACAATCCAAAATCAAAATTTGTGCATACTTCCTAGCAAAAGTGTACTTCATATTCTCGGGAAGTTGACGAAAAGTGATAATACTGCTGTCGCTGCCACCACCAACTTGGTTAATATGAGGATTAGCCACATGATTAAAGAATTCCGCTTACTTATGAATGGTGTTGAAGTTGATCGAAGTAGTAACGTTGGTATAACAAGCCTGATGAAAGGTTATGTATCATTCAGTCCAAATCAGTTGAGTGCTTTGGAGAATGCTGGCTGGGTGATGGAAGATGATGTTAAATTAACAAACGCTGCAGGAAGCTTTGATTTATTGATTCCACTGAATATTTTAAGTGGTTTTGCTGAAGATTATCTAAAAGTCCTTATGAATGTTCAGCTAGAGATAGTTCTTACGATTTCAAACAGTGGCATTAATGCTTACGTGCAACAAGGAGCTGGAGCTGAGGAAGTAAAGTTAACTTTGCAAAAAATAGAGTGGATTGTGCCGTATGTCACCCTATCAGACAAGGAAAAAATTCAAGCATTAAATTATATTACCAGTGATCCGGCTATCTCAATTAGTTTTCGAACCTAAGAATTGTATGAGTATCCGCTGTTACCAGCGACATCAAGACATATTTGGGCTGTCAAAACATCAACACAACTGGAGAAGCCACGTTACGTCATCCTCGGATTTCAAACAGCAAGAAAAAACGATGCAAGGAAGAATGCGAGTCGATTTGATCATTGTACGTTCCGTAACGTAAAGTTATTCCTGAACTCGCAGAGTTATCCGTACGGGGATCTGAATTTGGATATAAACGACAATCAGTATGCTTTATTGTATAATATGTACACTGATTTCCAATCTTCATACTATAATAAAGAGGCTGAGCCACTGTTTACAAAGCAAAAATTTTTGCAAGAAGCTCCGCTCTGTGTCATAGACTGTTCCAAGCAGAATGAGGCAATTAAATCTGGACCAGTAGACATTCGATTGGAGTTTGAATCCACAAATCAATTTCCACAAAACACAACAGCTTATTGTTTAATAATCCACGATCGGATCATTGAGTATAACCCCATCAGCAGCTTTGTACGTAAAATGACTTAAAACATGGCTGTGCAATTTGATCTGACACCAACTATACATTATATGTATACATGGAGGTATGCATATGTCACAATCGAAGTGAGTGAAGGCGACGGGCGAAAGGGTTATTTTAAATTATTATTTAATATCGTAATGCCGAATTACCCTGTTCTATAACTCAGCCAAGGAGTTCGATTGAACCGTCACGTGGTTAGTGTGAGAACGTATGCGTGATTGGGCACTGATTATTAATTTATAATTAATCATAAGTTACAATATGAGATTATATTTATTCTGTCATCCAACCAAGGAATTTGGGTCACGTGGCTGATATAAGAATGTTATAATTTCTTGTCGTTTATAACTTATTTGTCTATTTGTACCGATTGGATGTACTATAGACTATCCCGTTCAATGACCTGCGTGGCGTTACGGTAGGTCCGGCATTTCTGAGCGAGAGGGATATTGGGTCGATGAATATGGGCCCTCGAGAAGACCGTGTTCTTTGTTTGTCTTACTTTAAAGTTACTAAGACAAACTACCAGCACTCGAATGCCAGAGAAAAGGACAGTAAATGAAGAGACGAATGCATACAAAAACATGTGTAGTATATTGACAGATTAAATTTTACAGAATATTATAATAATGAACTTACCTCAATGGGTTGATATACCTGCACACACACTCACTTCAGATTCACCAATTTGAATCTGTGTCCGCAGATTTTATAATGTTTTATGATAATAATTAGTTAAGATTCACAGGTTGAATCTTTTTTCAGGAAATGCTATGCACGCTGAACCGAACGGCTGGCTTAGCCTTCGAGTGAATTTATAATGATTTTTAGGGTTTTATTAATAGAATTAATTATTCCCGAACAAGGACTCCGATTGCCTCGGCGGTGGACGTCACGTGAAAGGGGTTTGGTTAATTCTAATGCAAACTCAAATGATTTTACTCTAAGTATCCAACCTAGGAGTCCAGGTGCCTAGGCGTAGGACCTCACGAGGAAAGTTTTTAAGAATAAAATTTAAGTTGCGTAATTTATATTTTAAATAAAAGAATCGACTTACGATTATCGATCTAGGACCCCCGATTGCCTAGGCGTGGAGCGTCACGAGAACGAACTTTGAAATCGACTCAGTGAGTCTTACTCGTAGATAGATCCGACAAGGGTTTTAGTAGCTGAAGTAATGACTGATTTTGATTATTTTTCCGGGGCTTATATATGAAAAGGTTTGAAAGAAAAGTGGGGCCAAAGATGATACAAGGAATGGGTTAAAGACAAAGGGAAAAAAATAATATGAAAGGGTTTGATTTCTTTGGACAGCTGAAAATGACATTTTTATTACGGGAGTTCTTGGAATTTTATAGCAAACAGGATGTAAATAGAAAAATAAGTCCGTGGTGGACCGCTTTAAAATAAAGTAATAAATATATGATGACATTTACGGTCGATATATTACATACTCTAGGAAAAATATAATTTTAAAAATAATACAAAATTGAGATGAAAAATCTTCGAGGATAGAAAAAGGGACGGAGAGGTTCTGCGGGGAACCATGTAAAATTTTAGAGACTACGTTTCTATGATGACATTTATTACCAATATTTTAATTAATTCCAAGAAATGAAATTAAAATTTTTAAAATAGAAGAGCTTCCTATGGTGGGAAAGGGAAAAATAAGAATCCACGGTAGACCGTGAGATTCTGTAAAACAATGTTTTTTCAAAATATATGGTGACATTTACTATCGATATTTTAGACTCTTCTGAGAAATGCAATTTAAAAAAATTAAAAATAAATAGAATTAGAGATAGATTTCTACATTGAAAAAGAAATAGTAAGGATCCGCGGGAGACGTGGGACCTATTGGTTTAAATAGAAAAGTCGTAAAAATTTGAGTCGAACTAGAACAAGAAAATGTTTTGACATATTTATTAAGGCCTTTACGATGACTTTTATTATGACGAGGGACTCGCGGCCGCGAAAGACTCAGAGAAATCTTTACATAGGACACCTGGAAGACATTGAGTCGGTGTATCTTCGTAAGGGACCGGCCGTGGTGGTGCAGCTGTGCATAGAGAAAGAAAGACGTACTATTTTCTAGTTGCTTGTTCTTATCTACGTCTCTCCTTCTTGTAACTTGACCGCTCATACTCGCATACCTTTCTATGAGAATTCAGAGCAAGCTCAAAATACGTGGTAGATATCCATATATGGTCAATGCACACATATACAACACACGCTTATGTACAAAAACTCATGCACACATACGTATGTACGGGTACTCATGTATTATTGTACTTTTGGTGAGTGTGCTCCGAATTCTCCAGGCTAATATTTATCAAATAATAAAATAAGAAAATTATTTCTGAACTTAAGGTTCAGTTGAGTGGTGACTCAGGTGTAACGATTGTTACATCTACATTGATTTTGTTTTATTTGATCCCTGCCCCCCCCCTCCCCGACCAGCAGCACTCGCTTCGCTCGTGCCGCAAATGTCGGAGGCAGGCATACATTTTTTTTTAATGTAGTACATTAAATATTTTACGTACTTTCGACCGGCTATAAAGAAAAATAGTATCAACCATACGGGCAGAAGTTTGAGAGCTCTGAACTGCACGCCATGATGCCCTCGGCTACGCCTAGGGCATCATGGCGCGCAGTTTAGAAATCTCAAACTTTCTGCCCTAGTAGTGTAATATACTATTACTTCAAGTCTAGTTAGTGGATACTTTGCTGTTGTTTGACTCAAAATTCTTGCATGAGCAATCAAAATACTTGGGCTAATTTTCACTCTTCTGACAACTAGCATTGCTTCTGAAATCTTGACAATGTAAGAATTTGCACTTCCATCCATAAGAAAAAATGCGTTTTTTGAGCGGACTAATCGAATTCTCATTTCAACTCCATTAAGCAAAAATTTATCTTGATTAAAAACATCACAATGTAAATGTCCCATCATTTCAAACTCTTTTCCTTTTGACGAATAAGCGATCCATTCATCTAGACCGGTATTTTTTTTTGCTACTACAGCATCCATTTTATCCCGGATATCCATAAATCATAAAGACATTTTTAGATGACTTTTTTTTGCGTCAACTCCGTAATTTAAAAGTGTTTCTATCTAAGCCCTATTAGCGTAAGCATCATTGGGCGGGGAAATTATTTTTTAATTGAAAAACACATCTACTTGATTAAACATAGAATGCAAAAAATTATTCACTGGACCCACGGAATTTTTTTCGTTTACTTTGCCATTAGATTGTATAATTTTTGCTTTAACTTTTATCATAGTATGCAATAAATCAATGTATTCCTCGATATGTCCAGGTACGACAAATTCTATCGGTGAGTCGTCCGACAAAGATGACATTGGATTGTAATATGTCCTTTGCGATTGTTCAATACTTGTTTGTGTAGGCGGTAATGTGAATAAATCAAGTTCTGATTTCGCGCACTCGGCCAAATGTGTATATAAAAACGATATTTTTAATTAAATATATCGTACACGTCACGTTTCTTTCGAGTATTTTTTAGTTTACGCACTTTTTTAGTCGCTTTTTTCTTCTCCTTACTGGCTTTCCTTTTTCTTTTTGCTGTTGTTTTTTTTATTACTGTTCCGCTTCTTCTTCCTACCAGTTCTGGTAGTCTTATGAGTAATTTTGCGTATGCGCTTTCTTTTATATCCAGAGCCTCTCATGATCTCATCCAACTTTTCTGATGCTTTTCTTTTAAGACGTTATCCCGATTCTGTAAGCCTATGCTCCGAGGACTGTCAAAGGAATTTGTCCCGTTGTGAAATCATTCAACACATTAGCACTTGCATGAAGTGCTTCCTTTCCTATAGCGTGTGCTGCTTTACCAAAAAACGGGACTACTCTACGAAAGAGTCCTCCAAGAAAGGCCCCTATTTCATGTCCATGCTGATAAGACCCAACATAAACTTTACCAAATCTATTATATTTTTCAATGTAACCTCCCCCCGCCTGGTTATTGTAATAATCGATATAATGAGACATTTTTAATCAACTCTTTTAAAGTGTAGTGTAACGTTCAATGGTCCGTAGTCAAATGGTACAGGATCTCCGTCATTATCTCTTATATCTATTTCTATTGTTCTAAATGAATCTTATGAAACCGGAATATAGTTAGGAGAGCCAAAGGTGCTGGTAATCATCATACTGTAGGTATATGAACTTGCATCTATAGGTATTATACGTAACAGTGCAGAGTTCACATCACCAGTTACATAGGGGGAACATATATCTGAATATATAAAAAGACTGCTGGGCAAACCTCGTATTAAACTCAGAGGTCTCTTACTTATACTTGTGAATTTACAACTCCTTCCCTTTTATAACGTATATCTACCCTAAAAATCAGCGACAGAGACGCGTACCCGTTGGATATAGCGTATGAGGTCGCCCACGCATATAAACAATTAATAATAATTGACTTTAAACAATATTAAATGATAATAAATAATTTTATCAGATTAAAATAAATGATAAATTTTAAATAATAATTAAATTATAAATAAAAATTAGGAGTTGTGCCTGAACCAGCACGCAGGCGCCAGACCGTTTTCCAAAAACGGACAAAATTTAATTCAGAGGGAAATTTACGAGGGAAAATCCGAACAAGTGACTCGCGACAAAGCGGAAAACCATCCGAGAAAGACACCAGAAAATTAAATAAACAATAGAAAAATATTGAATCAATAATAAACAATTATATATAAATATTAAATATCTAAACGAAAAATAAATGGAAAATAACAGTAGGAAAAGATCCAGGGAAAATAAGCATTAAACTTTCCCCGACAGCTGTTGGTTTCCGTATTTGTTTAATTTTTAAACAATAATAAATAAGATAATAATATTTTACACAATCAATTGTTGTTAAATTAACCACACTGATTACACTCGGTGGTTATTCAAAAGAAAATACAATAAAAATCATCTGTTTCCACTGAGGCTACAATTTTGTCGGCGATTACCTCGACATCAGAACTTATTACGCACATTTAATACTCAAATTAAAAAGTGATAATTTGATTTAATGTAATTGATTATAAAAAAAAAAAAATTTCATATAAATAAATAATAATACCAGTCAATTTAACAGGGCTGGCAATAGCCTATCGAACAAGGTACTTGCTTACCACAGCGTTGGACCAGGTTCGATTCCGGCATGCACCAATGAATTTTATTTTCACAATACTATTTATGTGCATTACATTGGCAGCCCCTTGGTGGTGGAATACCGACGATTTTTCGAGCGAGTGGAAGTGGTGCCGACTTCATTACAAAATGATGGCGGAACACAAAAACTCGATTGAATCTGCAGGACTCTGCTGCCTCTATGACTAGGCTAGCGAGTGGGGCTCCTTATCAAAGAAGAACACCTGTATCGGCCGAGCATTGATGGCGGCGGAGGTCCATAAACATTCGCAGAACCTCTAGCTTTGGTGTAAGCCAACGTGTCAAAGCAATAATAGAGGGAGTCCTTCACCACCAACGTTGCCCTTGGATAACAGGCGTCCTCCATTGTATAAGTACCTTATCTTACACAGTGGGCTCCGTAGGATGGACCATAATACACCCACATTAACTTCCCAGGTGACATAATTTTGATCGACAAGACCCCCCGACGACAAGGACACGACGTAAGATGGCCACGGCAGCTGGCGGCTAGGACTCATAGCGACGGAAGTACGACGATGGGCTTAGCTAACGCCAGGTCCCGGTTCTTCCTGAACTAGTGGGGACTACTGACAGCGGCTGTGTCCCGCGATGTGTTTCCTTAGACTCGGGGCGGGGAATCACCGAAATAAAAACTATGTCTCTTCCACCTATCAACTCACAAACAATAGTATCTGAAATAGTTAAAAGTATATATAGTTGTCGGAAGGACAGTGGGCTAGCTAAGTTTATTGTTAGGTGGTCTGGCAAAAAGACTAGGCGTAATAACAACGATCACTAGGACCGCGATCCTTTCCGGCAACTATAAAAAATTTCCTCAATGGGCCCGGGTACAATGGCTAACACAAGCTGAGTGCCCGGTTAAATTCAATTCATTCATTCATTGATTCAGTTAATTTTCTTTTACCCTGGATAATAATAATAACAATATTTCTTTTAGTTTTTCTCTCACCACTCGTGAGAAAGTGAAAGATACGGTATTTTAGTTTCTCACTCACACTCAAAATAATAATAATTTATCCACACAATAGTTTATACGGTGGAAATAATATAATAATTTTTATATAATAATAATAATTTAATAATTGTCTAACCACTGGGGTATTTGAATTCAAAAATAAATAAAAAACTTATTTACTTTCTTTAAATAATATAAAATAGAAATAATGATATAAATAATAATAACAATAATTTATAATGATAATAATTCCAGTGAGAACCAAAAGAAAATTATCTCAAATACTTTGAGTATATAAATAAGTCATGAGATCAGACTTGTGGAATTTTTGGGTACGGCGTGTATAGTATAGCTATAGATACTACTTGTATATATCTATATGTATACCAGCAACGTTATGCGACTTTGCGTACGTTATATCTGTATATATATATATATTAATCACCAACTATTCTCACCAATATCACCAATCAATATTTAATAGGAATCAATGATAACAATTAATCCAAGTATCATTCCACAAATAATAATTATAAATCAATTAATTTTTCCCTCGCGGCGACCAACAGCTACCGGGAAAAGGTTACCAGATGACAATATTTTATCCAGCAAATAGAAATACTGACTACTTACTCACGATCAGCAAAATAAAATCAGCAAAATAACTTCAAAATTTTATATTTACGCAAATACACCCAATAAATTTAAATAATTGCAATTTATAACAATAACCACACTGTTACTGGAAATCACGTCCGTACCCAGAGCTATCCCGTATCTTTCTAACTTAATTAACCCTAGACTGGTCAACGTATGAGCGTGACGCCGCACTTGATTCTATTATTTTTATTACAATTCCCTGGTAGGAAGGGACCATTGGACAAGGCTCGGACCAGGCATTGGCCAGTCGTCATGCCAGAGTTCCGAGCCTTGGCACCAGCCTTGGCTAAGCATTGGGCCAAGGCTTGGCCCAGGCCTAGGATGATAACAATGTCCCCAAGCCTTGGCAAACAAAAAAACTAGGCTTGAGCCAAGCCTTAGGAAACGAAAAATTGAGCCTCGGCCAAGGCTTGGGAAACAAAAAATCAAGCCTCGATCGAACCTCGGGGAGCAAAAAATCCACGGCTCACCCAATGCTCGATCTAAAATATTGTTATTTAAATTAATAAATATAATTAAAAAAAAGTTTGATCACACTTTTATCGACATTACATTAGAGGGTAATTAAGTAATTACTGAATTAATGGGAAATAACGAATAAAATTATTTGGGGGCTACCGGGGTTCGAACTGAGATCCTTCTGATTACTAGGCTGGGACGCTATCCACTGTGCTAAATCTGATGTCCAGATAATTATGATTTTTTTGCTTGTTAAATTATTTAAATACAATTTAATTCAAAAATATTAGATCGTAAAGATGAGGCGAAATGTAGTTTTATTTAATGAACTTAAAATTGTCTGATGCATTTTTAGGCCTACGCATGACACCTGGGGCAAAATGGACCATCCGAAAATTCTGAAAAAATGATTCATATTTTTATCGTCAAATTAAAAAAAATTTAATATATTAATCCATTTTTCGGCTGATTCTCTATAGCCGGGGCAAATTCGGCCACTAAAAATATTCGAAAATAATATTTTATTTTTTAATTGATAAAATTTTTGAAATAATGCAAAATAATCTGTAATCTAAAAAATCAAAAATCACGTTTCTTGGGTTCATAATAATGACAAATAAAAAGTATAGAATTGTTTTTTTTTATTAAATAAAAAAATTAGTAAGTAAGAGAATCGAGGAGAAACAATTTATTAAACCAATGATGTGAAATGTAATTTTTCTTTATGTATATTACATACAAAAATTTTGAATTTAATGAAATTTGATCAACTTTCAAAAATTTTTTTTTTCAACTTTTTTAAAGGGTACCCCATTTTGCCCGCCAAAAATAAAAATTTCATGTTAACTAAAGTTTTCTACATAGCAATAACTAATTAAATGAAAATTATTGATATTAATCGTATACTCGGTAGACGGTTATGCCCTGGTCTTCTCTATATACATATATATAGATACATGTAAAGTTGAGAATTTTACTATTAAATTATAATTTAACCCAGGCTGAGGCATTGGCCAATGGTCAGCTGCCAAGGCTCGGCTTGACAAAAATTAAACTATCGGACCCAGCCTCGGCCGATCCTTGGGCCAATGGTCAGCAGCCAAGGCTCAATTTGACAAAAATTAAACTATCGGGCCTAGCTCTGGCCGAGGCTCAGGCCAATGGTCACTACCCAAGGCTCGGCTTAATTTAATGAAACCAATGGACCGAGCCTCGGCCTAGACTTGGGCCAATGGTTAGCTGCCAAGACTTGGCTTAACGTAATCAAACCATCGGATCAAGCCCTGACCGAGGCTTGGGCCAATGGTCAGCTGCCGAAGCTTGGCAAGTGACAACAGGGCCAAGACTCGGCCTATTGTCAGCCTTGGCGATTCCTACCTGGGAATTACATTTTCCACTAAAAAGGTTTGAAAAAATTTGACTTTGTTCTTCAAACATTTTAGAATATTTTAACAATTTTTTTGAGCATGTTTAAAAACATAAGTTGCTGTAAAAAAAATTCTAAAAAAAAAAGTGACGGATTTGCGGGACGGTTTTCATCACTTGACCAGAGTCGTTAGTAGATTTTCACTTGCGGCGTTGCCGTCTTTGGTGTATGTCCCCTCTTTCCTACTTCTCATGTTCATGCGCAGACTGTTACCGGCTGTTATTGTGTTTGAAAGGTTATGTGGAGGCAAATATTTACTTTTATTAATAAACATTTTGAAAGACTCAGCAACTAAGAAAATAATTTTTTAATTGGTTTCTTGATTTAATTTATAATAAATTTATTAAATCATTCTTTTCTGTCCACTATTAAAATATTTATATTTACTGCCGAAGACATTAACCTATGTTTACGTGATATTGTTATTTATAAAAAAAGTAGTTGAGTTTTTTTTAAGTTAAATAAAATTAAATACTAGCTAAATTTAATTTAAAAATAAGCTTGTTAACTTTGTTTAAATAACTAATTGTTTTAAACAGAGTTTAAAATTAATAAAAATAAAGTTGAAAATTTTTTTTCATGTTCGAATTTTTACAATATTCCCGCCGGAAATAATACACCAATAGTTAACAGCCAGAGCGATCAGGCAACGTCGCACTCTCAAAAGCATTGCGGCGATTCCCTCATCACTTGACCAAAGTCGTTAGGTCGCGTTTGTTGACCAGTCTAGGGTTAAGTAAGCCTCCACCTGTTGGTCGTCGCAGAAATGGCACCACCGTCGCCCTTAATTATTATTGTAATTATTTTTGACATCCAATTGAAGTAAAAATATAGATTATAAACATAATTCTCAACACTTGGATGATACATAGAAAATAATCAATTGAATAATAATTATTTTAAAGTACTAAACATCATTTGATGTCATCAGTCGGATGACAAATTTAGACAGAATAATATGTTAATAATTGTTGGGGCATAATATAACGCTGGATTATGCATCCCAACTAATTCTAAATTATAAATAAATACTTAAAATAAACAAAAGTTAAGAGTTTGTCAATTAAATCATAAATTATAAAAATAATAAAATTACATCACACATGTGCTCTCTCATAGCTTCCACGCATGCGCGAGCACCGTGCACGGACTGCCGTCTCATCGGCGAAATGGCGGAATGACCGCGCAACGATTCAAATTCAAACATAAAATTAAAATATCTAACTTAAAACTAAGTAAAACTAAATAATTTGAATCGGCTACGCCTCGGGCATCATGGCGCGCAGTGCAGAGCTCTCAAACTTCTGCCCGTGTGGTTGATACTATTTTTCTTTATAGCCGGTCGAAAGTACGTAAAATATTTAATGTACTACAGTAAAAAAAAATGTATGCCTGCCCCCGACATTTGCGGCACGAGCGAAGCGAGTGCTGCTGATCGGGGGGGGGGGGGCAGGCATCAAATAAAACAAAATCAATGTAGATAATTAACAAACATTTTATTTGAAAAGTTTTTAAATTAAATAAAACTAAAATTTTTTTAATTCAACCAAGATAAAGATTATTCTCGAATAAAAATAAAAAAAAAACGAGCATATTATCTGAAAATTAACAATAATTAATAATAATCAAATTAAATTGTTGCTACTGCGTATATTTTTTTTTCTCATTTTTGCCATGGTCACAAGCAGAATAAAAATTATTTATTATGTCACCATGAAATACGCAGTTTTCAAATAAATTAGGTGGATTTTCATTAAAAGAAAGACGTTTCGATTTATGTTCATTTATATGATGCTGGGTTTTACTTCCAATAGCTTTGGTTTGTTTTCCTGGTGGCGTATTTTCTGATTTGTTTGAAAAAACCGTAACTGGTGGTTCTTTTAAAAAGTGCGTAGGTTTTGTTGATAGGTTATTGTGCATAATAAGTATTTTTTTGTTGTTAGCTGTTGTGAAAACAGGTGTTAGTGTTTTACAATTAAGTTTAGGTTGTTCTTCAAGTTTATCGTCTAGCTTATCGATTTGAAGTAAATCCTCCTCGTTGATCTCAAATCCATCAGAGAAGTAGTCGCATTCAATTTCACCATCTGGAGATGTCCTGTCATTCGTTGGAATTGTTACTTCAGCTTCAATAATTTTTATTGATGAACTCGTGAACGTATGTGGCTTAGTTGGTTGTGGATCAGTTGATGTAGATAATTGTGGCTGAGTTGATGTAGATGATTGTGGTTTATTTGATGTAGGTGATTGTGGATCAGTTGATGTCGATGGTTGATAATTAGTTCGAGAGAATTCTGATGCATGAGTTATGTTTTCATATATTTTTTCCCGATTCTTCATCGAATTTTCCACATACCCTGTAAATAAACAAATCATTTGTGAATAAAATTTGCTTAAAAAAAAAAAAGACTATTATTTAGAAATTTAAATAAAATTTTGTAATTAAATGAATAAAAAGAAACCTCGAGCGATTGCTCAAGATTGCTGTAGACTTCCAACCTCCCAATTGTTTTAACATTGTCTCATTCGCACCCGAGTCAGACAACAGAGTTGCACCAGTTCTTCGGAAACAATGCCCGGTATATAATTTGGGATTAGGTAACTTCAAATGTGAAGCTGTAGCGCTCGGTGTCTCCCCAATTTTATTTCTGCCGATTACTTGTTGGTGAAATTTTCCTTTCTGATACTTGATGAAAAATCTGTCGGTGAATGATTCCTTGGCTCTTATTGAAATATATAGCTTGACTTTATCGTAAGAGGGTTCTCCGATAATAAACTGGCGGGGGACATCATTTTTTGTCTCATCAATAGAAACTAGAAACTTCTTACCTCGATCTTCGACATCTTGCACTTTAATGTTGCTGATCTCATCACATCTCAGCGCTCCACAAACTCCAAATATCAGTATAATCTTGAATTATTAGAGAAATCATAAGAAAAATTAATATATAAATTAATAAAAAAATTGATGAAAATATTAACCTTTGAAACGAAATATTAGTCATCTGGAGCTGTTTTTATAAATTTTGAAATTTCATCCCACTTAAAGATCAAAGATTTTTTCGGCTTAAAACCTTTAGCATTATTTTTAACTAGGCTTTTCAAATTATAAAATTTAGTAATATCAGTATTTTCTCGTGTATACAATGTTTTTTTTAGCATCGACCACAGACTCCATAAAGTGGAAGGCTTAAGTTTTTTACTCAAGTCTTCAAGATATACAACTAAATTTGTTTCTTCTGAACTCGATAGAGAGCCGCGATTAATTAATTGCCAATTTTTATAATTTTCGTAAACTAATTTATACCGATCAGCTGACTTTTTTGGCAATGTATCTGATTGTATAATTAGTTCCGCTTCATCATCGAAATTTCTCACTATCTCCTCTTCGTCTGCAGATTCATCAGTTGATATCATTTTTTTAAATGATTCTTTAATTAAATAAAGTTGATCTATTTTACACACGTCACTGTCAAACTGTATGTTAGTACCATCAATCGTAAATAATTGGCGTAAACAAAACATAGTTAGTAACAAATGACTGTCAGTCAGGGTAATGAAAGAATTTTTTGCTCCCGCTGTTATTACAGAGGGTGAATGTGCAGCTTTACCAATGCACAAATCTTTAACTTTCGGCCTTGAAATAGGTACAAAAGATGCGTACTTTCGACCGAGGTATAAAGAAAAATCATTTGTTTTATCTCAGGGTATACTTGGCAACACCATTGATGATGTTGTATTGGGTCAGCTACCTAAAAGAATAATAATTGGTTTTATGGATAATCGAGCATATAATGGCTCAAAAATTCATAACCCATTTAATTTCTAAACATCTTCGTTAAACTATCTTTCCTTATACATTGACGGGAAACAGCTATTGGGTCGAGCGCTACAGCCAAATTACGGAGACAATTACTTAGAGCTGGAGGCATTTAATACACTTTTTAGTGGAACGGGCATCCATTTTGGAAATACGGGTAACTGTATCTCACGTATCGAGTATACTCATGGATACACTCTTTATGCTTTTGATTTAACCCCTGATCTATCAGCTAATCTAGCTTCTCATTGGAATTTGGTAAAAACTGGCAGTTTAAGAATAGAAGCACGTTTTGGTAGTGCTCTTGAAGTTAATGTGAATTGCGTAGTATACTTGGAATCCGATAATATTTTAGAAATAGATTCTTCAATACAAGTTATTGTAGATTATAACTGATTAATAAAAAGTATATGAGATAGAAAAGTAGTGAATAAAATTTAGTATTCAGTAAGAAACCGCACTGTACGGTTAGTTTTATGGATACTCGACAGTTATTGAAACTGTTACCATACACCGATGCCCGCACTGGAGGAGTCTACCCAGCAGACAAAATCCCTTGGGCATGGCCCCGCCCTTGTGGAATCATTGCAAATACCGATGACCACACAAAACCAGAAGTACATTGGGTTGCATTCTTTGTCAACTAGAATGGATACGGAATCTACTTTGACAGCTTCGGACGACCACCCAGTGACCCTCGATTTACTCAACGCCTTGGAAGAAACTGCAGAAGTTACAAATGGAATAAATATAAACTACAAGATATTGCTTCTAATTTTTGTGGTGAATATTGTATTGTTGTACTTCATTTGCTTTCTAAAAACAACTCCCTATCATCATTTTGTAAACTGTTTAATGAAGACACAAAACAGAACGATCGACTTTTATTAAGAATGTTTAATCAAATTGTCAAATATAGAAAAAAGCGAAAAAAAATAAATTAAGTAAACCATTTACAAATTTATCTGGAAGAGGGTTAATTTATAATCAAAGTTGCAGAAGATAAAACATGTATTCTTTAGGCTAAGATTTTATAATAAAAAAATGAAAAAATATAAATAATTTTTATCGTTATTTCAAACTGTTATTTTTCTACTTATTCTACTCAGAATATTTATAGCTAACTTAAAGTAAAATAAATTAATGACGGGAATAAGGTGTGTGAAAGAATTCTTAATTAATAAGAAATATTTTTCATTATTTTTTTTTTTTATTTAATATATTTTTAAAATTGAGATACAATTTGAGTTACAAATTCATTATTGTTTTATAAATATCATACAATTTTACTCAGACATTATCGTAGTTTTTTTTTTTTTATTTTCTGTAATTGTTTTATTATTCTGTTACGTCGGATTTACAATAAAAGCAGGCTTTGAGTCCTGACTATAATATGACAACGGTGTTAAGGATGCCAAATTATAAGCGAGAAACTCGACCTACTTTAAAATCGGACTTTTTATAGATATTATAATTTTCGGTCCTAGTCTTGCGACTAATAGACCGGGGATCGGTGAAATCTTGGAATGAAGGTGATGGACTAAGATTTTAATTCATGCTATCGATTTATATAAGTATATTGTAAGAAAACATTACAACGGATAAATTTTCTGACTTACTCGGTTTACAGGTTGTCTTAGTCTAGAACAGCTAGGTAGTGGTACGGCCCTTCTCCCTTTTTTGTGAGTTTCTCTCCCTTGTGGTTTTCTGTGACCCTTTAAACTTTAATCACGAAGTGGCACTCCGCCTACTCTGATTTATAACTATTTATTTCAACTATTATTTTCTTTAAATAATCAAGTGGCTACCAGCCAACTCTGATTTTATTATTATTTATTTTAATTATGATTTTCTGTAACTGATCAGGTGGCTACCAGCCTACTCTGATTTTTCTATTATTCTCTATTACCCAACCGTCCACTTTGAACGAATTTTCGCGACTGACTCTTTTTGTTAAACTTTTAGAGTCTCACAGAAAAACGAGAAGGCGTTGTTTCCTTATTTATTCGGGGGAAAATCAGACCCAATAGAAAATCATCCGGGCCTTGACTTTCCTCCCATTTGTGTAGGACCCAATACTTCGGGGGTCGCACCATCCCCTCCGCATTAGTCCTAGGCGGGTTCTTTTGCCCTCTCTCTAGCTTACCTCTTCTTAACTGTTTATGTACTTATTTGTTTATTTATTTATTTATCTATTTATTTATTCATTCGGTTAATTACTTATGCATTTATTTGTCTATTTATTGTTTTGCTTAGCTATTTATTTGTTTATTTACTTAGTTGTTTAATTGTTCAACTATTTACTAATTAATTAATTAATTTATTTATTTACTTAATTATCTATTCATTGTTAATTTATCTATTTATTTACCTAATTATCTATTCATTTGTTAATTTATTTATTTATTTACTTAATTATCTATTCGTTTGTTAGTTTATTCATTTATTTGTTTATTGTTTTATTTATTGATTTGTTTATTAGCTTAATTATTTGTTAACTTATTAATTAATGTATTCCATTATTTATTTATTTATTAAATTATTTAATTATTTTCTAACTTATGAATTTATTTATTCCTTTAATTTCGTTCATTATCTGTTTATTTGTTCGCTAGAGGTTTCATAATTCTTTACTCTGTCTTTTATCTCTTTTATTTTAAATTTTGTATTTTATTTAAATAAAGTATTTCCGTTACTCCCCAAAAGTGATCTGGAGAGTTTCACCTTTGGGTCGGAGGACTCCCAAGCAGCGGAAACATAAATTTTCTATTTTATTACCACTTTTACGAGTTTTCGTAGAAAAACTCTAAAAAGTGGTGTTCGGCCTTATCGCGGGAGTTATGCAGCTGCCCTTTTTTTAGAGGACCCCTGCATCGCTCCCACGATCTTTTCCTTCCATAATGAACAACTAAAGGTAAAATTTCTCTAAGTTATTTATTTTTTTCTCAGAGCATTTTCAATTAACTATTTACTTTAAATGTTTAAATTCTTTGATTTTATCATTATGTATGTATGTGAGATGAGGGTAATCCGACATAACAATTCTTTGAAATTTTTATTTTGTTATCTATTTTTTTGACCTTTCAAATTTTTATTTGTTGTGGTTTTTTTTTCTTCTGCTCAACGTCATATCTTCATGTGGAGGCTCCGTATTTTTCTCAGATACGTCTACTAGAACTGGCTCTTGACTTTGAACGATTGGAGTTGACGAGGAGGAATATTCTTAAATCAGATAAAAAAATAAAGAAATCTAAATTTTAAAAATATTTCAATAATAATAATCATAAATTTAGAGATTGTATATACCTTTTTCATCTAAAAAAATGACTTTAAGAAATCGAATACGACTTCATTTTTCTTTTCCTCTAAAAGCTCTTTTCGACTGTCCCCGTCGAAAAAATAGAATGAAGAATAAAAATTATGTAAAATTAGATTAAAAAATTTAAGCTTGCTATAATTACCTGATCGTGCATACTCCCACGTTCGATAGACAGACTCAAGATTAATATTCATGTGAGATTCTAACTCAGTATTGATTCTTTCTACTGTCTCTGAAGTTATTTTTTTCAAGATCTCCTCTGTTTTCAACAATAAACTAAACTCAATATTAATACGTAATTACATAATGAAGAACTATATAAATTTAATTGATGTAAATACTTGATAATGAAGATCGACTAAACTTTGTGACGCCATGGGGTAACGAGCCCTGCTTATCGATTTGAGACGAATTTCCACGGAGTCCATGTATTTTCATATATTTTTCCTGAGATGCAGGATACATATCTTGCCCCGGGTCTTCACTTGAATCTGGAGTTATATTAGGTCTATTTATCTCCATAACAACCTGGTGCTGCTTCTCAAAACCCTCACCAATAGCTATGAGTACTTTATCAAAACCATCGTTTAATAAAGGATGCAATGCTCCTAATTCACTTGACATCGTTAATATTTGTTAACTTTTCACTGTAGTAACCAGTTCCAAATACAACCACTGACTGTTAGGTTTTGGATCCTCCTGCTCTTTATAGAAAATCTATCCCTTTTCTCCCACCACTAATGACTTTACAAATTCCAGTTTTCTAATATTTAATGGTATACATTATTCATTTGACCGAATCTATCTCTCTTCCACAACAATATAAAGTCGCTGGATAAAAAGGAATATAGTGCCGTGCACTACCCCAACACTGTAATTCACATAACTGCATCTCTTCAATTGGTTTTTCGTGGATTTCATAGTCAAGATTTAATGGGTGGTTTAACGCTAACACTTTTGTGGTCGGATTGAACTTCAATAAGTGAACAAGATATTTTAAGTTGATACTTTGAGATAATTTATCTGCATTCGTAAGGATACTAGTGCTTGCTATGCTTCTAAGTGAAGGCGGCTGATACTTTATTTCCCAGGAACTGTGCTTATAATATTCTTGTGTCATGCCTTCAGGTATACACAAAGTAGGTATCGCAATACACAATTCACAAAAGTCTAAATCTCCGCTTACGAAGGCTGAAAATTTCCACAGATTCACATGAGGTTTCTTCAAATAATCATCACATAACTTACATTGTTTTTCACTATTTGCATTAACATATTTAAAATCAAGTATATCTTCAATAACATTTTTATAAAACAGTTTTGAAATTTTTTTTTTTTAATTTTGAGTCGTTTTCGTTCCTGAAAAAACTTTTTTAAATTTATATGCCGCTGCCCGAGCGATAGGTCTAAATTATACATTTTTCAGTAAAACCCTACCACACTCAAATGAAATATAACTATAAAATAAAGTTCTCAAATTCAAAATTGTTTATTTCCCCCTTCCATTAGTTAACCCTCCTCTACAAAATTAGGCCTCTGGGCCATCTCCCCCCTTCACTCTTTTTTCCTACTGCATGTGTAAGTTTAAATAACAAATATAAATCAGTCTAAATTGTGACTACACAACAATCACTTCAGAGCCATGGCATCCCAAGACTTTGTATACCAAGCTCAAATAATTTCATTAAATAAATTGAATACAAAGCAGTTACGTTGCGGCTTAAAATATTACGACAATGACTTTAAACCAGTCGTACAAATCATCAGTGTACAACCAAAATGTGAAATACAATTAAATCTAAATGAGTGGCGAAAATTAAGTAGCTCCATGGAAACCATCAATAATTATTTTTACGATGAAGAAAACCCTGCTTTTTATCGCAAGTTCTGTCAAATTGAACACGGAGACTTTAAAATTCAGTTCTCTGAATTAAAAAATGAACGCTGTGTTATACTACAACTTCAGGATAATCGAATTTTTTTCCCTTCAAATCGCATGTCCAGACCAACTGAGAGAGTTCTTGGGTAGTGTTTGGCTACCTTATGGGTCATTGTAATTTTACAAAGGAAATGTTTTTAGCTGTCAATCTTGTAGCCACGGCCGTAGGCAAATCGCGTTGGTCAGTGCGCAGGAATAGTTCTTCTTGAGCCTGTGGTTTGTAAAAGTGGTTGATGATGTCCGAATAACGTCGAACTTAGGGCAGTTGTATTTTTGATTTTCTAAGTTTATTATATCACATTTCAATACGTGCTGCAAATAAGTGGTTCTAACTTCTCCTCTTGTGTAGACTGCGCGTGCGTTTCTTGCGTATCTTTTTATGATTTTCAACACTTGGTGAAGTTGTGTGTCACCTTCTGACCTATGAATACCATGATGCTTTGGAGTAACCCAATCGTTTCTGTCACGTACCTTAGGTGATAATTTGTGGTATGGAAATGGTTGTTCGAGTATTCAGTGACCCAAGACATCTTCGGTAGCCACAACTAAGGCAATTTCCTTTGGAATGAACTCTTCTTTACTGTCCCAAAATCCTTGGATGTCAATCACTATGTCCATAATACCCTGAAAAGTATTGTTCACAAGTGGAAAAAGAAGGTATTTGTTAATTTTTCGAACCGATTGCTTAATGAACTGATTCTGTAACTGTTTCGAATGCAACAGTGTAGTAAATTTTCTATCCAATATTCTCGTAAAAAAATTTTCCGACAGTGTTTGTGGTGACTGGCGTAGAAAGCTCTATCCATGTCAGTTATGTCTAATGATGATGGCAGAAATAATTTGAATGTTCCTAGAGCCTTTTGGTAAGCTCGGTGTTCTTTGATAGGGTCTATATTGTATGCTCCTTCGTAAAAGGAGTCGTCGTAAAGAAGATTATTTCGAATTCTTAGTCTTGTCCGTAATTTTTTTGTAGCCTGTGCCGTCTTCCAGTGGTTTCAATAGATTAAGAAGAATGTGAGTTCATAGAAATCCTCGAAACTTTGGCTCCAATTTTTATGGTGTTGGATCTTTATTATACTAGCATCTTGTTCTTCGTCAGTGATAAGCCTATTATTGGGGAGACCTTTTCATGTAATTTTCATTTGTCAGAGTCTAAAAGTTCCAGGTCTTTGTGGATGTCGATGCACTGCTGATAAGTTACTCCGATCTCTAATGTTGACAATTTATTCTTGGTTTAACAAAAAATTAATTTTTTAATTAAAAATGTTAAGTATCCTTCTAAAATTAGTGAAGTAAGTACTATTCCATGCAAGAAGTAAGCGGGTTAACAGTTGTGTTTTTGGGCAAATTAGGTGTTTGCCGTTTTCTCTTTACTTGATCTAAAGTAATGTCGTAGGATAAAAATCCATGTGAGTTGATGAGAGCTGTTTTTGTAGAGTTGTCGTTTGTCTAATTGGCTGAGCTGAGAGGGCCATAACTGTTTATTTCTGGGAATAGTTGCGTTACATTGAGTCCAATGGTAGGTTGTGGTTGAAGCGGAATTTTAAAGTCGGAGCCTGCAGATACTACTCAATTTACATAGCCAATTCTTATAGAGGCCTCTGGACTTAGACTTAAAGTTTCAACACCAGATATCTTTAAATATTCTCTAGATTCTCCTAGATGTTATTGTATGAGTGGTATTCGAAGTGTCAAAATTTATTTATCATTGAGCGATTCACATTCGAATTTTGTTAACTGTAAAGCTTTTTCGCTTGTTAATCAGCAGTTTTGGTCCAGGAGATTTATTTCCAGATCTGCTATGTTAGGGAGTCGTTGCTCTAGAAAAGCTAAATCGATCACGGTGGTTAGTTTTCAGTCGTCTTGAGTAAGGTGAATATCGGCGAGATGTATGTAGTAGAGTCCTAAACTGGGTTCCAGTGGCTTTAGATGAACACCACTTCCTCTTGCAGTGCTTATGATGGCGATGAAGGTTATTAATATCTTGTTCAGAGTTGCCATGTCAATGCTGACTGCACTAAAATTATTTATTTTAATTTTTACTAGGTTCTTGGGATTTGGTAAACTTAATTTAATCGTAAAGTTGAATTGTAAAGGTGTAAGGAGCATGCATGAGGTTAGTTTGGCGGCTGTCGTCTATTCTTGGGTTCAGTCCTAGGTTCACGAGGATCTAGATCTTGAGGAAAGTAAGATTGAGTACCAACCGTTCTAGGAGTGGCGTAAATTACTTCTTTAGTATGATTGGGTGGTACGTACGGCAAGTACTGGTAAATGTTTTGAATTAAAAATGAAATAATTTGAATTAAACTTAGATTTTTCTGTTTCTACTAGCTTTACGTCTTCTGGCGTAATGTCTTTACCGATTTTGGGTAAATGTAATAGCAGATTTGTGACAAAGTCCTAAAATGCTCTTATGAACCATACACTCTATCTGTATAAAGTATGTAGCGCATAGCCGTGGATTAAGGTCGTTCTTTCTAAAAGAAACATCATATAGTCCTTTAACTTCACGATGTCGTTGTCGGAGTAGATTCCTCCTGCCACTAGTCCTTGAGCTGGTGCATACTTCCAAGAGTGGTTTGTTGAAGCTGTAAGTTGTTCTGAATTTAGTATGGAAGAGAGTGGAATTTGGAAAGGAAGTAAAATCGGGTGGAAGCAATTAAATAAAAGGGAAATCAATGAGTAAAATATCATAAAATTTATAAGAAACAAAAGAAAAAAAAACCCAAATTAAATACAAAATACAAGCAATTTAAAGTATAAAATAAAAATTTATGATATATATATATATATATATATATATATATATATATATATATATATATATATATATATATATATATATATATCAAAATGGTCGAGGACCTCGAGCGCAGTACACGCAGGGAGAACTCAGAAGTCGGGCTACTTCCCGCAGCTCATCCGATAATAAGGTGACCCGGAGTGAGGCGTGAATCATTCGATCTCTGTAGTGTTCAGGGCATAAATTTATTATTAACTGAAAAAGAAAACAGATAAAAATATGTATATGAGAAGGAACATATAAAAGTAAATATATATTAATAATTTGAAATTATGCATTAAATACTCACCGATAAAACCGTATCTCGTTGGAATTGGTCCATCAGCCTCCAGGGGGTGTGCTCCGTGATCCACCTGGCATCTTGAGTTGTCATCGGAGACAAAACAGTGATCAAAGGATCCGAAAACGGGATCCTGAAGCCATGACCATCCTAAAAGGTCACTCTGAACGACACCTGAACCTAAGCTCTGCTACCTGGGTAAATCATTACCCCCGATAACGGCAGCAACACAGGCGCCATCACTTCCTGTTGAGGAGACGCTGCGTAGACCCTTGGGACTGGAAGCTGCTGTACTTCTGGACGAACAACCAGTACATCTGTTACCCAGCATAAGCATAAAGCTTGACAAGAACATTAAAACAAGCCCCTTAGAAATGCATGCTGCTTGGGTTATCGCCCAAGATGAGAACCTTTAAGTACAAGTTATGAGGAATTATCGGCAAAGCAAGAATCGTCTCAGAGTCCAACGCAGAATGCGGAAAGCCCAACAAGAATACTTCCGAGATCTAGTTTACAGAGTAGACTTGCTTCGGTTGTTTGGAGAAGTACCCTGGGCAGACGTTTGGACTAGTCTTTACCTCAGGGAAACCATGATTAAGTTATACAGCGGCCTTCAACCTACTGCTACCTCGAGCTCATGGATGATATATCAAGATTCTACGAAGAGCCAAGCTCACCGTTTGGCCTGTACTCACCAACCCTGCGTAAGTCTATACCATCCATATAACACGCCATATGATATTGATTCTCGTGTCATAACCCAAGGTCCATCAACTCATATGGATGATATGACCTCCAAAAGAGATAGAATTGCGTACATTAAGCAAAAACGCAGAAAACAAGCCCACCAACGTAAAGCAGCTAAAAGACGATTTTGCAAAAGTAAAATCAGAAGGAAAAAGAATTCGCGGAAAAAATTAAAAAGAAAATAACCTCTAACGAACGATTAAGAGTAACAAATAAATACTAATATATTACCAACTCCTCCGCATGCAGAAGTAAGGCAAGTAACAAACTTATTCACCTTATAAATACTAATTAACCTCACACGAATAACAAAAAAAAAATCGGTCTGTCGGTTGACCCTGCGGGCCAGCCCCAAGACTTCCCGCGTATTTCGAGCTCCTCGAGCTCGAAAAATTGCAGTAGATACATTTTCGAGCTCTTCGAGCTCGAAAATACTTTTGTATGCTTTTGTTTTCAAAAAAAAACGTTTTTTACAATTTTTCTCCAACGATATCTCTCGAACAAATAAACCGATTGAGACGTTTAAGGTGGCAGTCGACGCGTTATATACAAAATACCAAGATGGCGACTCAAAAACAAAACACCACCACCCCGAATGAGCACCAATCAACAGCAAGAACCATACTTCGTAAGATATCAGCTCACCGGATTGGCCTTTCCAGTCTCCTTTTCTTTGCCCATACAACTTTCATCCACTTGTGAGATCATTTGCCATAGAAATCTTTCCCTATCTTCCAATCTTTATTACTACCGACCTGCAAGGACACTCTTTGAACTGATCTTAATTTTAAGTATATATTTAAACTAACGTATAAATTGTAAGTCCTCAGGGACGATGACTAGTTTTAGCTGGGGAGGTGTCACGGCTGATACGTTCAACTCGTATCCTTACAAGTCGTTAAAAATAATTCTTTTTTTTTGAAAAAGGAACATGAGAAAACTATTTTTCTCAAGAAATATGACGACATAGTCAGAATGTAGTAAGACACAGGCGGTAACACAAAACGATGCGTTCCGAATAGACCTTCAGTTTTTTTTTATATAATAATTAACAGAATAACCATCATAGTGTAGATCGCATAAAAGAATATCTATCCGCCTAGTGCGTGAGAGCCCAAGACCTATTGCACTTAGACCCTTTTTTTTTTTTTTTTTTATGACGCCGACTTACTGACGCCAGCAGTCGAACGGGACAAATATACCTACCTGAGCGTTGACAATTAAGTCGTACTGTCCCACGTAGGGAAGGTACTAATGGGATACATGTACTATAAGTTTCTCTTATTCTACAGATTTCATCAGTTTTCATTTAACGAACTTTTAAAATTTATGTATCCGTTCCCATTTAACTAATCTGAGTATAGACGCGGTAGTCTTTTCTTTGATTTTTCATCTTAAAACTATAGACCACCCAATTCATGCGCACCTGCATGTGATTCTTGGAAATTAGAGAAAGCTAATGGAAACCTCCAAATTTATGGCTTCCTGCACGAGCATACTCGGCGACAGAGTGGCGCCAGGTCATCAGCCTACTTAATAGTCAAAGTCTATTTCCCAGGGATCACACGTGTGCATGGGCCTAGAACTTTCGGGCGAGTCCGAGTCTTCTCGTATGGGAAACTGGTTACCACCACTTTTCATATGTGAGGATTATATAAAAAGACCATGGACTTTAGCTCATCAGTTCTTTTGGGAATCAAACTCTGAACCATACCGAACTCCGGACGCTCGACGGTGTTCGTGGCTAGAGGATTGATATCCCGATTGAGCATTCGGTCACGTGAGCCCAGATCATTGGATCGGTCCTTGATCGTCGTAAGCACTCGTATAATCGGTATATTATTTTCTACTAGCTTCAGAAGCATAATCAACGCGATATTAGTGTATAGCATCCGATCACGTGAGCCCAGATCGTACGATTGGTCCTTGATCGTTGTAAGTCGTGAACTAATATCAACCGTTTAGCACCGGTACAGCCTTGATTATCTTCATCTTATTATAATCCATTTAATTTCATTTTATTTTTACATTAAAATATATCACGAAAACGTGAAGAATCAAAGAATATATTACCGCGATAAATGCGAAGATTTTGAATAATATTTTGGGAAATATTTTTACCGCGGAAATACGCGAAGATTCGATAACAAATTTATATTTTATATTACCGCGAAGACACGAAGAACTTGAATACATTTTAATTATTTTTCCGCGAGAAGCGTGAAGACTTTTATTCTACTTTAATCTACAGACTTAGAAACGCATAAACATTGAAATCGATACGACAAAGCCTACTAAATAAATAAAAGATTCGATAAATTAGAATCACATTAATTAACCGCGAGAACGCGTTGTGAATAAGTGTCCTGTGTTACTGCTGACAGTCCTGACACCTCACCAAAACCTGTTTAGGGTAAGTTTTAAAACATTGTAACCATTGTTGGTATTTTTATTTTAATATACTCTGAAAATTTGTAAACCATATGCATGAAACATTTACTTTTTATATTTACTATTCTAAATATTGACATTTGTAACTTTGTAAACCATATGCATGAAACATTTACTTTTGATATTTACTATTCTAAATATTGACATTTGTAACCCTTTTGTATTTTGAGAATATTGAGTCCTTAATAAATAAAATACTCGTTAACATAAAACGTTGGAAAAACATTATTTCTCAGACAATTTTACTTTAATAACGAGATACTAGCTTCACGAGGCTTTTCGGCAACCCACCTTCCTTTATCCCTTATTTTCTACCTGTCTAGCCGCTCAGACCGATAGTTCACAGTAGGGGGTACACAGTCTTACGTTTACCGCTCGACGTTTGATTGTGATTTAATCAGTCACATAATGGATTGGAAATCGTTTTGGGTTTATCAATATTGTCTTAAACAATATGGTGTAGGCGCGATTTAAATATAAAATAGGATAAATCGAGCATTTGGTCACGTGAGCCCAGGTCATAGGATCGGTCCTTGATCAATGTAAGTACCCTTTTATTCAATACATTTTATACGCATGTCGTACCTACGCCCATCACGATCTCCAATCGTGACACATGTATACATACACTCGGGCATCATTGTGAAATTAGTCAGAATAGCTTTCTAGGACCTCAAAACGTCGACATCTGTTGGAATTTTGATTTTCACAAATCGGACTGAAACCAATAACTTCCCGAATTTTTGAAAATTTGCAATTTTCTTAGCGGAAAGTTAAAAAAAAAAAAAAAAAAAAAACATTGAAAAAAATATATATATAAAAAAAAAAAAAGGAAAAATATACTAAAACAAAAGAAAATGATAATAAAACAAAAACATTGTATGTAAAATACAAACAAAAAAAAGCTATGAAAAAGTCAACACAAAAAATAATAATAATAATAATAATTTGTATATATGTGCATATGCATGGAGGTGTACATGAATATATATATATATATATATTAGGGTGGCCCAAAAAAACCGACTATTTTTTTTTTTTCGATCTCGCATGAAAATTTGTTGGTTTAAGATGTTTGAAGAAGCCTCTCCAAAAACCAGCTCGATAAAAAATTTTTAAAAGGTCGCTCACGAATTTTGAAAATATCAAAAATGATTAAAATTCGGATTTGTTACTTCTAAATTTTTTCTTTCTCGTGGCAGCATAAGTTTACATTTGTAAAATTATGACAATCCTGAAAATTTCAGCCCAAAATTTAAATATTTAAACGGTGCTCAAGAATTTTGAATATTAACTGATAATATGTGATTAATACTTTTAATTAGTTTTTGTATTTTTTTATAACTCAATTATCGTCATTCCACTGAAATATAACTTTTGCATAACCAAAAATATACAGGACAGTCTTAAACAATAAAATTTAGTAAGTTTTAAATAAGCGAAAAAACCTGAAAATTGAATTAAAAAATAAAAAAGTGTATAAATAACTAATTATTTTCATTTCTCGGGTTATATTTTCATTCATTGTGATGCAAATTAATGGTGAAAAAATCGAGAAGCTTTATTATCAATATTCAAGGGTCGCTCGAAAACGTTCAAACGACAGCACTCGGAAACATTCAAAATTCTTGAGCGAGGTTTAAATATTTAAATTTTTGGGTAAAATTTTCAGCGTAGTCATGATTTTACGAATATAAACTAATCCTGCCACGAGAAAAAAAATTTTGAAAAAAAAATCCGAATTTCAATCATTTTTGAAATTTTCAAAATTCGTGAGCGACCTCTTAAAAATTTTTTATTGAGCTGATTTTTGGAGAGGCTTCTTAAAACATCGTAAACCAACAAATTTTTATACGAGATCGAAAAAAAAAAATAGTCCGTTTTTTTGGGCCACCCTAATATATATATATATATATATATATATATATATATATATATATATATATATATATATATATACATACATATATATACATATATATATATATATTATTGCTCTGACCTAAGGCAAAACTCATTTAAATTTTAATTTTGATTACTAACATTGATTTCTGCATCAATATATGTAGTTTATTGAACATAATCAGGTATTGAAATTTAAAAACCTCTTGTTCATTAATGATTTTCGATTCTTAAACTTTCAAACTTTAGCATAAAGCGTAACTTGTTAGAGTTTGAAAAACTCATAAAAAAAAAAAATCGCATGCAATAAGATTTTCGAGCTCGAAAAACATTCATAACAATGTTTTCGAGTTTAAGCAGCTCGAAAACTGCGGGAAGTTTTGGGGCTGGCACGCAGGGTCAACGAATAGACCGATTTTTTTCTTTGGTCTACGGGTGTCGGAAAATTTTTGTTTGCTTAACCACTATAAGGATCGAATACCTTCATTATTCAGTTCTAATTTCATTTTTTATAGACCTTGATACATTCACTTGTCACCGAGATATCGGTCTTCAAATGGAAAAGAATCCTTTTGTGTTTGATTATCGATATTTTAGCAACCAATGATCGCACAGAAAGTTAATAGTGGGTTTCAAAAACTTAAATAAATCCCCTTGAATGATTAGCCATTGTTTTTTCAAAAAAAAAAATTTTTCCTGTCGTCACATAAATTGGAAAATGCAACAAAAAAAGGGCTTTTGGTGGTTTTTTGGGAAATCAAGCGCTGGATCGAAAATATTGTGGAAATCAAGATTAATCCAATCAAGATTAATCAGATTAATCCAACCAGCCGTTTTTTTTGTTTTACTCGATCGAATTTTTAAAAAAATGAAAGGATCACATTTTTCGCTCTGAACAGCTCACAATCTTTGACAAAATGAAAAAAAAAACATTTTCCGTGCTTCGTCCACATTTTCATTCCAAACAGTGCTGGAATTTTCAAAAAATAAAAAAATTTAAAAAAAAAAAAACAAAAATTTAAATAAAAAAAAATTTTTTTTGAAAATTTTTTTTTGAACAACTTTAAGAAATTTAAGAGACCAACGCTCAACTATTTTTAACACGTTTCCTTCGCTGCTTTCCGTGGTGCTAAAAACCGCTGACACTAAAAACCGCTGACGCTAAAAATTTTTGAAGTTCTAATCCATAAAGTAGACATGGAGATCACCCTAAAATTCGGAATTTTTTTTTATCTAATTCTTTCCAGTAGTGTATGTTAGGGTGTGCGATTTTGAGGCGACTTTTTTTTCAACAAAAAAACAGGCTGAAAACTCGCAGGAAGGTGAGAAAAGAAGCCTGTTAAAAGTGGAGCTCTTAATATTAATATTTAAAGGTGCCTATTTCTAATTTTTCATTTCCCATTTAAATAACATGGGAAGAAAAATTTGTTATTTTTTGTTTTTTTGCTCGGCATTCGCACCTCATATAAATAAGTCCATAGCATAATCTCATAGAGAATTTAACGCTCTACAAAAAAGGTATCTTATCATTTTATGATAAATCCATTCATTCAAAATTTATTAGAGCTGGAATTCAAATCGATAATAAATTTCCAGATCTTTTTACTTTTCCAGCAAAACTATCAGACTTATCAAAAAATGTTATGAATCTTTTTTATAGACGATTTCATGTCCTACAAATTATTTTTAATAAAGTTTTTTGAAATTCCGCTTTGTTTTCTAGTTATTTTCATTTTAAAGCTAAGCTCGTAAAAATAATAGTCTTCTAATCTATTCTAAGAACTTAACATTAAAATGAAAATAACTAGAAAACAATGCGAAATTTCTAAGAACTTTATTCGGAATAATTTGTAGGAAATAAAATTAACTATAAAAAAGATTCTATGATATTTTTTGATAAGTCTGATAGATTTGCGGAAAAAGTAAAAAGATTTGGAAGTTTATTATAGATTTGAATTTCAGCTCTAATAACTTTTGAGTGGATGGATTTATCAAAAAATAATAGGTGACCTTTTTTGTAGAGCGTTAAATTCTCTATAAGATTATGCTATGGACTTATTTATATGAGGTGCGAATGCCGAGCAAAAAAATTAGAAATAGGCACCTCTAAATATTAATATTAAGAGCTCCGCTTTTAACAGGCTTCTTTTCTCACCTTTCTGCGAGTTTTCAGCCTGTTTTTTTGTTGAAGAAAAAAAGTCGCTTAAAAATGGTACACCTTAATATATATATATATATATATATATATATATATATATATATATATATATATATATATATATATATATATATATGTATATATATATATATATATATTGAGACAAATCGCTTTTAACATTCGCGATTTTTACCAGCAGCCACCAGAATTCGCGGGTTGAACCCTGGCTTAGGCTGGCCTCTAACAAATTTTTTATTTACTTGGACAGAGCAATGGGCGAGGGTTCTTGCAAAGCAAGGACCCGCACTTATTCAAACTCGGCAACGTTATGAAAAGATCATCAACTTACCTCACGACTTATTAATTAACAATAGGTTTCTTATAGTAAAATAAACTTATCAGTTCTTAAGTAATAATACTATTCTTAATAAACGATTTAATAATTCTTACCAGTAGAATAGGAAAATAAAGAGTGTGAATGAAAAATAGAATGAGAGAAATTAACTATAAAATGCAAGTTTATTGCCAATTATAATAATATTCAGTTACTTACAATAAATACTGCGCAATTTACAATGAATGCAATGTCCTCGTAGGTACAGAAAATACAATGGTTCCTCCCAGTGGACTGACGCAGTTATACACAATATTTAATTTTTAACTAATTATAATAATTAATACCGCGAACAATTCGTCGGTAACGCACAATATGATTTATTTTATTCAAACTTGCTTTAGAGTAATTTTAATAAGTTTATAATATTTTATTAGAATAATATTGCAAGTAAAATTGCCAGAATAATAAGTGAAATGATATCAATGTAATTAATAGAAAAGAATCGCAATTGAATACTAGATAACAAGTCTAGACGCTAAGTGATCCAGGATCGAAGTGATTGACCGATAATTGAGGGTCTGGGACTCTCCTCTAAACTATCCCCACTTCACCCCTACGGACATGCGTCGACGTGAAAATTAAGTCATGTGACCATGGCACTATGACGTACTGAATTTAGGCGGCAACGAGACGGAGAAAATTGGGAACCGCAAGGCTGAGGACGACGAAGACAATTCACATTGTCTCAATCCCCCCCACCAAGCCAAGGTTACCCTTTTGAATTTCCGTCTGGGTTGTCCGACTGTAATAATAAAAACTTAATAATATTTACAAAATAATTTCCAGAAAAATTATTTAAAATGTTGCGATCAGATCGCTTAGAGAATTGCAAGTAGATTGCCAGTAAAATTTTGATTCAATTTTTAGTGATTGCGAGTTACTCGCCAGTGACGCAAGTAGATTGCCAGTAAAATTTTAATTAACTTGCCAAATAAATCGATCACAAGCCGTTAGGGATATGAAAAATATCTTCCAACCCAGCCCCAATCTCAGGTTCACCTCGATCCTGGGACCTCGACCTGGATCAGGAAATCTGTACGACTTACGAACTAAAAAATAAAGTATAGAATAAGAATACATTATGATTATTTACAGAAAAAAAAAGAAAATAATAAATTTTTTGAATATAACAGCTTCTGTGCTGCAAAAAAAAAAAAAATAATTCGTACTGTTGTCTGCCAAACGCCTCAGGATTCTGAGCTGTAAATGAGAATTATTACAATTGGCAACAATAATTAAATGAATCAATGAGATGGATATGAGTTAATGTAGGTGTTTATTTTTAGATTTACATCTAAATCGGTAATGTAGTTGATTAAATAATTAAATTTTATTCCGGTTTCTTGGTTGATCGCAGATGGTTTCGATGAAATCGCTCGATGTCCTCTGGAGTATATTTCGTCGAAATCCAATCTTTGTACCCCGGGTATCTGCGATTGCAAGCGTTACAATGCGGATCATATAACTGAGATGGAATCCCGCAGCCTTGGCAACGTCCCCGAATATAATCTTTGTAATTTTTGTCGTGCGGACGGAAGCACGTTGCCGTTGTCACTTGGTCTTGGTAGCAGACATGGCACATGTCAGGTCGCCATGGTAATTGACATTCAGCAATTTTATGGTCCCGTTGCCGACAATTTTGGCATGCATTTGAAATAAATAACGACTGAGCTTGAGTCGTGACCGTTTGTGTCCATGATTCCCTCAGTTCAGTATGACATATACGAGGCTTGACGGTGACGCAGATCTTCTCAATGGCTTTGCAGAAGGTTGTAAAGTCCATGAAGTGAATACCATTGTGGATTACAACTTGTGGTGTTGAATCGGTGGCAACTGCGGTGGAATTTGATGTTGGAGCTGATTGTAAGCCAGACAAAAATTGTTTGTAGGCGTCTTTGGGTTGCAATGGCACTTCATATTTTGGAGCTGGAGCTGTCTGAGAATACGGTAACGACTTTGCAAAAGTTACCATTTGAATTTTGGTCTTAATGCCCTTAGGAATAGCACCAGACGCTTGCATAGTCATCACTTCCTTCTCAGTTAACTCTTGGCGGGCCATTCGTCGAGCAAGCAACGATGATGGTGGAAATCTGGCATTCTCCGGAGGTGGACGTTGATAGGCACCCTCACGAATCTTCAGTCCTGGATTCGGACCGCAAGCAGAGGCTTGTTGAGCCAGTAATGGTAGTACTGCTTTGTTGTTTGGTGTAGTACCCATATCGTATTCTACTTTGACTGGAGTAGAAGTTGTAGCTGATGTAGTTGCAGTCTGGCAACTAATTTCGGTGACAGTCAGTTTGGATTGTACATTAACTGCCTGAAATTTCTGCACAAATTCCTCTGGGCTTGGCAGCTTAATTTCTGCAATCATCTTATGGCTTTGCTGGACTTGCTCCGATAACTGTTGAAGTTTAGCCGTGAGGATGGTGATATCAGTGGATTCTGTAGTAGTTGGAGGTACTTTTAAAGACTCTAACTGTGTCTTTAATTCTGCAACCTGGTCAGTGTTGGTTTGCACCACTATCTGAAGATCTTCAAGTCGCTCGTCGATACGTTCCATCCACTGAACATCAAACCTTGATACCCCAGATGGTAGTGACGTGACCGCAGGGCGATGACTTATCGCACGGTCAATACGAGCATGAAGTTTACTAAATTCGTCCTTCATGAATTTAGTTAAAGTCTCGAGCATTACTGAAGTGGGTGTTGCAGTTGGGCTCGACACGTATAGCGCAGATGATGGGCGACCAAAGTCAAGGCCAGTTGTCGTTTGCCATGGCGGCAACGCAAATCGGGGTCCAGCTGATGTAGCTGACCCAGTAGACCATGTTGGTGATGCTGCGATGGTTGCTGACATTACAGGTGCAGCCGGTGACGAAGTTGGTGTCGTGATTTCAGTAGTAGGTGGTAATTCAGGTGCAGATGTTGATGCAGTATTTAATGAAAGTGAGAATGAATCGGATGATGGTATGACTGCATGAATTGATGACAGTTCAGTATCAGATACCTCGGCCTCGGATTCATGAGATGAGGCTTCAGTATCCGATCCTGACTTTCCATGGATTTTCACTTTCATGATGAACGATCTGAAATATATCGATAATAATTAGTTACGTCTTCGAGACCGTCTTGGAATTTTTAAGTCATTGTAGTAATATGTGCCAATGTCGTTACCGGCACTATCTTGTAGTTCAACTACTAGAGGACTTAAAATTTTAGAGACAATCGCGGGTCCCGAATATTTTGGTGCTAATTTAGCACTATAGCCATCTACTTTTTTGCTTAATTTTTTATTTAAATAATAAACTTGGTCACCGATTTTTAAATCTATAGGAATGTCAGAGAATTTTTGCTCGTGTTGTTTTCGCTTGCGTTCCCGAGCTTTCAACATATTTTGCTCAACAAAATGCCTCAGTTCAACCGCACGGTCCATTCGGGCTTGCCAAACGGTAACGTCAGATACGTCTAGATTTTCAAGAGGATCAGTATCGTTAATCAGTCGTGCGTCACGTCCGTGATTTAAATAAAATGGGGATACACCCAAAGCAGTGTGTACTGAAGTATTGTACGCGAATTTTAAATCATCAAGATGTTCATCCCAGTCTTTTTGATTTTTACTCGTAAACGCGACAATCATGGGTTTAATTGTACGATTACAACGTTCAACAGGATTTGCACAGGGATGACCGATAGGAGTTGGTGTAAATTTTATGTTATATTGACTGATTAGATTAATTATGTCTTTGTTTATAAATTCTTTGCCATTATCTGAAATAATTTGGCAAGGAGGACCCCAGTGATTAAATACAGTCGTCAGGTGGTGTTTTATAATTTTACCAGATTGTTGTTTTAAAGGGAAAATTTCAAGGTAACGGGTGTAAAGATCTTCAATGACAAGAGCGTATTGATTTCCCATAGTTGAACGGGTGTATGGGCCAATTGTATCAATTGAGATGATAGACCAAGGCTGAGTTGGTGGTCTTGTTCCGATATATCCTTGCGGTTTTGTCTGGTCACTTTTGGTCATTATACAAGTCTCACAAGCTGAAACATATGATGAGACATCTTTAAACATTCCTGGCCAGTAAAAATGATCTCGTATCCGTTGATAAGTTTTGTCAATCCCAAGATGACCTGATTGGGCTTCACAGTGAGCTTTCTCGATGGCTGGACGGATTTCTTGTTCAGTTAGGACGACTTTCCAAGGATTTAATTCACCAAGTATTTTCTTGACAGCTAATGGACGATAAAAATATAACTTATCGTTCTCATATTTCCATTCACGATAATTTTCAGGATATTTCTGGACAACTCGGACTTTTTCATTGTACCAAGCAGAATTTTGCGCAATTATACACAGTGATGAAGGGTTTGAATCTGGAATAAGTACATCAGCTGTCTCTGGTTCTTCATATCGACGCGAAAGTGCGTCCGGAGCTTCATTTTGCGTACCTCGATAATGAACAACTTCAATGTCATAAGCAGAAATGTCAATTGCCCACCTGGCCAATCTACCTGCTGGATCTTTTAACAAGTGAAGCCATTTCAATGCGGAATGATCAGTATAGACTGTGACTGGTAGACCTTCAATGTAGCCTCGTAATTTCCGTAAGGACCAAACGACAGCGAGGCACTCTTTTTCAGTTGTGGTGTAATTCATTTCCGCTTTATTTAATGGCCGACTTAAACAGATAATTAAATTTTCCCGATCTTGTTCTGCATCATACTGAGTTAATACCGAACCTAACCCAGTATTACTGGCATCCGTATATAAGCGATAAGGCAAGTCTGGACGTGGCAGTGACAATGTTGCGGCTTTTAACAGAGCTTCTTTCGTTTCCACGAAAGCTTTTTCTTCAATCTCTGTCCATTCCCATGGAACCCGGGTACTTGTCAATTTGTTCAAAGGACCTTGAACTTGTGCAACATTTTTAAGATGCTTATGGTACCAATTAACTAACCCATTAAATCTTCGCAGTTCCTTACGGTTGGTAGGTCGTTTGTAATCTGCAATTGGTTCCAATCGAGCTGGATCAGGTTTCAGACCATCTTCATTAATTATAAAGCCCAGAAAATGAACTTCCGAGCAACCAAAATGACTTTTTTCTTCATTCATTTTTATTCCAGCCTTGCGGAATCCTTCGAAAACTGCTTGAAGAAGAATTTTGTGTTCTTTCAAGTCATCGCTGATTATTATCCAGTCGTCGAGATATGCAAAAATTTTATTCTCGGCTGAAATATGAGAAAATTGTGTTTTTAAAGACTCGATAATTTTTCGGCGTACAGTATCGGAAACTTCTTGATAGGTACTGGGTGCGTTTGTCAGACCGAATGGCATCCGAATCCATTCAAATAAACCTCGTCCATCCACACAAAATGCTGTATACTGACGGCTATTTGGCTCGACCAAGACATGATGAAAAGCATCGCTGACATCGAGTACTGAAATTACTTTAGCACCTTGAAGACTTGATAAAATACGGTGCATGATCGGTAACGGATAAGCAGACTATTTCGTTACTCTGTTTAGTGGTCGATAGTCAATGCACATACGCCAAGTATTATTTTTCTTCGGTACCATTACCGGTGAGCATGCCCAAGCACTATTGGAAGGCTGAATGTAACCCTTCGCAAGCAACTCATCTACTCTGTCGTGCATGGCTTTCATTACTGGTGGACTTCTACGGTACGGCTTTGTACGTACTGGAGTATCATCTGTCAATTCGATACGATGTTGAACTACATGTGTTAATCCTAATTGGACTTGTTTATTTTTCTCAAATTCTTTTGCTAAGAATTTTTCAAGATCAGCGCGTTCAGCTGACGACAGTACATTTAATGATGCTTGGTTAGTAAATCCAGATCTAAAGAAAAATGAATGAGTGACATTACTGGAATTTAGTTTCCAAGTACTCTCCTTGGAATTTACTTGAATATCTGCTAATTGCCAGAAATCAAGGCCAAGAATTACTGGAGTAGACAAGTCAGATAAAACACTTAACCAAGTGATGATATCGTGACCGTCAAGTTGAATTTTAAATGGGGCTCCACCACGTGTTTGCGTGGACTTGGAGTTGGCCATAGTTACTCCATGAGTACTAGTGGGATCAGGTGTGAGATCTTGCAGTTGATATTCTTTGATTTGTTCATACGCAATCTCAGAAATATAGCTGCGCTCACTCCCACTGTCTAGTAATGCTTCAAGTTCATATTTACCGATAGAAATATTGGCAATCATCCGGCTTACGGTTGACGGAGCTTTAAGACTGGCTGAAGAAGTCATATTGCTGAATTTATTATCATTACTGAGCATTGGCAGTAATGTACTTTGTTTATTGTCCGAATTTATTTGGATTGTGAATTTTGGAGCATAGGCAATATTTTCACTCGAATCAGACTGATACTCATCAATCTCTGAGTCATATAAAGGACTAGGATCCTCCCTTAGATCACAGAGAGAGGTATCGTGTGTCTCCGAGCCATTTTCAAGCTGTGTCGCAAGCTGCTGTTCTTCAGTGTCATAGTCCAGTAATGAATTTTGAATTAGCGATTTAGATTGAGTTTTATTTGTTTTATTTTTAATTTTACGCGACGGGATTGTGGAATTTTTAAGTTTTGATTTTAAAATTTTTACCGAATTCTTTGTTCTGGATTTTTTAATATTTTTAATTTGTTGTGAGGCTTCCGAGCTTGTTTCCCAATTGGTCTCTGCATCTGTCAATTTATCAGTCTTTGATTCCGCTGCTCTAGTCGTAATTTGATCCAGAGGCGACGTAAAATCAATTAAATCAACGTCGAGATTTTCTGAGACGTTACCGATCATATCTGGGGTATCAGCAGCAATAGGATAATTGAGGAAGAAATTTCCACGGCTGATAACGAATTCAGGAGCGTCAGGATTTAATTTGGATGAATTAGGTTTATCATCGGTATTTACAATGGGCTTATCCGAGTTATTGTTTGATACTGGAGCCCTGGTAACGTGATTGGTGTCTACCAGGGCGCTCACGCGTTTTTTGGAGTAGATGGTCGGGAACGAAGAGGCAACCCTGCCTTGATACGTAACTCATCAGTTACTGGCCCACAGCAAACCTCAGCGACATGACCAATTTTCCCACAACGACCGCAGACAGGAGTTTTTGTTGTATTATGATTTGATACCGGAGTTGAATTGACTTTTACCGGTGACGTATTTGTACTATTTTGATCTAATTTTTCTAAAATAGTTTTCATTAAAGACTCAAAATTATTTAGTAAAGTAGAAGACTCAGAATTTGGTTTTGAAGTTTGTGAATTCAGGTTTTGTGAATTTTGAAAATTATCAGAAGTTTTATTTTTATTAAAATTATTGTCTCTATTGAAATTATTATTTCTATTAAAGTTATTATTTCTATTAAAATTGTTACTTCTATTAAAACTATTGTTTCTATTGAAATTATTGTTAGACAAATTATTATTAGATGAATTATTATTAGATGATGACTGTAAAGTTTCCATACTGTTTAATGAATTTATTTCTGATGATTTGATTGAATTTAATTGATTACGAGTTTTAATTCTACTATTACTGTCTTTGTGAATTTTAAAATGAGGATTCAGTGCATCAGCCGTTGGCTGCCAAGCGCTGACCTGTGTATATAATTCTGCATACGTCATAATTTTTGTATCCGCGAACTTTTGTAAAAACTGAGAATTAAATCGTGAGATTATGATTCTAATTTGCTTAGTCTGCGGTAACGGATCTTCTAATTTCGAGAATGCACCTTGCATACGATTAATAAATGCAACTCCTGTCTCGTCGTTGCGTTGTTTGGTCGAGTAGATCTCCTGCAGTACTGACTCATCTGTCTGTTGAACCTGCCAAATTTTAAAATAATCCTTGAAGGTAGACCAGCTGTGGAACAAGCCCTCGTTTTGATAGTACCATTCGAGTACGTCGCCGTTGAGTGTGTTGGTGACGACTGCCTGAAAATTGTCGATAGAGATCTCATTGCTGATCATCCGCTGTTCAATTATTTTCAAGTATTTCTTTGCGTCAATTGGAGACGATCGGTCACGAGACGGAAACGAAATATTCCAGGATTTGACAAGACGAGTAATATCGTACCGTCTCATAGAATTGGACCCATTCATATTTGAGGTTCCCGCTGGAATTGTATAAGTATTATACCAGGCTGACGGCTGTGCATGTGGATATGACTGGGCTTGTGAGTGTGTATTGGTGTATACAGGTACGTTATTACTGCTGAGTGGATGTGTGCACGTGTACGGGAGTGTTGGCTGAACATTCATATGCATTGGTAACGTATGAATTGGTGGTGGGACCACTGGGTGCGCGTACGGTTCACGCGCAGGCAAGCCAGGCATGGCGAACTGCTGTTCGTTCGCTTGCGTTGCTGAAATGGGTGCATGTGGATGTGGGATAACCGGGCGAGTAGAGAGGGGATTTGCTGCTTGTGACGTCACAGTGGCAGCAGGGAATAACTCTCTGGGCATCCACATGCTCGATGCGTCGGGTCGAAAAGTTGGGGGTGGCAATTGAGCACCTGGGGGTCGCAAGACCGTGCTCGATATTCGTAGTAAATGCTGACGTTCTGCCCGCAAAGCTTCAATTTCTGTCTGAAGCCCAGAAACTACATTTTGTAATACGGCAACGGAGGTCGTATTTTGAGATTCCGAAATTGGCACAACCCCACTAACGTTGTGATGGTGTATATTCATAGTGTCACCCGAACTAGTAATAGGGACATCGTTATTATTATTTATGACTTGACTTTGGGTACAGAGGGTACTGTTGTGTACGTCATCGTTCTGCGTAAGATCAACAAGATCTTCCACCGCGCTCGATGTAGTAGGAAAGTGTATAAGATTGTCAAAATTATTGGCCGAGGTAACTGGGAGAGATGGTTGCGAGATCGGCGTTCTCGGTAGCGTCATTTTGGCGGTAAACTGTCTCAGTAAATTCTTTTATAATAATGATTTATTAAATTTTATTATTGATAGATTTTATTTAATCCGAACTGATAATAATCTTGTCGGATTATAAATTAATTTAGTTAATTATTATTTTTCAAATCTTCTTAAAACTGTAAAGATTATTTATTAATAATTTAATAATTTATTTAAGTTATTAAAATTCTTGATGACTAATAAATTCTTGTATATTACTTTAATGACTTATTTTGGTTATTGAGATTTTCAATGACTCACAAAATTTTATTTATTACTGTAGAGATTGTATCGATAATTTACTTAAGTGCTTAGTTTATTTAGAGACAATTTGGTCGAGCAAAAGATATTTTTATTTTAAACCGGAAACGAATATAGTAATCTTTTGTATTGTAACGAAAGTTATAAATCTCTTCGTTTAGAAAATATTCGACCCAAAGTTTTATTTTAATATTTTAAGTATTTTATTTTACTATTTACTTCGAGCTGTCTTTGTGCGTAAGCAAAGAATCATAAACTGTAAAGGAATAAATACTAGCGTCTCGGGTTACGACGCGTGTAGCTAGTATACGCTCAAGGTCAAAATATAACGAAATTCTTACAGGAACGATACCGGCACACAATATTACAATGATAAATACTTTAAAATGAATAATTTAAAATAAGTAGCATAAATAATTAATCGATAAATGAAATAAATAAAAGAAGCAATTAAATATTTTATAAAATTTTGATGCGGATGATAAATGAAAAAATGAAATGAAACGATGAATGTAGAGAATTTAAAATTTTATACTGGTAAGAAATTTTTGAAATTATCAAAGAAAAGTTTTATGGAAATTTTTACAATGAAGCCGTGAGAAAAATTGATAAAATTTTCTATTGCCCGTTTGAACTACTGCAAAGTCCCTGTTCGAGCGCCAGTTGAGACAAATCGCTTTTAACATTCGCGATTTTTACCAGCAGCCACCAGAATTCGCGGGTTGAACCCTGGCTTAGGCTGGCCTCTAACAAATTTTTTATTTACTTGGACAGAGCAATGGGCGAGGGTTCTTGCAAAGCAAGGACCCGCACTTATTCAAACTCGGCAACGTTATGAAAAGATCATCAACTTACCTCACGACTTATTAATTAACAATAGGTTTCTTATAGTAAAATAAACTTATCAGTTCTTAAGTAATAATACTATTCTTAATAAACGATTTAATAATTCTTACCAGTAGAATAGGAAAATAAAGAGTGTGAATGAAAAATAGAATGAGAGAAATTAACTATAAAATGCAAGTTTATTGCCAATTATAATAATATTCAGTTACTTACAATAAATACTGCGCAATTTACAATGAATGCAATGTCCTCGTAGGTACAGAAAATACAATGGTTCCTCCCAGTGGACTGACGCAGTTATACACAATATTTAATTTTTAACTAATTATAATAATTAATACCGCGAACAATTCGTCGGTAACGCACAATATGATTTATTTTATTCAAACTTGCTTTAGAGTAATTTTAATAAGTTTATAATATTTTATTAGAATAATATTGCAAGTAAAATTGCCAGAATAATAAGTGAAATGATATCAATGTAATTAATAGAAAAGAATCGCAATTGAATACTAGATAACAAGTCTAGACGCTAAGTGATCCAGGATCGAAGTGATTGACCGATAATTGAGGGTCTGGGACTCTCCTCTAAACTATCCCCACTTCACCCCTACGGACATGCGTCGACGTGAAAATTAAGTCATGTGACCATGGCACTATGACGTACTGAATTTAGGCGGCAACGAGACGGAGAAAATTGGGAACCGCAAGGCTGAGGACGACGAAGACAATTCACATTGTCTCAATATATATATATATGTATTAGGGTATCCCAAAAAAACCAAATATTTTTTTTTTTAACTTTTTATGGACTGAAAAGGTATTTTACATTTTATAAAAAAAATCCTCACCAAATTTCAGCCAGACATCTTTAAAATTGAGCTATCAGAAAGGGGGGTCCCCTTTCCTACTTAAAATACACGCGAATTATTTTAATTTCAATTTTTTGTTATTAAGACTATTAAAAACTTTTTTTTTTAAATTCCGCCTGGTATAATTCCGAAGGAAATTAAAATCTTTTGAAAAAAAGTGCTGCTGCATTACGTATGACAAACGAACTGGGAAAAAGTTACGGGGCTTCAGAGATCGACAAAAATTTAGTTTCTTAGTGTTAAATTATTTTTTGTTCTCCCGAGTCGAAATATAAGAACTGTTTTAACCGTAGAAATATCCAAACCCTTTGAAGTTCGATTTACCGCCTTAGACTACGCCTGTTTTGACCGTAGAAGACAGCCTGGATAGAAAGTACGGTTAAAACAGGCCTTCTGAGATCTGTTTTGACCGTAAATGTTATCCAAATAGTTATTATTGTTATTATTTTTCCAACACCGTTTTAGGGGAAGGGGGGGGGCAAAATGGGCCCCATGGGGCAGAGTGGGCCCCTTAAAATTTTAAAAACTTCAAAAAATATGGGGGCACAGTGGGCCCCTCAAAATTTTCTATACGTCAATAAATTCGGACGGATAATAAGCTTATTGAAATTTCTTAAATAATGAAGAATAAAATAGACCACCAAAACTGTTCATTAAATATAATTTATCAAGAAAGTTAAAGATACACGCTGAAAAAAAAAATGCTAACTATTACCATCTCGCGATAGGGAATGATTACCATCGTGTATGTGATAATTATTATCATGTATTTATGTTAACAATTCGTTTCTCGTATAGCAACAATTACTATTGCCGATAGTAATAGTTACCATCTAGATCGTAATATTTCTTATGTCTGAAAAATTTTTAATTTTTTCTTCTAAAATAGTAATGGTTGTCATCACGGATAAGAATGATTACTATCTAGATACGAATGCTTACCATCTTCGATAGTAATAGTTAACATAAAAGAATGAGAATCATTAAAATGTAAGGATAGGAATAGTTACTTCATTAAGATGACAAGTATTACCACTTTCTTTTCAGCGTGTAGGAGAGCCTGGGGCACGAGGGTCCCTTTCTCAAAAAATTATAAAAAAAATTTTTTTTTTATTTTCCTTCAAGTTATGACCTCTATAACGTTTTTATCATATTTAAGGCCAATATGTGATATTTGGGGTGAAATGAACCACTCGAAAAAAATTGAAAACGAAAAATAAAAAATTTTTTCGTCACAATTTTTTTTTCGGGTGGTCCATTTTGCCCCACATCTTAAATAATTGCCTAGAATATGATAAAAACATTACGGAGGTCATAACTTGACGGAAAATAAAATAAATAAATTTTTTGCCTAATTTTTGTGGGGGGCCCACTCTGCCCCTAATTTTTGATTATTCAATTTTAATCGACGCAGCATAATAAAGTGAAAATAAGTATCAAGGGCCTAAAAATAAGTAAACGCGATAAAAAACTCAACGATATTTCAATTATTTTCCTTAAAGGGCCCACTCTGCCCCCCCCCTTCCCCTACAACGAAACCAGACGTAGAGTAATAATAATAATCATAGTAAGGATAATAAAAATGAGTATGCAAATAGTCTTTGAAATCTACGGACGCACTCTCTTAAGATGAATCAGTGAAAAGTGCTGCAAATCAGTGAATATTCACTGTATAGACAGTTATAAGTATACCACTTATTCAAACAGTGGTATACTTACAACTGTTTATACAGTGAATATTCACTGATTTGCAGCACTTTTCACTGATTCATTTTAAGAGAGCGGGTCCGAGTCTTACTTTAAGTCACTTTTTTATTCTTTTATATAATAATAATAACAATAATAATAAATTAATAAATCATTATTTTAATATATTAAAACAATCATAAAATATTATATTAATAATAAAACAATTATTATTAATATTAATAATATTATTGTATAAGATTCTTCCCAATTCAATAATTATGATAATATCCGGAGATACTATCTATACTCAATACTAAAAACTAAAAAAAGTTAGAAAGTTCAAGAGTGCACACCTCAATCGCTCATTTTATTATTAATTATTACTTTTATTTAATTTTTATTTAATAACATCAGTTTTTTTTTAATTATGAATTTTTCGATTCACTTTTTATATTATTAATTATGTTTTTTTTTTTTTAATTCTTATTTTCAGTTTAATTTTTTTTTTTTTTTTTTCTAAAAATCCCGCGTTTTTGGCTAAGATCTCTCTCTTGAATATTCGACCCAATCGACTGTCATTTGTAAAGGCGTGACTTACGACTCGGTTATATGGGCTAACTAAAGATTTCGCTTGCATAGCGGTTGCGTAGCGTTGCGGTTATCGCATAAGTCTGGCGAGCGTTAGGTGATAGGTTCGAATCCCGGGAGTTGCGATTTTTCGTCGATTATTTCTTTCTTCGGTAATTTTAATTTAATTAATAGCATTAGTGTACTAAGTCCTAGAATCTAGTAGATATCCTGCCTCTTTCAGATCCTAGCTTCGGAAGTTCCTCGAACTTTAGAATAAAAATATTTCTATGTTAGGTTTTTTTTTGTATTTGATTCAACTTTAATTATTTCATTCTGTATTTATAATTTTATAATAATTATGATTTCATGATTAAAACAATGCTGCCGCTTCTAACGTGATGACGCATTTTTATTTTCTTTACTTCTTTTATAATAAATAATTACTATTTTTATTGCTATTATTAATAATAATAGTAATATTATTAAAAAAAAAAATAAATAAATAATGGGCCTGAGTACACGGAAAAAACGACTCTGTCAAAATAACAGTTAAAACTGTCAAACTGACAGATTTGCCGCTGTCAACCCAAAACTGTCAATTTAACAAATTTGGAAATGTTATTTTCACATTGTGGAAACTGTCAATCTGAAACTGTCAATTTGACAGTTTTTCGGTGCAATAATCACATTCAAAAAATGCAAAATTCAGTAAAAAAAAAAGTGTGGAATTTATATTAAAGCAATAATTGAAATTGTTTTTAATGAGTAAAAATTATACATTTCGTAAAATGTAAACAGTACATCAAAAAATATTCTAAAAATTGAAGTTTTAATTAAAAAAATTAGGTATTTATGTAAAATAATTGTTCAAATCTGCAAACAATAGAAAGTAAAAACCATTAAAATACATATAGGGGGGGGGGGGCAAAACGGGGTACCCCCAAAATTTTATAAGAAAAAAAAATTTTTTTTTTTTTCGTCTAATTTCTATAAATCCGAAATATTTGTGTACTTTTACCCTTACGCATGACACCTGGGGCAATATGGACCAGCCGAAAATTCGGAGAAAATGATTTTTTTAAATTTTTATCGTCAAACTCAAAAAAATTCAATATATTAATCCATTTTTCAGCTGATTTTTTATAGCTGGGGGAAAATTAGCCACTAACAATATCCAAAAATAATGATTTATTTTCTTAACTGATTAAATTATTTAAATAATGCAAGATAATTTGTAATTTGTAAAAAATTAAAATTCACGTTCTTTGGGTTCAAAATAATTCATAAGAATGAAATTTGGTTTGTAAATTTTATATAACTTTATAATCAACTTTTTACAAATTATTTTTGTGAATTTGACAGTTTTTATCTGTAAATTTGACATATTATGGTTATGTTAATTTCACAGATTATATCTGTTAATTTAACAGTTTTTCTTTGTAAATCTTACAAATTCTATCCATGTCATTTTGACATTCCCATATCTGCCATTTCCACATATTATTTTTTTCCGTGTAGGATTCGAAACCGCGCCCTCCGACCTGAAATAATATTAACATTATTATTGTTATTATTATATTTAATATTATGATTATTCAACGTCTGGTCTCACCGTAAACTCGGAATATTGGGACAAAACTCCCCGAGTTACGGTTAAACCAGACGTACGCTGATACAGTACCCAATAGCTTGAGGTCTGTTTTGACCGTAAATTTTTCTGGAATTAAGTCGAGAAAAATTTACGGTCAAAACAGACCTTAGATTTCGACTCGGGTTGTTTCATTTCTATTCTATCTAAATTTGAAAAAAATTTTTTTTTCAAATTTCGACAAGTACGTTCTTTTAGGAAATTTATTTTCCGATAAAAAGTATTTTATATCATATATACGTCAAATGAATGAGAAAGAAGTTACAGGTTTTAAATTTTCTCATTTATTTGACGTATATATAATATCAAATACTTTCATAGAAAATTAAATTTCCTACGAAAACGTGCTTGTTGAAAATCGAAAAAAAAATTTGTTGATGGAATAAAAATTAAAAATAACAAAAAAAAATTTAACACTTAGGAAACTAAATTTTTGTCGATCTTTTAAGCCCCGTATCTTTTTTCTAGTTTGTTTGACGTACATAATGCATCAGCACTTTTTGTAGAGAATTTAACTTCCTACGAATTTATACCAGGTGGAATTTAGACAAAAAATCGGTTTATCAGTTGACCCTATGGGCCAGCCCCAAAACTTCCCGCTCTTCAAGCGCGAAAATACTTTTGTATACCGTTCTTTTCGAAAGAAAACGTTTTTCACTGTTATTTCTCCAACGATATCTCTCAATCAATTCGATGAATTGAGACGAGTTTAGAGGTAACAAAGTTTTTCGAAAATTTCATCATGGAGACAAATACAATAGTTATATTTCTATGAAATCCACTTAAGAGAAGAAACAAACAAAATTATTTTTAAATCAAATGTACCCTCAGAAATCAATTTTGAATCAGTGACAATATGAAAATAATTGATAAAACATGCCAGTGTTTACTTTTTTCGTCTTACTAATTCAGCTTTCTTACAAAAATAATATGAAGCATTATTAATGTCAAACGCACGTGCATCGAAATTATAATAAATATATAAGTGAGTCATGTGCATCCGCATCTGCAGGATTATTTATTAGGTTCCATTGAAAAACCTGTAGGTCTGCGGTATGTGTCAATATAATATATAATAGAATAATGCTTGTTGTTGACAATACAAACTCTGGATAGTGTATAGTATTACATTCCGCACAACCTAGTACAGGATATGGAGGACAAAGAAAAAAGTATGTATAGTCAATTCGTTTTGCAAGATTATCATTCAACTGGAATTAAATTTGGTATAATCTATCTATGCATATATATATATATTAGGGTGATTCATTTCCGCAAAAAATTTTTTTTTCCTAAGTGCTCAACCAAAATCTCAATCTACATCGAAAAAAAAAATTTTTTTCACCAAGCATGAGCTCTTAATTTCAATGCTAAGTACTTACTATTTCAATTTGATTTTTTCCCATTTAAAATACACGTAAATAAAATTACTTTTTTTTTAACTTTCTAATACTCAGCTGCGTTTCATAATATCAACGCGGTTTTGGTCGCAATTTGTAGGGCATTTGATGCTCTTCAAAAGTGTCTATAGTTACTTAGCTGTTATTCCAACTGTTTCACTTGCGTCAGTTGTGGAACTCATTTTTCCTATGAAATTGGCCTTTATTGGCTTGCAGCACATAAACCAATGAAACTACACTAAAATTGCTAATGAGAATTTTATAGGAAATTTTATTCCCTTCTAAAGAAGTCCCATGAATCAAGTCACTAAAGTCCTTAGTTTTCGAGTTATAATCATTTTTATAATTTGCGAAATAAAATATCAATTGTAATTGTTTTTCTTTATATTATATTTTTTAAATTATTAAAATGACTATAACTCGGGAACTAAGGTAAAGGACCCTGTTGTTGACCATGACCCAGTATCTGACCTTTTAAACTTTTTTTTAACTTACTTAAAAAACTATAACTTAAACAAGAAAATCCATTTTTTCTTAATTTGTAGTAATCTATTCTGAGCCTAATTAATGGCAATTTAAAAAACATAGAGATTATTAACTGAATAAAAAAAAATGTTTTAGTCGTAGGTGGCTGAGGAAGCCATTTTTTCAATGTAGTCTAAACAGTTGACGTTGGAAGGTGCGACAGTTAAATCTGTGCACTAATTATCATATCAGTAAAAAAATTTGATTATAAATGTATGGATAGATCAATATTTAATTAAAATTTATTTTAATATATGGGGCGTTCCACGCCAAATCGACACCATTTAGCTTTTGCATCTCGGATTTTTTTGAAACTTTTTTATCTTTTAGTATAGGTTGAAAGAGGCCCTCATGATTTTTTTCAAATTTTTTCCTCCAACCGTTTTCGAGATATTGAATTTTGAAAAATATAGAGATTTTTTTTTCAAATGCCTACAACTTCGCGAAAAGTAGTTTAAATAAAATTTTCATGGTGACAAAATATGTGTGTTTTTAAACATCTTTTCAGTAAAAAATAAAAAAAAAAATTTTTTGAACCACGCTACTATTGAAATTTTAAATTTTAAGTATAAATTGTCGATTTACCAAAAAAACGTACTGATCGATTTTTCTCATAATTTTTCACAGCAAACTGTCACCTTTTCTACAACTTTTTCAGCGACGCTCATAATGGGATAACGATGGGATCTATTTTTTTTCGATTTTTTAAATTTCACATTCCAGTTTTTTTTAAAGAAAAATGTGTAAAAAAAATATCATGCTCAGGATTTACTATTAATAATTATCTGACACACAATTATCATCAAAATTTTCAAATTTTATTTCCACAGAAAAATTATTAAACGTGTAAGGAAATAGATGAGAATTAATAATAATTTTTCTGTGGAAATAAAATTTGAAAACTTTGATGATAATTGTGTGTCAGATAATTATTAATAGTAAATCCTGAGGATGATATTTTTTTTACATATTTTTCTTTAAAAAAAACTGGAATGTGAAATTTAAAAAATCGAAAAAAAATAGATCCCATCGTTATCCCATTATGAGCATCGCTGAAAAAGTTGTAGAAAAGGTGACAGTTTGCTGTGAAAAATTATGGGGAAAATCGATCAGTACGTGTTTTTTGTAAATCGACAATTTATACTTAAAATTTAAAATTTCAATAGTAGCGTGGTTCAAAAAAATTTTTTTTTTTATTTTTTACTGAAAAGATGTCTAAAAACAAACATATTTTGTCTCTATGAAAATTTTATTTAAACCACTTTTCGCGAAGTTGTAGGCATTTGAAAAAAAAATCTCTATATTTTTCGAAATTCAATATCTCGAAAACGGTTGGAGGAAAAAATTTAAAAAAAATCATGAGAGCCTCTTTCAATCTATACTAAAAGATAAAAAAGTTTCAAAAAAATCCAAGATACAAAAGCTAAATGGTGTCCGATTTGGCGTGGAACGCCCCATATGTATAAAATATATTAAAATGAGCTTTGTTACTAAAATTTGAGGTACAATAACTAGGCTCAATTTTAAAGGTGTGATGGAGTTGTTGACCCCCAAATTCTAACCTACGACGAACGAGGTTATCTATTGAATTACATGTTTATAAAATGTAAAAATAACAATATTTATATAGTTTTCTTAAATTATTTTTCATTCTTTTTTATAATACCGGTATAAATTGACATTTAATATTTATTTTTATAAATAAAAGATCATATTAGATCTTGAAAGTATCTTTTTGGAGTGATAAACAAGAGAGAAAAAAAAATAACCTAGAGTGGCTTAACAAATGATTTTAATTTTTTCATTTCTGCAGTGTTTTATAACATGACTATCTATTTATATTGTAAATATTTAAAAAAATATGTATTTGTTATAATACATATGTAATTTATTTATCTAAGCAATAGTTTTAGTTTATTCAAACTTAGTCAGTACTTCATAATCATGGTTTAATGTGAGGGTCAGAAACCAGGCCACTGTGAAGGTCAGAAAGTACGACCTGAAGAATTCTGACGGTCAGAAACTGGGTTTCTGAAAGTCAATTTTTAAAACGTTATTTTAAATTATCAATCCAATTCAAATAATTATTTTATGCATATGACTTTATTTAACAAACCCTAAACGAGTCGATGAAAATTGTTTTTTCTCATTAATTTAAATTTACATTAACTATTATAGTATAACCTCAACTGGCACTCTTAAAAGGTCAGAAACTGGGCCCCTTACCTTATGGACTTTAGCAACTTGATTCATAGGACTTTTTTAGAAGGGAATAAAATTTCCTATAAAATTCTCATTAGCAATTTTAGTGTAGTTTCATTGGTTTATGTGCTGCAAGCCAATAAAGGCCAATTTCATAGGAAAAATGAGTTCCACAACTGACGCAAGTGAAACAGTTGGAATAACAGCTAAGTAACTATAGACACTTTTGAAGAGCATCAAATGCCCTACAAATTGCGACCAAAACCGCGTTGATATTATGAAACGCAGCTGAGTATTAGAAAGTTAAAAAAAAAGTAATTTTATTTACGTGTATTTTAAATGGGAAAAAATCAAATTGAAATAGTAAGTACTTAGCATTGAAATTAAGAGCTCATATTTGGTGAAAAAAATTTTTTTTTCGATGTAGATTGAGATTTTGGTTGAGCACTTAGGAAAAAAAAATTTTTTGCGGAAATGAATCACCCTAATATATATATATATATATATAAAGAAATGATGTGTTAGATTATAAGTTTAACCCTCGAAGATTCAACGAACCAAACATTATTTGATCTGCTAAATTATACGAGTGGTCTGTAGATAAACAACAGAAGACAAGTGGATTCAGTCTTCGTATTTTATTATATCCGTTCTGCTTCGGATTCTCATCATCTTGACATAATGCGCGCGTGTGTGTGTGTCTTTTGCTGGAATAAGATATATGTTTAACGAAAAACTTTGGGGATGAGTTATATATCATGAGGTATATTATAAGGGTGTATAACAGAAATAGTTGAAAAAGGATAGTGACTAGAAAAGATTTTGTGGGCGACTTATGTACGTGTGCTGTGCGTCACAGCCGTAGAGAAAAATATTAAGGGTTAGGCACGTCTACATCACAAAGTCTCTGTAAGTTAAGATTTGCTCGAGAGGCCTTGCTAAGTAATGTACTTATCGTTGAATCGCAGCCTACTGGCAAACCGTGTGTTGACGTCCTTACAATTTTTTTTTAGCAACTATTTTAAGGATGCATTAGAAAATATAAATGAGAGAAAGCACTATAGTAAATTTTTTTTTTTTTTTTTTGAGAGAGAGAGAAAGAGAAAGAGAGAGAAGCGAAAAAAAAGAAGATACAGCTATCAACTATGCTTTTATAAATGTACTGAAATAAATACCCTCGCAACCTTGAGCTCACCGTGGAAATACCGTGGAAACACTGTGTTTGTGGAAACACCGTGCAACCTATGCAGTTTCCACGCTGTTTCCACGGTTGATTTGTTACATTTTTCCACGATGTTTCCACGATAGTTTTTTGCTGAGTCCACGGTGTTTCCATACCAAATTTACGGTAAAGACACAATGAATAATCACCGTGATTTCACGCTGAATCCACGTTCGTTACACTTTGAACCCATAGTTAATCCACGATGATTTCATTGGGCTTATGTCATTGATCCACAGTGAAAACACGATATATTTACGATGGGTTTGCAATTAGTTTTTGCAATGATTAAACGAAGAATCCACGGTAAATTCGCGGTGATTATATAATAGTTACACAGTAATAACATCGAGAATTTACGATGAAAACTCGATAATCTAACAGTAACAACATACTGTCTATGAGAAATTAACATAAAAAATCAATTGTGTTGCATCTACTTAACTGGGAAACTCTTATCAATATTATCTGATTGAATAATTAAAAAAAAAGCGCTTATGAGAGCTTACCTATGACAGTTAAATGAACATCTTATTTATATTTATATCCAACAATTTCTATTAAAATAAATAAAAATGTCTTTAAATATTTTTCCAATAATTTGATTTCTGTCCACTCAATATCAAAATTATTAGGATTTTTTTATTTTTTAACTGGTTAAATTTTCAATTCTGATTTAAAATTATAAAACGATTAAGTATAAACTATTAATAATTAAATAATTCTATATAGTTACAATTTAGCGATGTATATATAAGGGTTGGCCAAAAAACAACTAATTTTTTGAAGTTGACTTCTTTTGGCGCGTTTAGTAGAGAGTGAAATTGAGAGCTGCACGCGCAAGCGTACCGCAAAAACGACATGATGAAGTTGGCCACCAAATATAATTGAAAGGGAATATTTATTTTACTGACTATTAGGTTAACTCGTATACAGAATAATCGCAAGGTATCCAACAAAACATGTGGTTATATTTGGAATCGATAGAAAAGCCAATGTACGAAAAACATTTCATATACATTAATTATATAAAACGTGAATTATTTATATAAATATATTATCTATAAATTTTTCCTAAATTATGGCGTAAAAAACGTATCAGTGATAAAAAAATTTGTTAAAACTTTAAATGTTTTAAAAATTTGAGGTTAATTTTTTAAATTGTGTAAAACCTTTGAAAGTTTTAAGTATTTGAACTTGATTTTATGTAAGTATTATTTTTAATAAGTTAATGAAATAATTACTAATTTAAGTAATAAGTAATTGAATATTTCATAATACATATTTATTTTTAATGAATAATTAAAACGAATTTTCATTATTTTTAATGAGTAATTTAAGACAATTTTAACAAATTCTAACGCAAAAAAAAAATATATAATAACAAATTTAATTTTACGAGAAAGAGAAATAATTAATTTTTATTTTTTTGAGAAGAAAAAATCATATAACAATAAATTTTATTTTAAAAGAAAGAGAAATAATTTTTTTTTTTTTTGGCGAAAATAAAGAATTTCATTCAATATTAAAAGATTTTAGTAAATGCATTAATTTTAGAGTTACGTTACAATTATTTACAATTAACAACTGTAAATAAATAAATTACACTCAATAATTTTATAATATTTTACCCCTTTTGTAACGAAAGAAAAAAAAATATAAATTGAAAACAAAAAGTAAATAAATGAATTATATTTTAAAAGAAAGGTAAATAATTTATTTTTGCAAAAAAATTAATTATTTCTTTTTCTTGGAAAATTAAATTTGTTATTATATATTTATTTTTTGTTAGAATTTGTCAAAATTGTCGTAAATTACTCATTAAAAATAATGAAAATTGTTTTTAATTATTTATTAAAAATAAATATGTCTTAAGAAAATATTCAATGACTTATTACTTAAATTAGTAATTATTCTATTAACTTATTAAAAATAATACTTACATAAAATAAACTTCAAATACTTAAAACATTTAAAGTTTTCACACAATTTTTAAAATTAACTTCAGATTTTTAACAGACTTTTACAGCTTTGACACAATTTTTATCACTGATAAATTTTTTACACCATAATCTAGGAAAAATTCATAAATAATATTTTTATATTTATATATATATAATTCACAATTTATAATTAATATACATGAAATGTTTTTAATAAACTGGCTTTTCTGTCGATTTCAAATATAACCACATGTTTTGTGATAAGTATGATAGTTTATAGTGATAAGTATGACAGTTTCGCCGGACAAGTAAAATGATTTTGGAATTTACTACAACTTGACTTCAAACTCCAATAACTTTTGAACAGATGGGTTTATCAAAAAATGATAAGAAACTTTTTGTAGAACGTTTAATTTTTTACGAAATAATATCTCATAGTTCTGAATGAAAATTATGAAAATCTAACTTATTATACACGTTACTCAGACGTAAATAATGAAAAAAATATGTGGTGTTAAATTTAATAAAATATGTTTTAGTTATAGAATGTAATTATAATAATAACGATTACTAATATTAGTATATTGACTACTGCTTAAGTTATTGAATGACTTAAATTTAATCTAAATATTGTAATCTTTAGCATTATCAATATAATTAATATTATTATAAAGGCTGTTTTGTAATGTTTTTATGTTTTGAAAAAATAAATTATTCTTTAAATGAAAGCGTATTTGTAATTAAATAATGATATTAGTGTGGATATCGTAAAAAAATTCGAGTTTAGCTACACAGCGGTGTACGGCTGCCTGGATTTTATAGAATGTTTCTACGGTGAATTTATCGCATAATAATTGCGAACCCGTTGAATTATCATTGACAAACTTCTACTAAACCATGGTACATTTAGCGTATTTTCAGCATTACTTCACTATGTGTTTGTCGTGGAATGACTGTGGGAACACCGTGGAAACACATCAGAAATATTGGGGAAACGTAGTCAAATTGCTATGGAACTACTGTGGTTTCATCGTGGAAAAATGGAACAAATCCACGGGGTTCCCACCGAGCATTTACGGTGAGTCTGTAGAGTTTCCACGGTGTTTCCACGGTGAGCTTAAGGTTGCGAGGGTATGTAAAAGATGAATTAAAAACTATGTTATGAGTCTTGAATTAGAATGAATGTTGTATTATTATACGAATTCATACACTACACATTCATATCTGAGTACAAAAAATTTGAAACGATATTTGTGCTGATAGAGGTAAGGTAAGTGACCCCTCTATCGGCCAGGCCCCCTTTATTGGCCACTTGGTCGAAAAATCGATATATTTCCACAATAAGTACGTATTGATACATAAATAGTTTTTTAAAAAAAAGTAAAATCAATCTAGCTTAGATTAAACATACTTTGATTATTGGAAAAATTTATTTTTTAATTAAAAAAAAAATAGTAGTGCGTCAGACGCGATTTCTGGTAGTTTCTTATCAGGGAGGTTAAGCATTCGTGTTTTTTCATTAACCGATTATTAATTAAAAATAACACTAAAAGTCCGATTTTTTTTTGTAATCTTATTAGCTCGTTTCATAGTAGTTTTAAGAGTTAAAACTTTAATGATTTTTACCTAATTTATAGTAAAAATAGGGTGGCCAAATATAGATACAAGAAAATTACCTCTGTATGCATTATCGGCCACCTTAGTTTTATATTTTTTTGAGGTTATTAACATTTATGTGCAAAATAGTCAATTTAATTTTTTAATGTCAAAATAAATAAACAAATTGATTAAGTTATATTTCAAAATAAATATAAATATTTATAATAGATTAAAATAAATTATATACATCCAATCAGCTAAAATTTTATCTAAAAGGTGGCCAATAGAGGGGACAGCTAGGAGGCCAATAGAGGGGACAGCTAGGCCAATAGAGGGGACATTAGGAATTGAAGTTATTTTTATTTATTATTAAATTTCTAATAAATATTTTTACATTTATTCTTTTTTAATTTGAAGTTAAATGTATACGCTTCAAGTTTCTATCATTGTTTTATACATGAATTGTCTTTTTATACTTTACTTCTTAATTCGAAAAAAAAAATACGCTTAACTGGCCAATAGAGGGGTCACTTACCTTAGTAATTGAAAAAGCTTCCGATGGTCAAACGAAGACATTTGTGTTAAATTAAGAAAAGATCGAAGTAAGTATAGAAGGAGACAGTATCGTATTACTTGACATATTTTTGATGATATATTTACCTGCTTTTGTCACACGAGTGTTTCACCATGAGAATATCGTCCAAAATTGCAATAATATAATGACAGAAAAAAAAGAAATTTTGCAGTAAAACTTTAGTTGAATTTTATTTTATGTATGGAGATCGAGCTGTCTTGTACAAAGATTGATGTATTTCTACAACTTGAAAAGACTAACTTAAAGTCTAGATACAATTTTCATAAGAGCGAAGAGTAGAAAAAAGGGCGTATATTTGAGCGGCAGTAATGAAAAACTTATATTAAATATAAATAACTCATTTTACGTGAAATGTTTGTTTGATTTTTTTTTTCTTTTCCAGCTAAAAATACTATTTACTGAATTTCACAACCTTATAATATATGCGGAAGGTGTAATTATCACTTTTTTTAGTTTTGAATTTTTTTCTAAATTAAAAAAAATCATAATAAACTATGTCAAAATACTCTATTGTAAACACAGCGCCCAGACTACATTCGAAACGCGCGGTTTCTCAATAACCAATCACAACGCAAGTAGTTATATGTTTACACTTAATACTTTTATGTCGTATCCATTAGTAAACTTTATTTACGTTCGGCTGTTACTTAAAATCGCTAAATTTGTCTGGTGATTTGCAGGTATTATCAAAATTACTCAATTAATACGATAATTGAAATTTCACATTGCCAAAAGTATAGTTTTTAAGAATTATATAAAATACGTTTAGAGGGGTCTGGCAATAATTTATAACTGACAAAAAAGTCTGGCACTTTTTTTTTAATTATATAAGACCTAAATTAAAAGATTAAAAAAAAAATTAAGTTGCCAAAAACACATTTTTTTGGATTTTTATTTTTTTGCAAATGTACGCAGTGACACGATTTTATTTTCAAGGTAGCATACAGCCTCGCCACCGCCGAAGTATAGCTGAACGCTTTTATTCGAATCCGGACGCCAATGAAAGAATATAGAACAATACAGAAATACAGAAGACAGAAGGCATGCGCCAACCAATCAAAATAATAACAATAATAATAAGCATATGAATAAAATGCGTAACCATTCTCCCAGCGCTACAAAATTCAAATTCATACTCAAAGTACTTAGTAAGATCTGCTGAGTTAAATACAATTTTTACCTAAAAAAATCAATTAAAATATTATTAAAACAAAATCTTATATATAAACAACTAATAAGTATAACAATGGGTCGGATGAGACGTGTGAGCAGCGTGTGCTGCCCTCTGTTGTTCACCGACCTGATGCGAGACTGCCGCGATATTTAAATATCGTGACACTTTTGTAAACTTTAAACGCTTTTCATTCCAAATCAACGTACTGTTTTGCAAAATTACAACTCGTGTATAATAAATGAAAATTTATGGCAAAATTACGAGACACTCTGTAATTCTACGATAAAATTTGTAAAAAAATTTAAGGTATGTAAAATTTCAATGATTTCATTGTAATATTAATCACAATATTTTGTTGTAATTTTACTGAAAATTGTATAAAATTGAATTACAAATATTTTTTGTAAATTTTCAACGCATTTTATTAAATATCAATGTACTATTTTGTAAAATTACTACTTGTGTACGATTTATAGACAAAGATCGTAAAATTACAACTCATTTTAGTAGTTTCCCTAACGCATCATGGAAAATTACTCAAATTGTGTTATAATCTTGTATTGACATACATTGATTTGTATTTTTACTACACAACTGCTTTATAAAAATATTGTAATTTTGCAAAAATTTTGAACAGTGTGTATATACTCATGCCATAAATTAAAGGAACAGAAAAATTTTAGAAATTTTTTAAGTGATTTTTGCAAAACTGTAACTCCGTGAAAAATAATCGTATCGGGATTTAAAAAGAAGCGTTTTTTAGCTTGAAACCTCTAGTTTCAGTGCATTTTTATCTTTTTTTAGAGCTTCAGCTATTGCACAAACATGAGAAATGCCGCGAGGATAAAATTTTCTGAATTTTTTCTTTTCTTTGAGAGTCCACGAGCTGCGAAAAATTTTTTTCAACTAAATCTATGCAGAGGTGGTATTGCAAATTTATTCAGCTTCAATTCACCTTTTTTTTAACTTCGTAGGACAATTTGTCGCAAAGATATCGGGCTTTAAACAAAAAATGATCTTTTTAGCTTTGATCATCGATATTTTAGGTACCAATGATAGCACAATAAATTCGAGGGTGACGTTAAAAAATTGAATAAATTTTCTACAAGACCCTATCATCATTTTTTGAAAAAAATTTCTTTTTTGTTTTTAACATCCATTAGAAGTACGAAAACATGACTTTTTTGAGTTTTTTAGTAAATCAACCGCTACTATGTAAACATCGATGAAAAAACTAATGTTGCCAGGGACTTTTGTTAGCTTAGTGTACCCTTACTAACCATATATATTTTCAAATTGATCTATCGAACCGTTGTTTGAGGGTAATCGATCAAAGTTTTGCTAAATAATTAAAGGAACAAGTTTTGTTCCTTTAATTGTGTAATGATCATCAAGATTAAAAAAATTTTTTTTTTTACTTTTCCTTAATTTTTGCGTTGGTTAGCCACTAAATGTGAGGATAAGAGAAAAAAAAATCGGTCTGTCGGTTGACCCTGCGGGCCAGCCCCAAAACTTCCCGCGTATTTCAAGCTCCTTGAGCTCGAAAAACTGTAGAAGATACATTTTCGAACTCTTCGAGCTCGAAAATACTTTTGTATGCTTTTGTTTTCAAAAAATAACGTTTTTTACAATTTTTTCTACAACGATATCTCTCGAACGAATAAACCGATTGAGACGTTTAAGGTGGCAGTCGACGCGTTTTATTGAGTTCTATAACTGATTAAATTTTGAAATTGATTCATCGAGTCATTTTTGAGAAATTTTCAAAATACTAAAAAAAATTTTTTTTTTTAATTCTTTCGACAACGGTTTCTCTTGAAAGAATTAACCGATTTCGATGTTTGAGGTGGCATTCGACGCGGCTTATGAATCTCCAGCGCCCAGTCCATTTTGAAATTAATCCATCGAGCCCGTAAAAAGTTATCCAAAATAAACATTTTTGAAAAAAGTTTATTTTTGGAATATCTCCGAACGAGCCCTGCTGATCAAGCTCAATTTTTTTTTAGCTTCAAGATATTAAAAAACTGCGTCGAATGACACCTTGACAATCAAAATCGGTTGATCCGTTCGAAAGTTATAGATATTTACATACGTACGTATGTACATACATACATACATACACTCGGACATCATCGTGAAATTAGTCAGAATAGCTTTCTAGGACCTCAAAACGTCGACATCTGTTGGAATTTCGATTTTCACAAATCGGACTGAAACCAATAACTTCCCGAATTTTTGAAAATTTGCAATTTTCTTAGCGGGAAGTTAAAAATTCCGTAGATCACGAAAATAATAATTAGAAAGCTCAATTCGCCCGAGTTTTTTAAATAAATAATAACATAACAATAGGGATGCTGAGACGCCGTGTATTTTTATTGAAAAAGTTGTATCTATTAATGTAAATCCCTATGATGACTGGTATTAAATAAAAGGGCGATAACCTTTGAATCAGAAAAGTCTAAAATCAGTCTTTCAAGGTTTATTATATTCGCGAAAAAAATTAATGAAAAAAATAAATAATTTGTTGTTTGCATTTTGCCACGCTGTCGATAACAGAGATGCAGAAACTGAACTACTATCTGGTCATAAAGTATTGACCCTAAATTTAAAACATGAATAACTTGAGTTTAAAAAAATCGCATTAGAACATGAAACATATAGATCGGTAGATTAAAGTATCTTTTACTCCTATCCAAAATTTCATAAACCTAAAAAATTTTTTACCCAAGATATAAACAATTGAAGGTTGAAAAACGTGGTTTTTGAGGGGTATAAATTCAAGCACCAACTTTGGTTGTTTATAACTTGATAAATAATTGTTCTGCTGCTACGCTGATTTTTTTGGTGTATAGTGGATCCTTTCTGAATAGAATTCGAGAAAAAAAAAAATTTTTTTTTTATAAATTATTGCTATAATTTATAATTTATGGTCACGGACTATCTTGGGTTCTAATTAAGATACGAATTTGATTCAAATTTGTATCCACGCAGAAAGCGATATTGAGTATTTTATGTGAACGATGACTGATGCCGATCGCGATTCTTCTGAACTATATGCTTTTTTAGTTTTCATGCAGGTGTTTATGACGGTCGTAGGCTTAAAAACCTTTTGTAAGTGATACATAGCCCATCGGCGTAGTCGCTGAAATATACCTGGGAAACTGTATTTCGCTTTATTGTCCAGTATAAGAACTATGGTCAGAAAATTTAGCAAATAATTTGAGAAGTTTTTGAAATAAAATATTGTTATAATATTATTAAAAATTATTTTACATTTTTTTTGCAACAATGCAGTTTAAATATTTAAAAATATTCTATTCATTTATTAAATGATAGGTTTCGACAATTCAAAATGATTTATTAAGTTGAAAAAAAAAATTTTGGAAAGACAGAAAAAGAGTATAATATAGTTGAATGACTACCTTTACATGTATAAGTAGATCTTGGTATTTTATGACAAATAGTTTTTTCTCCATGTAGGTTTTAGATTTCGAGAGTTTAATTTTTTTTCAAGTATATTAGTCATTAAAGTATTATTATATTTAAATAGAATGAAACTTCATATTTTCTTCAAATATATTTGTTTTCTTAAAGTATGATAATATTTATCCTGTATACTTAAAATCTCATTACAATGAAATAAAGTCTTAAATCGATTTTACATTTGGCTAAGTTAAAATTTTAGTTTGAAATATTTCATCCCTACTCAATTTACCTAATGGTTATAAGTAGTCTTATTTTCTTGTCTACATTAATTTCGAAAAGTTTTTCATCAAGGTTATAACTGTTGTACTTTATACTAAAAAATATTAGTTATTTAATTGCTTTTGTTAGTTAATTAAAATTTTTTTTTCAATCATGCCGCGAATGATCGTTATTGATCACTGTGAGTTCGAAATAATAAGTGCTGGCGGTGGAGGTGATTGTTTCTTTAAATGTATAGCTCAATCCATTAATAAACGAGCTACTCAAGTGCGGCGAAAAGTTGTTTTACATGTTATTCAAAATTGGGATACTTTTTATGATCATGTTCAATTTACATTAGGTATAATAGATCCGAAGGTATATGAGGCTACTATGGGTAAGACAGGAACTTACGCATCAATGATAGAATGTCAGGCAGCAGCAAGTTGTTATAACATTAATATTGTTCTTAAACGTCAGAATGCAGATCACACTTTTTATACTTTTAATTTTAATCAACCATTAAGTAACGCTACAATTTACTTATTGTTTACTGGTCATTTAAATGAACACAGCCTCGACGGCCATTTCGAAATTTTGAAACCTGTTAACGGAATTTACAACAATAGTGGCATTGATAATGATAGATTTAATGATATTAGAGATGAAGATATTAATCATAACAACAATAATAATTGTAATAACAGTTATAATAATAATAATAATAATAATGATAATAATAATAATAATAATAATAATAATAATAATAATAATAATAATAATAATAATAATAATAATAATAATAATAATAATAATAATAATAATAATAATAATAATAATAATAATAATAATAGTAATAATAATAGTAATAATAACCACAATAATAATAATAATAATAATAATAATAATAATAATAATAATAATAATAATAATAATAATAATAATAATAATAATAATAATAATAATAATAATAATAATAATAATAATAATAATAATAATAATAATAATAATAGTAGTAATAATAATAATCATAATAACTGTTACAATAATCGTGATGAATGCAATAGTGTTGAAATTATAAATCAAGAAAAATCAACAAATTCAGATACAGATAGTTCCGACAATGATTCTGAAGACGATTTATTCGACGAGTTTAAAGGAGGAAAAAGTTATTTGACTGAAAGAGAAAAAGTTTTAATTTTGCGAGTAAAAAAATTCTTTGAAAAAGAAAAAAAAGAAAGAAAACCTACAAAATTAACAAATGTAATTGAAAGAACAGCAGACTGTTTACAAATATCTTCAAGTACAATCAAACGTATTTCGAAAAGATATAAAGAAAATAAAAGTTTAAAAACCGCGCCAAAATCTGGTCGACCACCGATTCCATGTGATGTTTTTTTACAAGGAATGATTAGGCGAACTATTCATGGTTTTTACGCTCAAAAAACTTATCCAACTTTAAAAATGGTTCGTCAAAAAATCCAAGAAAATTTTGAAGATTCGCCAGAATTCCAATTATCAACACTCAAGAAATGGTGTAAACAATTGAATTTTACGTATAAAAAATTCAATAAGAAACCCGTGTGGATGGAAAGTGTGTCTGTTGCTGCGCAGAGAGATACTTACCTTCGGAAAATATCTCAGTATAGAAAAAATAATTATAATATTTATTATACAGACGAAACTTGGTGCGGTGCTAGTCATTCAAGAAAGTATGGTTGGATTGAAACAATTAAATTAAGTGATAATAGTAATTTTGATAGTGATCGCTGTCGCGTTCAAAACGTTTTCGGTGAAAAAGGCGGATTCCTGACACCCTCAGGAGCAGGAAAAAGCGTAATCATTTTAGATATCGGTGGTGTGAACGGATTTGTACCAGGTTGCAGACTTTGTTTTATCGGTAAAAAAGGTTCAGCTGATTATCATGACGAAATGAATGCTGAACATTATGTAGAATGGTTTAACCAAGTCTTAAACGTGCTACCAAGCAAATCTGTTATTGTTTTAGATCAGGCACCATATCACAAAATGCTTGACCCGCAATTTCGAAATCCAACTACAGGATGGCGAAAAAACGACATCATTGAATGGCTCAATAATCGTCCTGTACCATTACCTGAAGACGTTGACGAGTTCGCCAATTTAACAAAAAATGAGTTGTTGGAATTATCAAAGCCTTATCGTCATCCACCACGATATTTACTTGGAAAAATAGCGAAGGAAAAACGCGGTGAAGAAGTTGAATTGTTATGGTTACCTGTTGCTCATTGCGAGTACAATCCCATTGAACTCATTTGGGCGTTTGTCAAAAATAAGGTAGCTACAAATAATTCAACATTCAAAATAAATGACGTATTACAGTTATGTAAAAATGCCATGGACAATATTCCTCCTACGCTATGGCCTAAATGCGTTGAACATGCTGAAAAGGAAGAAGGAAAGTCAAGGAAAACATGTTCGGAGATGGACAGCGAAATCGAACCTATAATTATACGACTTGATGAAAACAATGACACAAGTGATTCCGACAGTGATTGTGAATGATCTGACGATTTTTTTTCTATTCTCTTTATAAATAAAACAATTTAAGTGTGATAATATTATGTCTGTTTGTGTGCCATATAACATATATTCAATTTTAGTTCAAGTAAAACAAAACTTTTGTTAATATAAGTAAAATTTACGTTATTTATGTATTTAAAATTTTTTTCTTCATACATTTACAAAATATTTTTGTATTGACAATGATTTTATGATAAAATTAAAATTTTAAGTAATGATAATAAATTTATAAAATTTATGTAATCAAATATATAATAAATTAAAACACCGAGTACATAAAAAATTCTATAAATTGAACAAGCTTAAAAAAATAAATTATATAGTACATAGAAATAAAAATTAGAAATTCTTAAATAAGTTTCCTCAACAATTTATCTACCCTCGCAACCTTGAGCTCACCGTGGAAATACCGTGGAAACACTGTGTTTGTGGAAACACCGTGCAACCTATGCAGTTTCCACGCTGTTTCCACGGTTGATTTGTTACATTTTTCCACGATGTTTCCACGATAGTTTTTTGCTGAGCCCACGGTGTTTCCATACCAAATTTACGGTAAAGACACAATGAATAATCACCGTGATTTCACGCTGAATCCACGTTCGTTACACTTTGAACCCATAGTTAATCCACGATGATTTCATTGGGCTTATGTCATTGATCCACAGTGAAAACACGATATATTTACGATGGGTTTGCAATTAGTTTTTGCAATGATTAAACGAAGAATCCACGGTAAATTCGCGGTGATTATATAATAGTTACACAGTAATAACATCGAGAATTTACGATGAAAACTCGATAATCTAACAGTAACAACATACTGTCTATGAGAAATTAACATAAAAAATCAATTGTGTTGCATCTACTTAACTGGGAAACTCTTATCAATATTATCAGATTGAATAATTAAAAAAAAAAGCGCTTATGAGAGCTTACCTATGACAGTTAAATGAAAATCTTATTTATATTTATATCCAACAATTTCTATTAAAATAAATAAAAATGTCTTTAAATATTTTTCCAATAATTTGATTTCTGTCCACTCAATATCAAAATTATTAGGATTTTTTTATTTTTTAACTGGTTAAATTTTCAATTCTGATTTAAAATTATAAAACGATTAAGTATAAACTATTAATAATTAAATAATTCTATATAGTTACAATTTAGCGATGTATATATAAGGGTTGGCCAAAAAACAACTAATTTTTTGAAGTTGACTTCTTTTGGCGCGTTTAGTAGAGAGTGAAATTGAGAGCTGCACGCGCAAGCGTACCGCAAAAACGACATGATGAAGTTGGCCACCAAATATAATTGAAAGGGAATATTTATTTTACTGACTATTAGGTTAACTCGTATACAGAATAATCGCAAGGTATCCAACAAAACATGTGGTTATATTTGGAATCGATAGAAAAGCCAATGTACGAAAAACATTTCATATACATTAATTATATAAAACGTGAATTATTTATATAAATATATTATCTATAAATTTTTCCTAAATTATGGCGTAAAAAACGTATCAGTGATAAAAAAATTTGTTAAAACTTTAAATGTTTTAAAAATTTGAGGTTAATTTTTTTAAATTGTGTAAAACCTTTGAAAGTTTTAAGTATTTGAACTTGATTTTATGTAAGTATTATTTTTAATAAGTTAATGAAATAATTACTAATTTAAGTAATAAGTAATTGAATATTCCATAATACATATTTATTTTTAATGAATAATTAAAACGAATTTTCATTATTTTTAATGAGTAATTTAAGACAATTTTAACAAATTCTAACGCAAAAAAAAAAATATATAATAACAAATTTAATTTTACGAGAAAGAGAAATAATTAATTTTTATTTTTTTGAGAAGAAAAAATCATATAACAATAAATTTTATTTTAAAAGAAAGAGAAATAATTTTTTTTTTTTTGGCGAAAATAAAGAATTTCATTCAATATTAAAAGATTTTAGTAAATGCATTAATTTTAGAGTTACGTTACAATTATTTACAATTAACAACTGTAAATAAATAAATTACACTCAATAATTTTATAATATTTTACCCCTTTTGTAACGAAAGAAAAAAATATAAATTGAAAACAAAAAGTAAATAAATGAATTATATTTTAAAAGAAAGGTAAATAATTTATTTTTGCAAAAAAATTAATTATTTCTTTTTCTTGGAAAATTAAATTTGTTATTATATATTTATTTTTTGTTAGAATTTGTCAAAATTGTCGTAAATTACTCATTAAAAATAATGAAAATTGTTTTTAATTATTTATTAAAAATAAATATGTCTTAAGAAAATATTCAATGACTTATTACTTAAATTAGTAATTATTCTATTAACTTATTAAAAATAATACTTACATAAAATAAACTTCAAATACTTAAAACATTTAAAGTTTTCACACAATTTTTAAAATTAACTTCAGATTTTTAACAGACTTTTACAGCTTTGACACAATTTTTATCACTGATAAATTTTTTACACCATAATCTAGGAAAAATTCATAAATAATATTTTTATATTTATATATATATAATTCACAATTTATAATTAATATACATGAAATGTTTTTAATAAACTGGCTTTTCTGTCGATTTCAAATATAACCACATGTTTTGTGATAAGTATGATAGTTTATAGTGATAAGTATGACAGTTTCGCCGGACAAGTAAAATGATTTTGGAATTTACTACAACTTGACTTCAAACTCCAATAACTTTTGAACAGATGGGTTTATCAAAAAATGATAAGAAACTTTTTGTAGAACGTTTAATTTTTTACGAAATAATATCTCATAGTTCTGAATGAAAATTATGAAAATCTAACTTATTATACACGTTACTCAGACGTAAATAATGAAAAAAAATATGTGGTGTTAAATTTAATAAAATATGTTTTAGTTATAGAATGTAATTATAATAATAACGATTACTAATATTAGTATATTGACTACTGCTTAAGTTATTGAATGACTTAAATTTAATCTAAATATTGTAATCTTTAGCATTATCAATATAATTAATATTATTATAAAGGCTGTTTTGTAATGTTTTTATGTTTTGAAAAAATAAATTATTCTTTAAATGAAAGCGTATTTGTAATTAAATAATGATATTAGTGTGGATATCGTAAAAAAATTCGAGTTTAGCTACACAGCGGTGTATGGCTGCCTGGATTTTATAGAATGTTTCTACGGTGAAATTATCGCATAATAATTGCGAACCCGTTGAATTATCATTGACAAACTTCTACTAAACCATGGTACATTTAGCGTATTTTCAGCATTACTACACTATGTGTTTGTCGTGGAATGACTGTGGGAACACCGTGGAAACACATCAGAAATATTGGGGAAACGTAGTCAAATTGCTATGGAACTACTGTGGTTTCATCGTGGAAAAATGGAACAAATCCACGGGGTTCCCACCGAGCATTTACGGTGAGTCTGTAGAGTTTCCACGGTGTTTCCACGGTGAGCTTAAGGTTGCGAGGGTATTAGAAAATTTAGTATATGAAATTTGTATTTTTGCTATCGGCGCCTATAGTAAACTAACAAAAAAAAGTAAAAACTCTGTCTCGCAGGTATAGAAACCAAACTTTTATGGCTCGGACGCTTTTAACAAAAATGATGACAATAGATCATTATGGTAAGCTCTAAGGGTTAACTGCGGTCATAAACACCTGCATGAAAACTAAAAAAGCATATAGTTCAGAAGAATCGCGATCGGCATCAGTCATCGTTCACATAAAATACTCAATATCGCTTTCTGCGTGGATACAAATTTGAATCAAATTCGTATCTTAATTAGAACCCAAGATAGTCCGTGACCATAAATTATAAATTATAGCAATAATTTATAAAAAAAAAATTTTTTTTTTTCTCGAATTCTATTCAGAAAGGATCCACTATACACCAAAAAAATTAGCGTAGCAGCAGAACAATTATTTATCAAGTTATAAACAACCAAAGTTGGTGCTTGAATTTATACCCCTCAAAAACCACGTTTTTCAACCTTCAATTGTTTATATCTTGGGTAAAAAATTTTTTAGGCTTATGAAATTTTGGATAGGAGTAAAAGATACTTTAATCTACCGATCTATATGTTTCATGTTCTAATGCGATTTTTTTAAACTCAAGTTATTCATGTTTTAAATGTAGGATCAATACTTTATGAACAGATAGTAGAGGGCGCGTACAAGCCCGGACTCAGTGGTTTTCATCCACTACAATTTAAAATATTCTCACCATTCAATATTATAGAAATTAATATTTTTTTTTTGTTTTTATTATTTTTTAATTCAATTTCTTTCCAAAAAATTAAATTAATAAATAATCAAAAAAATAATTCTACGCGAGTATTATTATTACGATGTCAATAAATGAAGAAAATGATCAAGAAAAATATTTTCTGCTTACAGTTTTACGATCGCTATATCACTCAAACGTCAATTAAATTTTAAATTTATAATTTACTGAAGAGAATGAAATATTCATTAAGAAAAATAAAATTACATAAATATTAAATTAAAAGTTTGACGTGCGCTATTTCCAAAACAATGTTTAATAATTTATAATTGAATAATAATAATAATTAATTCTCTCACTATTCTATGTTATGAAAATTGAATGTTTTTTTTATTTTTTAATTTTATTAATAAATTAGTATTAATTTTGTTATTTTCATCAGCACAAAAATTTAAAATTTACTTTTATTATTTAACCATCGGTAAATAATATTGTAAGATTAAATTATAAATATTGGAAAATATAAATTTAAAATTTAATTGACGTTTGAGTGATATAGCGATCGTAAAACTGTAAGTAGAAAATATTTTTCTTGATCATTTTCTTCATTTATTGATATCGTAATAATAATATTTGCGTAGAATTATTCTTTTGATTATTTTTTAATTTAATTTTTTGGAAAGAAATTGAATTAATAAATAATAAAAACAAAAAAAAAATATTAATTTCTATAATATTGAATGGTGAGAATATTTTAAGTTGTAGTGGATGAAAACCACTGAGTCCGGGCTTGTACGCGCCCTCTAGTTCAGTTTCTGCATCTCTGTTATCGACAGCGTGGCAAAATGCAAACAACAAATTATTTTTTTTTTTCATTAATTTTTTTCGCGAATATAATAAACCTTGAAAGACTGATTTTAGACTTTTTTGATTCAAAGGTTATCGCCCTTTTATTTAATACCAGTCATCATAGGGATTTACATTAATAGATACAACTTTTTCAATAAAAATACACGGCGTCTCAGCATCCCTATTGTTATTTTATTATTTATTTAATAAACTCGGGCGAATTGAGCTTTCTAATTATTATTTTCGTGATCTACGGAATTTTTTACATATAATCAATAAAAAAAAAAGTCCACTATTTAATTTCCCCCAACAACGCTTAAGAGTAAAATGACTGGACTACTAGTATCAACACAACACACAGTAAACCATATGCCAACGCTGCGCAGCCAGAACCCACAGCAATTCCAAATATAGAACAAGTTATTGAGAAATAATTAACGGACTTAAAAGATGTGATCGTTAAACAGACAGAATTACTATAAATATCATGATAAATATACTTACACGATTATCTAGAAAAATTTAAGCAATCTATTTAAAATCGCGCTGTGGAATGCCAATGGCATTCAGTCTAAGTGCAATGAATTTAAAGCTTTCTTGCAAACAAACCGGATAAACATTCTATCAGTTTCCGAAACGCACTCTACTCAAAAAAACCTTATTAGAATACCAGGATTGATTTTCTATGACACAAAACACCCTGATGGTACTACTATCAGTAATTAATAATTGATAATGTGAATGAAAAATTACTCGAATAACCGTTTACTTCTTCCTGGTCCATTATTTCTAGTCATACTTATATGTATATAGATAGATAATGGTGAGAGCATGGCACCAAGTTTTAGTGTAGGCGGTGATGGACAGAGAACTTCCTGACAGTTAGAAAACGGCAGGCCGAATCATTTGGAATAATGAAGGGAGGTTTTTCCGGGACATAGGGATCGGTAAATCCAGTGGACAACAAGATGGATACCGTATACGTTCTTTCAGTCCTTCTACATAATATGAGATCCTCTATTTTGTGGCTGGTAAAGAAAGGACTGTGCGAGCATCTAAGTATTCAAGCAGACCAGAAGCAAAAGTAAAGAAAAAAGAGAAAGATCGAGAATTTTAGTTTCAGTTACTATGGTGAATTTCATCCACGTTTGCATTTTCAGCTGACCATATCCAACCAGGGAGTAGTTTTACCGTCGTCAAGTTAGACTACTCACTGTTAAGATTTATTGCTGAGAACAAATTATTTGATTTCAAATTTTAAATCTTATTTACTTCAAAATAATTGTTCATTCTATTTTTACTTCTTATAAAAAATATAGATACTATGTTTTTATACAAATTAATTCAATGCTTAACTACTTTCTTAGATATAATTTACTAAAAATAAATTATAACAATAATCACAAATTAAGGATTCAATTTATTCATTTATTTTAGCTAATACCCGTTTATGAACAAAGTATTTAAATTTACAACTAATTGAATTTGCCAATCTCTAAATTAAAAAGAAATATTAATAATATTAAATTGAAAATATTACAAGATAAATTTACTGTTAAATTACTTAGCAAGATGTCCTTTGTCACTCGGATATTTATATTTATAAGATACCAAGAGAGTCCTCTGTAATTGTCCGAAATTCTAAGGGTTGGGTAAGCCACAATAACTTATTACTACTTAGTACTGTAATTCATACCCTGTTTGCCGATTGCACCCTTGATTCTATTTTCTTTTTTCACTTATTTACTTCTGAGATATAACTCTCATATTATATAAACTAGCTCCATAAAATTTAACCACTTTCCTTTTCTCGACCATAGTTATTTCTCACGAGATCATGGACTTAAATATTCTTTGTATCTAAATACTCATCAAAGTTATAGGGATGAAAATAATAGGATTATGAATATTAAGCGTTAATATGCTTTAGCTTATAATCATTAAACGTAAATACGTTGATAATTATGTCTTTGATAAATAGGGCTGTTACGTTCTGGCTTTAATTGCATTTAAATAAAAATTTTTGAAATTTTTTTTGAAGTCTCGAATTATTTATTCACCACGGTGGGTGAATAAACGGTTTGACACTTCTTAGAATCATGAATAAATTAATAAATCGTTACTTTCTTCGCGATATCACTTCTACTTACCGCCAACAATGTAACGGAAATCTCTTGTGATAAGAGAATCGCCGTGGCTCGAGGATAGTCTAAACAGATGATGATGCATGAGATACAGGCCACGACGATTCTCTTATAGGAAACTTGAGATGCAACATTAACATCTAAATGAACGTGCTTAGTCGAAGAGCAGCAGAATCAGTCAGTTGATCACGAGATTTCGAAGAGCACGAAACTCTGTTCTAATTAACTGACTGATTTTTCCGTCTCCAGGTTCAGAGGAATAAAACGTAAAATTTAACCTGAATACAAATCTTTGTCTAAAGATCCTTAAAGGGGCAAGCGCTTACTAGCTGTTCCACCCTTCCTTTGCTCAGAGCGCTAAACAGCAGTTCGGGCTCCTTCAGCACCTATCGTATCACCCTTCATGCTTCGAGGCCGATACAGCAGATCAGGATGTGCAGTACAGCTCGATCGCAGGATTCAAGGTGTCATCGTGGACCTCCCCAAAGGTCGTCCGAGAATTAAATCTGAGGAAGTTCTTGTTGAGCCGTCGAGCTCTGGTGGTTTGATCGACCAATTGGAATTACTTTTCCTTACGGAGGAACCGAGTCTTCGGAGCTCGTCTTGTTCACTCAGAGGAGGCATCAAGGGATTATTTGGGCCGAGTTATGGGGCCCATAATTTTCAGTATGGTGAGTCCATAAGGTTTATTCCATAAAATAAAGGAAGGTCAACAGCTGACGCACCTGGGATTTATAGATACCCTAACGACGTCAACCTGGTCATTTTTAAATTATTCTGTCTGATAATGCAGAAGTCAGAATGTAACAGGGTCATTAATTTCTTTATATTTTATATTATAATCTATAACAATAAATTTTATAAAATGTAATGTAAATAAGAATATGGTAAAAAGATATTTAGCTATGTAATGTTATGAGATTAACTATAATATGGTTAGCAGTATATATAATAATATAAATATAATTTAGAACCCCTTTAAAATAAATACTGTTTTTTTTTTCCGTACAGAATTTATCCATCCAAGTTTTATTTCATTTTTCTCAGCACGGTATTCCCAGAGGGCAGGTGAATCCGATGGAGCATGGACAAGAATTGAAGAGTGAAACTAATCGGCAGTCTCAACTTTCCTCAAACTAACTGAGTAGGGATGTCGAATGACGAAGAGAGAGAGAGATAGGGGAGGAGAGAGAGAGTATATTACTATCTAATCTAGTGAGCAAGTAAGAAAGATAATACACACCAGCAAATTCATTGGGGATGTTTCTTTACGTCAGCTTTGTGGTTCGTCAGAGCCTAGCCCAGCAATTGGAATCGCATTGGAAGGCAATGCGATTCGATGCAATTCAATACTATTTTTGAAACTCAGTGTATCGCGTTGGAAAGTATTAAATCGTATAGGATTTTTAAAGCCCTGTAGATCATGCAGCTTAGAGGTCAACTAAATAACCAACTAAGATTCTTGTGTACCATGAGTCGTTAAAGTAGTAATAATTAAAATGAAATATCAAATCGAACTACTATTTAATTATGGCGGTCATTTATATAAAGGAAAAGCTTCTCATAAAATGAAAAATAATAACTGTTATCATTTAAATTTTATAAAAAAATTAAATTATATCGTCAATCCGACGATTATTTTGCGGTAAATTAAAAAAAAAAAATATTACATTACAAGTAAAAAATAAATTTTTTACAATAATTTGATTAAAATAAATATTCATTTATCGCTTGGTAATTTTTTAATAACACTTAACCGCGTAATTTTAGAGAAGACAATATTAAAAATATTAAAATTTGTTAAAAGCATTAGACATATTATTGTAAATTTGTTACATTTGTAATTATGATTTTTTATAATTGTAAAAAAAAAATATAAAATACACTGGTCCGAAAAATTAAATGATAGAAAAAAAATTGGTAATTTTTGGGTGATTTTCAACATGCTGTAAGTCGGTAAAAAATGATCGTAGAGTAAAAACGAAAAAAGCAAATTGTAGCCTCATGTTTCTAGTTTTCAGATCTGGACCTCAAATTTTTTTTATCATGCACGGTACTGGAGTAATCTCAAGAAATCCGACGAAAAAAAAATTTTCAAAATTTTTGCTTGTCTTTCAACAAGTCTATGGGCTTCAATAAATTTTTTTAAATAATCTGACCTTACGACTCTTAGGAAATTTCATGCCCTTTAATTTGGCGGCCCAAAAAGTCTCTACGACAATTTAGCGCCAAGTTATCATTGATCAAAGCAAAAAAGTCCATTTGGGCTTCGATAATCAATAACTCCGGACGTATTGGTCGTACAGAGAATGAAAGTAGGGTTTAGAGAATTGGAAAACATTCTCTATGAGACGATATTAGTGGCTTTTGATTAGGGGTGTGCGAATATCGTTCGAATCGAATCGAATAATACTATTCGATTTGAAAGTCGAATAGAATAATTCGAATTTACAAATTATTCGAAAAGTTCGAAAATCGCAGCGCCTCGAAATTTTTACGGTTTTTTCAGGATACTTGGAGGTTGAAAAAAAAACGACAATATCCTTTGTTCATCCGTTATGTCCAAAGTTATAGCAAGATTTCCGAATATCCTTAAATATTGGAATTTTGACTTGTTTTTTAGAAAACATTATCGCTTAAAAAAAATTTTTTTCTATCAAAAGCCACTAATTTCGTCTCATAGAGAATGTTTTCCAATTTTCAAAACCCTACTTTCATTCTCTGTACGACCAATACGTCCGGAGTTATTGATTATCGAAGCCCAAATGGACTTGTTCACTTTGATCAATGATAACTCGGTACTAAATCGTCGTAGAGACTTTTTGAGACCGCTAAATTAAAGGGCATAACATTTCCTAAAAGGATCAGAAAGTCAGATTATCCAAAAAATTTATTGAAGCCCATGGACTTGTCGAAAGACGAGGAAAAATTTTGAAAATATTTTTGTCGTCGGTTTTCTTAATATTACTTCAGAACCCTGCATGATAAAAAAATTTAAGGTCCAGATCTGAAAACTAGAAACTTGAGGCTACAATGTGCTTTTTTCTACGACCATTTTTCACCGAGCTACAGCATATTGAAAATCACCCAAAAATTTCCAACTTTTTTTCTATCACTTAATTTTTGGGACCAGTGTATTATACATTTGCTAGTATTTACTCCAAAAAATAATAATTTTACTTGAAATACTTTTTTTTATATAATTTTATGCTAACGAAATTCGTTTCAAATTAGTTTGCTTTGTCTATCTGACATTTATAATGTTAATATTTTAACAAAGTTTAATAGTTTGTATTTCTTGAATAAATAAATGCATGCCTTTAAAATTAATTACTTTCACAGTGATTCAATTTTCGTTTTTAGTGGATTATTTTACGAAAAAAATTCAATATCATTAAAATGATTGCAAAAGCTATAATTTTACTAGATGTTTTCTATTTACACTGTGTATTAAATAATTTTTTTTCTCTTAACTATTTTCAAGTCATAGATAATCGTATTGAAATTTTTAATTTTCGGCTATCGGTAATCAAGAATTTCGGGTTGATTGGTAAAAAAATTTTCCTATGTACCCTATATCAACGTGTCGCATTGAATCGCATTGATACGGATTGACAAGACAGCCATTCCAAAAATAGGATTGAATCCTATTGAATCGGATAGAAAATTGAATGCGATTCAATGCGATCCCGATTGCTGGGGCGCTTTTGACTTTGCTTCACTGCACTGGGATTTTTAATTCCCGATAAAAATAATCCCGTGCACACATTTTTGAAGCTCCTAGCTGTTTAACTACCTTCATATACATATATATATATATATATATATATATTTAGGGTGCTTTGTTCCCAGTGACAGTTTGTTTTTCGTCAATTATTAAGCGAAATTTTGTTCTTTATGCTGAAACAAAAATTTTTGCCAAGTTTGAGGTCTAAATTTCAATCTTGAGTACTTTCCACTAGATTTCAGAGATTTCCCATTTAAAATACACGTAAATTAAATTACTTTTCTCTTTTAACTCTCTAATACTCAACTGCGTTTTGTGATATCAAAGCACCGTTTGTCGCTAATTACACGGAAAAAAACAGTAATTTTTCTTATGTTGGAATAGTAACTATTACTATGCTGACATAGGAATTTTCAGATGTAGACATAGGGAAATTCTCTAGGAAAAAATAGAAAAAAATACTATGTTTCATAAGAAGTTTTCCTATAATACATAGGATAAGTTCCTATGTCAACATAGTAGAAGTGACTGTGTCAATATAAGAAACATTCCTGCGTCAGCATAGGAATTATTCTTATATTACCATAGTAATTTTTCCTCTATAGCACAAGAATTTTCCCTATGTTAACGTTGAAATTATTATTATATTAGAAGAAGAATTATTCCTATGTTTACGTAGGAAAAATTTTTGTATTAAAAAAATTATGAAAACATGAGATTTTTTTTTCTTTTTAAAAATTCGAATTCAGACAAAATCGCTATGACTAAGATCTTCACTGATTGGAACGCCTTAGAATGAACTATTTTCTAGTTATTTTTATTTTACATTGAAATAAAAATAACTAGACAACAGTGCGGAATTTTAAAAAACTTTATTCATAATAATTTATGCGGAATAAAATTACCTAAAAAGAAGTTCTATGATATTGAGTGCTAAGATATAGTTTCGCCGGAAAAGTAAAAATATTTTAAAATTCACTATAAATTTGACTTTAAGCTCAGATAACTTTTGAACAGTTGGATTTATCAAAAAATGATAAGAAACTTTTTTTGCAGAGCGTTCAACTTCCTACAAAAATATTTATCGTACATAAAAATCTGTTCCTTCGTTTGTGAGCTAGAAAATTCTAAAAAAAAAAATTTTTTTTCTCGTGTTATTTAAATGAAAAATAGCAAAATGAATTGAGGCAGACCTTAATATTATTATTAAGAACTCGGATTGGTACCAAAATTTGTATTTTCAGATATAATTTCAATTTTTTGGATACCATAAGTAAATAAAAAAAATTGTCTTTTTTTGAAACACCCTAATATCTATGCGCCATTAATGTGCGCAGTAGTGTCACAATTTCATATGTGTCCATCACGTAAACAAAAACATAGCCTTACTTAACGTGTTTAGTTGTCAAGTTACAGTGTAACATTTATTATTATATTGATTTCTTCAAGACTGGAGACTCGTAACTAAGCATAAACTGATTTATTTCATTATTATCTATAGCTATTATAGATATTTTGATATTTATTACTCTAGTAATTGTTCTCTTTATTTCCATATAATTATTTAATTAATTAAGCTTCGGTTAAAGATTTGTTTATTATATAATTATAGCAATGGACATTTAAACATCAATAAATATTTATGTAATTAGTTCACAAGAAAAATTTTGAGGGTTGATATAATTATTATTCTTAATAATTTATTTCTTCGCTTCTTACATTTTTAAGTTTTTTCCAATAAATCCTTAAAATTTACGTCATGGCTAATAATCCCAATACATCTAATATATCAATGAGTTTAATAAATGAGTGTAATATTTATGATAATCCTAATGAAGATTTAAAAACTTTTTCGACTCGAGATTATGATAAATCCTATCAAAAACAGATTCTCTGTATAAAGTCGCGCCAAGTACACGTTTAAAATTTTTTAAAAGTAAAAAAAAAATTATTTTTTACAAAAAAAAAAAGTTAAATCGAAAATATACCAAGTACCTAATATGATGCAAAGTGATGACAAACATTTTCATAAAATTTCAAAAAATAATTGTATAACAAAATTTCAATGTACTTGGTGTGCGGTACTACATGTACTCAAGCAAAATTAATTTCTAATAAAATCAAAGCATGTTTTTTTTTTTTTACTCCTTTGTAAGCACACCAAGTACATTGAAATTTTGTTATACAATTATTTTTTGAAATTTTATGAAAATGTTTGTCATGACTTTGCATCATATTAGGTACTTGGTATTTTTTCGATTTAACTTTTTTTTGTAGAAAATAATTTTTTTTTACTTTTAAAAAATTTTAAACGTGTACTTGGCGCGACTTTATACAGAGAATCTGTTTTTGGTAGGATTTATTTTTTTTTTGTAGTGTTATTATATTTTTCAATTTTTAGTATTATTTGACGCATAATTTATTGTTTGTCAATAATAAAGTATTAATTAGAGATGTAAATAATAATTTGATATATATGATAATTTAATTGATCTGTAGATAGCACTTAATTATATATATATATATATATATATATATATATATATATATAAATACACCGTAGATCCCTTATTAGAGAGGTAATTTTTAAATATAGACATTCTGGGTAGCTAGATAGAACATAAGAAAGTTAATCACGAATTACATTTTGAAAATTTTAAAAATTATCTGATCCATCATTAATTATTAGTCAATATTAATTACTTAATTAGAGATAATTATACGTATTTTCGACGCAATTACTACGTAAACATACTTCAACTGATCTACATATATATATCTGTACATACATATATATATAGCACTAAGTTGCCCGATTTTGGCACTGTTTAGCGGATATAACTTCATATACAACAGAACGAGATTCAAAATTTTGACGTTATTATTGACTACAAGTTGTTACCAACATTCCTAGAAAGTTGACGATAATCGACTGCCGCAACCTGACGCCAGTTTTCTGAGAAAATTGAAGTCAACTTTCTGTCAACCCAGTCAACTAAGGGAATTCCAGCTGTTGGCACACATTTTCTCAAAAAATAGGCGACTAGTTGCCGTCAACTTATGGAAATGCCAACAATCTTTGCGGCCAACTTGACAACAAGTTGCTGCGGTTAGTTGCCACTAGCTCGCTTCCAACTTGATTATCATAAATCGCTTATGGCTGAAGTTGTATATCTCAGCTCCACTTACTTAACTCCTCATTATAAACCAACTCATTGTAAACCGATCCGTTTTATTTCAATTGAAATCGTTTGTTGGTCGTTTGTCGATCAATGTCGGTCTATCAAAGTTGTTTGTCAGTTAATTTTCTAATTATGAAAAAGTAAATAAAAATTATCCTTTAATTTTTTTCAGTTAACCCTTCTACTTCGATATTTTTTTGATTTTTCCATTTAAATCGCTAGGAAATCGTTTGACGATGATTGCCGGTTAAAACAAATAAAACAGTAATTTATTTATAATAAAAATAGAATTAAGAAACTAGATTTGCCATTAGTAGTCTTCAATAAAAATAATATACTTTTTTTTTTTGTATAACGATAACAAATCTCCCGATTTAAAATAATTCTGTTTCCATTGGTTAAAAACCCGATTTTCAAATTTCGCCAATAAGGTATTGACAGGTAGCGCTACAATGTTAGATGTACGAAATAACCCTAAAAACCATGTTAGCTTGAAATTGATAGTAATTTGATAATTGAAATTATCGAAGTTTTCCGAATTGGCCGACAATTTGATAGCAAAACTTGGAAAAAAAATTCGCTGTTAATTTTTCCTTAATTTAGAGGTAACTTTTTGATGACTAGAAAAAAACACTAAAAAAAGTTCCCATGAAATTTTCGTCGAATGCCTGATAACTTTGGGCTTTTCCGTTTTCGACGGTATTTTGTATACGACTTTTAAAGTAAATTTGGATTCGAATTCGGGTAGTAAGTTTACGTCAAATTGTATCGCGTTTTATGCAAATTCTCGTCAATAACGAAAGAGCCCGAAGTTGACGGACATTTGACGAAAATTTCAAGGAAACTTTCGCAACGTAAACTTTTGCTAAGTAAACTGTGCAATTAGGGAATATCCTTACAATGAGCATTGATTTTTTATAATATTACTCGATTTATATTATTGTACGAATAATAATAAAAGCGGCTAAGTAAGTAGAGCTGATTTTGGTACGTTCTAGCAAATATAACTCCTATATTAAGAAGTTTAAATATTTTAAATAAATACCCTAATACCACAGTTTGTTTAGCAAAAGTTTCCTAGAAAATTTCATCAAATGTCCGTCAACTTCGGACTCTTCTGTTTTCGAGGACAATTTATATACAACTTGCTATACAATTTGACGTAAATTTACTACCCGAACTAGAATGCAAATTCATTTCGAAAGCTTACTTGAAAAATTTTTCGTCAATTTCCAGGTAAGTTTTTACTCCAATTTATTGTTAATTTCACTTGAAAAATTGTAAACTATTTTTTTATAGTCAAATTGTAAACATTTTTAAGTATAAATTTGATTTCCTTCTTAAACGGTAAGAATGAACATTACCGACTTTTATTTGTAGCAAAAAGTGTTATCTCGAAATTGAGCAAAAATTAACCGCAAATTTTTCTTTTCAACTTTTGCGGTTAAATTGGCGGCAAATTCGTGCAGTAAATTTTTAGCAATTTTAATGTCAAATTACTGTCAATTTCAATCTAAAGTGGCTATTAGGAGTTCGTCAATTTAATTTTATTTAAGCTAATTGGTAAAAAATTGACATTAGTTTGATTGAAATAGTTGTCAAGTTTTGTCGTCTACTTATGACAATTCGCATGCAACTCATAACAATTTCAAGTAAAACTAAAGTAAGTTGTATAGTTTTTTCTGTAGTATTTATGCAAAATCGGGGGAAATTAATTGAAATTATAAGAATGAACACAGACGTTAAATAAATAAAATTCATCTTAAATATCAACACGGATTTCTTTATGATTATAAATCGTATTTATTTATGCTCATAAAAAATTTGCATATGAAACTATAGCAAAAAATACAGACCGAAGCACCGCTGGTGGCGCAATAATGAATCATTGCTATAAAAAAATCTCAATGTTTTACTCAATCGTGGCTTTTCTTATAACTTTGTATTCTCTGGCAGTGCCCCTAACGCATGAAAAAGTTTATAAAAATGTCTAAATTGGGGGTGCTATAGTATATGCTGGCCTAATTTCATTATTTAAACTAGTTCTCATAACTAAAATGAATAAAGTTTTATGATTTCAAGACGAACAATCAATTATCTTTCGAATAGAGAAAGAATTTTCTGAAAATTTATTATATTAAAAAAGTTTTTAAAAATGAGAGCTAAAAACCACTATGTTTACGGTATAGATACACGGTAGGCTCGCGCCATGACACTTCACACATATACATGTGTTTGAACGTGTACTTGGCGCGAGACACTACCGTGTCTCCTGATTAAGCATTTTATATTACTTCAATAATGATGGTATATTATCTCCCACGATGCAAAATTTGTTAACAAAAAAACTAATTTTTCGAGAAATAATTATTGATCTACGAAAAACGAATTTCAAATCTGGTGATTAGGTTGTTTCATATTTAGGCGATATTTTTTTTTCTTTCCCACCTGAGGAACTAACAATTTATAAAACAAAAAAAAAAATTCTAGCTTGAAAAAAAAATCTAAGTCAATTAGGGGCTAAGCTCATCGAAAAAGTCGATTTCTTATTTAAATAACATGGGAAACGAAATTTTTTTTAGCTTGGAATTTTTTACCTCGGCAATGGCTGATTGTACGCATAAAGCCAGTATACATTTTTGTAGGGAATTTAACGCTCTACAGAAAAAAATCTCTTATCATTTTTTGATACATCCATTTGTTCAAAAGTTATTGGATCTCGAAGTCAAGATAGAGTAAATTTCGAGATCTCTTTACTTTCCCGACAAAACTATTGGACTTATCATGAAATTTCATAGAATATTTTTGTAGACAATTTTATTTCCTACAAATTACTTTCAATAAATTTTTTTCAAATTCTGCATTATTTTCTAATTCTTTCCATTTTAATGTCAAGCTCTTAAAGTCGATCAGAACACTAATTTTTTTAAATATCTTTACATTAAAATGGAAATAACTAGGAAATAATGCAGAATTTAAAAAAAATTTTTCAGAGGTAATTTCTAGAGAATAAAATTGTCTACAAAAAAGATTTAATTAAATTTCATGATAAGTCCGATAGTTTCGCCGGAAAAGTAATGAGATCTCGAAATTCACTCTTGACTTCGAGGTCCGATAACTTTTGAACAGATGGATTTATTAAAAAATGATAAGAGATTTTTTTCGTAGAGCGTTAAATTCCTTACAAAAATGTATACTGGGATTATTCGTACAATGAGCTATTGCTGAGATGACAAATTCCAAGGTAAAAAAAATATTGTTTTCCATGTTATTTAAATGGGAAATTGAATTTTTCGATGAGCGAAGTCCCTCAATGACTTAGAATTTTTTATCGAACCGGAATATTTTTTTTTGTTTTATAAATCGTTAATTTTTCAGATAGGACAGAAAGAAAAATATCGCCTAAATATGAAACACTCTATACACTCTAAACACTCTATCCAGTCTATACACTATTTTTCAGTGGTTTCCACTATTTCTGATTTAAAGAGAATGATACTGCAGATAGAGCTGTAAAATTGACTGAAGAATATATTAATACTCTAGCTGAGAACTAAGATCAAAAACAATATGTTATTCAAATTGTAAGTGCTCTCTGAAATTGAATTAGTGAAATTCACAGCGAATTATTAGATAGTCACTATTAATCCAGCTATAAATATACCTCTAATTCAACCAACAATATACTTATAGTTGGTTTCCAGTGGATATCCACTAATTCGCAGTGAATTTCATTAATTCATTTGTAAAGAGTGATTATAAAAAATATTTTCGAATGCCACCAAAGAATGTTCAATGGAGCAAAGTGTTAATCAGTATGTCGAAAAGTTTATTTAAGCTGCTGTTTTTTTTACCAATAAATTGCAAATTTTTGAACTTAACTCGTCAGTCACATTATTTTTCAGTTATCCGAATTTTTTAAAATAATTTTTTCGATAGCGCTAAAATTTAATATTTTTCGCAATAAACGATTTACATTCATTTAAATAATGATAGTTTTGCGTTCAAAGTAAAAAAATCAAATAAATTACCATAAGTTTAACTTTATCCTTGAATAACTTTTAAACCAGTAAATTTATTAAAAAATCATAGAAGACCTTTCTCGTAGAACGTTTAATTCCTTACAAAAATATGTATCTCTCATCTCTGTATACTAACTTGCTTAGGAGAAAACAAATTAAATGTAAATCGCGCAAAAACCCCATGTTATTCAAATGGAAAATGTATTGTCTTTTGCGCCACGGTTTAATATGAATATTAAGAGCTTATACGGGTCTGATAATTTTTTTTAGCTCATAAATAAAAAATTTAAGTGGTGCTGCTATACATGGATTATTACGGCCATATATGTTTAATTAATCATGGGCATATATAGTCATACAAAACCATGTATGGCCATTAGGGTGTCCGTTATTTACCAAACTGATTTTTTTTTTAGCGACGCCCCCTAAATTTTTTCTTTATCGCCTAAAAAAAATTATCAGACCCATATAAGCTCTTAATATTCATATTAAACCGTGCCCCAAAGGCAATACATTTCCCATTTAAATAACATGGGGTTTCGGCGCGTTTTACATTTAATTGTTTTTCTCCTGAGCTAGTTAATCTACAGATATCAGAGATACACATTTTTGTACACTGATAAAAAAAATATCTCGATTCAAAAAAAATTTTTTCTTCAAAATGTGGTTCTTGTTTTAAAATTTTTAATTGTTTTAATTTAAGAAATAAGTTTTTGAACCAAAAAATTGAATTTCTCGAATAGAGAAAAAAAATTCTTCGTTTGAGAATTTTATTCTTCGATGAAGCCTTTATTGTTTTGAAACAAAATCTGACATATTTGGCTTAAGAATTTCTTGCTCTTGAATTGAGATAGGCAAAATGTAGGTTTAAGACATTACCGACTTGTTTGGAGAATGGCGCGATTTTTAAATCAAGATCTCAATTTACTCAGCTTGAAAAAAAACTTTTTTTCTTATTTTAAAAATAAAAAATTTCAAAGTGATTTTTTAGGACTACATTCATTTACTTCAGATATGTTAAAATAGAAATTTATTTTAAAAAAAGTTTTTTTTTTTCATTACTTTGAAAACATCTTCCATCAAGAAATTATTACTTGAACCAAAAATTTAAAGTTCTTAAAATAACAATACGACATTTTTAGCTGAAGAGACAAGTGGTCTTGCTTAAAAAATTCAATAGTATTGATCAAAGATAATTTAGTTTCGGGTCAAGACACGAGAGTTATCCATCAAAGATACAAAATCTTTAGAGCCAAGAAAATCTAAATCAAGACAAGAATTTCTTGAAGCAAGACAATTGCTTTTCTTCAGAAACAAATTCTTGGCTCAAGAAAATATTTCTTGAGCCAAGATAAAATTTCTATCAGTGTATGAAATTGAACACCCTACAAAAAAGGTCTGTTATGGTTTTTCGATATTTTCACTGCTTTAAAAGTTATTCAAAGTTAAAGATAAACTTATAGTTAAGTTTTGAATTTTTTACTTTGACCGCATAAATATCATTATTTCTGTAAAAGTAAATAGTTTATTGCGAAAAATCTTCAATTTTGACTGTGTTATTGAAAAAATTACTGTCTAAAATTCAGATAACTGAAGAATAATGTCAGTGACGTGTTGAGTTAATTACAATATTTTTCAATTTAACAGAAAAAATATGACAGATTTAATAAATTTTTTTACATTTTGATCAACACTCTACTTGATTAAATATTCTTTGGTGGAATTTGGAAATTTTTATTTGAAAATTGTTAAACACCTACAAATAGTCACTGATACCGCAGAAAGAGCTGTTAAATTGAATGGAAACTATATTAACACTTTAGCTAAGAACGAAGATCGAAAACCACATACTACCCGGATCAACAATAAAACTTGATTTAGACTTGGTTTACTAAATCGAAATTCGGAGCCATTTTCACAAGATAAACTCGACTTTTTTTTACAAATATTATAAATATATTGAGTTTTCACCTTGTTTTAGACTTGGCTAGCTTCCTTAGACACGATTTGAGACGAAAAGTTGAAATCAAGTCGGAACTCACTTGATGTAGACCAATTCGACTTAATTGGAAGGCGAAAAAATAAAAACTAAGGTAAAATAGTTGTTATATACTAAGGCAAAAGGAAGGCAAATAAATAACCTTTTTTTGACTTCGTTTAGCAACTCAAAAGTAAGGCGAATGATTATCGTGTTTGAAGTTAAGACGGATAATTTCAAACTAAGACCAGAAAATACGACTAAGTTGAATCTAAGATCAAAAAAGTTCACAAAGTTGAGAAAAATTCAATTTAAGTCGAAAAAATCGAGATCGTATCGAAAAATCGTCGGCAAACCGATAACTTCGAAAGAAAATAAGGCAAAGTGAGCCTAAATCAAGTTTTATTTTTAACCTAGATGTTCAAATCGTACACGGAAAGAAAATTCTACCAAAATTTACGATGTCAACATCGTAATCGTGGACTAGACTTTCATTGGCGTCAAATTTTAAATGTCTTATTTCAAAATTTACTATAGTCTTTGTTAAAACTACAATGTAAGTTGTATTCTTTACTATTTAACATCGTAATTTTAACAAAGACTATAGTAAATTTTGAAATAAGATATTTAAAATTTGACGCCAATGAAAGTCTAGTCCACGATTACGATGTTGACATCGTAAATTTTGGTAGAATTTTCTTTCCGTGTATAGTAACGTTTTCTATAACAGTTATATTTAAAGATTTTTCGCAATAAACCATTCAATTTTACAGAAATAATGATAATTATGCGGTCAAAGTAAAAAAATTCAAAAATTAACTATAAGTTTATCTTTAACTTTGAATAACTTTTAAAGCAGTAACTATATCGAAAAATCATAAGAGACCTTTTTTGTAGAGTGTTCAATTTCCTACAAAAATGAGTATCTCTGATATCTGTAGATTAACTAGCTCAGGAGAAAAAAAATTAAATGTAAAACGCGCCGAAACCTCATGTTATTTAAATGGGAAATGTATTGTCTTTGGGGCACGGTTTAATATGAATATTAAGAGCTTATATGGGTCTGATAATTTTTTTTAGGCGATAAAGAAATAATTTAGGGGGCGTCGCTGAAAAAAAAATCAATTTGGTAAATAACGGACACCCTAATGGCCATACATGGCCTTGTATGATTTATGTATGGCCATGTATGACTGTATTAAAAAAGTTTGTATGCCCATGCATGGCCATATTTGTTCCATGTATGGCCATATATGCTCCATGTATGATTAATTTTTCACGGGTGGAATGAATGCTGATATTTTGTTGTCGTCAAGACCCCAGTCATTGCATATTTTTCTCAATTTCAGCGTCAAATTTTCAATAGTTTTTCGTTCCTCCATATGATAAGCACCTAGCTCAATTGTATGCAACTCAACCCCTAATAAGTATAAACAATATATCATTGAATTAATACGGTTAAGTTGAAACTAGATAAAATAATATTTTATAATGAATGTCATTAATGACTAGCCTTTTAAATAGTGAATCGTCAAACCCAAATAGCTCTGCATAGTGTGTTACTATGTCCAGATATCTGTTTTGAGGTGAACTGATTTAGCTTGTTCCCTTAGAGGAAACGGTGATTGGTCCAAGCTTGGTAAACGACTGGCGCAACTCTTCATAACTTTGGAACAAGAGCTAAATTGAAGCTTGGCCCAAGCCAGTCTAAGTCTTGAAATGATAACCTCCTCCAAGCTTGGCTGCCAGACTTGTGCCACGACTAAATTTTAGTATTGGCACAATATCGAGAGCCAGTATTGTGCCAAGACAGTTGCTAAATAAGCACCTATAATTATTAAAAATAAATTTCAAAAAACAAAAAAAATATTAGTAGACATGTGCGTGATGGTAACATATGGAAATAAATTTGTACACAGAGAAATCAGGTAGATTGATGAAAATAATTTTTTTTGCATTTGCTGGGTCTCAAACCTGGTCCTTCAAGGCTGGTAGGCAAGCGTCTTATCCACTAGGCTGCTACGCTACTCACAGAAGCCAGAGGTTGTTAGGTACTATTTGTTATTTCGACTGGTAAACTAAGGCTTGTCACTTGAGTACAGGGTTGCAAATAGCGCATTAAATTTATAATTGCATTAGTGCTTGAATTAAAATTTTTTTCATATTTCATAATCTAAAAACGACGAATTAAAAATAATTTTTTAATTTTTAATCCAATATCTTTAAATTAAAAATAATTATTCAATTTTTAATCCAATATCTTTGAATTGAAAATTAAATTTCAAATTTTAAATTCGTAAAGTAGCGTTAAATATAATTGCTTAGTTTCTAATTCGACTTTAAAAAAAAAAAAAAATAAATAAAAAATTTCAATTAGGAAAACCAGATTAAATAATAACTTTCTAATCTTTGATTTTATACATTTGAATTAAAAATTGGATTGAATATTTTAATCTGCTAAAAGGGTTAAAAAAATCCCGTACTTCTGAATAAAAAATTAAATTAAAATCTTTTACTTATACACCAGAATAAAAAAATTCTTTCTAATTTCTAATTTCAAATTTTTGATTCTACGTGTTGGAATTGACAAGTAATTTTTTAATTTTTAATCCGTGTTTAAATTAAAATTAATTTTTGAATTTTCAATTCCACGTGTTTGAATTAAAATTAATTTTTGAATTTTTAATCCGACGTATCAAATTAAAAATTAATTTTTCGATTTTTAATCCTACGTGCCGAATGAAATGTATTTTTTGAATTTTGAATTCCGTGTTTCCGAATTAAAATTATTTTTTTAATATTTAATCAAACGTTTTTGAATTAAAATTAATTTTTCAATCCTCAATTTCAAATTCTGAATCTTGTCCCAAGACTAGCAAACCAAGGCTTGTCACTTGAGTATTAGCTGAACCTTGTCCCAAGACTGGCAAACCAAGGCTTGTCACTTGAGTAATGGCTGAATCTTGTCCCAAGACTGGCAAACCAAGGCTTGTCACTTGAGTAACGGCTGAATCTTTTCCCAAGACTGGCCATCCAAGGCTTGTCACTTGAGTATTGGCTGAACGTCCCAAGACTGGCAACCCAAGGCTTGTCAATTAAATGTCTGTTGAATCTTGGCCCAAGACTAGCAAACCAAGGCTTGTCACTTGAGTATTTGCTGAACCTTGTCCCAAGACTGGTGAACCGAGGCTCGTCACTCGACCGTTGGTCGGATCTCGGACCAGCCTTGGGAGGCCGAGCCTTGGTAGTCCAGTATTGCACCAAGACCGGCCCCGTTGTCAATATTTTTTTTCCTACAAGGGTTGAAGCTCGACTTTAACTTTATTTGATAATTCTTGGTATTTATGAGTTATAGCTGCAGTTGAAGTCGGCTCACACGGTAAATGATATAGTGATTGTAACTTTTTTACAAATGATTTAAGCCCTGTCCTTTCAAGAGTAGATTATGGCATATCTACTGCAATCATTCGAAGAAGAGCGTTTGTTATCTGATCATGTCAATACCCACATAGTGAAAATATAAGTGAAAATATTAGAAAAAAAGTTACTTTTTTTTAGCTAAACGAACAATTTTCAACTCATTTCTACCTGAAAAAGAACTAGCATTATTTATACATCTTTCAATAGAGACATGAATGCTAGGCTTAGATGTGATAGCCGATTGAGGATAAAAAGTGCTTTTAGTTGCTCAAGAAATTTATAAAGTCGAAGAAGAAGTAGGTGATTCGATAGCTATTAAAACCTAAAGATAAAATAGACCAAATTACTATAAAAAAAAATTAGATTGGTACCAAAAAGAAATAATTCTTCAAGAATTAATATGATAAATAATGTTTATATAAACTTGATAAAATAATTGAATAACTTTTACCCTTTTGGATTGAGTCACCAAATTATTTTCTTCGTTAATCACTTTATTATCGATTGGTCTTTTACGTGAGTGATTTCTATTATTACTTCAAGAATCAATTTCATGTGCATCTTGTAGATATTTTATCATAGTTGATGTACTTTCATTAAATAAAAACTCTTTGTCACAAAGATTGCAACTTACTTTACTACCATTGTCGATTTCTGAGCAGTAAATCCATATAGCACTTGGAGCCATAATAACAAAATAGTATAAAATAATGTGGAATATTATAATTATTTATAGATACTATAAATACGAGTTAATATTTTTTGGATTAAGCACAGCATGTAAACACATGTGAATGATATCTAAATTCTAAATTAGCTATTTTGTTTAAAATGGTTACCAAGGAAACCAGCGATGGTATAACAATAGTTCAATCAGCGAGAGCCTATCGTAAAAATCGGTCTATCGGTTGATCCTGCGGGCCAGCCCCAGAACTCCCCACGGTTTTCAAGCTCCTTGAGCTCCGTGAGCTTCTTGAGCTCTGTGAGCTCCTTGAGTTCGGAAATATTGTTATGAATATATATTTTCAAGCTCTTTGAGCTTGAAAATACTTTTGAATGCCACGATTTACGAAAAAAACAATTTTAAGCATTTTTTTCTCCCACGATATCTCGCGAACGAATTAACCGATTTCGAAAGGAGAAGCGGAAATCGACGCATTTTATCGAGTTATGAAGATGATTAGATTTTAGACTTGATTGCATTAGTCACTTTAAAGATAATAAAAAAAACCGTTATTTACCATTTCTTCCCGAGTCAAAATCCAGTAACCGAATTAATCGTAACAGTTTCCAATCACTTTGATGTTTCATTTACCACCTAAAAAGACGCCTGTTTTGACCGGGCAATATGAAACATAAGAATAAATACGATCAAATCAGGCCTAAAATCATAATAATAATAACAACTATCTTCAGAAGTACCTAGCGAGTGTGGATAAAAATCGCACTTGGATCAATTTTTTTATTCGTTTAAAAATATCTCTTTAATAATCTGTAAGAAAATGAACTAAAATTACATAAAATTTCATAGAATTGTAGGTTTTCTTTTTTTAATTTTTACACATCTCATAAAACATTTTAAAATCTCATAAAACATTTAAAAATTTAATGATATTTCTCATATGAATTTTACGTTTTTTTTTTATTAAAATTCATGCTATTTTTTATTCCAATATTAAACTTCATACTATTTTTTTCGTGGTGATCTCAATTTCATTTAAGCGTAAAATTAAATTGATATTTATAATAGTTCCCTAAATGGTACGAAATTTTTTAAAATTTTGAAAATCGTCATAAAAATCTAAGTTTTTATACATTAGTATGAAATTTTATAAAGTTCGGTAAACTATTAAAAAATTATATCAATTATAATTGCAATATCTGAACTAATTGTCAACAAGGAAGAACCGTCAGTAAAGCACCCTCAGCGCTTTCGCGCATGAGGTGTGCAAAAATATTTTTTATTTATCCTATTTATAAATCTCCCTAAAAGTAGTTTATTAAATAATATATTTTACTCCGAATATGAATTACGGAGTCAATCATGATATCATAATCTTAAGTTCATAAGTTATTCATTCTTTCATAAGTTATTTGTTCATATTTCAATAAATATACCATTTACTTAAATGCGATCACGCACGTAGGTTAGCGCAGCAGATAGCAGCAAGGACTTAGAATTGGATGGATCCAGGTTCGAGACCACCAAACATCAGGGATTTTTTCATTAACATCACACACACTCGTTCAATCTCAATAAATATCCTCACCCAATAGATCCAAGAATATGTCTAGATCAATTTTTTTTTGCGATTTAAAATGAACTTCAAAAATAATTACTATCCGTAAAATTTTAGGGAACTCGATAAAATTTATTTGGAATTTATTAAATCTTCAATTATAAAATAATTTTTCCTCGGGTTATTATAAAATGAAAGAAAAAAAAAATTAAAAAATCTATGTGGGTTTCGAACCCACGCTTGCTAGGTACTTTCAAAGATGACTATTATTATTATTATTTTTACTCAAGCCTGGTTTGATCGTAAAGCAGTCAAAAGTGGACAAAACTCCACTAGTTACGATGAAACCAGGCGTTCTATCGTATAGATACTAATGCAGTAAAGATCCGTTTTAATCGTCAAATATGGGTCTGAAATGTATAGAAAAAGAATACGATCAAAACAGTCTTACGATTTCGACTCGGGTTTCTCCCGCGATATCTCTTGAACAAATTAACCGATTGAGATAGCTAAGACGGCAATCGATGCGTTTCCTATAGTTCTAGAGCTGATTGGATTTTGAAGTCGATAGTTCGACTTGTTTTTGAGAAACCAATAAAAAACTAAAAATAAAATTTTTTGTTCATAATTTGCAAATATTTTCGAGTCAACTTGATCAAATAATCTGAAATTTTCAGGAAATTTGATGGCCAACAAGCTTTTTTGATTGCTGCAAGACCTATTCAAATCGGTTAATCAGTTCAAAAGTTATAGACCACACACACACACACATACACACACACGCGCGCGCGCGCGCGTGCACGGACATCATTATAAAAAGAGTCAGGATAGCTTCATAGGACCTCAAAATGTCGAAATCTGATGAAAACTCGATTTTCAACAATCGGAGTGAAAACAATAACTTCCCGAAATTTTCGAAAATCATCGATTTTCTTAGTGGGAAGTTAAAAAAAGCGTTTTGATTGTTGTTTCGTACAGGTATTTGGAGACGATGAAAAACGATCATACCTTGGAGAGATCACAAATTATACCTATATTACATTACACTATAGATATATAAAAGTCGATAAGTCATCACTCCAAAATAGATTCTAATCGTCTTTGAAGCGGTACATCTTGATTCTGAAAAGTCGATTATTGACTAATGTCAGAATTAAATTTTCTATTCCTGAGCTCGGGCAGCCAACTTCACCTTAATCTGAAATCGTCTTGTTTCATCCCTTGTCACACAATATACTATGAATAATCACTTAATACTTTTACAATTTAAGGCACCTAGAACTTTTTTTTCACAAAATTATCATTTGTTCTATTACTCTCGAATTAAAAATGAAAATTATATTTTTAATATAAATTTCTACGGAGATCACTTTCATTCCGAATTATTGCGAAAACAAGAATACAAAACTTTTTATGAAAAAATTAAAAAATTTGTTTGAAATTACCTGATTTCTGCTCTAAAACTTTTATTTATCAATACAAAGTTCGATTTAATTTTCTTTAAATTTAACTAAAACCTGAAATATTTAGCTGATTAAATTTAAGAATCGATTGACTGCATTTTCCATTGGAATTTTTTTTTTTTAAGTCATTTTTCGATTTTATGACCTCATAACTTTTAATGCTGATGACATACAAAAACTCTGCATGTTTTGTCCAAAGTGAATTTTTATAAAGATCATATCGGGAAATCGAAAAAAGTAAATAAACAATAATTACTTTTAGAGCTCATAATTCAATGTATAGCTGACAAACTAAAATTGATTCAATAAACTAATAATTAATAAATTATTAAGTTTGTCAAAAACTAGTCGATTAATACGTAAATAATGAGGCAATAGTATATTGGTTACAATTTATTTAGATAAGAAAAAGATATCCTATATGTAATGAGCTGATGGAATTGATGAGTTGATGAGCATTATATTTTCAGAATGAAATAGTAGTAGACATAAACTGGTAAGAACAAAAAAGATGTAATTTGTTGAGCATTTGTCAAGGGTAATGATAAATAATAAAGCATAGATAAATAATAAAATATTGAAAGCTGAACGTTGAGTAGTATTAGGCAAAAGTATAAAAAATAGACAAGAATAGAACGGTTAGACAAGTTTCTGGATATTGCTATCACGCCATCTCAGTCGAAGAGCAGATTGCTCTCTTTATCTCTTTCATTCTCTCGTTCTCGTCTTCTTAGTCGCCCTTTGCTCACTTCAATTTTGTCATGATAGTATGGGCGGCAATATGTTTCAAAAGCGGGGAAATCTACTCTCTGATTGTATCGAATTGAATCACCGTGAGGGACTACCATATTTCTCCTTGTCGTGCAACACAGGTCCATCGTTTTCGTCTTTATTATTTATTTATTATTTATTAATAGTATAAAGTATACAAGCTTTGTTGAAAATTTTTCCAATAAGCTATCGAGATCAATTTTTAAATATCTGAGAGAATTTCAAATTTTCGTAATGAATTTAAATTTTAAAAATTGAGATTTCAAATTAAAAAATGTTTAATTACGCGGAGAAAAATGTTGGCTCGAAATCTACCAATTTTTATTATGCTGTCGACTGAACTTGAAACAGGAAGGGAAGCATCCAAAAAATTATTATTCTCATACAAAAAATTAGTATGCTGTATCGTAATACTTACTACGCGCGAGAAACTTATCGATGAGATGTAATTGCAATTACTTTCACACATTATAATAATTATGATGCGGAATAGTAATTTTTCGTATGAGCATAATAATTTTTCGTACAAGCATAATAATCTTTCGTATGAGCATAGTAATTTTTTGCATGCTTTCCTTCCTGTTTCAAGTTTGGTCGACAGCATAATAGAAATTGGTAGGTTTTGAGCAAACATTTTTCTCCATGTAAGATTAACAATCTTTAACTTCTTTTTTTTTTCTTTTACCAAAAGAAGTAGTTCTTGCCCCGTTACCGGTGGGTATACCGTTAATGGGCCCGTTACTCTGTAAACAATACAATTGAATAAAATACAAGTTACCAAATCAATCATTTATCTGATGTCTTTAATTTTCTTAGTTTCATTTTTATCCAAATAGATATAATCAACCTTACATATCAAGTTTGTGATTTGGCAGAGTGGTCAATAGATCAGACTTGGAATCAGAAGTACTCGGGTTCGAACCCATGACCTGACTGGAATTTTTTTCCTTTTTTTTTTTTTTTTATGACAATTATTGCATATACAACTTTACAAAGTTATACACAATTTCATAAAATTATCTATAAATTTAGTTCCCGAGATAACAATGTTAATCTCACTATATATAGTTTGATATGTCTATATCAGAACATATCAAATCTTATCTGTACATATATTGTCTGATATGGCCAATTTCCATATCAGGCCTGATATGAACCGCCCAAATCAGGCCATATCAGGCCATATCAGAAAACTTTTTCACGGGAAAGCTCCAGTCAGGATACTGTTGACCAATGATAATTCCTAAGAATTCAAACTTTTGATATGAGCTGAGCTCACTTAAACCAAAAGAAATATCCCGTCTCTCATAAAAGGCCCAGGAATCCCGGGAATCCCTTGCAACGACCAATCGTTCAGGGCCCTCAGACAGACTTTCCTCAGCAAATAATCGAACCTAGAACATTGCCAGTCCTAATAAAATCCCGGGAATACCCAAACAGCGTTACCACCAAGATCGTTCAGAGCCCTAGCCAGACTTCTTTCAATATCTCGGGAACTCTCCAACGACGTTGACAGTGTGGCCATTTAGGTTCCATTGCCAGACTTCTCTTACGGATTATAACAGTCTTCAGTAAGTCGTTTAGACGAATCGTTCAATTCTATCAGTTTGAAAGAGATATCCTAGTCTTACTAATTGACTACAGAATCTCGGAAACCCTTTACAACGTCCACACTGAGATCATTTCTTTTTTTTTTTTCTTTTTAAATTTAAATCATGATAGTAATCTCAGCAGTTTTACAAAATTTCTTATGTATGCGTCTAAATTTATATTCATTAACTCAATAGAATACTTGAGGTATGACACAGCCCCGACAGGACAATAAAAAACATTTTCAGCTAGACTATCTATACAAAATTTTATTTTTTTTTTTTATCTATTGTTTTTCAACACAAAATTATTAAATATACCCGGTTTATTAATCACGTTAATCAATTACAAAACAAAAGAGCGGTCGGATATCACGATATTTTTAGTTAATTTGTGTTTGATAAAATGACGTTTCTTTTATTTTTGATTTTACTTAACTACTATTATTATTAAATAATGATACATAACCAATTTTTCCTTTCCGAATTTTTAAGTTGTTCATAAGTTTAACTCCGACTCCTCAGATTATGCTAAAAAAAATATTCTTCCGGCTTCACTGTTTTTTTTTTTTTAATTATAACATTATCCTGCATTTAATATTTTGATCACTATTATTTCATATTTTTATCACACACGTAGTTACGTATACTCGTACTTTAACATCAATTAATAGAAATATTTCCATAACACTAATTCACTAAACTTAATTATTTAATTTCTGAATTCATTTAAATTATTATAAGCACTTAAAATCTATATTATAAAACATATCCACAAAACTTAATTAATTCATCACCGAATTTATTCATATTATTACGCAAACTTTAACACTATAACACATATCCACGGTACTTTTTTATTTTCTTTTTTTTTTAATTAATCACCGAATTTAATTATATTGCTACACTCACTTTAATATCTCACTTCTGACATCAAATTGTAGCGACTGGTATCTTGAATTAATATTACTTATGCCCTATAATAATACCACACTTATATTAGAAATAATAACACCACAATTAACAGCAATAAAAGAAAAGCAAAGAGAGATATAGTTTATTGATATACAGATGTTTGCTGTTAAGATGTCAATATAAGACTAATTGACTCTAGTCGTGCCTTTATAAAACAAGAGAAAAAGGCATTTGTTTTCTAGTTATTCAAATATTTTAAAACATCAGTTTCACATTCGTTACAACATATATATATATATATATATATATATATATATATATATATATATATATATATATATATATATTAGGGTGTCCGTTATTTCCCAAATTGGTTTTTGACTCTGCAGCGCACCGAAAATTTTTAGTAAATGGTCTAAAAAAAAATATCCGACCGATATAAGCTCTTAATATTAATAATAACCCGTGCCACAAAGAGGATTCATTTCTCATTTAAATAACATGGGGTTTTGGTACTTTTTGCAATTAATTTTTTCTTTGCAAAGCCAGTTGATAAATTGCAGCGGCATCAATTTATTTTTGTAGAAAATTGAATGTTCTACAAAAACTTTTTCATTTCATTTTTCGAAAAAATCACTTGCGTCAAAGTTATTCAAGGTCAAAGTTAAACTAGGATAATTTTTTATTTTTTTTTTTTGTTGTGAACAAAAAATCATCGTTATTTACATAAAAATTTATGATTTATTGCCGAAAATATCTTATTTTGAGTATTTTTTTGCATCTGTCAAAACTATTGAAAAGAGAAGAGTCGAACATTCTTAAAAAGAAATTCCGATGAATTAAAAATTTCAGATTCACAATTACTTTTATGAAAAAATAAAATTTGTGCCAACGCATACGTACGAAAGAGAAATGGAGTATGGTGACTAGCTGGCGTCGTGTATTGATTATGGTCACCCTGGCGGTCCTGAATCACCGTGAACCTTCACCGTGATGCTACCGTGAATCACGGTAGTATCACGGTGATTTACCGTTGGAGTTCACCGTGATGTCGTAGATCACGGTAACTCTGCGGAAATCACTGTTGTTGTATAGAAAAAAAGGCAATACATTAATTGTACTTTTTTAAAGTCGTAAGATGGACGGTGGAGATACGGTCCGTCAAGGTTACGGTAATTACCGGTAACGGTTCCCGTGATCTTCAAACCTCATGTAGACTCATTAATGTATTGCCTTTTTTTCTATACAACAACAGTGATTTCCGCGAAGTTGCCGTGATCTACGACATCACGGTGAACTCTCACGGTAAATCACCGTGATACTACCGTGAATCACCGTGATTCAGGACCGCCAGGGCAATAGTCAATACACGACGCCAGCTAGTCACGATACTACATTTCTCTTTCATGCTCATGCATTGGCCCGAATTTTATTTTTTCATAAAAGTAATTGTGAATCTGAAATTTTTAATTCATCGGAATTTCTTTTTAAGAATGTTCGACTCTTCTCTTTTCAATAGTTTTGACAGATGCAAAAAAATACTCAAAATAAGATATTTTCGGCAATAAATCATAAATTTTGATATAAATAACGATGATTTTTTGTTCAAAACAAAAAAAAATAAAAAATTATTTCTAGGTTAACTTTGACCTTGAATACCTTTGACGCAAGTGATTTTTTCGAAAAATGTAATGAAAAAGTTTTTGTAGAGCATTCAATTTTCTACAAAAATAAGTTGATGCCGCTGCAATTTATCAACTGGCTTTGCAAAGAAAAAAATAATTGCAAAAAGTACCAAAACCCCATGTTATTTAAATGAGAAATGAATCGTCTTTGTGGCACGGGTTATTATCAATATTAAGAGCTCATATCGGTCGGATATTTTTTTTTAGACCATTTACTAAAAATTTTCGGGGCGCTGCAGAGTCAAAAACCAATTTGGGAAATAACGGATACCCTAATATATATATATTAGGGTGGGCCAAAAAAAGAAATAATTTTATTTTCCTTAGTTACCATGAAAATATCGTTAAAGATGATGAAAAAAAAATTCTGGTAAAGTTTAAGCTCTTAATATTGATATTTAGAGGGGGCGCTTCGTGATTTTGATTTCCCATTTAAATTATATGGAAAAAAAAAATTGAAGTTTGGAACTTTATATCTCGGCAATTGCTCACTCTACGAATAAGGTCAAGACATTGATTTGTAGGGAATTGAATGTTCTACAAAAAAAGTCTCTTATCATTTTTCGATAAATTTGTCTGTTCAAAAGTTATTGGACCTTGAAGTCAAATTTATAGTAAATTTCGGAACCGGAAGTTTTTTAAAATTCCGCAATGTTTTCTAGTTATTTCTAATTTGGTGTCAAGCTCTAAAAAAAGTAATGTTTTGTTTGATTTCACGAGCTTGACATCAAAATGAAAATAACTAGAAAAAAATGCAAAATTAAAAAAAAACTTAATCAGAAATAATTTGTAGAAAATAAAATTGTATACAAAAAAAAAAAAAAAACCTATGCCATTTTGTGATAAGTCTGAGATAGTTTCGCCGGAAAATTAAAAAGATTCTGAAATTTACTATAAATTTGACTTCAAGCTCCAATAAGTTTTGAACAGACGAATTTATTGAAAAATGATAAGAGACTTTTTTTTGTAGAGCATTCAATTCCCTACAAATAGAGGTTTGACCTTATTTGTACAGTGAGCAATTACCGAGGTGTAAAATTCCAAAGTTAAAAATTTTTTTTTTTTCATGTTATTTAAGTGGAAAATCAAAAATGACGAAGTGCCACCTCTCAATATTAATATTAAGAGCTTAAACTCTACCAGAATTCATTTTTTATGATACCAGTATCGAAACTTGAAGATTCAGTGTCTCTTCAGCCCGTCGAAACAAGCTAATTTCAAGTCGATGCTGCAAACAACTGCTAGCAAATTCGTAATTCACAAATCCCTTCACAGCGGGCAGAAACATAATTCTTTCTACCCGAGTCGAAATTCAAGTTCTGTTTTAATTGTAAAAGTATTCAAATCCTTTGTAGTTCAATTTGCTGCTTCCCCAAACGCCTGTTTTGATTGTATAAGATGACGCAGACTAAAAGTACAACCAAACCAGACCTACAAAATGCTCTTTAATCGTAAACATTACCCACATTTTTATTATTGTTATTATTTTTCTAACATTTTCTACAACGAAACCAGGTGTAAAATAATAATAATAATAATAATAGTAAGGATAATAATAATGAGTATGTAAATAGTCTTTGAAATCGGCGGGCGCGGGTTCGAGTTTCACTTTGAGTCACTTTTTTTTTTTAAATAATAATAATAATATTAATAATATTAATAATAATAATAATAATAGTAAATAAATAAATCATTATAATATAATATATTAAAATAATCACAAAATATTTAAATAATAATAAAATAATTATAATTATAATTATTACTAATACTAATAATATTCTTGTATAAGATTCTTCCCAATTCAATATTTATGATAATACCCGTGGATACTATACTTAATACTAAAAACTAAAAAAGTTATAAATTCCGAAAGTGCACACCTCAATCGCTCATTTTATTTTTAATTATTACTTTTATGTAATAACATTAGTTTTTTTTTTAATTTGAGTTTTTCTATTCACCTTTTATATTGTTAATTTTATTTTTTTTTTATTTCTTATTTTCAGTTTAATTTTTTTTTTTGCATATTTCAAACATGAAAGCGCTGAGGGTGCTCTATTGTCGCTCGGTTTTTTTATTTATTCTAAATATCCCGCGTTTTTGTCTTAGATTTCCTCTCCCTTAAATATTGGACCCAATGGACTGTCATTTGTAGAGGCGTGGCTTACGACTCGGTTATATGAGCTTACTAAAGTTTTCGCTCGCATATCGGTTGCGTAGCGTTGTGGTTAGCGCATAAGACTGGCGAGCGTTAGGTGATAGGTTCGAATCCCGGGAGTTGCGATTTTTCGTCGATTATTTCTTTCTACGATAATCTTAATTTAATTAATAGCATGAGTGTACTGAGTCATAGAACTAATAAGATATTCTGCCTCTTTCAGTTCCTACCATCAGAAGTTTCTCGAACTTCAGAATAAAAATATTTCTACGTTAAAATTTTTTTTGTGTTTGAGCCAAATTTAATTATTTCATTATGCATATTTATAATTTTATAATAATTATGATTTCATAATTAAAACAGTGGTGTCGCTTCTAACGTGTTGACGTGTTTTTAGTTTCTTTATTTTTTTTATAATAAATAATTATTATTTTTATTGTTATTATTATTAATAATAGTAATATTATTTAAAAACAAAAAAAAATAATAATGGGCCTGAGTGGGATTCGAACCCGCGCCCTCAGATCTGAAATAATATTAACATTATTATTGTTATTATTATATTTAATATTATGGTTATTCAACGTCTGGTTTCGTTGTAAACTTGGTATATTGGGACAAAACTCCTCGAGTTACAACTAAACCAGACGTACGCTGATACAGTTGTCACGATCGAAGAGAGGGGAGGTGACAGTTAAAGAGAGTTGAGGGAGGGAGATGTTTGTGTGTGTGTGTGTGAAGTCTTATGGCGATACTGGAGGGAGAAACCAAAATGGGTTGTATGCCCACGGGTTATTTTATAAGCAACAGAGGATTGACCTTATTTTGTCCTAGGGATACGCCACGAGGAGGAATTCTCGGTTCAATCCTGTGTACTATTTCCGTGGGCTTTTCAAGCAAGTCTAGGCTTACAACGATCAAGGACTTCAGATCTTTGATGATCCTATACACTCACGTGATCGTATGCGTTGTCACCTTGGAAAACACGCCCAGGTTGATTATCTTTACCTATCGCGTAAGTTTACTACTCTGGTACCGAGCGGTTGTACCTGAGTAGATGATTCCCGTTATAACCGGAGGCGTGGCGATTTTGTTCGGGATTAGAAGTTGAAAGAAAGCAGTGGGGGGTGAACGTCTCTCGTAAAAACATGTTCTTACGACCTAGGTTAATATTATCTAAGTTGGCAATGAGGGCTCGAAATAAATAAAAGAAGTTACGAAGTTATAAATGTAATTAGTATAGATGATACACAGATTCTTACATAGGTTGTTTCAGTAATTCTGTGTACTTCTTACCCCTAATCCTCGGTAGTGTCAGCCGAAGATGCACAATTTTATATAGTCTTTACAATTTAGAAACCTTATAGTCACTTTACTTTAATTCGCAATCCCTAAAACAAAGCTAATAGAGTCGTCAAGCGGATACGAGCTCCTATCTGTTGTTTGAGATATTGCGGATTTATTTGATGCCTCGATCTCCAAAAACAAAGCTAATAGAGCCGCCAAGCGGATACGAGCTCCTATCTATTGTCTGTAGAGATTCGAAGTATCGTTTTACGGCTTGAGCCGGAGTGAGCACGAGAGTTTAGACTTCGAACTAGACTGAAGATGATCTGAACCAGAGGGTTTATATATCCGAATTTTGAGCCTAGAAGGGGTATTGCTTAAGCAACTTAATTAAGAATAGTAGGGTTTGACCAAACCTTATTGGTTGCAATTCAAGGTCTTTCCCGAATTTGGCCTAGGTAGGGTATTTGTTTAAACAAATAGTGAAGGGAGTTATTATATAATTAGTCCAATTAGAGGGAGTAAATTTATGGGCAATAAATGCCTATTTCAAGGTTTGTTTACAAGTTCGAGTTTCGGGAAAATTGGATTAAAAGTGAAAGGTGGGTCTCATCAGCCAAGGCTACTTGTCTAATGGGAGGCCCCTTCACTTGTCTAGGCGGCACGCGAGCTTAAGCCTTTTATCTTAGAGATGTACGAAGGCTAAAGCAATAAAAAAACTATAAAATTTTGGAAATAACTAATGAATTAGAAAGTGAAAGGTTGGCTCTGGTTTAGATATGTCTGTCTCTCTCGCTCTTCTAAGACTCTTATTGTCTAATTTTATAAATATTATTAAATATTATTATTTGAGCATTGTTTCGCGATTCCACATATTCGCATGTGACACAGTACTCAATAGCACAAGGTCTGTTTTGATCGTACATTTTTCTGGAATGAAGTCGAGAAAAAATTACAACGAAAATAGAACTTAGATTTCGACTCGGGTACTCTGTGCTAGTTATATTTAATGTTCATTTGCAGCCTTATTGCTCTCATTGGTTTACTTGTCATTTCAGTTTACTCATTTCATTTTTTAAGTGACAGTTTTAATTAACCAAATAAAATTACTAAAAAATGAGTAAAAATATTTTTGTATTATTTGCTATTTAATAAGTGACGGTGAATCACGAATTTTCTTTCATTTTACTTTTCTTTTAATATTTTAACATTATAACCTTGGAATTTCGCTTGCTAGTTGTCAATAAGAAATGACTAAGATAAATGGTTTGAGTTACATAATGATATTACGAGAAATCATAATTAGCAAATAATTATTGTGAAAAATGATTCTAACGGGGAATGATGAAAGACCTAGTACCTGATCAGAGAATTAGTATCAGATCGCTCTATGTATTTTTATATCTATATTTAATAAGATTTAGTAAATATAGATATTAGGGTTCTTCATTTCGAAGCAACATTTTTTTTTTTTAAGTGCATGTAGGAAAAATACTCAAAGTTAAAAAAAAATTTTCCCCGTGTTATTTAAATGGGAAAATGGAATTTTCAATGAGCTAGGTCTGTAATCGACATACAATTTTTTTTTCTTACGCGAAAATTATTTTTTTGTGTTGAACTATGATTTTTTTCACATGCACTTGAAAAAAAAACAAAAAAAAACGCTGCTCCGAAATGACACACCCTAATAGATATACAAAGACATGAGTAATCGGGTGCTAGTTCCCTGATCGGGTACAGGGTCTCTTACCTTACAAGGAGAAATTATTCTTGCTTGGAATGCTGTGGTGTCATAGTAGTATTTGACCACTTTGGTGACCTGTCAGAAATTGAAATAAACACATGAAAAAATCACCATGGCCATAGTAAAATCGACAACGATTATATCATAAATTTCTGTAACTCTTGGATATTTTACTATGGTCATAGCGATTTCTTAATATGTTTATTTTGATTTCCGACAGGTCACCAATATGGTCTGGTACTATGATACCATAGCATTCTAAATAAGAATAATTTCTCCGAGTAAAAAATGAAAAAAAATTTTCAACCAAATCAAAAGGAGTTGGGTTCAGAAGTGCTCGATTTATCGTGGAATGTCCATTGTGAACCTATATATAATTATATACGAGATTATTAGATTAGATCTTATGGTATACAACTATAACAGGGCTATGCTCTCACTCTGGTCGTCCTTAATTTACCTTTTTAAGGGCGCCACTGGAAGTGATAACGGCCTCCCAGAGCCGAATCTTAGATCGTCAGGGTCGGTGTAATTTGTTTAATTGTAAGAGAAGGATTAGGAAGGATAATTTATAAATAATATCTCCAATTCACAATTTAAACTTTATTTCATTTAATAACCTTTTTAACCTTTTATCCTTATAAACCTTATAACTTCTTATAAACCTGTTATAAACCTTTATAATTATTATACCTTTTAAACCTTATAACCTTATAATCTTTTATATAAACCTTTATCACTTATAACCTTATAACCTTTATAACTTTTTATATAAACCTTATAATTATTAACCCACGATATCACACTTAAAACTAATTCAATTTATAATCCGCAATGATTTTACTATTTAAAATTGGCCAACTACCTTTGGCATTTTCCACACTCACACACACACTCTGGTTGCCAACTACCTTTGGACTTTGATCACACGCTCACACACTCTGTTAAAAATCGATTCACCCTCACGATACTTAATAACGACAATTTTTCATTAAAACCTAACTTATTAATTTTAACATAATATTTCACCCGAAATTTTAATAAATTAATTAATTTGAACAGTATAAATAATTATTAATTAATTTATTATTTAACCTTAATTTTCCCTTATCATTTTTTTCTTTTCACTTTTATCACCGATTCGTCGTTTCCCAGTTCACCTAACGACCATTTGCCGCTAAGACCCGCCATCTTTTCTTTCCGCGCGGTCACTTGACTTTTACTCCAAACTCGATTTCACCCGATACAATTTATATGTTTTCTAAACCCTTAATTCAGGTACGTTTAGTATCACGATAATTATTCTTAATTTAACCACTTAATTTCGTTAACTATTTTCTTTAACTAATTATTCCTTGTTATTAATTAATTTTGATTTTCATTTTAATTGATTAATTTTAATTGGTTATTAAATTTACTTATAATTAATTAATCTTACGACTAGAAATTTCTGACTAGATTAAACAGTTCCGGTACGCGACCTACCTGGAACCTTCTAGAATATTTCCGGCGACCTGCCTGGAAATTTCTTACTATATAATGGCTCCGGCAACCTGCCTGGAGTTTATTTATTAATTTGTTTTCTATAAATTTAGTCCCGACGCCTTATTAATAATTTTCCCAGTAATTAATTAATTTACGAGTATTAAAATTTTCGAAGCGACGCTACCAGACTTATGACTAGTATTCAATTAAAATTTTCCGGCTTACTGCCTGAAGTAAATTTTAAATAAATATCTTTACTCTTTCCAATCCCGTTCGTCCTGGTACTGTCCTTGTGGTTTCGTCTCGGTAATTGTGGTTGTAATTTTCTTGTCTCGTTCAGTCCGTATTTTATTAGTAACTTTCCACTCTCTCTCTATCGCTCTACCTCCTTCACCCGGTTCTCTCCTTCACCTGTTATTCAGACATAATCAGTACATGGGAAATGAAATACCGGCTACCAGCCTGGTATTTAGTACAAGAAAATTAATTTATCGCTTGGTTCCACAAGTAAAACACAAGCCTTCAATTAATTATTTTCCTGATAACCTAAGTGTTCAAAAGCCGGCGTCCGTAGTAGCGTCTTCACGTGGTTGTCCGTCTGGATAGTTCGGGTGTTCCGATAGTTAATGCCCGATTCTCGTTCCGGTCCCCGTTTTATAATTGTCCGCGCACCTTTTGACTCTGGCGGTCACTCGTCACCTACTTAATTCTAAGTGGGGTTGACGGTCGAGCAATTGGAATTTCCACATCCGGCCGACTAGTCGCTACCTACCCGGCATATCCTGGGTGGTAATGTCACATGACCGACAGTACACATAATAGATTTAAATTTGACTTATTTGAACGCGGTAAATTTGAATTTACCCCGTTACACAACTTTATATATATAATTCATTTGCTATCATTTGCTGTTGCATTGGTTGTGGTTTGCCGTAGCATTGGTTGTGGTTGCTGTCGCATTTGCTATCATTTGTTGCCATGTAACCTCCTCATCTGTCCTCATCTTCCGGGATGATTCAAGTATGAAAATATAAAATTGATACTTGAAGTGAGTAAGTTTTCTAAAAATATTAATTTTTTTTTATATGTATTATTATCAGGGCCAGGGACTTCGTGTGGAAGGGGAAATACTAATACATATAAAAAAAAAAAAAAAATACGTGTGATCGGCAGTATTCGTTAATCGGTAATGTTCAGGTTTAATAACGACGATGTTCAAATGATTGAAAACTGTCAAAATCACATGTGAAAAGATCTAACCCTGCTACCCAATGCATATAGGTGACGTTAGTACGCAAATTATATGAAAATACATGCCGGTTGCGTGTTTGTGTGTGTACGGGTGCGTGAGATTGGTATGTGCCAGTGTGAGAGAGAATACAATTTTGGCAAACAAACTAAAAATAAGATAAAAATTAAGACATAAAATAATACAAAATTAAAGACTAAAAATCGAATAAAAATTAAGACAAAATTTGAGACTAAAATTGAGACAAAAATTAAGACACGAAGTAAGACAAAATTCAAGACTAAAAATAAGACTTAATTTTTGTCTTATTTTTTATCTTAATTTTGGTCTTGAATTTTGTCTTAATTTTTATTTGATTTTTAGTCTCAAATTTTGTATTATTTTATGTCTTTTTTATTATCTCATTTTTAGTCTTGAATTTTGTTTTAATTTTTATCTTATTTTTTGTCTTATCTGTAGTCATGAATTTTGTCTTACTTTGTGTCTTAATTTTTGTCTTGTTGCAGGGTTAGATCTTTTTACATGTGATTTTGACAGTTTTCTATCATTTGAACATCGTCGTTATTAAACCTGAACATTACCGATTAACGAATACTGCCGATCACACGTATTTTTTTTTTTTTTTTTTTTCATATGTACTAGTATTTCCCCTTCCACACGAAGTCCCTGGCCCTGATTATATATATATATATATGATCAAATCGAATTATAGATAAGCTCTTATATAAGCATATATAATTATATATACTTCATTGATTGAAATGTTAGTTTGAATGCTTATTGCTCTAGAAAATTATCTTAAAAAATTTTACGGAATTTCCCGATAATAGTTAAAGTCAGGATATCATGGCCGATCAATTAAAACTGTGAAAACTTGTGACGGAGCAGCGAGAGATTCGACTGCTCAAGTCGGTCATGCAATTTCAGGTTCACTGACTCCGAAAGAGGCCTATAACCGAGACTCTGTCCAAAGTGTGACTCTCTGTCCAGGAAGCTAGGATTGAGTTCGGTTGATAAATCACCTGTGACTAGTTCGTCTGCAGGGCACAGAATACCTAATCTTGGTCACAAAGGATACTTAGAAATCCTGAGAGCATAGAAAGTTTATCAAATAAAAGATTTATGTAGTTGGTATATAACTAATGTCCATTTTATTTAACCAAACCTAGACAACAGATCCCACGTTAAAATAACAATTAATTAATTACGCGACAATGAGTGATGGCACGAGCCAGTAAAACATTAACCAGAATTACTCACAGTTTCTTTACAATTAATTATTAACGCGAGGCAAAATAACGGGCTCAAAAATCGCGACTCGACTCTATTAGTTCTCACTTAAAGCACTTATGATTCAAAGTCTTTTTATTTTATTTTATTTGACTGACTTTATACCACTGACGGTTTTATTAATTCTCAGAGTGAGATAAAAATCAACTGTTCTCTAAATTTACTTATTAATTGGATATACTATGATAATAAATTATCAGTGCAATAATTTTAGTACTCAGATTTTATAAGTGTGAAATACCTACGTTTCGAGATTCTGCTTGCTTGGCATATCTGTCAGGATCATTTCGAACAGGCAACCTCCTGGATTCCACACAATTTCACCTCCTTTAACTTGACCAAGATTTCCAAGAGTCGTTGAGAAAATTATTACGTATGGTTGCTTAAGTAGCTGGTTAACTTCCAAAATCCAAGTAATATTTAGAACCCAAAAGTTATGGTGGATATGACAGTGAATAATTAGACCAGAGACGAAGTAAGTCGTGTAACTGCTCGTACAGAATTGTCCGTCCTGCTTCTGTGTAAAGTGGTTAGTACCTCGGACTTCAGGCTAGCGCCTGCACCCTGTAACTTCGCCTCGAATTTTTAAGCTCTATAAGGGTGAGCTTGTGGCGATTAACTTAGTTAGTACACAATTAGTGTACACTTAGCATCTAGCAATCAGCTGGGAGGTGTAGAAAAGTACTGAGGACGCCTTGTGAGGTCCTTACTCTACACTCTCCAGCTCACCAAGTACACATTGCTGTTCTGTATTTTGTATTATTTAAATCTAATCACTTTGTTGTAAAGTCTAGTCCCTTAATTTATTGTAAATACCGTTAATTTATTGTGAAGTCCGTTTATTTATTGAAAAAGTCTAGTCAGCTTATTTTCCTGGCGGTTTAGAATCACGGTAAAAATACAGTGGATACACTGTGTATACACGGTGGTAAAATGGAACAAACCCACCGTGTAACCACGGTGGATCCACGGTGTTTACACTTCCACGGTGTTTCTATCGTGATTCAAGTCTGCGAGGGTTGTTATAAAATCTAGCCAGTTAATGAATTGCATTATGAATCTGTGTAATAAAAATCAGCGCCATAATATCGAGTCATCACCAATAGTCCTAACAAAGGGTCAATCAAGTATGACGCAGTCCATACTCAGGATATCCTACGTATTTTGAGAGATCATCGATATAAGTCTACATGCAGGTAATGATAAGTTTAACAAAAGGGTGTTATTTATACTTAGATTTTCGTAAAATTTTACTTTTTCTTTTAATTTGTTGAACATCATATATAAATCTTGGAATTTCATTTGTAGCTTTATGATAAGAAATGATTAAGATAAATTAGTTGAGCTGTTAAATTTTATCACAAGAAATAGTAATATTGTATGACAAACGATTTAAATTAATTATATTACTCATGAGATCAGACTTAGGATCTCCTATTTACACACTAACTATAATATTTCTTCTTAATGTACAAACATATATATTCAGTCGCTTAGATGTGTTAAATAAGGAGAGCATTAATTAAACCGAAAAAATAATATTATAATGAAAAGAATTATAGTGTAAAATAAATTTATTACATAATTTTCCCTATCCTGTAATCAAGCTGCGTTCTCAGTTATACTAGGTATTTCAGAAACCAGTTGCTCATTTATCTGCGTTGTTGAAGGAGGATTGCTCAAACGTCCTGGTTTAAATTTTTCAGGTGGTCTATTTTACTCTGATAACGAAAAAGAAAAAAAAATAGTTTATCAATAAAATAATAAATTTTTTGTGGTTAAAACAAAATGGAAAATATGCTGGTTGACTCTCGTTCTACTTGTTCAAAGTAAAAAAGAAGCTTGTTGAATTATAAAATGAATAAGAAATTATAGATGAGTTAGGGTTAACGTAAAAATTATACAACAAGAATAAATCTAACATTTAACTTATAGTTTTAGTTTTATTTATTTTTTTTTTTTTTCGATTAATAAAAAAGCTGACGTTCGATAAAATAGTATTAAAATGTTGCATTGGGTGGATTAGGGGGATCTGTAATTTCGCAAGTGCTGACTGTGCTGGTTAGTGATATCGTGAAAAATCCCAGGAGTAGCAGTAGCAGTAGTATAAGAAGACAGCGATGAACAGAGTAGAGAGAAAGGGAGGTAAAATAAAATATAAAGAAAAGATAACGAAAGAAATAAAGCAAGAGGACATTGTTGAAGAAAATTTATTGATTTCTCGACCCTCGAGTTCACGCTCTTTCTCATTTCTTCCCACCTAATTCTTTATACAGACTGATCGTCCATCACCCCCACCAAATGCTGACCAGTCTAGCTCTCTAATTGCGTTTTCTATGTTGTTCGTTTTATGAAATAGCAAAAGCGTGTATATCGCAACTTGAGAACCATACGACCCCAATATCAAAAAGTAAGTCCGCATCCTTCACTCATAATTTTTTATTCTCTTCATACCAAAATGTTGACTGTAAGGTTAATACTGCTCCAACTTCTCTAGAAGAATGAATTATATATGGCCATATATGACCATGAGTATGTCACGATCGAAGTGAGTGAAAGCGACGGGTGAAAGGGTAATTTTAATTTATTATTTAATATCGGAATGCTGATTTTCCCCGCTCTATAACTCAGCCAAGGAGTTCGATTGAACCTCACGTGGTTAGTGTGAGAACATAGAAATTGGAGCTCCGATTATTAATCAACAAATTTATGGATGAAATTATATTATTCTGTCATCCAACCAAGGATCTGTAGTCACGTGGCTAATATAAGAATGTTATAATTTCGTGTAGTTTTACAATTTATTTGTCTATTTGTACCGAGCGGATGTACTATAGACAGTCCCGTTCAATGACCTACGTGGCGTTAGGGTAGGTCAGGGATTTTCTAAGCGAGAGGGATATTGGGTCGATGAATATGGGCCCTCGAGAAGACCGTGTTCTTTCTCTGTCTTACCTTAAAGTGACTATGACTTAAACTACCAGCACTCGAATGCCAGAGAAAAGGACAGTAAATGAATAGACAAATGTATACAAAAACATGTGTAGTATATTGACAGATTGAATTTTACAGAATATTAAAATAATGAACTTACCCCAATGGGTTGATATACCTGCACACACACTCACTTCAGATTCACCAATTTGAATCTGTGTACGCAGATTTTTATAATGCTTATGATAGTAATTAATTGAGATTCACAGTTTGAATCTTTTCACGAGAATGCTATGCACGCTGAATCGATGGGCCGGCTTTGCTTTCTAGTGAATTTACGAGGATATATATATACATATATATATATTCTTTAAATGATTTTTATAAAAGGATTAACTATTCCCGAACAAGGACTCCGGTTGCCTAGGCTGTGGACGTCACGTGAAGGAGTTTAGTTAAATTTAATACGAACTTAAATGATTTTACTCTAGGTATCCGACCTAGGAGTCCAGATGGCTGAGCGAAGGACCTCACGAGGAAAGGTTTGAAGAATAAAATTTAAGTTGCGTAATTTAATTTTTTAGTAAAAGAATCGAATTGCGATTATCGAACTAGGACCCCCGATTGCCTAGGCTGTGGAGCGTCACGAGAACGAACTTTGAAATCGACTTAGTGAGTCTTACTCGCGGATTTAGATAGATCCGACAAGGGTTTTAGTAGCTGAAGTAATGACTGATTTTGATTATTTTTCCGGGGTTTGTATATGAAAAGGTTTGGAAGAAAAGTGGGGCCAAAGATGATACAAAGAATGGGTTAAAGACATAGAGAAAAATAATAAGGAAGGGTTTGATTTCTTTGGACAGCTGAAAATGACATTTTTATTACGGGAGTTCTTGGGATTTTATAGCAAACAGGATGTAAATAGAAAAATAAGTCCGCGGTGGACCGCTTAAAAATAAAGTAATAAATATATGATGACATTTACGGTCGATATATTACATACTCTAAGAAATATAATTTTAAAAATAATACAAAATTGAGATGAAAAATCTTCGAGGATAGAAAAAGGGACGGAGAGGTTCTGCGGGGGACCATGTAAAATTTTAGAGACTACGTTTCTATGATGACATTTATTACCAATATTTTAGGTAATTCCAAGAAATGAAATTAAAATTTTTAAAATAGAAGAGCTTCCTATGGTGGAAAAGGGAAAAATAAGAATCCGCGGGAAACCGTGAGATTCTGTAAAACAATGTTTCTTCAAAATATATGGTGACATTTACTATCGATATTTCAGACACTTCTGAGAAATGCAATTAAAAATTAAAAATAAAATAGAATTAGAGATAGATTTCTACATTGGAAAAGAAATAGTAACGATCCGCGGGAGACGTGGGACCTATTGGTAACAGATGGTTTAAATAGAAAACTCGTAAAAATTTGAGTCGAACTAGAACAAGAAAATGTTTTGACATATTTATTAAGGCCTTTACGATGACTTTTATTATGACGAGGGACTCGCGGCCGCAAATGACTCAGAGAAATCTCTACATAGGACATCTGGAAGACATTGAGTCGGTATATCTTCGTAAGGGACCGGCCGTGGTGGTGCAGCTGTGCATAGAGAAAGAAAGATGTACTATTTTCTAGTTGCTCGTTCTTATCTACGTCTCTCCTCCTTGTAACTTGACCGCTCATACTCGTATACCTTTCTGTGGGAATTCAGAGCAAGCTCAAAATACATCGTAGATAACCCATATATGGTCAATACACACATATATAACACACGCATACAGTAGACGCTCTTAAAAGTTACGCTCTCGGGGGTAGAGTAACTTTTAAAAGCGGACTTTCAGAGGCGTGGCTAATAATTTTGTAACCAATAGCCAGTGATAATCTGCATTTACCAACACACTCAAAGAAAACTTGTACATGTGCTTCTTCCCGCGAAATTTTAAAATCTATAGAACAACTACAAAAAAGGAAGTAATGAATTGTAAAATATTTTTATTAAACACTTTAAATTATTTATTGATAAGTCATCAGTTAGAGTTAAATAACAATTTTAAAAGTATCTCACGTACAAAAGTATGAAAAAGAATAAACTTTTATCTTTAAATCACATTTTATTATTTATAAAGGTTAGGTTTATGTTTTTATTTATGAGTAGTTTCAGACTTCTAGCTTACCGACTCAGACTCACATGTATTTACCACACAATTATAAAAAGACCGCCCATCACCAATTACCCCTCAATTCCTTTAAAGATATGACACAGAGTGGGGGATTCATTTGAGGGGAAGGTAACTTTTGAAAACGTAACTTTTAAGAGCGTCTACTGTATGTACAAAACTCATGCACACATACGTATGTACGGGTACTCATGTATTATTGTACTTTTGGTGAGTGTGCTCCGAATTCTCCAGGCTAATTTTTATAATATAATAAAATAAGAAAATTATTTCTGAACTGAAGGTTCAGTTGAGTGGTGACTCAGGTGTACCGATTGTTACAAGTAATTGCTCTATGTATGCCTATGTATGAAAATTAACAATATATATTATGGTTTGGGTTCGAACCCCAATTCGGGCTATCTATATTTTTCTCAATTTATCTATAAATTGTCTGATTGAGTAGGTTAATTGTAAGTTTAGCTTTCACTATATTTTAAAAATTATTTTGCATGACTGTATATTACCGTATATAGCTTAGTATGATCATATATTATAGTATAAATAATTGTAAACATAAATTGTGAAAGTACTTTGAATATTTAATGCTTTTATTAATATTTCTCTTATATATAAATTCATTTCGTTTTCGAGGTTGGTTTTATAAGTGAATATTTGTTGGATCTACGTCAAGTGTCGTCATCTATCTCAGACTTTAGATATTCACTAACTGTTTTATCTAATGTCTTGAATACTTTGCTTCGGTGATATTGAAGATGCAGCACATTCTGTCAAATCAAGTGACGACTGTAAACAAAAACATAAATTCCATGTCACGTGTGCCAAAGTTAAATACAACCTTAAATCTTCAAACGAGGTTCTATCTATTATTAAAAGTAAATGCCCAGTATGTACTGAAACATATTTTATGACGGTTATGTAATCTCTTCAAAGGCAGTTGTCAAAACTAAGCAAGCTTGACAAACTGGATGGACTCGAGAACTCAGCGAAGTCAATGCATGGAAAAATTGACTCCGTACAAAGGCAACAGCAAGATCTAGTTAACAAGTTTAATGATTTAAAATATAGAGTAGTGACCTTGGAAAAAAATGAAAGTTCTAATGAACTTAGAGAAATTTCAGAAAAAGTCTTGAAATCAGTTGAAGTCATAAATAAAAGTAACTTTGAATTACGTGCATTATAGATTAAATCGAACTCGTTAGCCGATGAAATTGAGATCTTTGGATTATATGAATCTCCAAATGAGAATATCCAATCGGTTGCTAACAATTTATTACATTATCTAGATATACCAGTTGTCAATTCAGGTGTTAAACTTGTAAAGAGACTAGGCAAACCTATGGAACAGACTTCCGGGCGTGCAAATCATCGACAGCGTGATATCTTAATCAAGTTTGAATCCAGGAATACTGTTAATGACATAATATTAAAGGCTAAGACCAAAACTATACCTGGTAATGCACTAATTAAGAATTCTAACATCCCTGCAGATTCTGTTCGTGTACACCGAAGACATCCGTCATCTCTGTACAAATTTAGGCAACTTATCCTACGAGAATATAATAAACTATCTCCAAAAAATGTCTGGATTGCAGCATCGTCAGTGTATGTACGGTTTTCCTCGGAAAAACCGCCACTAAAATTACTTCCATCTTCTGGCATGGAGATACTCTGTAAAAATCTCGAATAATATAATCTACTATCATTATCACGCACTAGTCACTGGAATCAATCTTCACTGACTGGATTGCGGGAACCATTGAACATTTGTCATATTAACATTCGCTTATTACACAGCAACTTCAATCAATTCAAAGAGTTTTTTAGGATACACGACTTCGACGTAATTACTGTGTCAGAAACGTGGCTTAACTCGAATATATCTGATGCCCAGTTTTCATTTCCTTTATTTAAATTATATAGAAATGATAGAACTAATAAACGAGGTGGAGGAGTAACAATATATGTTAAATGCAGCCTTTCATCGCGTTATGTTTTAGGCTCAGTATACGTAGAAAATGAAACAGAATATTTATCGGTTGAAATTTGGCATTCTACAAGGCATAAAATATTAGTTGGTGCAATATATAATCCTCCGTTGTCAGATTGTCTGGATCACCTAGAAATTGAGTTAGATAAAACTATGCCCCATTATAAGCATGTAATGATCTTGGGAGATTTTAACATCGATATGAATATTGCTAACAATAAGTCAGACTACTTACTAGAATTCGGTAGCTGCTGAGGACTGCAATTAATAAACTATAACCCAACTCATCATATTATTGCTTTACACACTTGGATTGATCATTGTCTAGTAAATAACCTAGACTATGTGCTATCATCTAAACAATCGAACGAACCTTTCTTGGCTGATCACGACATGATTTCCATGCAATATAATTACAATGTTCCTAACAATAATTAAAGAAAATTATGGAAAAGAAATTGGAATCGAATCGACATCAATAGACTGGATCTGCTATGTAATAATTTAAACCTTTCAACCCTTCAAGATGCTGGATTGGTGGACGAAATGAAGAACAATTTACATATTATGATTGGTGATAATTTTGACAATGGTGCACCACTTAAAGAAGTATTGGTTCGTGAATCTCCAGCTCCGTGGATCACTTCAGAAATTAAGAACCTACAACGTCGTCGTTCAAAGTTATATCGAATTTTCACTAGAACTGGCTTCGCCTATAAAGAGTATGCTAATCTACGTAAGATAATAAAATTGAGAATAATTGCAGCGAAGAAAAACTATTTTGATATGCGTATAAATACGTGTAAAAATTCTAAATCACTTTGGAATGATTTCAGAAACCTCGGTTTAATTAAACGTTTTGATTCTATAATTCCCCCTGATTTGAATTTGTGCGGACTGAATGACTATTTTGTAAACTGTGCAACATTTATAAGTGATAACATTGATTATGATTTATTAAATAATAGTGCAATCAAATGTAACAGAACATTTAACTTTAAAGAATTGAATAATGTTAGTATTAAAAATGCAATAATGAGACTAAGTTCAGGTGCTATTGGTCCAGATGGTTTCACAATTAAAACATATAAAGTCTTACTTCCATTTTTTTTGAACTCCATTACTGATTTATTTAATTACTCATTAAGTCGTGGTCAGTTTCTAACGGCTTGGAAGCAGTCATATATTATACCATTACCTAAAACACGCGATGCTTCTAATAATTCTGATTTTAGACTGATATTGCTGCTATGTACATTATCGAAAGCGCTTGAAAGATGTGTGTATGATCAAATATTGACATTTGTAATGGACAATGAAATTATTGATAGGTATCAAACTGCATTTAAGATCGGCATGAATACTCAGGATGCTTTACTGAGATTTTGTGATTACATTAGACTAGGTATAGACCAATCAATGGTTACAATTGCAGTATTTTTCGATTTCAGTAAAGCATTCGACTCCGTTGTTTATGACATTTTGATTTATAAATTAAAAGCAATGGGCTTCAGCGATATAGTCTTAAATTGGGTTGTATCGTATTTAAAAGACAGAATACAGGCTGTTATTAATAATAATACTAACGATAAGTCAAGTTGGAATACTATTTTAAATGGCGTACCTCAAGGTAGTGTACTTGGCCCATTATTGTATTCTTTATATGTATCAGATCTAGGTTCACTTCTTAAAAGTTCCAGTCACTTATTTTATGCGGACGATCTAGTAATATATTCAAAATGTAAACTCAACGAAATTCCGTACTTTGTCAATAAACTCAATGATAAAATTAAATAAATAAATAATTGGTGCGACAAAAATAGTCTGAAATTAAATGCCTGTAAAACAAAAGCAGTGATTTTCGGAAGCATTTTCAAAGTTGATGATGAATTACGTAATTTAGCGCCTAAAATTAAGATTGGTTCTACGGAAATTAACTTCTCAAAATCAGTAAAATACCTTGGAGTAATCTTAGATGACAAATTATCGTGGTCTGAACAAATAAATGATGTATAGTATAGAAGTATGAGAACACTTGCTCAGTTAAAAATGTATGGTAACATTTTTAACTTACGCGCAAAGAAAAAACTTGTTATCACTTTAATATGGCCTATCTTTGATTATTGTGCTGCAGTATATAGCGATATAACTGCACAATAACAACTCAAAATGCAAAGAAAGTTAAACTCTTGTGTGCACTATATTTTTAAAATAAACAGATATGAACATGTTACTTCGTATTATCGTGACTTATGCTGGCTTACACTTAAATCTAGACGTGAGTTTTTTTACTGCTGCTTAATTTATAAGGCAATTAAAATGCGTCAGATGCCTCTATTTCATAGCAAATTATTTGCAATTGAACTTAGACTCCGATGAGGCGATGATAGACAAGACTTACAAGTACTCCCTAAATGTCAAAGTGTTAAATACGATAGGTCGTTCATTGTTAGTGCAATAAGGGCGTGGAACAAACTACCAGAAGACTGTACTAATGAATGTATTTTTATGGAATTTTGGAGGTCGTGCTTTAATTATTACCTGTCGAATGCAAGTGAATGATTGTCTGGTAAATGATAATATTGTTATATTAATAATTTTTTGAATGATGATGTTGTGATGATGATAGTGTATAATTACTTCTATGTATTTTTATATTTATCTTTATGTATGGTTATATATTTATGCTATATACTTTTTGTATTAAATAATTGTATTCGTGATGGCCGCTAGGAGCCTAGACTCCATGTCCAATAAACAATAAATGAATAAAAATAAATAATTATTATTTGATGTCACAAGGTATAAAAATTGGTAATCTATAACTTGATATGGCTATGTATATAAATTGTAGCTAAGTTTACAAAAAAAATTCGTTATTCTGTTTTTAATTTTTTTTTTTTTTAACCACTCAATGCAAAGCTTATAAGATATGTGAATGAATAAATTTTTAATTGAATGAGAAATTTTAAATAGACAAAATCGCTTCACTTATCCATGACCACACGCGCATTAGTGAGATTCGAACCCAGGACCCTATGTATGAATGATCGACAATTTAACGACTAGGCTACGCAACCGACAATGACTACTGAGTGTAGTTGTACACTCCATAAGATTTTTTCAACTTTTCAGAAGTGTTTATTAAAATTTTCTAAGATTTCTTATATCAAAATATATTATGAGTCAAGAAGAAGAACGTTTAAATATTTTCAATGGAACTCATTGTAGAAAAAAACATTACGATTATTAAATATATTTGAAAACACATGAGTATCACATTTTCGTTTGCAATTCTTCAACTATTATTATTATTATAATCATTATTATTGATATTATTATTATTATTATTATTATTATTATTATTATTATTATTATTATTATTATTATTATTATTATTATTATTATTATTATTATTATTATTATTATTATTATTATTATTATTATTATTATTATTATTATTATTATTATTATTATTATTATTATTATTATTATTATTATTATTATTATTATTATTATTATTATTATTATTATTATTATTATTATTATTATTATTATTATTATTATTATTATTATTATTATTATTATTATTATTATTATTATTATTATTATTATTATTATTATTATTATTATTATTATTATTATTATTATTATTATTATTATTATTATTATTATTATTATTATTATTATTATTATTATTATTATTATTATTATTATTATTATTATTATTATTATTATTATTATTATTATTATTATTATTATTATTATTATTATTATTATTATTATTATTATTATTATTATTATTATTATTATTATTATTATTATTATTATTATTATTATTATTATTATTATTATTATTATTATTATTATTATTATTATTATTATTATTATTATTATTATTATTATTATTATTATTATTATTATTATTATTATTATTATTATTATTATTATTATTATTATTATTATTATTATTATTATTATTATTATTATTATTATTATTATTATTATTATTATTATTATTATTATTATTATTATTATTATTATTATTATTATTATTATTATTATTATTATTATTATTATTATTATTATTATTATTATTATTATTATTATTATTATTATTATTATTATTATTATTATTATTATTATTATTATTATTATTATTATTATTATTATTATTATTATTATTATTATTATTATTATTATTATTATTATTATTATTATTATTATTATTATTATTATTATTATTATTATTATTATTATTATTATTATTATTATTATTATTATTATTATTATTATTATTATTATTATTATTATTATTATTATTATTATTATTATTATTATTATTATTATTATTATTATTATTATTATTATTATTATTATTATTATTATTATTATTATTATTATTATTATTATTATTATTATTATTATGATTATGATTATTATTATTATTATGATTATTATTATTATTATTATTATTATTATTATTATTATTATTATTATTATTATTATTATTATTATTATTATTGTTTTTTAGTTAAATGCTCAGGGGGTTATCCCCGGTAGTCCGACTCTACCGAGGGCCTCACCTGAGCGCCAAATCATTACTGCTGCGATGCTTCATCAACAAGATGATCAGCATGCGCAGCAGGCCAAGTTCCGTTGCCTTAGGAGACGGAGGGATCCGAGTATCACAGCCTTTTGCATCCGCGATGCCAACTCAACTTGCGATAAACAAGTTGGGATTTTAGCCAATGCAGACACAAAAGACTGTTTCATCCCTCCTAGGACGCCAACAATGAGTACGACAAGCTTGACACGGTAGCCTGGGTAAAGTTTGCCAATTTCAAACAGGAGATCCTGATATATCTCGTGTTTGTGCTCTTCTTTAACTGTGATGTTATACTCAGCCGGAGCTGAGAACTCAATAACATAAATGTTACGAGCGGTTTTATCGAAGAGCACAATATCAGGTTTATTATGATCGATTTTCCGCGTTGTTGCGAATGGCACGTTCCAATAAATACGGCAACGCTCATTCTCAACAACTTGCGGAATATCTCCTGGCAGATAAGGCAGCACTGGTGTTTTGTCGATACCGTGCGTGTGTCTAAGATGGTAATAAAGTACTCGCAGAGCAGCATTATGGCGCTGGATGTATGCATTTCTTGCCAGCACAGGACATGCTGACAAAAGATGCATAAGCGTCTCTGGATGCTGTTTACAAACCCTACACAAAGTGTCGGGTAGCTGCGTCTGGAGCACTTTAGCACGGTATTCGAGAGTGTTAATAACACCATCTTGGCAGGCAAAAATATATCCTTCGGTCTCGGACATCAGGCCAGCTGACTTAAGGAAGGAAAACGTCAGCTGTGTGGACAAGCCATGATCACGCACGTGTTTAAAGAACACGCTGTGCATGGACTTGTCCATGTGCGTACTAAGCAGTTTTTGTTGCTCAGCATTCCTGATGACCGTCTTAAATTCCTCCTTAGGGAGTTCAATAAGCGGGTTTACTCTTCCAAGACCGAGGGATTTTGCCGCGTACATTGCTGCCTTATATAAAAACGCTCCCTTATGCCTATTTTCATGACTATGAACAATTTGCATGAGGAAGTCGTCTTCATCTGCTGTGAAATTGACAACCTCGTATGTTATACCCAAAACCAAACGATCGTGCAGACACTCCAAGCTCTGTAAACCTTTCCCTCCGATGTGCCGGGAAAGGTATAATCTGGTGACTGAAGACTTAGGGTGCATGCTCCGATGCATATTCATTACTTTGCGTGTCTTGATATCGAGATCTCTGAGCTCTTTTCGGGCCCATTTCAGGACACCGAAAGAGTACAGAAGTACCGGGACAGCAAGCATGTTCGTTGCAGAGACTTTGTTTTTCCCGGAAAGTTCTGATGACCAGATTTTCCGGAGTCTCCGCACATACTCGCTGCAGAGAGTCGTTTTGATTTTCGAGACGTCCTGCATAGGACTCCCGTCAATCCCTAGATATTTGTACGACTCTCCGGCGTCAAGATGGTCTATGACGCTCCCATCTACTAACTCGATATCTTCACGCACATCGGAACACTTACCCTTCACCAGATTAACGACCGCGCACTTGTCCAACCCGAAAGCCATGCCGACATCCCGTGTATACTCTCCTACGATATTCAAGGATGTCTGAAGGTGTTCCTCATCAGGAGCATACACCTTCAGATCATCCATGTAGAGTAAGTGGGTGATCGAGTATTTTCGATCATTTGGTGGACCCACTGAGTATCCACGGGTGCGGCGTAGCGCAACAGATATTGGCAGCAGTGAGATGCAAAACAGCAGAGGGCTCAGAGAATCTCCCTGAAAGACTCCTCGTTTGTACTGTACAACTTCGGTTACACGTTTGTCGTTACCACATGAAATGTGGAACCGTGTTCGCCAAAGCTGCATCGTACGCTGAATGCATCCCACTGTATTGCGATTGACCCCAAGGCATTTGAGCAAAAAGAGAACAAGCTCATGAGATGTTGAGTCGAATGCCTTGCGGTAGTCAATCCAGGCCATTGACAGGTTGCGCTGATAGTAGATCGCGTCTTGAATAACGCATCGATCCACTAACAGGTTCTCTTTGCAACCTGACAGGCCTCTTTTACTGCCTCGTTGTTCGTATATCTGCTGCCATACAGGGTCTATCTCCTGCAGAATGCGATTATTCAAGATTTTGGTGAAAATCTTATAAACCGCATTCAAACAGGTGATAGGCCTGTAGTTTTTCGGGTCAGACAAGTCTCCTTTCTTCGGGATGAGCACGGTTCGCCCTTCTACAAGCCAGCATGGAATGGGTTCATTACCTCTGATGAACGCTGTAAAAATCCGGGCCAGATGACTATGGGTAGAAGTTAGTTTCTTCCACCAAAACAGGTTAATGCCATCTGGACCCGGAGCAGCCCAGTTCTTACCATTATCCAGAGCTGAACGAACTTCTTCCACGCTGACTTCAGGGCTCTCTTCATCAGCATTGTCGTTACGATGTTGTCGACAAAATGCCTCGAAGTCGTTGAGAGCTGGAGTGTCACGATTCACGTTCGGTTGGTCACCGTACAACTCGGACCAGAAAGCTTCTACTCGCTCGATGGATGGGGGATCGCCAGAAACAGATGTCTTAGGTGTCAGAAAGCGTGAAGGACTTAACCGAAACAAAGAGTTATCGGTAAGCCGCTTCAGCTTTTTCTCTAGTGACTTTTTGGCAGTCACTAGAGCCCGCAACCTGTTAAGGGAACCTTCTTTGATGTTTAGAAGATTCGCCTTATTCAGTGTGTGAAGCTGGTATCGTAGTTGAGCCGCAATACTGCGGACTTTTTGTGCATATGCTTTACGAGCATTTACAAAGTCAATCACACACTGAATGCGGGAGACATGTTTCCGGAGATTATCAATCTTCAGTGAAAGCTGTCCAATGCGCCCTCTCATCTTAGCCTCAGGAGAAGAAATATTTCTCCTCGCTGGAGGTAAAAGTGAGGAAGCAGCATCATAGACAGCTCGATTGATGGTGAGCAAAGTAGAGTCTTCCTGAATCCGAGCAGATAGTTCGTGGTTTTCCGTGTCAAGTAGATGTTTTGGGTAGTGTGTCTTTTTAGAGACACATACTTGTCGTGTGTCAAAATCATTGTCGGCGTCTTCGGAAGAACGGCGTCTCTCCTGATGTAGCTGTGCTGGAAAAGACAGACGGTGAGATAACCGTCTGTTAGTTAACAGTGATCTTCGCGTCCTCCGGAGATGGGAGGCATAATCACGTAGATGTTGTTGTGAGAATTGGCTATGGTTAGGGTGCATATCGCACCAAAGTGCATGCATCCTAGCCATGTAGCCTCTCCGCTCCGGTTCACTGTTATTATAGCACATCAGGAGATCGGCTCGTAATTCCTCCGTCCACCTAAATGCAGTCCGTTGTTCGCCAAGGTCGTCATTATTCGGGATCTCGGTGCTCCGCCCAGCTAGTGGGTAGCCCTCATCCGAGAAGGGCCGGTTGTGGGGAGCACTTCTGTGTTCAGGATTATCTTGAACTCAGTATACTTTGCATTGGGGAGTTAGCCCAATGCAAAGGTCGTTGTGCGATTGGTAGGCCAGCAGATGGAAGGCCAGCCTACATTGCCCACGATGCGCCACGGGGTAAATAAAACCCCCGCCGGCCGCACAACATGCACCGTGGGCTTTTATTATTATTATTATTATTATTATTATTATTATTATTATTATTATTATTATTATTATTATTATTATTATTATTATTATTATTATTATTACTACTTTTTTTTCTATTCAGTCATATTTATTAACATATTTTTCTTTATTTAGATCATCATAAAAAAAGTATGCGTAGAAAAAATTTTTATTAAGTGATACTTGGTCTTGGAATTATGTAGCTATCATAAATTTCTTCATTCAACAATAATTTTAATATTAACCGATCTAACGTCTGTAGCAGAATTTATTCAAGGTCCTTTTTTTTTTTAAATATCGAAGATAAGTTGATTCAATAATAGAAAGCAGACTGAATCCTATTGTAAAGAAATACATGTTTGGTGATAACGAAATAGTAAAGATTAGCTACACTCTTAATTTTTTTGCAGGATCCCATTTTACCTCACATTAAAATTTTTTTTAAAAGATTCTTTACATTGATATCGAATACTCATTTTAGTACTCAAACAAAGTGTTGTAAAAATACGCACACTATCGTCATTCCATACTAAAAACATATAAATACATTTGGGATATAGCTACATATGCCATCGCGTTTGTTTTTAAAGGAACTGATTTGCCCCTACCTTTTTAGCTGATTGAAGTATTATGACCGCCGCGGTAATTTAAAGTTATTATCTAGGATTTTTCCCCTTAGTAAAGATAGGAAAATTTCGACGAGCGATTTGGAGGATGTGGACAACTATAAAGAACACGAGAAAGGTTTTCACTTCCTCTATTTATTATTTATTGTCGGTTTTTGGAAGAGTACGAACCTAAACGCCTACGAGCCTGATCATGTTGCATTTATTCATCGATCAACAGAGAGACAAGATATTGAAATGATCTCTTATTTACCTTCCAATGATTCCTTCTTCTAACACGGCAGGCTTTAACCCTCCAGGACTTTGCAACTCACTTGACCTCTACCTGAAGGATTTGGTTGAATGGGCACGACTGGGGTTGTAGGATAAAGTCTTATGTGCTACTTTCAAATGAAACTCGCAGGGTTGGACTTATGATCTTTACTCTTTTAATTAAACGTTTCGATTACAATATTTTTAATCGAACTTCACTTATACATTATAACTTTCCACAAATTTTGAGAATAAAATTCTATTGTATTATGCATCTCAGTTGGGCCTAAAGACTTGTATGCGCAAAATTAAATCGACTCGAGATTGGTTTACAAATTATATTTATTTTGTATCGCTATTCAATCTAACTGAATCTTAATCGATGTTTGAGAATTTTTGATAGATAATTTAGATTTAGTTATTGACTTTTCAACGCAAATGCGGATTCCTGCAATAACTGAATTTAATAAAATTTTAGTTTAAGGATCTTACTGACTTTTCAACGCAAACGCGAATTCCTGCAGTAAGAATAATTGATTTTTATGTAGATTTTTATTTAAATATTCCCTATTGACTTTTTATAATATTATAATTATATAATATTCTTTAGAATATTTAAAATATATTGCTAACGATATTTTTTTCTTAATATTCGTTTCGTACAAGTGAACGTTAACGCCCTGAATAAATCTATGAGATGTGCAGTTGCACAAACTACTATAATAGTACATGTTACAACTCTCTAATTATCTCGTTAATTATTGAATGAAAGAGGTTTGGATAATTGTAACGGGGTAAATTGAGTTTTATTATCAACCAAAATCGTGATTTTTCGCGGTTGGTCAATTACCCTACCTGCAACCCCAAAGGAGCAATTAATTAAGTTTTTCGACTTGTCGCCGGGCGCGCTAAATGAAAATGCTAATACACGAGGCCCAATCGTAATTAGGCAGAGGGGGAATTTTCCGATAACGGCCGAAAACTATCAAGTGAAATTAATAAAAGTGGAAGACATAAGCGAAGAAGCAGCAGAGTCGGCAGAACCAGGTAACCACCCAGACGCACCCGAAGACGAAGAGCCATTAGGACTGGGCATCCATCAAGACAAGACTTGTGACCGGAGCGATCCAACCTAGGAGAGAAGCCAACCCCATAGACGCCGACATTTAGACGCTGTTAATTATATCAGGTAAATTATTAAATAAAGGTTGAGTTTTTGAGTATTGGGATATCGTTGTCGTGATAAATTGTTAAGCGGTCACATAATTTAACTCATAAACCGGTTTAACAAAATTCGTTGATAAGGAAAGGATAACGTTTATAAGAAATTTGTTGTTGGAAATTTATTAGTGATTTTAAAATGATAAATAATTATAGGGAAAGTAGTTTATTTAAGGAAATAGATGTAACGGAATTTTATATTGGTAAAAGTGTGAGTCAGTGAAAAGAGTAATTATGGAAATTGTGATAAGTAAATAGCTGTAAATAATTGTCATAAGTTAGTGCGTTAATTGATAAGGGTTAAAATCACGTAGAGGGTCCAGGGGACCGCGTGAAATTGTGTTAAAGTCGCGTAGAGGGTCCAGGGGACCGCGCGAGAGTATATTGTTAAGGTTTTAGCCACGCAGAGGGTCTCGTTGACCGCGTGGAGTTAAATAATTGTGTGTGTGAGTGTGTGATAAAAGTCCAAAGGTAGTTGGCAAAATATTGTGTGTGAGAGTGTGTGATAGTGCCAAAGGTAGTTGGCCAATTTTAATAAGGAATAAATATTGCGGGTTGTAAATAAATTAGATTAAGGAATTTATTGCGGGTAAATAATTATAAGGGTTATAAAAGGTCAATAAGGTTTATAAAAGGTCATAAGGTTAAAAGGTTATTAATTAAATAAAAGGATTAAATTGTGAATTGGAAATAATTAATTATTTATAAATTATCCTTCCTCATCCTTCTCTTACAATTAAACAAATTACACCGACCCTGATGATCTAAGATCCGGCTCTGGGAGGCCGTTATCACTTCCAGTGGCGCCCTTAAAAAGGTAATTTAAGGACGACCAGAGTAACAGCTTAGCCCTGTTATATAATATATTTAACAATACATGAGAATAACCAGTTTATTTGAACCACCGAATGGTGGCTATTCAACCCATTTATAATTATTTCCTATAATTGTATGTAAGCTTGTGATTCATCCACATTTATAATCAACCGATCAACTACGCCAGCGCCAAACCATCAACCAGGGCGTAACCACTTATATATAATGAAAATTGGTGGCAGTGACGGATTCGAACAGCCCCGAAATAGACTGGTCAAATCACAAAAATCATAGTGAAATTGAATCAAAAAAAGTAATACTACCAAATTTTTTTTGTCGACATCGAAAACTTCTTTTTTCCAACATAATGAAAAAAGTAAAATTGTAAAATAGAAGTGAAAAATTAAAAGAGAATTAAAAGGGAATAAATAATATTAAAAATTCAAATAAATGAAATTAAAAAAAATTTTTAAATAATTAAAATAAAAGTATAAAAATTTTGCGTTAAACATTATAACTTAAACCTCGAAAAATTTTTTTTATTTAAGATGTGAAATTAAATTTTTTTTTTTTCACTTTCATATAAAATAATAAATAAAAACATTCGCTCGTCAGCGGTTGTACCGAGCAGACGTGTTGTTAAGTGCTACGTTCTACGAATGTTGCGTGTCAAGTGTAAATTGTTTACTACCCATACTGTGTCTTATTTCATTCAAATGTGACCTTCCAAGTATCACCCCTAGTGATTAGTGTGTGGCCCGTTGAACCAGCACGACTAGCTGTGAATCTCTGTTCTAAGAGATTCTAAAGCTCACGACCACTACCATAAATTCACCAGCGTCAAACTACAAAGATGCAGTGCAAACCAAAATATTACCGTCTAAAGAACAAGCAATCATCCTGGATGCAATCGAGGGCGTCTCAATCCACGAATATGCTATTGCTCTTGGAAGCATAATCGAACCACTAAACATACGTTGCTGAAAAGCTCGTCAGCGAACACAAGTATGTAGAAATCGAAAGCAAACTAATAACTATTCAACCGTTAATCGCACAAAACAAGAGGCTTATATTATCAAATATACCACCAATAATCTTCAACGAGATTATCCGTGTTATGCTTAAGGAATCTAAAATTAATTCGATTTCTAGTATAACTACTCTACGTGTGGGCCTAAATGTTTCCGGCTACCACCATATCATAAGTTTCAGACGCCAAGTTTATATCAAGCCAGAGGAAACAATCAACATCCCCCCCTCATGGAAAATTGTGTACGATAACACCGCTTACCATATTTATCCCCCACTGGACACCATGCTTTGTTTTTATTGCAAAGAGGTAGGTCACATAGCGAAGTCCTGCCCCCGGATCCAAAAACCGAACGGTGCATCCGATGAAAATCCGGATGCGTCAGATAACACCGTTCTCACTACAAAGAAGACTTTCCCTCCTCTGCCGCATATATCTCCACCCAGACAAGTATAATACCCATTGACAATACCAGCTCAACAAACGCCATTGCAATTAACTCCAGCAAGAGACCAAGATCAAAAACTTCCTCCCAGTTAGAACAAGAAATTAAGAATAACCCTTCAGATTTTCCATATACACATGAACGGCTAACTAGCTTCCTACAAGATGTACCCGGTAAAAAAGACATCCAACAAGTGATATTCAAGCACAACATCCAACCAGCTGACACGGTACTAATGCTAAAAAAAATGTACCTGCACCTTGAAAACAGAAAACAAAGATATCTTTTCACCCAAATCACCAACCGAATTGAGAGTAATATATTGGACGATACATCCTCCCAGAGCTCTTTCTACTCTAACACCATCTTGATTGACCACGAGGAGTCAACACCCAACTTAGCTTCGGACACCCTTTAAAAAAAAAAAAAAAAAAACAACTGAATAAACAAACAAAACAATAATAATTGAATATCGCCAGATGCGATTATTGCAATGAAACATGAACGGTTTTTATGCTAAGAGACCATTTCTCGAACTATTAAATAAGTCATCAATGTATGACTGCATCTGACTACAAGAGAACAATTTTAACAACAAGGCGCACTCAAATATTAATGGCTACCAGGGTATCTTCAAGAACAGAAGTAATATGGCAAGAGCAAGTAGTCGGGTGGCAATTTATGTCGAAAATAAATGACCTATCGAAGCCTTTCTACCCAACTAGAGGCCTCAGCTGTTAAAATCCAAGCAGGCCATCAGGTCACTATCTGCAACCTCTATCTTCCGACAGTATGCCACTAGAAAAGACTGATCTGTTAGACATTATTAAACAACTGCTTACTCCGTTCATCCTAGTAGGTGACTTCAATGGATACAATATGTTGTGGGGGTCAGCACGTATAGATCCACGTGGCAAAATTGTTGAAGAAGCATACGACGATCATGATGAAATTATTCTACTAAATAACGGAGCCGTTACCCACTTCGAACTCAGATCAGGTCAGGATACTATAATCGATTTCTCTTTTGCATCAATCAGTATTGCATGTGACAGCGAATGGATGGCCATGGAAGACAATTACGACAGTGGCCACTACCCTATCATTATCGACCTTGCCAAAGCCAGCGAAGACCCACTCCCCCGTCCAAGGAGGTGGATATTTAAGAGCGCCAACTAAAGACAATTTTAGAGCATTATCACCAACAAATATAACACCCTACCCAATCCCATGGAATTCCCAAAAATGACTGCCAACTCCATTATTAGTGGCCTTGTTGATGTCATTACTGATGCCGAAAATAAATTGATGCCCAAATCAACCGGTAACAAACGACCCAAATCAGTACCGTGGTGGAATCCTGACTGTGATTCAGCAATAAAGGAATCTAAGAAAGCATTCCGGAAACACGAGAAAAATCCAAGTGAAGAAAACATTATAAACCTTGAGAGAAGCAGAGCAAAAAAGCAGAGAGCAAAAAAGCAGAGTAAAAAAGACTACTAGAATAAATTCATTGTATTGTTGTTCATATCCATACTTAATTAATAAAATAATAGGTTTACAGTTTTGTGGAAATATTTATATGATGTTTATTTAAATTTTCACAACGTTTTGTCGGTTTCCCGACTTCCTCAGGTGCTAGAACAATTAAATGCAAAAATACTTTACAATAATATTCATATAATTACATTACAAAAACATTATCATAACTTGTGTTACTTGGACAGCATAAACTCAACTCAAAAATTCAACTTATGACTAAGTCTAAGAATACAACAAAATACATACCTCAATTATCAAACATCAATTGTTAAAATCATGTCAAATGAATCAAGGCAGGTGTCACGACTGATACGTTCAATTTGTACCCATACAAACCGTTTCCTTTTATTTTTTTTTCTATTTTTTTTTCTCTGTGTGCTAACGTGCATTGGAAACGACTTTTTCCCCAGAATTATGTCATCTAGGCTGCACCCAGCAAGACACAAAGCGGTAACACAAGGAAAAGGGCGCGTTCCGAGTAAGCTTTCATTTTTTTTTCTACATGTAATAAATTAACAAAATAATAACCAATAGTAAAACCATACAAGAAAGTCTCTGTCCACTTAGTACGTGAGATTTTAAGATTTCTTATACCTAGACCTTTTTTTTTATTACGTCGACTCACCAGCACTGGCAATCGTACTGGACAGTATACCTAACTAAACATTGTCAACGCTTTATTATTAACTTGTATTGTACAAACGGATACATGGACCTCGGGTTCTCCTTTGTAGATCTCGTTATTTCCATACTCAACGTACTTTCAAAATTTATGTATCCGTCCCCGTTAAAAATCTGGGCGTAAGCAATGTAATCTATTCTTTGATACTTCTTGTGATTTTGTTTCTCTTAAACCATAGACCACCCAATGCACGTGCACCTGAATATGATTCTTGGAAGCTAAAGAAAGCCAATAGAAACCGCCAAATTTATGACTTCCTACGTGAGCACGGCTCAGTGACTGAGTCATCGACCTATTTTTATAGTCAAAATCTATTTTCTGGGAATCACACGTGTGCATGGGCGAAGAACTTTCGGGCGGGTCCAGGTCCTTTCGTATGGGAAACAAGTTACCACCACCTTTTTTTTTTTCACATGTGAAGACCACATAAAAGGGCCCTGGACTTTGGCTCATCAGTTCTTTTGGGCATCAAACTCTGAACCATACCGAACTCCGGACACTCGACGGTGTTCGTGGCTAGAGGATTGATATCTAGATTGAGCATTCGGCTAACGGTAGCTGGGCATACGAACCGGACCTTGATCGTCGTAAGCACTCGAATAATCGATACATCGATTTCTACTAGTCTAAGGAGAATAATTGGCGCGATATTAAATTCACCATTCGATCAACGGTAGCTGGGCATACGAACCGGACCTTGATCGTCGTAAGTCGTGAATTACTATCAATCGGAAGTACCGGTAGCGTTGATTATCTCTATCCTACTTTAATCCATTTAGTATTTATACAACGAGAAACGTCAAGAATATTTTACCGCGAAGCGCGAAGATTTTTGAATACTATTTTATCGCGAAAAGCGAAGAATTCGAATACATTTTAATTATTTTACCGCGAGAATCGCGAAGACTTTATATTATTAATCTGCGAAGATTACAAAACGAACAACTATTGAAAATCTATACAACAAAGCATACTGAATAAATAAATAAATAGATAAACTAAAATCATATTAATTACTCGCGAGAACGCGTTGTGAATTAAGTGTCCTGTGTTACTGCTGTCAGTCCCGACATCTCACCTAAACCTGTTTAGGGTAAGTTTTGTAACCATTATTTGGTATTTTTGTTCATTTCATTTAATATACTCTAAAACATTTGTAAACCAGATGCATGAGCATTTACTTTTATATTTAATATTCTAAATACTGACATTTATAACCCTTTGTACTTTGGGAATATACAACCCTTAATAAACGAATACTCGTTGACATAAAACATTTGAAAGAAAACATTATTTTTCAGACACTTTGCCTTTAGCATTAAGATACTAGCTTCACGAGGCTTTTCAGCAGCCCACCTTCCTTTATCCCTTATTTTTCTACCTGTCTAGCCGCTCAGACCGATATTTCACAGTAGGGGGTACACAACCTTACGTTTACCGCTCGACGTTTGATTGTGCAATTTAATCAGTCACATAATAATTTGGAAATCGTTTTGGGTTTTATCAATATTGTCTTCAACAATATTGAGTAGGCGCGATTTAAATATAAAATAGAGTAAATTGAGTATTCGGTCAACGGTAGCCGGGCATACGAATTGGACCTTGATCAATATAAGTACCCAATTATTCACTACATTTTATACAAGGATCGTACCTACACCCATCACGATCTCCAATCGTGACACAGGCTAACAACCTGAACTTATTCCCATAATATTCTAAATTAATTAATTCATGTTTTTAATTAATAGCTATTTAATTAATAAATAATAAAACCAATAACAATTATACTACTCTCAAGTAATAACAGCTGATAATAATGGACTATACGTTCTCATAATAACAGTCATCTACATACTCGTACCATCAAAACTCTGGACTCTGTCACTATTTAAAACTACGTTATATGCAGAACTTAAATTTTGGGTATCAGTTCTCTTATTAATTGTATTATTCATCTTAATAAAACACATCTCCCCGATGTTCCTCTTTTTTCAATGACTCTCTTGATCACGGCAATACTGGATATCATTAATAAATGTTTTATTTCTAAAATAGGGATATAATTAGCGGACCCCCGTTCCGCTTACTAATAAACACCTTAAACAATTCTTACAACATATACAAACACCTCACAATTCTATACCTTAATCACTACTTACTCATTATTGCATACTGCATTGTTCGGCGGGAAAATAAAAGCCACTCGGCAAAAGAAAAATCGCCTTCTACACACTCACATGCATACCTCCATCCATCACACCTATACTACGATCACCGTTTCCGCTGCACCATCTTACCCCTCCCTCCTATTCCCCCACCCCCTCAAACTTTATTCTCTTCAACCATTCCTCCCCCTGACCCTCCCACCCCAACACCTCCTTCCTCATCTCCTGCCATCTCTTTACCGTCCCAAATCCAGAACGAACCTCCCACACATGCTCCCAACTTTCTTTACCTCCATCACAAATAATGCACCTCCTCTTATCCCTACTTTCCCAATATCTCCCTCCCCTAAGCTTGTCTCCTAACCTAAACCTTGCTACCCTACTCCATCTTTCCTCACTCTACCCCTTCTTAGGATACCCCAGCACCTCTTTCTCCTTTATAAATTTATACTCCCTATTCCTTCTCAAATCCATTATCCTAGCCCACCTCTCGTTCTCCTATTTAACCTTTTTCAGCCTCATCAAGTGCCCCTCCCCCCTTATCCTATCTTCTTCCCAGCTCTCCTTTACCCCAATCAACTCCCATCTCCTATCTTTAAAAACTTCTCTCCTCTCTGCTTTCCATCCAGTGAGACCTCTTCCCGCTTTAACCCTTTTCCTCATTTCCATCCTACATCTCCACGCAAGCTTTCCTCCTTTCCCTATCTCTATCTTTCTTTGATATCCCCATGCCCTCATCCCTGCATGCCCTTCCAGCAAATTCATTTGCAACTCCTCTCTCACCAAGTACCCTGCTACTCTTCTCGAAACCCCTAACACCCATCTTAAATATCTATTCTGCATTCTTTTCACTTCTTCCCTTCTTTTCCACCCCCATTTCTACCACATAACTAACCACTGACCAAACCAGCTTATCAAATAACCATATTCTTCTACCCCAGTCTTTCCCAAACTTCCTCTTACCTATACCCCACACCTGTCCTAAAATTTCGCTCCTTTCCTAACCCGTTACTTTACGTGTTCACTCTGATCCCCATTTGCCTTCATTACAAACCCTAGATAATTATATCTGTCTACCTCTTCAATCTGGTTCCCTCACCAGTTTCAATAAATTTTCTTTCTTCTTCCGCCCCCTACTCTACATCTCATTATTTTTGATTTTCCCGTGTTAACCTCTAAATCTTTCCTATGCACATACCTTACTAGTGTCTTAATCATTCCTTACATTTCATCCTCGTCTTTCACCAGTAGTGCTACCCCCCTCCCCAGCGTCCTTTTTCAAGCTCCTCGTCCAAATCCGCCAAAAACAAAACAAACAACAACGGGCTCAACGGATATCACTGCCTCATCCTCTTTTCCGTCCAAAACTTTTTCCCCATCTTATTCCCGACACTTACTCTAACCCAAGTTTCCTTCAGTACTTGCTCACATCTTTCCACTGATCCTTTTTTAACTCCTCTATTTCTCATAGATTTTATTGATTTCTCCCGATCTACCGATTCAAACGCCGCTTTAACATCCACAAACAACACTGCCAACTTTCCTTTTTTCTTCGCGATCTCCATGTTCAGCACATAATTCAGCACGTATATATTATCTATCGTCCCTCTCTCCTTTCTAAAACCCGCCTGCCCTTCCGGAAGCAACCCTTTACCCTCTACCTCCCCTTTTTGCCTTCTTTCTAAAATCCCTACATACACTTTGTACGCCGCCTGTGTTAACGTAACTCTTTATAGCCCTCCACCTTGCCACCACCCCCTTTTTCACTATTAGAACCACTACCCCTTCCTTCCAATCTTCTGGCCACCCCTCCCCATTCCACACCCTCTGGCAAACTTTCCATAACTCTATCATTATCGTTTTCTCTCCATACTTTCACGCCTCATTCGGTATTCTGTCCTCCCCCACCGCTTTATTATTCTATAACCTCACCATGTCCCTTACCTCCTCTGAAGGTGTCACCTTCTTCTTTATCTAAGTGTTCTCCTTCACTCTTCTTATTTGCTCTAATGCTCCTCCCATCTACCCCTCTCAACAATCCTACAAAATGTGAGTCCAATTCATTCATTTTTATATTTCCATTTCTTCCCTTCCTTTTCTTCCTAACGACCTTCCTTAACGACCCTCCAAATCTGGCTTTCCGTCCTCGCACTATTTACCCACTCCTCCCATTTCTCCCTCTCCATTTTCTTTTTTTCCTCACATAACCGGCTATACTTCTCTTTCTCTTTCAGGTAAACTTCTATTTCTATTTCTTTCCTCCTGAACCTATTTAAAAATATCCCAAGACTCCTCTTTTCCTTCCTAAATTTCTCGTTCCACCATCCCGATACTCCCTTCTTCCTAACCCTCACCTTCTCTGTTTCCTCAATCGCTTTTCTAACTTTTTCCTTGAATACTCCCCACTCCTCCTCTATACTACCTTCTATGTTGCTCCAATACCTAAACTCTTCCTCAAAATTTTGCGCACCCTCTTTCGTCCACACCCCTTCCTTATCTCACCCTCCGCTCTTAACTTTTTCTTCTCCTATTCAGCCCTCTTTATTTCCACTCCCATTACCACTGGCAAATGGTCTGATTCCGTCATTTCAACTACTTCCACCGTCACCGCACTTTCTTTTACCCTTTCATCAATCAGCACCGAGTCAATCACTGAACATCCTGTCTCCCCCACAAAAGTCAATCCCCCCTCCTCATCCCCCTTAACACACCCATTTGCTATCACCCACTCCCTTTCATTTATGAACGCACAACTCCTTTCCCTCTTTATTCACAATCATATCCTTCGAATTTCTCATATTCACCTCATCCTGACTATCCTCACACATTTACGTCCCTCCCTTCCCCATTCTCACATCAAAGCCTCCTCCTATTATCACCTTTCTATCTCCATTCACTTTCTCCATCCATATACTCATTAACTGCTTCTTCTTCTCCAATTTACCATTCACATATGCTCCTACCATACATCACCATTCTGCCCCTAACTTTACCTCTCTCTCACCACCATGCCCCCTTTCGCCCTCCCCTTTCCCTTCGAAGCTACTGCCTTCAATACCTCCCAATAGAAACCCTTTTTCCAGCTTCCCCTAATTCCCTCCCAATTCCTTTTATTCACCTATGACTCCATCAAAATTGCTACATCCCACTCCTCTAACCCTCCCCAGAAGTCTTTATTCTTATTCTTCAACCCTACTACGTTCCAAAAACCTATTCTATATACCCCCTTGCCCCCATTTTTCCTCTCCCTCTTATCCACTTCATCCTGCCTTCTCCCTATTTTCTCTTCTACCCCCTTATTCTTTTCCCTCCTGATAGCTCCAATCTTCTTTCAATTCATCCCACACTCTCATTTTATCATTCACTCACATCTTCATATACCCTATTTTGACTCTGTTTCCTTTCCCCCTTTCCTTCATCGCCTCATCCATAATTAGCTTTTTCACTCTTCTCTCCTCTCTTGTAAGGTCGTCATCTATTCTGAAGCTTTCCCCTTTTGATTTACTTTTCGATACTATCACCTCTCTTTTTTTTATCTAAGTTCTCCAGTTCTATCAATACTAGCCCTTTCCTTTCCTTGTCAACCACTCCTATTTTCTTCATACTCTTTCTTCCTCCGACTACTCCAATTTTCTACCATACCCCTTCAATCTCCCTCTCCCAATTCTCCCCTGCCCCCAGCCTCACCCCTTTCACTATGACATTCTTTCTCCTCATCTCCCTCTCTTTCTTTTCTAGCCTCAACTCTACCTTCCTAATCCTCTTATCAGTTTCTCAATCTACACCGCTCTCTCCTATCTTGGATTAGCTTCCTGAACTTTCTCTAATCCTACCACCTCCAGTTTTTCTAATCTTTTTTCCAGTCTTTCCAGTTCCTTATTCATCTCTTTTTTTTCCTCCTCCTCCATCTTTCTCAACTCCACCCTTTCCTTCCTGCCCTCCTCCCTCGAACTATCTACCTTTTCCCCTACCTTCCCCCATTCCTCCTTTATCCTATCATCTATTTCTTCTAACTTTTTCAAAATCCCTTCCGTTTTCTTTCTGTCCTCCAGCGATCTTACTAATTTCTGACTCCTTTTGAATACCGCTATCTCTTCTAAATCCTTCGCCAACTTTATTTCCCCTTCCAACTCCCTCTCCTTCCGTTTACCCCTTAACACTGCCTATGTTAGATCTCCCGCACTTCTAACTCTATTTATACCTAATCTTTTTAAATTTAATTTCCCGCTTGGCTACCTGCATCATTCGGCATACTACTTTACCCATCACACCCTACCTAACCTACTGCTATTTCTTTACCTACCTATCCCCCTTGCCAGCTACGTTACTGCACCACTACAGTCGCTTTCTATTTTTAGTACTCTCCCCACCCCTTGTCCTCTTACCACTAACTTCACTCTAACCTCCTTTCTTCTACCTCTACAAAAATCATTAATTTACGCCCTTTCTCCCTTCCAACTCCAGATTTTTATATTCCACCGCGGTGATCACAGAAAATCCATATTAATCTTGAGCTAAGCCAACACGATCGACCACCTACAACACCAAAGACCTACAGGGCACTCTTTTGTGAACCACGTGGAAAAAATTCGCCGAATATCGAGTATTACACAAACGGATCAGTTACAACTGGGTCGGCAGGATTCACAGTCACCACAGATTCCAATGTCTTATCAGCACACGAATTCCACAACTGTGCTGAACTTCTCCACCAACCTCTCAATGGCGACGAAGATCTTGATATCAACTAGAACTATCGACCCATCCAAAATTAAGATCTGTAAACAACTAAGTAGTAAGTCGGTAATATTGTTAAAATTTTTGTTTCTTAGATTATAATTAGACTTATTAATTAGAATTACTGGGTCAAACGTAAAACCAACAGACGAATTTATCACATTTTCAAATTTGACTTTTCGTTCAAGCAAACAAGTTTCAGTTTGGTTGAAAGAATTTAATAACTTAGATCAAAAATCGAACGAACGTGTAATGGGCTTTTATCATAAAATAAATAAACATTTACAAGATACTTGTTCAGAAATCGTAGATGCAGGTGGTAATAGTAAAGATGAAAAAATAGTTTTAGCTAAAAAAAAAACGGTGGTACAAGTATTTATCTCGGGTTTAGAACCAAAACTATTGCGCTATTTTTACGCAATGACGAATATACCCCGGGAAAAAATGTTTTTATAAAATTTTATAAAATTTTACAAAATTTTAGTACTAACATTGTATAAAATTTTATAAAATTTTATACTGAAAATGGTCTGGTAAAATTTTATAAAGTTTTACAAAAATTTATAAAGTTTTGTAAAGCTTTATAAAAATTTATAAAGTTTTGTAAAATTTTATAAAATTTTACCAGGCTATTTTCAGTATAAAGTTTTATAAAATTTTGTGAAATTTTACAAAGTTTTATAAAATCATTTTTTTTTTCGGAATGGGTCACCCATCCAATTCATGTCCTTCCTCGATGCTGTTCAACTTATGTGATCGATGAATTGTAGTGTTCCGCTCGTCCATTGGCCACATGTAGTTATGAGTAATTCGTGGCTGTATTTATGATTACACATGAATTCTTATTCGCCTCATTTCATAGTATTAATTTATAATAATATAATAATTTGCACATTATTGCAGATATAACTTGTTTCTCAAACACGATCAGGTTAAGTTTTAATGATTTATGTTTTTGAATTAATGGCGAAAGTTTTGAACTTTTTTGTGAGTAATGAGGATTTAATTTCGATTGATAGTTGATAAAATAAAAGTTTATTAACATTAAAATTAAAATTGTCACATTATATAATATATATATTTATAAATGTGTCGGGGAAAAGGGAGATGGGAGTAGGCAAAACGAGGTACTCCCAAAATTTTATAAAAAAAAAAAATTGTATTTTTTAAATGTATTTTAACCATTCCAAAATTACTTTTGTAAATATAATTGAGCATTATTTTAAATTTTTTTTGTTGAACTTCTCCAAAAATCGAGTATCGGCCGAAAAATGTTGATGACTTTTGTATTATGATAGAAACTATTAAAAATTTTTTTATCTTCCTTTGCATCCAATAATCGTGTAAAATATAATTTTCCATGATGTAACTTACAAAAAATTTTAATAAAATCAAACTTTTTCAATATTCCGAATTTTTCTTTTTTACATTTTTCAGGGGGTACTCTACATATTGCCCGCAAAAATGATATTTTTTTTTATGGCCATTGAAAATTTTGTCTATTTACTTTGAATTTCTAACAAATTTTATAATAATTTGTTATAAGCTTTATAAAATTGTCTGAAATTTTATCAAATTTTACAAAATGCTATCCCACACTAGATGCAATAGTGACATCAAATTCTCTAAAGTTTTATAAAATATTATAAAATTTTATCTAATTATTACTTCCCTTTTAAGATCTTACTTCATAAAATTGTATAACAGTGTATAAGATTGTATATAATTTTATGAAATCGTATAAAACTTTATAAAATTTCATCTAAATATTACTTTTCTTCTATGTAATTACTTTATAAAATTTGATACAACTGTATAAGATTGTATAAAATTTTATATAATTTTATGAAATCGCATAAGACTTTATAAAACTTTGTACAATTTCATCAAATTTCATTTAATTATTACTTTTCTCACTTAAGATCTTATTTTATAAAATTTTATAAGATTGTATAAAATTTCATATAATTTTGTGAAATTGTATAAAAGTTTATACAATTTTATAAAATTTCATACAATTATATAAAATTTTATCTAATTATTACTTCCCTTTTAAGATCTTACTGTATAAAATTTTATAAAATTGTATAAAGTTTGATAAAATTATATAAAATTTCACTGTGCAGTCTTATAAAATTGTATAAACTTTTATAAAATTGTGTAAAACTTTATAAAATTTTATATTTTATACAATTTAATGAAATGTTATACAATTTTATAAAATTACATTTATTTATTACGTTCTTTACTCGGATCTGACTTTATAAAATTTTATTGAATTTTATAAGATTTTATAAAATTCTATAAAATGTTATAAAATGGTATGAGTTTTTATAAAATTTTGCTCTGAAATTTTATAAAATCTTACAAAACTTTATAAAATTGTATAAAATTTTATATTATTTTATAAAATTTTATAAAAATATTTTTTCCCGGGTACGAATCTTGCGACAGCCACTACTGCAACAATAAAAGTGGAATAAAAATTACAACAAATGAAGAATATAAATAAACTTTTCAAACCATTCGATGATAATTTGAATAAAAATTGCTTCGCAATCCAAGATCCAAACCCACGTAATCATATTACCCAAAAAGATAATCATATCCGAAATTTAAATCTCTTTCAACAATTTAATAAGAATTTAATAAGATAACAGAAACATTCGCGAGACATCAGGACAGAATAAATATTAAAATCAAAAAAATTTTAATCAAAATGTTAAATTGTTTAATTTTTGCAAAAGAAAGAATCATATTATTGACGAATGTAAAATTTGAATGCATAGAAAAAGAACCGAAAATAATCAAAATGTAAATAAAAATATTTCACAATACAATTACTTGTTACATACTGGAAAATCTCCAATAATAATTTAATTTACTTAAAAATTATTTTTAGTGTTTATAAAAAATGATCGCTGATCCTGGTCACAGCATCACTGTTACGTTTTGAGAAATTATCCCAAATTGATTGAAAATAAAAATAATTTTTAATTATTTAATTTTATCAAGGTTTGGCCTCCTTAGAGTGTCTATAGACTCCTGATGGGCCGTGGTCGTCGATTATTTTATTAATTATTAATTTTAATTGTTTTTCGCCATTTCAAATATTTTCGATGCCGGTACCAACTCCATCTTTTTATATTTATAGTAGCAAGTGAATGGATGGAAAATCGGCAGGAAATTTGAAGGAAATCCGAACTGCAGTTGAGCGCTCAGGGTTATAGGACAGGGTGGAACTGCTAGTAAGCGCTCGTCCCTGGGTATTAATAGGGCTATGGATAGGTCACAGTGTAGGTGAAAATATTGGGGTGCCAATTGACACCCCACAATAAGGTTGAATTAATGTAGAATTAATTATGGAGTTTATTAGCTGTATAGAGAGTAGAGTAGATGCTCGAGCTCTAGGCGCTCTCTCAAAAGACTGACCGTTTAGTCATTATAAAAGTATAATAAAGCCAACAGAGTTGACAAAATGTTGACGCTGCATCTCAGGTTCCCTGTGAGATAATCGTCGCGGCCCGGGCCTCATGCATTGTCATCTGTTTTGACTGACTACCCGCGAGCCACAGCGACTCTCTTATCGTAACCGATTTCCGTTCCATTGCATAAAATTAATTTAATAAAAATAATTAATTTAATTTAATAAATAAAATATTACGGGAACGTAACATACTGTAATATGAATGGTCATTCAGTAAATAACTGTCGTAGAAAAATTTATAACGAAGGGAAACGCGACGGATTAAATTCGAAATCAAGTACAAGTACAGGAAATGACCCAGAGTTTGACACAACCAAATACGATGAAAGTATCAAGGCTCGGGAAAATCCTGACCACGAAAGTACTTAATACTAAGAGCTCAACTCTTCGAGAAATCTTTATTCTGATGTAGAGTATTGTTTTATATAGTTCTTCATAAACGTATTCATTATTTGTTGTAATAATAATAATATAAATACATGCCAGGACTGGTTGGTGGTTGGGATGTTGGAAAAATACGCATATTCAAATATATAACAATATTTTTATTTGTCACAGCACATAATATCACTGGGTTACAAAATTAAATCGTTGATTTAATTTTTCAATACTGTCAAATTATCTGAGCTCATGAATACGTAATTAAATGAATGCAAATTATAAAATTGATCTCGTAAACAATTGAATGCAAATTAGAATATTAAGCTCGAGTAAATAATTAAAATAATTAATTTGGATGTAACTGAACACTGATTTGATAGCAAAGATATCATGAGAATGAGTAACATGAATTCAGAGGTAACCGAGCGAATTTAATAATTGAAGACTTGAATTACTATTTGTTTAATAGCACAATGCATAAATAGTTGAGTTCATTGGGTTATAATTATTTATGATCATTTAATTTAATTGAGTTTAATGAGTTTATAATAAATTACACTGCATTGAATTTATTTTCTGAACACGTGGTAGCATGATTGCAGAGGCTACCGAGCGAGAATTAACCTTTATATTATTTAAAATATTGAGCATGTTGATAGTTAATTTATAATAAATTGAGTCTTTTATATTTATGACCTCTTGAAGTTCCGATACAGGTAATCATGAAAAATATAGTGTGTAACTCAGGATACTCAGCCAACCTCACCCTAGTCTGAAATCGTGTTGTTTCATCCCTCGTCACACAATATACTATTTTTTTAACTTTGCTGGTCTCAGGGGTGAAAAAAAAAAATTTTTTTTGCCGAAATTAAAAAATTCATACTTTTGAAACAAAATTAGTGTGATGGGACCGAAGTCCACATTTGTTTAACGCGAAGCCGATTCCTTGCTCTTTTGGGAATACTCGTGATTTTTTTTAACTTCCCGCTAAGAAAATCGACGATTTTCAAAAAATTCGGGAAGTTATTGGTTTCACCCCTATTTTCAAAAATCGGGTTTCCATCATATGTTGACGTTTGAAGATGCGAGGATGCTACTCAGACATTTTCAGAGCGATGTCTGTATGGGTGTATGTATGTGCATGTGTATGTGTGTGTGTGTGTGTATGTGTGTGTGTGTGTGTGTGTGTGTGTGTGTGTGTGTGTGTGTGTGTGTGTGTGTGTGTGTGTGTGTGTGTGTGTGTGTGTGTGTGTGTGGATGTAAACCTCTCATATCTTTTTAATGAATGAACCGATTTATATTTTTTTTGTGGCATTCGAAAAATTTCTCAACTTAGATTTTCAGAGAATTTTAGATCATTTAGTCAAATAGTCTCTGAGATATTCAAGAAATACAAAAAAAAAAAAAAATAGTTTTTTTTCGTTTTTTTTGGATATTTTGAAAACTATCGAATCGATCAATTTCAAAATCTTATCAGCTCTAGAACTCGATAATAGCTTTCGATTGACGCCAAGAACGTCTTAATCGAATAATCTGTTCGAAAGATATCGTCGACGAAAGAAATAGTAAAAAACTGTTTTTTGCGAGTATCATCGTAATGACCAAACCAATCATTTACAAAATTTTATCAGCTCTAGACCTTGTGAACGTGCGTTTTGATTTTGATGACTTGAAAGTCGAGCGCAAAATCTAACTGATTCTACGGCCATCTATCAGAATCATTTTTACATTAATTAACACTTCCCAGTCGCTTGAGACCATGTCAGAGGCCACCTAGATCGAATCCGAACTTGGACGATAGTGGGGTAGTTCCACCCCTCCAAAATTAAAATATAAAAGGGCCAGCAAACACTCGCTCGGAGACTTAGGCTCTGGCCATCGCCTAGAGTAGACTGAGGACACTTGGCGAGGTCCTACTCTTGCACCAGGACTCAACAATTTATTTGAGTCGGCCTAACGATATCTAGTCCATCAGTTTATTATATCCAGTCATTTATTTCCAACACTCAGTTCTATCTCGGTTGGTCTATTACCTAAATAATTTTATTTATTGAGACGTTTCTTTTATATTAAACTCTATTATCGATTTTATTGTAAGTAATAACTGTGTTCATCGAATTTATTAAATAAGGAGATTTTGCGAATCCTTCGTTTGGTTAAGAAAAACCAAATTCGATTATTGAGTGAGTGTGGTGGTTTGGTGTGCAACGTCTGCCGAAGAGGATCGCCCTCGAGTCCAAGGAGCCCGCGAGGATTCACTAAAGAGAATCGACACCGAGTCCAAGGAACCTGTAATGAACCGGAAACCAGTGTCACCAGTAGTACGCCCACGTACAACCAGATAAGTTTCGACAAATTATTCACACACCTTTCCTCTCTCTTCAACATAGCGTAATTCTAATTAATTATAAATCTTATTCCCCACGTCCGATAATTCTTTGTGCTTTCTAATAATAAATTAATTTAATGCTGGACGCTGAATCTTAATTAATAAATAATAAAATTAAATTAATAAAAGGGGAAACTATTCTGTAAATAATATATGGGATTTGGTTAAATAGAATTTGTTATATTTTATTGAGTCTCTTTGAACAAATTTCTTATCACCAGCGTCACTTAGAATGAGTTATATTTCAGCCACGTGTCCGGTCAGAACAAGTCTACCTACATCCTGAGATCTATTTCCCGTCTTTCCGAACCAACAACAAAAAAAAAAAATCTTTAAATTATAATGATATTTAATAATTTATTATTAATTAATTAATTATTCGGGAAAATTTTATTCACTGTAGTTCGTGGCTATTGGACACGAAATAGCCAGGGCCCACCGTTATAACCTCAATAAAACGCGCCGATTGCCACCTTAAACGTTTCAATCGGATAATTTATTTAAGAGATATCGTCAACGGAAGAATGAAAAAAAATATTTTTTTTCCGTTTTTCGTAAATATTTCGGAAACTATTGAGACGATCAATTCCAAAATCTAATCAGCTCTGGAACTCGATAAAAACATTCGATTGCTGCCAAGAACGTCCCAATCAGATAATTCGTTCGAGAGATATCGTTGACGGAATAATCCATGTAATATTTGTATCAGCTTTTTTCATTGAATAACATCATGATTAATAAACAACATAACTCAGAACTAATATGTTCTTGTTTATGAAAGTCATTGGAAGTGACTTCTTGAAAATCATCATGTTCGCTCGTTTTACGATATACTTACACCATAGAGATACAACGTATCAGGTAAACTTATTTTTAAGCGAACTATTTAACATACTTGTAAATAAATATTGAAAAAACGCTTATTTATTAATTATTTTGGACTCTAAATTTTTCAATATTAATATAATACGTAATCGTTTTGAGCTTGGAAAGCTCATAAAAAAGTGAAACAAAGGTATTTTCAAGCTCGAACAGCTCGGATATGTATTTATTAGGGTGGTCCTTAGAAGGGATGTTTTCAAATTTCTTTGCTCCCAGGGGCTCAAATGCTTCTAAATGGATGAAAAAAAAATTCCCTCAAAATTTGAGCTCTTAATACTAACTCTAAAATAGTCCGCATTCCAGCCAAAGTTTCTTATGGAAATAACATGGAAAAAATTTCTTTCGTTCTTCAAAATTTTATAACTTGGAGATAGCTAATTCTAAAATAATAAAACATATATATATTTACAGAGAATTTACCGCTCTACAAAAAAGGTCTCAAATAATTTCTTGCTAAGTTTATTGGTTCAAAAGTTATTCGAGCTCAAAATTTAATTTTTATGTAATTGTCAATGTTATTAAGTATTTTTATGAAATATCTACATGTGCTATGAAATTTATGACATTGTTTTTTATTTTATTTATGATCAATTCATGTTAATATAATTTTTAACTGCTCGCTAAGACAATTGTAAACTTTCAAAAATTTCGGGAAGTTATTGTTTTCACCCCAATTTTCGAAAATCGAGTTTTCATCAGATGTTGAAGTTTTGAGGCCTTAGGAAACTATTCTGACTGTTCTCAGAATGAAGTCCGATTGTGTATGTGTGTGTGTATGTGTGTGTTCGTGTGTGTAAACTCTTATTAACTTCTTAACTAATGAATCGATGTGGATGGTTAAGGCGGCAATCGACACATTTTATCAAATTCTAGAGCTGATTAGATTTTGAAGTCGATCATTCAAGTCGTTTCTGAGAAATCATTAAGAAACTAAAAAAAAAAAAATGTTTTTTTCGTAATTCGCCAATATTTTTGAGTCTAAATGATCAAATGATCCGAAATTTTCAAGAAAGTTGATCACCAACAAGTTCTTTCGATTACCGCCTTAACCATCCACATCGATCCATTAGTTAAGAAGTTACTGAGAGTTAACACACACCAACACACACATACACGCACACAAGCATACACACAAATACTCGGACATCATTCTCAAAATAGTCAGAATAGCTTTCTAGGGCCTCAAAACGCCAACACCTGATGAAAACTCGATTTTTGAATATCGAGGTGAAAACAATAGCTTCCCGAAATTTTTGAAAGCTTACAATTTTCTTAGCGGGCAGCTGAAAATTATATTAACATGAATTGATCATAAATAAAATAACTTAAAAAAAATGTCATAAATTTTATAGCACAAGTAGATATTTCATAAAAATACTTGATAATATTGATAATTATATAAAAATTGAACTTTGAGCTCGAATAACTTTTGAACCAATAAACTTAGCGAGAAATCATTAGAAACCTTTTTTGTAGAGCGGTAAATTCTCCGTAAAAATATGTATGTTTTATTATTTTAGAATTAGCTGTCTACAAGTTATAAAATTTTAAAGAATGAAAGAAATTTTTCCCATGTTATTTCCATAAGAAACTTTGGTTGGAATGCGGACTATCTTAGAGTTAATATTAAGAGCTCAAATTTTAAGGGAATTTTTTTTTATCTATTTGGAAGCATTCGAGCCCCTGGGAGGAAAGAAATTCGAAAACGTCCCTTCTAAGGACCGCCCTAGTATTTATTCTAATGTTTTCGAGATTTTAGAGCTCGAAAACAGCGGAAGTTACGGGGCTGGCCCACAGGGCCAACCGATGCCCAGATTTTTTTTTTTGAAACAAAAAAAAACACCTCTCAGAAATTTTAAGGAGCTCTTAAGGTCGATTAAAGGTAATGTAACAAAAAATTTGAGCCCGAAATTTCGTGTCGCCTTACAATTTTGACGGTTTTTGAAATTTGAAAATTCTGAAACTTTTTCATTTTTCAAAATTTTTTTCTGACATATTTTTTTTTTTTTTTTAATAGCCCCAAGTGGCACCTGTAAAACGAAACAATGACCATGTCTGTATCTATTCTAGTTTTTGAGATATTAGCTAAATAAAGTTGAAAAATTCGAAACATAGTGGAATTTTGAATTTTGAATAGCATTCGAAAAATAATATTTTTTTCCTTTTGTAAATGTTTGCTTAGTTATAAAAGAAACGTTTTAGCTGAATTGCGTCCAAATTTAAAGGGCTCAATTTCAACTCCTGGTCAATTTGACATGGAATAACCCATATAGATGTTCACATTCGTGCGAAGATGTCTGTATTTATGTAACATATGTGTATGTATATATTCCTTTTGCTGTAAGATCCGGGAGAGATTGTGACAGATGAGCACGAATGGGCTTTGGACAGGGATCTGTACGACAATCCCTTGGGATCCTAGAACGAGATTGATGTGGTGTGGGATGTGATCACAAGCCTTGCATCGGCAAGCATGTAGTTGTGTGTTATTATATACTTCTTTGTGTTTATTTTTTTATTTTAAACCACGCTTTATATTTATACATTAACTTTCATTTATATCATAATTTTAAGATACATACCCTAAAAATAAACGTGAGTTTAATTTTTATTGAGTAGTTTATGCACACCGCAAAATAAACCGGTATAAATCAACATTATCCCGGTATTAAAAATATCAGTGTTAAATTTGACCCCGAAAATGGTGTTATTCGAACACCAGTAGCGATGGTAAAAATTTTCTTGGTGTTGAGCGGTGTTTATAAACAGTTTTATTAATGAAGTGTTTGAAGCTGAATTCCAAAGATAACAATAAATGTTTTATTTTTTCATAATTTATCGACACGTCAAAATTACCAATTCATAGAGAGATGCAAAGAATGTCTGTCCAGAATGACATATTTGTATTATTGTATAAAATATGGGAAACTGATTTTTATGATTCAAGTCTTTCCCTTATTAAAACAAACGATTTGCTATGCTAAATACCCATAAGAAGATCGCCCGTCAAAATTTGAAATGTTGATTTTACCTCCATAATCTAAATTTTGTTATCGAGGCTGGAATCATAGTTATATGAGGGTATTTATGATAAAATCATATTAGAGCAATAAGGTAAGCTATTGAGCAGAACTGTAAATCTAAACTAACTTTGGGAGTTTTGTTCACTTTTACCAAATTTAAGGCAAATTTACAGTCTGCAGGAATGTAAAAATACCCTCCAAAACCTACTTTTTAATTGTGGAAGAGATTTTTATAGGATCTTCGCTGGTAGGTAAAGGGACCGAAGGTACAAAGGGGATATCATTTAAAAGATTAAAATGGCTATCGTAGTCACGAATTTCAACATAAAAAACTTTACAAGTATTTGTAAATTCCCGAGTCAAAAAATCGAACTTACATTTAACTTACGTTAACTTATAGAACTTACATTGAACTTACATAAGCTTAATGAATTTAAATTAAACTTAAATGACTTATTGGGCTTGATTATAACTTGAATCGACTTAAATAAAAATATTGTCTCAATTATAACTTATCTGGAATAAAATGAAGCCAAATTGAACTTAGATGTACTCCCGAGTCGAAATTTGAATCGTAAGTCGGACGTTGAAATCGTCATCTAGTTCAATGTTAAAAAAGATGGACAAAATTAATTACCTTCGGCTTTTCCGTGGGGGATTTAAGCAGGTTGAACGATATAAATACTTCCGTTTTTGCATTATCCGACTTACAGACTTGAATTTTGGCACAAATGTTCCCAATAATCTTACGAATCTCCCACCATCGGTATTTATTCCGATAACTAAGTGTGAGGGGGGGGGGGGGTTCAGTGGGGTCAAAAATAAAAATACTCGCGTTTTTACACTACCGGGCTTACAGACTTGAACTTGAGCACAAATATTCTCAACAATCTTACAAATCTCCCACTATTGGTATTTTTTCCAAAAAATATCTCCAAGGGGGGTTTACCGATGGTAAAGGGGTTCGTAAGATTTTTGGGAATATTTGTGCCAAAGTTCAAGTCTGTAAGCCCGATAGTGTAAAAACGCGAGTGTTTCAATTTTTGACCCCACTGAAACCCCCCTTGGAGTTCATTTTCGGAAAAAATACCGATGGTCGGAGATTCGTAAGATTGTTGGGAACATTAGTGCTGAAGTTCAAGTCTGTAAGCCCGGTGGTGTAAAAACGCGAGTATTTTTATTTTTGTCCCCACTGAAACCCCCCTCGGAGTTAGTTATTGGAAAAAAATACCGATGGTGGGGGATTCGTAAGATTGTTGGGAATATTTGTGCCTAAATTCAAGCCTGTAAGGCGGATAATGCAAAAACGAAAGTATTTATATCGTTCAACCTGCTTAAATCCCCCACGGAAAAGCCGAAGTTAATTGATTTTGTCCATCTTTTTTAACATTGAAGTAGATGACGATTTCAACGTCCGACTGACGATTCAAATTTCGACTCGGGAGTACATCTAAGTTCAATTTAGCTTCTTTTTATTCCAGATAAGTAATTATCGAGTCAATATTTTTATTTAAGTCTATTCACGTTATAATCAAGCCCAATAAGTTATTTAAGTTTAATTTAAGTTCATTAAGCTTATGTAAGTTCAATGTAAGTTCTATAAGTTAACGTAAGTCAAATGTACACGGTAAGAAATGCATAGCGTTCAACACCATGCTGGTATGGTCTCAAGACAGATACTAAAACAGTATGTGAAATATTCCAATACAGTATTGTAACGAGTCCCAGAAGTATGGCGTTATTTACTATACTATATAGTTCTGGAGCTATTGTATTGCTCACACGTATGCATAGCAAGCACGGCGAAACAGCATGGCCCTGAGACCCGTACTACAATGCCGAGGGTACAGTGCTACTAGTTTTTTTCGTCATAATTTTTGGCGTATCGTTCAATGTATACTATTGTATTACCGCCAAAACTGTATAGATGTCGTTCGAATAGTTTTATCGGCCAGAAGCATTGTGGATACGGCAACGCATTATGGGCCTGACGGCCATACTGATATTGCGGCGTTTGCGAGAACTATCGCCAATGCTACTATTCCCACAATGGTCGAATCACCTATGCATACAATTTTACAACGTATAAAAATCTCCGATACCATACAGTATGGCGTTCACGCCTATACTGGCATAGTGATTTCCGCAAAATATTTCTTACCGTGTAAGTTCAATTTTTTGACTCGGGTTAATTTATAGTATAAAGATAAAACAAGTATAAACAATCACGCTAGCAAAAGGCAAAAAAAATTTATATCAGAATCGATTCTAACATCAATTTGTATTTCAATAGAAATCGATGATCGTATGTTGTAGCTATGCCTAAAAACAATTAATTGTATTAAAACATATTAACAATAAATAATAAATATTTTTACTAAATCATTGTTTTCGATATCTACTTATTTGAATTTACCAAATGTCACATTCTGGGGTATTACCCTGGAATAATTATTAACATAAATAAATTTATATTAGTCATTTAAATGTTCAGGTTTGACAATATTAGGGTATCTACTGACCCCAGGCGTGTCCATCGTTGATTATTAGTGATTATGAATTTTTACAATATTTGATTAGGGTTATATAATAAATGGTATACCACATTGACTATTTAGGTAAGCTTCAATAAATAAATCGTCGAACGTTGCATCTCAGGTTATCCTAGCAAACGTCGCCGAGGCCCGGGTCTCATGCCTCGTCATGAGTTTAAACTACTGGCCACGACAGTGTTCATGGAAATCACTTATCTGCTGTAGTTGCTCTATTGAAGAATTTTTCTTCATCAGACCAAAGTATTCTTACATATCACCAAAAGAAATTTAAAAATTTTTATTTAAATATAATTAAAGTCAAAACGTAACATAAAATTTATTAAATTGTTACGTCCGATTAATTTTTATAATTTTCAAAACAATTGTTTTTTTATTCGTAAAATTTTACAACATATAATGAACGCGCGTACAACAAAATATCTATTAAGGAAAATCTGAATGAGGAGAATAAGGCGTGCGTCGACCAAGGTGACGAATATGAAGGGGCTGATAAGAAAATTTTGGGCCGGAGTAACAAAAAGGGTCTCGCTCTCTTCTGTCTGCATTCATCGAGGTGTGAACAAGTTTTTTTACAATGAAGATAAAGAAAAAGAAACGTGTTAGTATAAAGTAAACTAGAATAAATACTTCATCATTTATTCACATAGGAAAACCAGGTAAAATTAAAATACTAAATAAAATTTAAATAATGTTCAGTTTGATAATGTCCAAATTATAAAATTAAAATTCAACCACGTGTTATTTAAAATTAAAATGTTCAGTAAAATCTAAAATTGTTCAGTTTGATAATATCCAAATTATAAAATAAAAATTCGAACACGTGTTATTTAAAATTAAAATATTAAGTAAAATTTTAAAATGTTCCGTTTGATGAAATAAAAATTCGAACACGTGTTATTTAAAATTAAAATATTAAGTAAAATCTAAAAATGTTCAATTTGATAATATCCAAATTATAAAATTAAAATTCAAACATGTGCAGATTGAAATTGGGATAGTAAATAGAATTTTCGAATTGCGTGATTAGAGTCGGCTGCTAGCCACCTAACACCTTTATTCTCAATTGTGACGAACTAAGTCAAATAATTACTAAAAAATTGTATAACTGAAGATGATCTTGTACTCATCTCAAACCGTGTTATTAGAGAATATTACTCAATCTCAACAGTTTTTGTAATTGAGTTGATAATATAGATAGAAATTAAAATTTAAACATCGTTTTATTAATTGAAAATAAACCTATCCTCCTTAATAGATGATCTCAGGGGTTCCCGGTCTATAAGCTTTCGCTTGGGCCGAATACCCACAAAACATTCATTTATGTCAATTTCTGACATAACAAAATGAAATAGAAATAAATTTGATGACTTAATTCAATTACATTTTGTAAAGGGTCGACGTATATTCATAATTTTTATCTGAACACTATTTTTTTTTCAGTTTATAAGAGTCAAGTCCATAGTTCATTTAGACCATAGTAGACATTTTTTTTTTTTTTTCTAATTTTGGAATAATACTTAAACTATTAATTAAAAATAGTTATAATTAAAAAAATATTTGAATATCGATTGGGTAAAATAAATATTCATTTAATTGAAATTTCCGTAACCGGGATTGTTCGCGCCATCCAGTGGAGTTAAATCATACTACTGGCGTTTCTGGTTGCAGTGTATAATTTTTTATAGTATATTAATAGTAGTAAGCAACGGACATTAGTAGCATGTATGTTTTGGAGGTTATTATTAATAATTATCTACTTATTACTTAATAACTTTTTAAGAAATTCATGCCAAATAAGAATTTTTTTAAATAAAAAAAAAAAAAAAAAGATTGTAATTATTGACAATTGTAAAAGATAGTTTTTGACTATAACTATTGTTCAGTCACGAGCTTGATCATTTTTGAAAAGCTTCGTGTACTTTCACTACGTCCGGAAATTGCCGAACTCGCTACTGACTGCAAGTCACAATAGTGCTGGGTCACTCGCTATCTGGGCCCGGTACATACAATTCCTAACTCATGGCTGTATCAAGACGCCATGAGAACCCGCTACGAGCTGGCCAATCATATAATTCGTTTTATATTGGCCAGCCTATGAGAGACTTCGCGATCATCTACTTCCTCTTGGCGCGCTTTTAAGCCAATGGGAAAATTCGTCTCTTACGGCAAGGCTGCCACGTCCCGATCGAGCGGCAACGAAGAAGAAGACGCCTGCTCAAGCCATTAACTTCATTGTGGATTGATCAGTACAAACACAGCTATCCGTCTAACCGCTTCGTCAAGATAATTATTTCTTGTGTGATATAATTCAAACCGCTTTGCTAATTATCCTCAATATTTAGTCAGTAAATTAAGGCTGCTATTTATTGAGAATAAATAAATTGTTATTCGTGTGTAATTATTATCTAAATTAATTTCCGTGAATTTAACCGCTATCGACCACGTGTCGAGTTTCTTATACGCGTGAATATTGAGTTGCATTCGCTATTAAGTAATTTTCTCACAGGTTTTCAGTGTACATATTGTTAATAAAACATCTAATTGATAATCTGTAATATTTGTGTTAGTCGTTAGTTATTGAATCAACCACACCTGCACCAGAATTCTTTTATGCATTCTCTCAATTTAACAACTATTATTTCTATTTCTATAAGTCAGACGTAATATATGGTACCATGTGACTATGTGTTTTTGTGAAATATTTCAAGGTATTTTTCATTTCATTATTATAATGTTTTAATTAGTTTATTGTATTTGTTAATTTAATTTTATTAAATTTTACACATAGGTTACCTGAAAAAGTTAGAATTATGCTGACGAAACGTTGTAAATTGGAATAAATAAAAGAAAAACATAAATTTATTTGGTCTACTATATCCTGATTGGATTTTCTTTTAATAAAATTTTAGGGGTACGTCACTTTGCTTACCCCTACCCCTCCCCCTACCCCTCCCCCTTCCCCTACAGATTTAAATATATACATAGCTAGAGGTGGGCGATGTTGAAAAAATCGACCGATGTTGGAATAATTGAATACGTGTGATCGATTATTGAGTAAAAACATCGAAAAAAATCGTATTTAGTTTTTACCTTATGTCTTTAACACAATTATGAAGAAACTGTACCCTGATAGCTACACTCTAAATATAAATTGCTCATTAAGTTCTGCATTCAAACATTTACGGCTAACTTAACGATAAGTTTCTGCTAAACCTTGACTGGTTAATACTTGTATGCAAGTTGATGCAAATCTACGGCCGTCATCTGAATGTAATTTGACAGAAGAACTTGCCGTTAATTTGAAGTGAAACTTTCAATCAACTTAACGTCATTGTCTGACAGTATCACTTGTAGTCAAATTGAATTCAAGTTTCTAGACAATTTACTGTCAACTTGAAGGTAATTGTTTGCTCACCAATACTTTCCATCAAGTTACCTTTAGAATACGGCAGTAGCTTGTAGTTATCTTACGGTTAGGTCGGATATCAGGCTATTTTCTCCACGATGATTAGCTTAATAAGATCACTCAAATTTAAATCAAATTCAAAAAAGACATAGATTATAGCTGGAAAATAATGGTAAATATTTATTGAAATTAAAATCATTTGCTTTCTTTTTTTTTTTTTTAACGTAACAAACACACATTTCAATATTTTTGTTATAATAGTAATTTTTCGAGAATAAGTAAATTTTTCAACGATTTTAACAATTATTTTTTGAAAATTATTTTTAGATTAATAAATTAGTTTGATAAAAATTTATACAATATCTAATCTTTTTCAGTCAATGAATTTAAAAATACTAGTTCATTAAGATATGAACCAGCTAAACTGTTTTTACGTTTCGTTTTCAAAACCCCAGCTATAGAAAATTAAGTCTCCGATGGAACAAACGTTGTAATGCACAATAATTCCATGGCACGCTTGAATAATTTTAGAAAAGCGTTTCTAACCGATTATTTAATAAGAATAGATAGAAAAAAAAAAAAAAAAACAAATTTTCTTCAAGTACCTTATAATCATTAATCTTATTTTTCAGAATGATGTGCCAATAAATTTAATGTAAAAGGTTTGTAAGATTATCACGATAAAAAGATAAGTAATTTGTACATAACTGATTGAAAAATTTTTTTTTTTATTTCCAAATTTTTCAATTATTTTTAAAATCTGTAAAATAATCGTTTCATCAACTCACGAAAACATCAAGAAAAAATAATTAATTACGGATTAAAAAACATCGATGTTCGATAAATTGATTTTTCTTGCCCTTCTCTAAGCATAACATAATGTAACAATTTTAATTTCAATGTTATTAAAGTCTTATTTTGTCAACTATCATTTAAAATTGAATTCGCATTACTTCCCAGAGAGGAAAGTACGACAGGTCCTGGCTTGCCCCAAGTATGTAAAACCTTGTGCCGAGCTTGTAAACCAGTTTTGGCCCTACCTTGATAGAAGCCCAGAATGATAACACAGGGCCAGTCCTGATTGCTAGACCTGGCCCATGCTTGGTTGCCAAACCTAGCCTATACACCGACGAAACAAATAAATTTAATTTAAAGAATCGGTCTATCAGTTGGCCCTGCGGACCAGCCCCAAAATTTCCCGCTGTTTTCGAGCTCCTTGAGTTTAAAAATATTGTTGTGAATACGTTTTCGAGCTCTTCGAGCATAGGTTACCCAGTCCCGGCCCAGACTCGAGTAATGATTGGAATGGCCAGAACTGAGTACCTAATCTTGAGCCAACCATGGGCTAATATAGATGTGCCATGGCTAGGTTCCCCGGCGCTGAGCAAAGTAGGGCCCCGTCGTTCAACTCTGACAGCTTTTGCATGGGTTAAGAAAAAATTCAAAATTTCAACATTAATTTAAAAATATGAATCATTAAAAATAAATAAATTTAATTAATTTAAAATTTTATGTCCATTAAACAATGAATATAAAATTTTATAAAATTTTAGTATTAACCCTTTCCCGGTTGACCTTGAATCCCTACTCTCAATTTGAATCGTACGTCTTCGTCTTAAAGTGAGAGAGCGCTAGCCTGTTGAGAAGAGAAGGGGCAGAAAAAATAGTAAACGGGGGCGCATGCATGCACTACTACGATCAAACCGTCACTCACACGACTAAACCGTTACTCACACAGCCTTAACAACGAGCTTTGATTGGTGCTACCCCTGTAGAGCTCACACTGGTTCATTTCGACTTACACTTTCGAGAAAGGGGTAAATTTTATAAAAAAGTTTTTTCCTGGGTATTTGTTTATCTTTTATTGAATACTGCCATAGATAATTTTTTTCACGATAGGGATTTCTCAAAAATTAGTTATTTTTCAACAAATTTCAAATGAAAATAGCTTTCAATAAAAATTTATTATCAACAATAAACCATTTGCGCTAATACTTGCATATTGTAATGACAAATCAGATTGTCTCTCTTTGTAATTCTTTTTTTTTTTTTTTTATAATTTTAACATAAAAGACATTCTGAGCTTAATGTATATTCTTTTAGGTTGTTCGGGCCAATTGTAGAAACTTAAGACTCTCTTTAATCAATGTCGACTCTATTAGAGTTCTTCAGTGTCAGAATAATTTCAAAATTTCGACTCAGATTTATGGTTTATAACTGAACTTGGTTGAAAAATATCGATATACCCGTGAAAAATGAATCATACATGGCCATGTATAAATGCTCCATGCATGGCCATTTATGAAAATTGGCCAGACATGGCCATATATGACCATATATGACCATGTATGACCATACATGGCCATGTACAGCTATACATGGCTTGATACGGCCATATATGACTATGTATAGAAATTTTAACTAAATTAAAAAAAAAAAATTTTATTTTTTTTTTTTTTATTATTTTGGCGACGCAAAGATTATCAGATATGCGATTAATTGAATTCCTAATCGAAATGGAAATTTTTAATTCAGAGAAAAAACGCTAGACTTATTAATAACCGCACCCGCTTTAGTAGGATTCGAACCCGGGACCTTCCGTACGAGAGACTGACGCTTTGACGACTAGGCTATGCGACCGACAGTTACAACAAAGTTTAGTTGTGCTACATAAGGTTCAAAGTATATAATCATTTTCGAAAAAGCACAATATAATCATCAATATGCTATTAGTGATATCAAAAAAATTTCTTATTTTTTTAACACTGCAACATCCTGTTTTTAAGTAATTGTAATAGTCGAAAAATTAACCATGCATGGCCATGCATAACCATACATGGAGCATATATGGCGAAACATGGAGCATATATGGACATATATGAACCATAGAAGGCCATGTATGACTGTATATGACCATGCATGACTGTATTTAAAAAGTTTGTATGCCCACGTATGATTCATTTATCACAGGACTAGCGTTCGAGGCGTGCATCCCAGTGAAAAATGAATCATACATGGCCATACATGGAGCATATATGACCATTCATGGAGCATATATGACCATACATGGACATACCAACTTTTTTAATACAGTCATACATGGCCATATATGAACCATACAAGGCCGTGTATGGCCATATATGCTTCATGCATGGCCATATATGCTCCATGTATGAGCCATATACGGCCATGCATGGCCATGTATGATTCATTTTTCACGGGTAATACTATTTCTGGGCAAAAAATGTTAAAAAATAAAAAAACGAAAATATTTAAAAAATAAATCGCAAGCATCTCAGATTACTCGTTAATATATTGAGACAATGTGAATTGTCTTCGTCATCCTCAGCCCTGTGATTCCCATTTTTCCCTGTCTCGTTGTCGTCTGAAACTACACAAGTCATAGTGCCGAGGTCACATTACTAATTATCACGTAGACGTATGTCCGTAAGGGTGAAGTGAGGACAGAGTCCCTAGGTTAGATCCTGGATCAATTAGCGTACATACGTTTTCATATCAATTATTCAGTATCAATTCTGGCAATTTATTTGCAAAACCTAATTGTAACTCGGGTAATTACCCGAGTCGAAATTTAAAGCGTATCTCAGGCGTCTCAGGCGTTGAAAGCGCGTTTAAGACGTCTCCGGCATTAGAAACACGGATAAATCGAAATTCTTTGGTCAGAATTGACGTATTTCTTCCTGATACATGCAAAAATGAATAAATCTGGAAAGGTTGACCTTGCAGGCTTTTTTGAAAACTTTCCGCTATGTACGAGCTCAAAATGATAGAAAAATTATCTATTTAAAAGTTTTGAGCTCTTGATTGTAAAAAGTTGAAAAAAAAAAAATTTTGTCTCAATTAAATTTTTTTTGGGCTCGAAAAAAAAAAAAAAACAAATAAAAATTTAATTTTTATTAGTACGAAAAAAATTAAAATTTTGAAAAAAATATTTTTTTTATGCGCCCTTATTACAATTTATCGGTACCTTTTGCCAATATATGACCTAATGTTATCTTTAACCCGATATTTTATAGAATTTTAATTGCTCCTAATAAACAAAAAAGTAGTCTCTACTTTTGATACGCTTGATTGAAATCAGAAATTCATTTCTGTTTGCAACCTTAAAACCTTAGACAATTTGCAAAATAGTATTTTCTTAAGAATAACAAAATTTGTTTTTTACAAGAAATCATCAAATTCAAAAAATAATGTAAATAAATGATTTAGAATAAAAAAAAAATTTTTTTCGAAAATAGTAAAAATTAAAAAAAAATAATGTGTACCATCCCAACATAAAATTGAGATGAAATATACATATTTCAGAAAAAGTGAATTTTTATTCATTTCTTTTTTTTTCGAGTCCAAAAAAAATTTAATTGAGTCAAAAATTTTTTTTTTTTAACTTTTCACAATCAAGAGCTCAAAACTTTCAAATAGATAATTTTTCTACCATTTTGAGCTCGTACATAGCGAGAAGTTTTAAAAAAAGCCTGCAAGATCAACCTTTCCAGGTTTATTAATTTTTGCATGTATCAAGAAGAAATACGTCAATTCTGACCAAAGAATTTCGTTTTATCCGTGTTTCTAATACCTGAGACGTGTTAAACGCGCTTTCAACGCCCGAGACACCTAAGATACGCTCTAAACGCTTAAGACGCCTGAGTTACGCTTTAACCGCCTGAGACGCCTGAGATACGCTTTAAATTTCGACTCGGGTAACTTGTGATATTTTGTACATTACTGGCAATTTTCTTGAAATTATATTTTATTGTTTAGCTATTAATTATTATAAATGAAGTTAGTTTAATTAACTAGTACTGTACGTTACTGGTGATATACTCGTAACATAAAATTATACTGTGCCACGCTTCTCTCTACATTACAGCCAGCGCTTGCATTTTCTTGTAAGTAATTTTTATTATTGCAATTGGCAATGAATTTGCACATTTCGTTAATCACTCATTTTATATATTATTTGTCCATCTGATTTATATCCTATTTTGATGGTAATGTCCTTCAATAGATTAATAAAAGTATCATTAATTAAGTAATAAATGATAATTCAATCAACAATAAGAAAACATTTATAAGTAATAAGCCGTGAGGTAAGTTAAAGAGTTTCACTTACATTGCCGAGTTTGAATAAGTGCGGGTCTTTGCTTTGCAAGAACCTCAGCCCACTGCTCTGTCCAAGTCAAATCAAATATTGCTAGAGGCCAACCTAAGCCAGGGTTCAACTCGCGAATTCTGGTGGCTGCTGGTTAAAATCGCGAAGACAAAAAACGATTTGTCTCAATATGTAAAAATAGTAATTTACCATTTAAAATCTTATTAAAGTAAGAAAATTTTTGGGTACTTCATTTTGTTGAGTCCTTTTCTAAATAATAATATAAATGTATTTTTTTTAAGAAATTTGTATGAATGTGAAAGTGTGAATGACGAAGGCAGTTTTAAAGATGAATGATATGTATATCTAGGGGATTGTTGCGCGTTTTCCCCTCTTGTAAAATAGCGGCTCTTTTACTCTAATGCGGCAAACAATGATGGGCACGTGTTTTAACCCTCGGAGAAAGGCTGTGTCGCATTGGAACACGTGTCATGTTGGTCACACCTCTCAATTTCTGCACGGAGAGAAATTTTTTGCGGATACTACTATGCTGTATGGTCGTTCCGACCATACTGTATGGTAGCAAGGATTTTTTCATTCGTTTAAAAATTGTAAGTATAGATGATTTGACCATCACGGGAATGGTAACATTCACCATAGTCATAGCGGATGAGCCTATGTCAGTATGGGGGTCAAGCCCATACTGCTTGGCGATATCCACAATGCTTCTGGTAGATAACGCTATTCAATATTGTCAAATTACTTATGCTTACATAGTAGTATGACCAAAGTTTATTTAATTAAAAAAATAGGTTATATTCCCCATGAAAAAAATTTATAAAAAAAATATTTGTTTCAAACAAAAAAAATATATTAAAAATATATAAACATATAAAAAATATATTTTAAATAGCTAACCTTTAGGCGATTTTCATATATTTCTTAAATATTTTAAATGTTAAAAATTTATCTGAGAATATCTTAAAAATACATATATAAAAAATATAAAAAAATTATATTAACAATATATTTGAAATATAAAAAAATAAAATTATGAAAATGTTAAAAATATATATAAAAATTATATTTTTATTGTGATCCATAACCTACGAAAAATATATAAAATTTATATAAAAAAATGTATTTCGATGTATGTTTTTTATATTTTTATAACTATGTATGTATAATTATTTATGTACTTTAAGATATATTTTCAATTTATTTAAAATATATACGAAAATCGGGCAAAAGTTAGCTATTTAAAATATATTTTTACACATATTTATATATTTTTTATCTATTTTTAACACATGTTTTTTATATGAAAAATATATTTTTTTTATATTTTACACGCAGATATATTTTAAATAACAATTATTTCCTAACATACACAACGATACATACATTTGTTTACATTAATAAATTTTCATCTATTTATCGACGGAGTATTGCAGCTACATCTATGCGGTATGGGTAATAATCCGATAGTGTGCTGACTACCGCACAAAGATCTATTGCGGAATGCCCTAGTGGCGTTGCCGTTTCTTCAATGTAGTATGGGCACTCAAGCCCATACTTGTCTGGTCAATTCTACTATACAGACATGTAAGCTACGCAAAATTTTCGGTACTATACAGTATGGTGAATAACGCCATACTTATGGTACTTGCCGCAATACTGTAATAAAAGTATGGCGATAGGTACCATACATTTCTCTCCGTGTGGGAACTTTCCAAATATATATTAGATTGTCTCAAAAAAATCGAATATTTTTTTTTTTTAATGAACCTTGAGAAATCGTCAGAGTATCTCTAAAAGAAGATCCTCTGAAAATATGAGCTCTTAATTTTAATATTTAGAGGTGGCGTTTTGTAATTTTCTATTTCCCATTTATATAACATAGGAAAATTTTCTTTTAAACTATGGAATTTTGTAACGTGATGACGAGCTACTTGATAAGTAAAATCGGACAGTGCCCTTATGGGAAATTAAGTGCTCTACAAAAAAGGTCTGATTGACCTTTTGCGTAAGTCAAACAGTTTCAAAGATATCGAGCCTCAAACTTCAGACTGTTAAAATTACGCTTTGATTTTTTCTTAAACAAAAAAAAATCAATTTATATGGATTAAATACCCATTGTTATTAACTTGAGAATAAAAAGATGCATATATTTAATAGAATGCATATCCGGAATTTTTCATAATTTGAGAAATGCTAATTTTTATTGATTTTTAGCGAAAAATATTCATAAGCCAATAAATCTATTATTATTATTAAAAATGAATTATTAATACGTAATATAAATAGTAGGGTGCTTCGTTTGAAACGACTATTTTTTTTTTTTTCGTTCCCATCCCGAAATTTGGAAATAAGCCCAAAAAAATTCCCTGAGAGTTTGAGCCCTTAATATTAATATTAAGTACTTTCCCAGAGCAGGTGAAGATTTTCCATTTAAAATACACGTAAACTTGGGTTTTTATTTTCTAAACTTCTATAACTCCGCGGCATATTATGATATTATCTCGCCCAAAGTCGGGATATTCTCACAATTAAATGTACTACAAAATTGCCCATTGTGGCGAAGTCGTAATTCATACGAGTGGGGTATTACGGGCCGCTAAACTGAATTTTTTCATAGAATTCTTGTTTTTTTTCTCAACAACAAGACCTACAGAAAGAGTGCAAATAACAATTTCATAGGAAATCTATTTTTCTACAAAAAAGGTCCTTAGCACCGAATCACTCAGATTTATATTTTCTGAGATATTGATTATTGAAGTTTATGTAGCATTGAATTCCCACAAAATGTCAAATCAAATCTTAGAAAATATTGAGTTTTTATTTGACTAATCTCTCAGAAAATATCAATCTGAGTGATTTGATGCTAGGGACCTTTTTTGTAGGAAATGAAATTTTCTATAAAATTGTCATTTACATTTTTTCTGTAGGTCTTGTTGTTTATGAGATAATGAGAGAAAAAACAAGAATTCAATGAAAATATCGGTTTAGCGGTCCGTACTACCCCACCCGTATGAGTTACGACTTCGCGACAACGGGCAATTTTGTAGTACATTTAATTGTGAGAAAATCTCGACTTTGGACAAGATGATATCATAAAATGCCGCAGAGTTATAGAAATTTAAAAAATAAAAACCCAAGTTTACGTGTATTTTAAATGGGAAATCTTTACTTGTAATCCAGTAAAATAGACCTTTAAATGCGAATTTTGAGATAAGTCGTTGCATTTTTGATATAAGTTACTTTAAAGTGTCTAAAATAAAGTGGTAAAGAAATTTTTTCAACCACCCCCCGGGTAGGGTTGAAAAAAATTCAAAAAAAGTGTTTTTTAAAAATTTTGAGAAAACGGTAAGAGCTACAAAAAAAAGTTCCGAATAAAAGTTGTAGAACTTTGAATTTTACATAAAAAAGGTTCTTTGACTTTTTTGGCTATTATTAAAATTAACAGAGTTAGGGTGGCTGGAAGCTAGGGGATGAACGTTACAGCTTTAAAAAATCATAACTCCCTAAAAAATGAAGTGTTATGTCCAAAAAGTAGCTTGTACTGTGATATTTGGACAAATTATTATTATTTTTATTTTCGGCCCTAGTCTTTCGACCAATAGACCGGGATCACACTGAGTTATTATCTGGAAGGTTTGTTTGAAATGAAAGATGTTGAATATACGAATTAAACTACTATATATTATACAATTTACAATTTTGATGATGTGAATACAATGAATTTAATATTTAAAACATTAGGTGGATAGTCAGCCAACTCTAATTTACAATAAAATGGTTGTGATAAAATTCGTTTTGAATACTAGAGAGGACTATAGAACTGTGAATACAATACATTCTTTTAAATATTTCCGTATGTTGGAAATGTTTGTATATTTTGACTTAATGTTTACAGTACCTGAAGTTTTGGATGCTGGAGTACACTTCTGGTTTACACTGAGTTTACTATATTATTCGCGGTTACAATTTGTTTCGTTACTATTGAACACTAACAATATAAATAATAGAATAAAGTGTGAGAACACTTGTACCATTAAATCAAAATATAAAGTGTGAGAACACTTGTACGTTTAAATAGAAAACAAAGTGTGAGAACACTTGCAAGTAAATACTAGTACGGAACTAGTGTAAGTGTGAGAACACTTGTACTTGAATTTTCTCATCCTTACTGATCCAGGACTGAGAACTGTGACTTAACTGAGAAATTGAGACACTGCCGTAAAAACTGCGAGATTGAGAGTGATTGATGTGTGTCAACACTTTTTATAATTTTCGTCAGGTCCTAATTGGTGTATTATTTGGGGGAAAACTGTGTCCAATCGGAACACAGTTCCTTGGGTCCTTTCCCTTTCCCTAGGATTTTCCGCTAGGGAAGTGGTGAAGGGCACACCCCGATGCAGGCCTATGTGTGTACGTATCCACACATACACCCACATGCACAATATGTTATGTATAATAATATTTTAATTTATTTATTATAATAGAAATTTATATCTTATTTTATAAATTTTCCTTTTGATAAATTTACTTTTGTTTATTTGTATGAATTTTACTTATTTAATTTTTATAAATTTACTTCTTTATTTATATTAAATTCTATATTTATTCGCATGAATCTTTTCTTATGTAAATTCTATTAATTGCTTTATTTATTTATGTAAAATTTCATATCTATTTTATAGTCTTTACTTCTTTAAAATTTTGTAATTTATTTAATCATTTATATGAAATTTTGTATTTATTTCTAAAATTTTATGTATTTGAATTTTATTAATTAGTTTAAAAGTTTTATATTTATTCTTACTATTTTTATCTATTTGAGTTTCATTAATTAATTTAATTATTTATACGAACTTTCATCAGATTTTTTGTTAGTTAAAAATTATTTTGAATAATAAATTTTTTTTTTTTTTTTTTGTATTAAATTCCCTTAATGACTATTTCGTCATTTAAAAACAATTTTGTCTATTTGTTCTATGATCCCGAGATGTCTCGTTGAAAGTGCACTCAAAAATGTAAGGGCTTATAAGATTAGGTATTTTCGTTTATTTTATTTATTCAAAAATGAGTCACTGTTGAAATATCATTTTTTTCCTTTTTAAATTTTTCAAATACGTCTCCGTTGATAATTTTTTATTGCTTTCTAAAAAGAATAAACTTGGGCCTTTTCGCTATGGTGACCTTAAGGGTCATTAAAAATGCATTTGATTGTTTGTTCTAGTACTTTTTTACGTGCGTCAGAGCAAACAAGTTCACTAATCTTAAAATATTTTTACAACTAAAATGTCTTATCGCTCTAGAGCTATTAAAGAAAAATAAAATTTGGTCGCCACGTAATTTTAATAATAAAAAAAAATAAAATTTAATATAAAAAGTTCAGCGTCTAAGCTGGACGTAACAGAAGATAATTAAAAAAATTTTTTTTTGTTTCATTCATAAAATTATAAACTTCAATCTCAGAGATAAATTTTTTTTTTTTAATTTTTTATAAAAAAGTTATAACAATTCAAAATTTTAATTATTTTTTTTTAACCACTCTAATTGATGAAAATAATTTTTTTTTTTTCATTATTTGATTTAATATATTAAAAAAAAATTTTTGGCGTTGGAAATTTTTTTTTTGCCTTTATTTTCCAAGCAGGTATGCATTTATTTACCTGCCGTCAATTTTTTTGTGGCGGCGACTTTGCTTTTACTACCGAGTAGCGTACTGGCCGCGCATGCGCTAGTAAACTGAATGAGCACATACTTGTGTGTCGTTACACGTACTTCGACATTTGTGTGTGTACGATATTGTAAGACGTTAACGAAAGAAAGAGAGAAAAATACATAGATACACAATTCTAATAAAAGATAGAAATAGTGGGAAAAAAATATATCCGAATTTACTTATTCATTAATTATGATCCTTGTAGTCCTGAAATACAGGCGAAATAATAATAATGTGAGGCAAATAATTACAATAGTAAGCGGCTATTTAGATACTCGGACAAATTTGTTTTTTCATTTTTTTTGTAATTTATTCTTTCTTTTTTTAAGACTTAATTAACTTTTGAAAAATCGATTCGATAATATGGGTATCAATCGATTCCTAATTTCATGAACCGTCCAGAAAACCAATCGTTAAAAAACCGATTTTTAAAAAGTTTATTAATTATTTATTATAAACAAATGTTAATTAACTTTTAAAAAAATCGGTTTTTTAACGATTGGTTTTCTGGACGGTTCATGAAATTTGGAATCGATTGATACCTACATTGTCGAATCGATTTTTTAAAAGTTAATTAACATTTGTTTATAATAAATAATTAATAAACTTTTTAAAAATCGGTTTTTTAACGATTGGTTTTTTGGACGGTTCATGAAATTTGGAATCGATTGATACCTACATTGCCGAATCGCTTTTTTGAAAGTTAATTAACATTTGTTGATAATAAATAATTAATAAACTCTTTAAAAATCGGTTTTTTATCGATAGGTTTTCTGGACGGTTCATGAAATTTGGAATCGATTGATACCCATATTATCGAATCGATTTTTCAAAAGTTAATTAAGTCTTAAAAAAAGAAAGAATAAATTACAAAAAAAAAAAGTCCTTTCGCCACTATTCTTATGGCCGTATGCAAAATCAGGTCGATAAGATTTTTTAACATGTATTTATGTAATTTGATGCGAGGAAACCGATTTTGATAGTTAAAAAGTTGTACGGTGGTCCAGTTTTTTGTTATAAACAATTAAATTGTTTAAGCTTAAATTACAAGAAAACTATAATTGATAACTCTTAAATAATTATAAAATTAGCTTTTTGGCATCAAAATACATAATTAATGCCTGAATCATCTTTCGTCTATCTCTATTATTTATTAAGATATAACGTGTAAATTCTACTAAGATTACGTATGCTATTGTATATAAACACTTAAAAAATTGGATTTTTTAAAAGCCGTAAGATGGACGGTGGAGATACGGTCCGCCAAGGTCACGGAAATCACGGTAACGGTTCCCGTGATCTTCATAGCTCTGTAGAGGTCAACTTTGGAAGAATGGGCAGACCCGACTTCCAAAGTGTAAATTCTACTAAGATTACGTATGCTATTGTATATAAACACTTAAAAAATTGGATTTTTTTTTTTTTTAAGTTTAAACAATTAAATTGTTTATAACAAAAAACTGGACCACCGTACAACTTTTTAACTATCAAAATCGGTTTCCTCGCATCAAATTACATAAGTACATGTTGAAAAATCTTATCGACCTGATTTTGCATACGGCCATAAGAATAGTGGCGAAAGGACTAAAATGAAAAAACAAATTTGTCCGAGTATCTAAATAGCCACTTACTATTGTAATTATTCGCCTCACATTATTATTATTTCGCCTACATTTATGGACTACAAGGATCATAATAAATGAATAAGTAAATTCGGATATATTTTTTTCCCACTATTTCTATCTTTTATTAGAATTGTGTATCTATGTATTTCTCTTTCTTCCGTTAACGTCTTACAATATCTTACACACACAAATGTCGAAGTACGTGTAACGACACACAAGTATGTGCTCATTCAGTTTACTAGCGCATGCGCGGCCAGTACGCTACTCGGTAGTAAAAGCAAAGTCGCCGCCACGAAAAAATTGACGCCAGGTAAATAAATTCATACCTGCTTGGAAAATAAAGGCAAAAAAAAATTTCCAACGCCAAAAATTTTTTTTTAATATATTAAATCAAATAATGAAAAAAAAAAATTATTTTTATCAATTAGAGTGGTTAAAAAAAAATAATTAAAATTTTGAATTGTTATAACTTTTTTATAAAAAATTAAAAAAAAAAAATTTATCTCTGAGATTGAAGTTTATAATTTTATGAATAAAACAAAAAAAAATTTTTTTAATTATCTTCATTTTTTAGGGAGTTATGATTTTTTAAAGCTGTAACGTTCATCCCCTAGCTTCCAGCCACCCTAACTCTGTTAATTTTAATAATAGCCAAAAAAGTCAGAGAACCTTTTTTATGTAAAATTTAAAGTTCTACAACTTTTATTCGAAACTTTTTTTTCTAGCTCTTACCGTTTTCTCAAAATTTTTAAAAAACACTTTTTTTGAATTTTTTTCAACCCTACCCGGGGGGTGGTTGAAAAAATTTCTTTACCACTTTATTTTAGACACTTTAAAGTAAATTATATCAAAAATGCAACGACTTATCTTTCTTGTTTTAGCGCAATCAAAGATGCTCAAGACTGAAAACAATATTAAAAAATTGTTTATAACATTTCTTCATCCATCGAAACTCAAATTTATGTAAATTTTCCTGAAACTAATAATTTAAATTTAAATTTATCGAATTATTGATCAAAAACTGGAAATATTGATATTCGTTAATGTTTGACGATAGATATCTCGTAACGGCTTCACTTAATCGAAAAATCATAAGTGACCATTTTTGTAGAGCAGTAAATTTCCTACAAAATCATGAGTTCCGCAATTCGAAATAATTTTTTTTCATCAACTTATAAAATTCATAATAAAAACGAATATTTTCCTTAAAATACACTGAGAGAAAAAATCAGTAACTGCAACTACAAAAAAATAGTAATATACGGATACAAATATTTTTTCTTAGTTACGATAACAAATCAATTTTAGTTAATATAACAATTAAATTTAGTTACTGTAACTATTTTGTAGTTAATTCAACGATTTAATTGTTAATGTAACTGACTAAAAGTAGTTATGTTTAATTCAGAAAAGTCATTCAAAGAACTAAACCCTGATCGTTAAATCAACTGAGATTTTTTACTAAACATAACGAAATTTTTAAAGTTGCTAAAACTATAAAATAATAGTGAATATTAACATTATTTTATAATTATTTACACAAATAATATTTAGCTACAGTAACTAAAGTAGGATAGTACGGCTAACCACATATATGTAGTTGTGAGGACAACTAATTTTCATTTATCAGTATGATGAAATTATATTTGATCTAACAAAAAAAACTTAGTTGTTGTTTCCATGGAAATTTAGTGGATTTTAAGGAAAAAACATTATTTTTTGTTTACAATGTTAGTTTTAATGATTTGTTAAGTTATTTTTTTTTTTTTTTCGAGGCTTTTAAGTTTATTTCATTTTATATGATTTTTTTTTTTTTTTTTTTGATGGGAGGTTGCTTATGTATATTTTTGTCAAATTTATTTGACACACGCACTTAAACTTATAAGCTTAACAACCTTCCTATGCTTCTTAAATAATTATTTTGCAGTCACCCTAAGAAGGATTCGAACCTAGTACCCTACGCACGCAAGACCGACAATGTACCGCTACGCCACACGGCCGATGAGTAGTCATAGACCTTAGTTAACTTATAAGCCAAGCTTACAAGTACTCTCTTCGTTACAGCAACAAAATTAATTTAGTTACGGCAACCATTGTTTTCGCTCACAAATTAACCTTCAGGACTTGAAAAAATTCACATATCACACTAAAAAAAAAAATTTTGATTATAAAACAGAAGTTCATGTCACGAAACTCCGTATCGACTGACGTACATAAATTTTGGTTAAATTTTTTTGTCTTATAAATTTTGGGCTCAGAAACTTAGAACAATTCAGACTTTTCAGACTTAAAAAAATTTTAAGTTTCGGGACTGAAAAGATTTCGGTGCTCAAAAAGAAAATAAAAATAATAACAATAACAATACTTGTCGAACGCAAATTTAACGATTTATATGTAGATCATATCGAAATATGTATTATTTTAACCCTGAAATTTTTTCTAAGTCCCGATTTTAGTCTGATTAAGTACCAAATAATATTTGATTTAACTAGTTAGTACCCGTGAAAAATGAATCATACATGGCCAGGCATGGCCATATATGGTTCATGTATGGAGCATACATGGCCATGCATGGTTTATGCATGGAGCATACATGGTCATACATGGTCATACATGAATCATACAAGGCCATGTATGGGCATGTATGACTATATATGTCAGTGATTAATTGAGCATACATGGCCATGCATGGAGCATACATGGTCATACATTAATCATACAAGGCCATGTATGGCCATGCATGGACATGTATGACTATATATGTCAGTGATTAATTGAACATATATGGCCATGCATGGCCGTATATAGTTCATACATGGCCATACATGGGCATACGAACTTTTTGAATACAGTCATGCATGGCCATATATGAATCATACAAGGCCATGTATGGCCATGCATGGTCATACATAGTCATGGATGACTATATATTAGACTGCTTTTTTTAGCGACTATTTTTAACTTCCCGCTAAGAAAATTGAAAATTTTCAAAAATTCGGGAAGTTATTGGTTTCCGTCCGATTTGTGAAAATCGAAATTCCAACAGATGTCGACGTTTTGAGGTCCTAGAAAGCTATTCTGACTAATTTCACGATGATGTCCGAGTGTATGTATGTATGTATGTACGTACGTACGTATGTAAATATTTATAACTTTCGAACGGATCAACCGATTTTGATCGTCAAGGTGTCATTCGACGCAGTTTTTTAATATCTTGAAGCTGAGAAAAAATTGAGCTTGATCAGCAGGGCTCGTTCGGAGATATTCCAAAAATAAACTTTTTTCAAAAATGTTTTTTTTGGATAACTTTTTACGGGCTCAATGGATTAATTCTAAAATGGACTGGGCTCTGGAGATTTATAAGCCGCGTCGAATGCCACCTCAAACATCAAAATCGGTTAATTCTTTCAAGAGAAACCGTTGTCGAAAGAATTAAAAAAAAAAATTTTTTTTAGTATTTTGAAAATTTCTCAAAAATGACTCGATGAATCAATTTCAAAATTTAATCAGTTATAGAACTCAATAAAACGCGTCGACTGCCACCTTAAACGTCTCAATCGGTTTATTCGTTCGAGAGATATCGTTGTAGAAAAAATTGTAAAAAACGTTATTTTTTAAAAACAAAAGCATACAAAAGTATTTTCGAGCTCGAAGAGCTCGAAAATGTATCTTCTACAGCTTTTCGAGCTCAAGGAGCTTGAAATACGCGGGAAGTTTTGGGGCTGGCCCGCAGGGTCAACCGACAGACCGATTTTTTTTTTCGCTCCCATCCCGAAATTTTGTTGGAAATACCCTCCAAAAAATTCCCTGAGAGTTTAAGGCCTTGATATTAATATAAAGTACTTTCCCAGAGCAGGCGAAGATTTCCCATTCAAAATACACGTAAACTTGGGTTTTTATGTTTTAAACTTCTGTAACTCCGCGGCATTTTATGACATCATCTCGCCCAAAGTCGGGATTTTCTCAGAATTGAATGCTCTTCAAAAGTACCCATTATCGCGAAGTCGTAACTCATACGAGTGGGGTAGTATGGACCGCTAAACTAAATTTTTTCATAGAATTCTTGTTTCTTCTCTCATTATCTCATAAACAACAAGACCTACAGAAAAAATATGAATAACAATTCTATAGAAAATTCAATTTTCTACAAAAAAGGTCCTTAGCACTAAATCACTACGATCGATATTTTCTGAGATATTAATCATTGAAGTTTACGTAGCATTGAATTCCCATAAAATGTCAAATCAAATCTTAGAAAATACTGATTTTTTATTTGACTAATATCTCAGAAAATATCGATTTGAGTGATTCGGTGCTAGGGACCTTTTTTGTAGGAAATTAAATTTCCTATAAAATTGTCATTCACATTTTTTTTGTAGGTCTTGTTGTTTATGAGATAATGAAAGAAAAAAAATTGAAAAAATTCGTATGCCTATGTATGGCCATATATGCTCCATGTATGGCCATATATGCTCCATGTATGACCATGTATGAACCATATACGGCCATGCATGGCCATATATGTCCAACTAATCACTGACATATATAGCCATACATGACCATGCATGACCATACATGGCCTTGTATGATTCATATATGGCCATGTATGATTCATTTTTCACGGATATAAAAAATTTGAGCTGACTATTACAATTACTTATAAACAGGATGTTGTAGTGAAAAAAAATAGAAAATTTTTTTGATATCACTAACAGCATATTGATGATTATATTTTGCTTTTTCGAAAGTGATTATATCCTTTCAATCTTACGTAGCACAAGTAAACTTCGTTGTAACTGTCGGTCGCATAGCTTAGTCGACAAAGCGTCGGTCTCTCGTACGGAAGGTCCCGGGTTCGAATCCTACTAAAGCGGGTGGTGTTATTAATAAGTCTAGCGTTTTTTCTCTGAATTAAAAATTTCCAATTCGATTAGGAATTCAATTATTCGCATATCTGATAATCTCTGCGTCGCCAAAATAATTAAAAAAAAAAAAAATTAAAAAAATTTTTTTTTTTATTTAGTTAAAATTTCTATACCTAGTCATATCAAGTCATGTATGGCCGTATCAAGCTATGTATAGTCATACATGGCCATGCATGGTCATACATGGCCATGCATGGTCATACATGGTCATATATGGCCATACATGGCCATGTCTGGCCAATTTACATACATGGCCATGCATGGAGCATTCATACATGGCCATGTATGATTCATTTTTCACGGGTATTTGTTGTAACCACTAAACTTTTATTGTAGCGATAAGTAAATATAAATAACAAACTAATTTTAGTTACTTTAACTATTTTTTTTAAGGTATCTGAACAATAAATAATTATCATAACTATTTAAATTAGTTACACCAACTAAATAAAAATAGTTAGATACAACCATGTAAAATGTTTTACTACTACTATCTAAAATTGTTACATCAATAGCAAAAATATAGTGATATACGGATACAACTTTAAAAAAATCGTTGAATCAACTATTTCGAAATAGTTAAAAATATATAGTTGCTGCTACGAATTTTTTTTAGTTAGATTGAGTACCAAATAATATTTGATTCAACTAGTGAGTATTTGTTCTGACTACTAAACTTTTATTGTAGCGATAACTAAAAATAAATAACAAAATAATTTTAGTTACTTCAACTATTTTTTTAAAGTCATCTGAATAATAAATAGTTACAATAACTTTTTGAATTCGTTACACCAACTAAATTAAAATAGTTGTCTCTTTTTAGTTATGGCAAATACTGAGATTTCTCTCAGTGTAGCCAAACTTCAATTATGAATATCTCTTTTAATCGGTTGGGTTTTTGAAAAAATCATAAGAGACCTTTTTTGTAGAGCATTCAATTTCTTACAAAGTTGATGTCACGGAATATTTTTCCAAGCAGTTGGAAGCGAGATATGAATTTTTTTATCTGATTATTCGAAAAAAATAGAAACCCGCAAAGCGGAGGACCTTCCCGTTATAGTTAAGAGCTCATACTTGGAGAGAATTCATTTTAGGTGTCTACGAATCTATTTTTTAGAGTATAAAAAAAATAAATTATTCGATTTTTTTGACCCACCCTAATGGCCATGTATGATTTATTTTTCACGGGCTGTCATTATCAAAGCATTCATTTTTTTCGGGTGACAATGTGACAAAAGCTCATTGTGACTGGCAAGTCAGTCGTTTTTTGAATTATTTTAAATTCATTGAGAGTTATGGGAAGATTACTCTGCGGTTGAAACTTTGGGAAACAGATTAACAAGTTTGAACTTTAAACTGATTAGAATTTATTTTACTCAATCTTAGAGAATCGTTGTTTTAAAAAAAAGGTTTAAAATTTTCATTATTTTTCTCTGTTTTGCTGCGACTTTAAGGGATTTTCACAGATAAATCATGTGCCATTCATTATTCCCAGCTTCGGAACGATTCATTAAGAAATCTAGTTCTACTAAAAATGTAACTGTTACATTTAATGGAGTTCTTCTTCGTGCACTCATTACATAAAGTATTGTATACATCTAGCGACATCAAGTATAATATCGATTCCACATAATATATAAGATCCTATTTTTAGATATTTTGTATATTAACAATCTGATCTGAGTCAAAACTACATTGATTTCTGCTTTCCCTCTGTACCGAAAGTGAAAACCTGTTTACTGACAGTGTATTTTCGGTTGATAAAGAGTTGAAATGTGCGCCTTTAAAACCTTCATATTACAGTTCTAGAGATAATCGGTTACATATAATTTTAATAATTTTTTAAGATAATCAGTTTTAGAGATCATCAGCTAATTAAAAAAAACTGGGTAACGGTGAGCCCTGTGGGCCAGCCCCAAAACTTCCTTTTGGTTTTGAGCTACTTGAGCTTGAAGACATTGTTGTGAATGAAATTGTTTTCTTATGAGCATTTCAAACTCAAACACATTATAGATTATATCATGATTTATTCGGGAAAATGACATAAAATGTTATTTTTTTAACGTTTTGTCGTTGACTAAGTAAACTAATTGACGTATTTTAATGTTCAATGTAGCAATCAGCGCGGTGCATTCAGTTTTCGAACTAATTAAATTTTGAAAGTAATTAGTGCAGTCGTTTTAAAGAAATTCGCAAAAAACATTTTTTTGCCATGTCCTTCTCTAACGATATCTCTCGAACCAATTCACTGATTGAGATGGTTAGGCTGGCAATTGGCAAGTTTTATTGAGTTTTAATGCTGATAAAATTTTTAAATAATTGGTTCAGTCGTTTTGAAAATATTTGCGAAAAACCGTTTTTTGCTATTTCTTTTATCAACGATATCTTGAACAGATTATCCGAGAAAGACGTTTTTGGTGGCAATCGAAGGAGTTTATCGAATTCTAGAGCTGATTAGATTTTGGAATTCATCGATCCGACAGTTTTTGAAATATAAAAAAAAAAAAAAGAAGTTTTTTCTCTTTATATTATGTATATATCAAATGTCCCTCAATCTATTCGACTAAATGACCCAGAATTTTGTCGAAATCTGAGTTCAGAAGAAATCTTTCGAATACCGCAAGAACCAATGGTTGTGAGTACATTTTCGAGCTCTTCAAGCATGAAAATACTTTTGTATGCCGTTGTTTTCGAAAAAAAAAGAAAACATTATTTACCATTTTTTTTCTCCAACGATATCTCTCGAACAAATTGATCGATTCAGACGGTTGAGGTGGCAATCGACGCGTTTTATCGAGTTCTAGAACTGATTAGATTTTAAAATGGTCTTATCTAGTCGTTTCTGAGAAATTAAAAAAAAAAACTATAGAAAAAAGTGTATTTTTGAAATATTTCTGAACGCGACCTACTGAGCAAGCTCAATTTCTTACAGCTTTTAGATATTAACAATCCACGTTGAATAACACCTTAACAATCAAAATCGGTTCATCCGTTTAAAAGTTATAGATATTTACATACGTACACTCGGACATCATCTTAAAATTAGTCAGAATAGCTTCCTAGAAATTCGAAAATCGGACCAAAACCAATAACTTCCCAAATTTTTGAAAATTTTCAAATTTCTTAGCCTTTAAAATACGCCTGTTCATTAATTATTTTCGAAGATTTAATTTTTAAACTTTAGCATAAAACGTAATTTGTTTGTGCTTGAAAATTTTATGATCAGATACAGAAATGGTCCCTTCCTTAATTATTAGAGTCTCTAGTTCTTCAAATCGAGGAGAAGAGAGAATAAATTATAAAACTCTGCAACGAATTTTCTTATAAGCTTAAAAGAAAAAATGTTTTTTTAAGAATGCACTACAGACTCACAATTATATTTATAGTAATAATAAAAATATTAATAAAAATGCTGCTTGAAGATCATCAACTACATGACGACGCCATGACTCAGACGGTATATATGAGGTATAATTCGTTGACATGCGTCGTCATGAATTATAAATCCCGTATAGAACTATAGCTCACTCCAATCAATGCAATAAAGCAGACAGTAATGGTACGGTAGAATGAAAAATAATAAAGAGTGAGTAAAAACATAGAGAACAGTGAGAGCTTGCAGTCTATAGAAAACATTAAAAAAAATTTTTTTTTAATTTTCGAATAAAAAGAAGAGTGCAGAGAAAATCCATTCAGGAAAACCAAAACGCTTAATGCAGTCCTTGAAAACTCTTGAGGCTGGCGGACTTGTATGGTTCCCTCACAATTCGATCGTGGATGTTTTTCCAGTTTGCAAGACTCGGCTGTATGTCTAGTGGCTATAGTCAATAATATATAGATATATATATATATATTAGACTGTTTCAAATTAGGGGTCAATTTTTATTTTTTTGATGAAAATTGAAAAATCGAAAGGGTATCTTAAAATACAGTGACAGTTAAAATTTGAGCTCTTAATATTGATATTTAGAGGTGGCTATTGATAATTTTCGATTTTTCATTTAGTAACATGGTAGAAAATACATAATAACTTCCGAAAAAATAAAGATACAAAAAACCTCTTTTCAAACATTTTGTAGCAAATTTACTGATTTACAAAAAAGGTCTTTTATGATTTTTGCTTAAATTCAACCATTCACAAGATATCCGACGTCAAGGTTTCATAAAATTCAAAGAACTTGTTTTTGCTCGTTCTGAATTTTATACCACATCAACTAATGAAAATTCAGAAATTTTCGATATAGTTTTTTTAAAGGAAATTGAATGCTCTACAAAAAAAGTATCTTATCATTTTTTGACAAATCCATCTGTTCGAAAGTTATTAGAGCTCGAAGTAAAATTGGGGTTCTTTTTACTTTTCCGGTGAAACTATCGGACTAATCATAAAATGTCATAGAATCTTAATTGAAGGCAATTTTATTTCCTACAAATTATCTTTGACAAAATTTTTTGAATTCGGCATTCTCTTCTAGCTATTTCTATTTTAACGTCGAGCTCTTAAAATCGATCAGAACACTTTTTTTAGGAGCTTGGCATTAAAATGGAAATAACTAGAAGAGAATGCAGAACTTAAAAAAAATTTATCAGAGGTAATTTGTAGGAAATAAAATTGTCTAGAAAAAAGATTCTATGACATTTTATGATTAGTCCGATAGTTTCACCGGAAAAGTAAAAAGATCCTCAACTTTACTTCGAGCTCTAATAACTTTCGAACAGATGGATTTGTCAAAAAATTATAAGATACTTTTTTTGGAGAGCATTCAATTTCCTTTAAAAAAAACTATATCGAAAACTTCTGAATTTTTATTAGTTGATATGGTATAAAATTCAGAACGAGCAAAAACAAGTTCTTTGAATTTTATTAAACTTTGACGTCAGATATCTTGTGAATGGTTGAATTTAAGCAAAAATCATAAAAGACCTTTATTGTAGATCAGTAAATTTGCTACAAAATGTTTAAAAAGAGGTTTTCTGTATCTTTATTTTTTCGGAAGTTATTATGTATTTTTTACCATGTTACTAAATGAAAAATCGAAAATTATCAATAGCCACCTCTAAATATCAATATTAAGAGCTCAAATTTTAACTGTCGCCATATTTTAAGATACCCTTTCGATTTTTCAATGTTCATCAAAAAAATAAAAAGAGACCCCTAATTTGAAACAGTCTAATATACATGTGTGTGTGTGTGTGTATAGGGGAGACCGGGGTGCTATGGCCCCCTCGGGCACGACGGCCCCCCTCAAAAATTTGGTGAAAAATTTTTTTTTTCATTTTCGGTCAAATCGTATTACCTCTGATGTTTCAAAGATATTTTAGGCTGATCTGCGATATCTGGGGCATAATGGACCACCTGAAAAAAAATTCTCTAAAAAGTTTTTTTTTTTTGCATTTTCGGTCAAATCATGTAATCTCTGATGTTTCAAAGATATTTTAAGCTGATCTACGATATTTGGAGCATAATGGACCACCTGAAAAAAAATTCGGGAAATTCTTTTTTTTTTACATTTTCGGTCCAATCATGTTATCTCTGATGTTTTAAAAATATTTTATGCTGATCTGCGATATCTGGGGCATAATGGAACACCTGAAAAAAAATTTGCTACAAAAATAAAATTTGTTATAAAAAATAAAATTAAATAGCACATGAGAAATTAAAAACACATTTTTTAAAATTATAACAGTAAAATTATCTATTTAAAACCATTAAACAACTCAAAAACAACATAAAATAAAACTAATAATAATTCTTTTAAACATTTATAAAAATTCAACTTTAAATGAAACATGGAATTAAAATTTATGATAGTTAAAAAACTATCTCGAAATAATTTTATACGCAACAATAACATTATATTTTAACATTAATTAAAATTTATAATAATTCTTTTAAACACTAACTTAAAATTTTGAATGGAACATGAAATTTTTTATAGTTAATAAATCACATCATGATAATTTAATAAATTATTCTTCGCAGTAATCACAGATATATTCATCAGAATAATCTTCATCAATGCCTGCGCAAGAATCATGAGACCATTTATTGCAATGTTTGCACTGAATCCACGATTCTGTGGATTCAGAGTAAAGCCCATTGCAATAAAGACAATTGCAATCATTATTTTTAGATTTTAAACACTTTTTCTTCGAATTTTTTTGGTGTTTTTGATTCCACTACTTTCTTTTTGTTCAACTGAGGTGCTTTTTTCTTTGCTTGAGATTTATTTTTCTTTTCTATAAGCTCTTGGCGATACTCAGCACTCGTGAGAATCGCAGACTTTCCGCGATAACGCTTTTTAGGTGGAGAATCCCCCGATATCGATGGTAATGGTTTAATATCATACGGAGATACATTCAATCTCGCAGTTATTTGCCTAAATTTTACACTGGACAGCTCTGAAAATTGAGAAAAAAGTATCAAGAATAATATGTCTCTAAAAATAGGTATTTTTAAAACCAAATTATAGTTCAACATTCTAATATTATACATCACCTTCTTCATCTGAGCTGCTGGAATAATCAACTAAACGAAGTTGAGACGATTGAATATGAGCACTAGAAAATGTACTGGGACGATTACTGGCAGCATGATTAGAATGAGACTCTACTGGCTCTTCGTCGGAGTCCGAATCAATGACTCTTGGTCTGAAAAAACCAACTCGAGGTCGTAAACCTAATGTGCTAGTGGAAGTGGATGGCATTGGTTCCTCAGTTATTGTTTTCTCAACTTGATTTTTTTCATTGTCATTTGAATTCATCAAGTCACTCAAGCTCTGACTTAGTTGTTCCAAGGCTGGTTCATCAGGTGTTGTTGTCTCCAATAATGTAGCACAGTTATCAGATGTTGTTGCTGATCTATTATTATTTGTAACATCAGCTGGAGCGAAATCTTTAGCTTCAAAAACATTTGGATTCATTGGATAGATTCCAGTCTTCCGAAAACCATTTTTAATTGTCTCAGGTTTCACTGCTTCCCGTAGAGCATTACTGAATAACTTCGGTATAGTTTCTGGAGTTACAACTCTACCGGGATGTAATGATAACCAGTTCTTCACCTCTTTCTCATAATATGATGAAATTGGTTTCATCAAACTAACGTCTAGCGGTTGTAAGCGATGGGTGCAATGAGGAGGTAAGAAAATAATCATGACATGATGATTACGAGCGTAATCAATCAAGTCCAAATTATTTGTATGGGTCGTATGTCCATCCAATAATAAAAGAACTGGATCTTCAGCACTGGGTTTGACTCGATCGACGAACCACTTAAACCAGTTGAAAAACAAATCAGTTTGAATCCACCCGCTAGGATGACAGAGTCCCCAACTCCCAGGTAGAGTACCCTCCAATAAGCTCTCTTTCATACGCTGACGTGGAAAGATAAACAGCGGTGGTAAAAATTCACCTGAAGCTGATACGCAGATTTCTACGGTGACATTTTTTCTTCTCTCAGCCGATGTCAAAATTCCCACTTGCTTTTTCCCTTTTTCAGCCAAGATTTTGCTATTTGTTTTGGGAACGCTGCTGCAACCGGTCTCGTCGACGTTAAAAATTCGCTCAGGTTTCAAATTGTACTTTTTTATTATTTGTTCCAACAATGAAAAAAAGTTTTGAACGACAACTCGATTAAATCCTGCTGCACGAGCTGCTGAGGTGCTCTCTGGTTTTCGGAGAGACAAAGTCGGATTTCTTGTTAAAAATCCTCTCAGCCAATCTTCACCAGCTACTCCGTTAACAAACGGATGCTTAATTTCATTTTTTTCGGCGAGCCGGTAAGCCAGAACTCGCGTTTCAAAATTGGATAATCCAAATAATCTAGCTTCACAGTCTTTCAAATACTTCACGAGCTCAATTTCTTGAGCTGGACTGAAAACTGGAGCCAATTTCGTAGTCAATTCTGCAGTAGAAAATTTTATATTAATCTCATAACTTCAAAAATAAAATTGATTTCAATATTAATATTTTTTATTAAAATTACCTTTAGATGACGCATATTCCATGTCATGAGATAATTTATAGCAATTCATTCTTCGTCTCAGTGTTGATCTTGGAACTCCATAAGTTTTTGCAGCAATACTATATCCCATTTCTCCACGGGCTACAGATTCAATAGCTTTCGCCATCGCCAATTCGTCCCATGTCAAACGTTGATATTTATTTACATACTTACGCACCATTACTGAATAATTTTTATTGACGAAAAAACCGAAGAAATATCAAATGATCAAATTACAAACACAGTCAAGTTATTACCGCCAACAATTGAAATCAGATGATGCAATTCTTTTCAACGTTCGAAGCGCCACTCAATGGTAGCATTTTAAACTATTACTATAGTTACTGTCGGTAAGGCTGTATCTTATTTGGCGGTAATTTCAAATTTAAATTTAGCAGAACTACATTAGTTCCATTACACATCAAAAATTATTTAATATGAATCCGCTGTTTTAAACAAAAGCAGGGTAAAGAGAGAGAGAAACAGGTTATATCAGCTAAATACATTTTTTTTCTAATAAATTTGAAGTGCATGGGATTATAAAGACACGGAAATAGTCTATTCGTGCTTAAAATATTTTTTTTCAATAAAAAAAAAAAAATTTTTTTTAGCTTTTTTTGGAGAGGGACCGTCGTGCCCCAGAAAAAAAAAATTTTTTTCATTGGAGTTTTGGTAAAATCTTGATGGATTTGCTTAAGAGAGGACCAAATTAGGTTGACCTATAGATTAAAAGCCATAAAAAATAATTACCGGCTTAAGGGGGCCGTCGTGCCCCGGTCTCCCCTATGTATGCATATATGTTTGTATGATGTACTCTGTAGTGAAGCGTATGCATAATCCTCGTCGCCATTTGGAGTACCGTTGATCATGCATCAACAACAAGAGCCACAATGCGTTGAGAGTGTTCAAATGGGTTACGGATGATCGCTTCAACGCTTACACCATTGAGTCTCTTGGTATCGTTGGATACGTGATGCATTTTTGAGAATAAATTTATTAAGAAACGCTGCTGGGCATTATATTTTTTAATGTACAAAAGAAATTTTAAATTGCTGTTAAAATATTCAATCAGGTCATTTTTGAATTATACGCCACATGATATGTGCTTAATCGAAAGTCAACAAGATCCCTTGTTGACTTTCAATAAATGGAAATTGCTGTCTGCTGTGTCATATTGACAAAATTTCATGCAGACCTTCAATCGAAAAGTTTTCACACAGTTTCGTTTGTATTCATAAATGAACAATATACACATACGGCTGCTATCAATCGTGACGAAATAAATTTTAATCATTTCTAAAAGCTTAGATGTTGAGACATCACTTAGATTTGACATTTTTTAAGTATTCAAGTCTTATCACTAACCAAAGGACGAATTAATTAATTAGATTTATTACTCCATGAACCTGAAAATTATATATTATAATTATTATTAAGTCGCTTCAATTTGCTGTAGAAGTATGGGTAACTTAGATATCCATGGACAAAAGCAAAAATATTCTTCTTCGTTTGAAGGCTGATATTTCAGTGACAAATTGTCGTACAACGCTAAAAAAAAAGCAAATTAAGAGGGTTCTCCACGTTAAGGGCAATTTTTTAAATGTTTTTTGGGAATTTTTTTTTAACGACCAATAAAAAGATAGAGTATTTTCATCATTAATTTATTAATATCTCAAAAGTATGTAAAACAAGTTTCCAATAACGATTTTCATCACAACGTAAGTTGTACCGCTCTGTAGACACCCTCCTCGAAAAAAAGTAAGATCACTTCCCCCACAATTCCGACTCATAGGCTTATTTAAAAAAAAATCGGTTTATCGGTTGACCCTGCGGGTCAGCCTTGGTACTAGCGATTGACGCATTTTATCGAGTTCTGAAGCTATTTAGATTTTGAAATCGATCGTTGAACTCGTTTCGGACAAATCGATAAAAACGTTTAAAAAAATTTTTTTTGTCGTACTTTACAAATATTTCCAAATCAACTCAATTAAATAATCTGAAATTTTCAGGAAAGTTCAAGGCCAACGAGCTCTTCCGATTGCCACCTTAACCATTCAAATGAATTCACTAGTCAAAAAGTTATAGACCGTTCACAAACACACACACACACACGCGCGCACACACACACACACATACTCGGACATCCTTTTGAAAATAGTCAGAATAACTTCTAGGATCCGAGAACGTCAACATCTGATGAAAACTCGATTTTCGAAATTCGGGGTGACAACAATAACTTCCCAAATTTTTCGGAAATCATCGATTTTCTTAGCGGGAAGTTGAAAAAAAAACGGCATTTTATTGTGTCAGACTAAATTGTATCGAGTGAACTAAGATCATCAAATAATTTGAAGTATGTCTATTTTTTTCGTAACGGAAGAATTAAAAAAAAAATCACGAACGCCGTTTTTTTTTCTTTTTTTTTTTATAAACTTCCCGCTAAGAAAATCGATGATTTTTAAAAAATTCGGAAAGTTATAAAAAACTTTATGACGTTTGATTGAGTTACCTCCGTCTGAAGAACTTTCAGTAACTTCAATTATTGCTTCATCCAGGGCAGCGTAAGCTTCTTTTATTTCGATTTTTTAAATAATGTTTTCTGGAATTTCATAATTATCACAAGATTTGCCTGCTTGTGTCAATCCAGCTCTTATTGTTAAAATTGATGTTAGCATTGGCAAAGTCATTCTATTCCGTTGTTTGTTTTTAGCAACATTCATGCTACTAAAAAGTCTCTCCACATCGGCGTTGAACTTTGTACCATAATTTTTTGATATCATTGGTTTCAGTCCATGATAATAAATGTATTTGACGCCATTTCTCGTCAACTTACGCAATAAATTCTTTATTCTCATTAAAATAAGTTAATAAATCAATATTCGGTTGTTTATTGAGGTTCAAATGCATTATCTTCGCTAATTTTTTTGATATTTTTCATTATTTGTAAATTATTTGGTAATTTTATATTCAATTCTTCAATTAGTTTAACAATAACTGTAATACACCGACATGCGATAAACCTCTCCGGAATACATCCAACACCAAGTTTCTTCGTGTAAGTGTTTCTTGATAATGAGGTCCATTAAACGTATCAACTTTTGTTTAAAAACTCTTGCTATAAGACCATGTTGGTCCGATGAGGCTGCTCAGACAGAAGTAAACTTTTAATTTCTTCCCGAGCTAGATTACATGTGAAGGTAATGAAAAGATCTGAAGGACACCTGCGAACATACGTTAAAGCAGCTTCTTTATCATTCGATATTGCATCTCGTAAATAAATATATTCTTCGGCTTGGAGTTTCGATTGATTGTATCGAATGAAGCTTAGTCGTTCACTCTCAACCTTAGCGTACATGTCAACAATAAGTTGTTGAAACAGTTGACGACACTTCATAATATGGTTAGATTGATTATCTCTTATCATATTACGATACACATAAAAATCCATAGAACTAACTCTCTTCAATGTCACAGTGCCTTTCATGAGATCAGTTTGATACAGTTCGAGTTGATATCCCTTCTACTCATGAAAACAGAATTCGATATTGAAGCGCGTCATAAGATCGGTGTGTTTCAGCATCACATTGCTTGGTTTTATCTCGATTAATGATAATAATATCTCGTTTTGTAATTTCTATACCGACACTCACAACTGCGACTTCAGGAGCCGTAGGAGCATTAAAGCATCTATCATGCTCATTTCATAGTGATTTGTCTGCTTTAATAATGATTTCCAAATTATACATACATCGATATGAAATAAACGTTAAGTATGGGTCATTCCAGGTCAAATCGACCAATAGTTGGACGCGACCCCTTTCGATTTGCACCATTTTTGGTCAGAAGCTTCCTTTGGACCTATAATAAAGTTCTGCCAAAGGAAAAAAATAAAAAAAAATTTTAATAATAAGGTTGAATTAAATTAGGATTAATTATATAGTTTATTAATAATGGAGAGCAGAGGTTCGAGCTCCATGAGCTCTCTCGTAAGACTGACTATTTAGTCATTATAAAAATATAATAAAGCCAACAGAGTTGACAAAATGTTGACGCTGCATCTCAGGTTCCCTGTGAGAGAATCGTCGAAGCCCGGGTCTTATGCATCGTCATCTGTTTTGACTACCCGCGAGCCACGGCGACTCTCTTATCGTAACCGATTCCCGTTACATTGTATAAAATTATTTTATTAAAAATGATTAATTAAATTTAATCAATAAAATATTACGGGAACGTAACACTAGTTTTTTAAACTTATGTTTCAAATATCTCGAAGACTATTGCAAATAAAAAAAAAATTCTCCGGCCCATTTCAAGAGCGATAGTTGGGGATATAAAAAAAATATTTTTTGAAAAAAAATTTTCAAAAATCTCGAATTTGTGAAATTTTGAATTTTTAAAAACTGTTGAAACACATGGCTGACATGAAATTTTTGATTCAAAATTTTTTGTATACTACCTTGGACCAATCTTGAGCGATCCTGAAATTTTTGGTAATTTTCTTGTAATTTGACACCGATTTGAAAAGTGAACAAACTTCTTTGTTTGAGGGTGTCAAATTTTAGCAATCAGCCGAGCGCTATTGTTTATCTCCCTCTTCGTGTGTTACATGATTTTCCCGAGCAAGTGAGGTTGTATGGCGTTAATTAAGTGGAGCGCAGCGGCATTCGGTCGTGGCGGATTTTTGACAAATCATAATTCATTGTCTATAATAGTTTAGGTGCCATTGTTTCTTAAAGATCGTTCTTTCTTCTAGTTCGATTGTTTTAGTGAATTTAAGTGGAGTGTGATTTTTTAGTTCTAAAAAAAATAATGGAGTGTTCGATTGGTTTTTTGTTAAAAGAAAATTGTCATAAACTGACGTTTTCTCGATCGTCAGAGTTGATTGATCAAAATAATGTGAGTGACAATGATAAATATTTACTAACTCAACGAATACAAGCAGTGTCTTTCAACGATATTTGTACCTATCATCATAGAAAATATGTGACATATTATTATTCTTTGTTTGGGAAGAAGTGTTGTGATCCACAAAGTGCTCATAAAAAACTGATTCTAAAGTCATTACGAGAAATTTCTGTAGAATTTTGTGAAGCGAAGAAGGATTTTAATCTTGTGCCAGGCCGAGCACTTTGTACCCGCTGTATTGATAATTTACGGAAAATCGATATCAATGAAAATCCTAATGACATGACCGATTCATTATCACAAACTTTTGATGATCTTGATGTAACTTTCGAGTCTAAAGATGAAGTTTTAGATTCTCTCAATCAAATTTGTACAATTATAGAAGAATCACCAATTCCACTAATTCAGAAATTAAGTGTGTCAAATAGAAAACGTAAAATAGATGAAAAAGTACACCAAATATCAAGCAAAATACGAAAAAAATTAGAATCTACTTTCGATGTAACTGAACTCAAAGATAATAAAAAAGAAACTGATCATATTTGTTATAATACGGACTACTTAGAGTTGATTAATGAATTGAAAATAAAATTCAAAGCTTCTACAACGTTTGATGAGAAATATGAAATTTTAAGTTTATTGCCTAAAAGTTGGACCATTTCCAAAATACAGTCAGAATTTGAATGCAGTGAATATCTTGTAAAAAAATCGAAAGAACTAAGGAAACAACATAGAGTATTGGCAAAAGCTCCAAAAAAAGACAGTGGACGTCAGTTAAGAACAGAAATTGTTGAAGCTGTAAGAAATTTTTATACAGATGATGATATTAGTAGATTAATGCCGGGCCAAAGAGATTGTATAACGGTACGTGATAAGACCAATGGAAAGTCTAAAGAGCAAAAACGTTTAATCTTATTCGATTTAAAGGAAATTTATGAAAGATTCAAGCAAATCCATCCAAATTTAGCCATAGAATTCTCGTCGTTTGCTTCGCTACGACCTAAGAACTGTGTTTTGGCTGGAGCAAGTGGTACGCATTCAGTATGCGTTTGTGTAATCCATCAGAATATAAAGTTGATGTTAGTAGCATCTGAAACTAAATTAACTTACAAAGAATTACTGAAAAAAATAGTTTGTGATTATAGTAATGAACATTGTATGTTATCTGATTGTAAAGAATGTCCAGGTGCTGATATTATTGATTCTTGTATATGTGAAGAAGGTGAATTGTCATCTGACATTAGTTTTAAACAATGGGTTTTTACTGATCGTTGCAATTTGTTAACAGTTGTCGAACCCGTTGATGAATTCAGAGATGACTTGAAGACACAATTAACAGCGTTAAAATCTCATCATTTCATTTCAAAAAAACAATCTGAGTACTTGAAAAGTTTAAAAGAAAATTTAAAAAATAATATAGAGTGTATAGCATTAGTTGATTTCTCAGAAAATTATTTATTTATGGTACAAGATGAAGTACAATCTTTTCATTAGACAAATAATCAAGCGACTCTACATCCGTTTGTGATTTATTTTAAAGAAGACGGAGTACTGAAGGTAAAAACTTTATGCGTGATTAGTGATTATCTTTCACACAGTACAATATCGTTTTAGGCGTATCAAAAAATTTTTCTCAATTACATCAAAAACAGCCATCCAGAGTTCAAGAAGATTTATTACTTTAGTGACGGAGCAGCTGCTCAATATAAGAATAAGTAAAATTTTGTCAATCTATGTCATCATGAAGCAGATTTTGGACTTAAAGTAGAATGGTACTTTTTTGCCACTTCTCATGGTAAAAGTTCATGTGATGGAGCAGGTGGTACAATCAAAAGGTACGCACAACAACCTTTGCATTAGGTTAACTCCCTAGAGTAAAGTATACCTGAGTTCAAGACGATTTTGAACCCAGAAGTGCTCCCCACAACCTGCCCTTCTCGGATGAGGGCAACCCACTAGCTGGGCGGAGCACCGAGATTCCGAACGATGACGACCTTGGCGACCAACGGACTGCATTTAGGTGGACGGAGGAATTACGAGCCGATCTCCTGATGTGCTATAATAACAGTGAACCGGAGCGGAGAGGCTACATGGCTAGGATGCATGCGCTTTGGTGCGATATGGACCCTAACCATAGCCAATTCTCACAACAACATCTCCGTGATTATGCCTCTCATCTCCGGCGTACACGAAGATCACTGTTGACAAACAGACGGGTATCTCACCGTCTGTCATTTCCAACACAGCTACATCAGGAAAGATGCCGTTCTTCCGAAGACACCAACAATGAATTTGACACACGGCAAGTATGTGTCTCTAGAAAGACACACTACCCAAAACATCTACTTGACACGGAAAACCACGAACTGTCTGCTCGGATTCAGGAAGACTCTACTTTGCTCACCATCAATCAAGCTGTCTATGATGCTGCTTCCTCACTCTTACCTCCAGCGAGGAGAAATGTTTCTTCTCCGGAGGCTAAGATGAGAGGGCGCATTGGACAGCTAACACTGAAGATTGATGATCTCCGGAAGCATGTCTCCCGCATTCAGTGTGTGATTGACTTTGTAAATGCTCGTAAAGCATTTACACCAAAAGTCCGCCGTATTGCGGCTCAATTACGATATCAGCATCACACACTGAATAAGGCGAAGCTTCTTAACATCAAAGAAGGTTCCCTTAACAGGTTGCGGGCTCTAGTGACTGCTAAAAAGTCACTAGAGAAAAAGCTGAAGCGGCTTACCGATAACTCTTTGTTTCGGTTAAGTCCTTCACGCTTTCTGACACCTAAGACCTCTGTTTCTGGTGATCCCCCATCCATCGAGCGAGTAGAAGCTTTCTGGTCCGAGTTGTACGGTGATCAACCGAACGTGAATCGCGACACTCCAGCTCTCAACGACTTCGAGGCATTTTGTCGACAACATCGCAACGGCAATGCTGATGAAGAGAACCCTGAAGTCAGCGTGGAAGAAGTTCGTTCAGCTCTGAATAATGGTAAGAACTGGGCTGCTCCGGGTCCAGATGGCATTAACTTGTTTTGGTGGAAGAAACTAACTTCTACCCATAGTCATCTGGCCCGGATTTTTACAGCGTTCATCAGAGGTAAGAACCAATTCCATGCTGGCTTGTAGAAGGGCGAACCGTGCTCATCTCGAAGAAAGGAGACTTGTCTGACCCAAAAAACTACAGGCCTATCACCTGTTTGAATGCGGTTTATAAGATTTTCACCAAAATCTTGAATAATCGCATTCTGCAGGAGATAGACCCTGTATGGCAGCAGATATACGAACAACGTGGCAGTAAAAGAGGCCTGTCAGGTTGCAAAGAGAATCTGTTAGTAGATCAATGCGTCATTCAAGACGCGATCTACTATCAGCGCAACCTGTCAATGGCCTGGATTGACTACCGCAAGGCATTGGACTCAACATCTCATGAGCTTATTCTCTTTCTGCTCAAATGTAACCGAAGTTGTACAGTACAAACGAGGAGTCTTTCAGGGAGATTCCCTGAGCCCTCTGCTGTTTTGCATCTCACTGCTGCCAATATCTGTTGCGCTACGCCGCACCCGTGGATACTCAGTGGGTCCACCAACTGATCGAAAATATTCGATCACCCACTTACTCTACATGGATGATCTGAAGGTGTATGCTCCTGATGAGGAACACCTTCAGACAGCCTTAAACATCGTAGGGGAGTATACACGGGATGTCGGCATGGCTTTTGGGTTGGACAAGTGCGCGGTCGTTAATCTGGTGAAGGGTAAGTGTTCCGATGTGCGTGAAGATATCGAGTTAGTAGATGGGAGCGTCATTGACCATCTTGACGCCGGAGAGTCGTACAAATATCTAGGAATTGACGGGAGTCCTATGCAGGACGTCTCGAAAATCAAAATGACTCTCTGCAGCAAGTATGTGCGGAGACTCCGGAAAATCTGGTCTTCAGAACTTTCCGGAAAAAACAAAGTCTCTGCAACAAACATGCTTGCTGTCCCGGTACTCCTGTACTCTTTCGGTGTCCTGGAATGGGCCCGAAAAGAGCTCAGAGATCTCGATATCAAAACACGCAAAGTCATGAATATGCATCGGAGCATGCACCCTAAATCTTCAGTCACCAGATTATACCTTTCTCGGAACATCGGAGGGAGAGGTCTACAGAGCTTAGAGTGTCTGCACGATCGTTTGGTTTTGGGTATAACATACGAGGTTGTCAATTTCATAGCAGATGAAGACGACTTCCTTATGCAAATTGTTTATAGTCATGAAAATAGGCATAAGGGAGCGTTTTTATATAAGGCAGCAATTTACGCGGCAAAATTCCTCGGTCTTGAAAGAGTAAACCCGCTTATTGGACTCCCTAAGGAGGGCTTTAAGACGGTCGTCAGGAACGCTGAGCAACAAAACCTGCTCAGCACACATATGGACAAGTCTATGCACAGCGTGTTCTTTAAACACGTGCGTGATCATGGCTTGTCTACACAGCTGACGTTTTCCTTCCTCGAGTCAGCTGGCCTGATGTCCGAGACCGAAGGATACATCTTTGCCTGCCAAGATGGTGTTATTAACACTCTCGAATACCGTGCTAAAGTACTCCAGATGCAGCTACTTGACACATTGTGTAGGGTGTGTAAGCAACATCCTGAGACGCTTATGCATTTTTTGTCAGCATGTCCTGTGCTGGCAAGAAATGCATACGTCCAGCGTCACAATGCTGCTCTGCGAGTACTTTATTACCATCTTCGACACACGCACGGTATCGATAGAACACCAGTGCTACCTTACCTGCCAGGAGATATTCCGCAAGTTGTTGAGAATGACCGTTGCCGTATTTATTGGAACGTGCCATTCGCAACAACGCAGAAGATCGATCATAATAAACCTGATATTGTGCTCTTCGATAAAACCGCTCGTAACATTTATGTTATTGAGTTCTCAGCTCCGGCTGAGTATAACATCACGGTAACAGAGGAGCACAAACACGAGATATATCAGGATCTCCTGTTTGAAATTGGCAAACTTTACCCAAGCTACCGTGTCAAGCTTGTCGTACTCATTGTTGACGTCCTAGGAGGGATGAAACAGTCTTTTGTGTCTGCATTGGCTAAAATCCCAACTTGTTTATCGCAAGTTGAGTTTTTGGCATCGCGAATGCAAAAGGCTGTGATACTCGGATCCCTCCGTCTCCTAAGGCAACGAAACTTGGCCTGCTGCGCATGCTGATCATCTTGTTGATGAAGCATCGCAGCAGTAACGATTTGGCGCTCAGGTGAGGCCCTCGGTAGAGTCGGACTACCGGGGATAACCCCCTGAGCATTTAACAAAAAAAAAAAATAATAATAATAATAATAATAATAATAATAATAATTATAATTATAATTATAATTATAATTATAATTATAATAATTATAATAATAATAATACTAATTATAATAATAATAATAATAATAATAATAATAATAATAATAATAATAATAATAATAATAATAATAATAATAATAATAATAATTATAATAATAATAATAACAATAATAATAATAATAATAATAATAATAATAATAATAATAATAATAATAATAATAATAATAATAATAATAATAATGGTAATACTGGTTGTTGTTATTATTATTATTATTATTTCACGGCAACTAAATTATAATTTTAATTTTAGTTTTAGTTAATTTTTTTTTCTAATATTTACAGGTTCTTCACAATATAAAAATTACAATTTGTTAAGTAATTGCTGTAAACCAGATAAGTAGCGTAGTATGAATTCATATTCATAGGGTAACCAGTCCAGTCTGTGACCGGTATGCAGAAGAATGATCACAATAATTTTGAAAAATAATGAAAATTGTATAGAGGATTGAAGAGTTCTTAGAAAAATATGGAATTTGCACATAAACGTTTGGAAAAAATCATATTCAAAAACTATCTGTTTCAATAGTAGTCATCTATTTTTTATAAAACAGTAAATATGTTATCATTTATATAAGTAAATTGATTAATATAATTGACTTTGGATACGTGAAATCAACGTAAATATTTTGTTTTTATTAATTTTATGTTGGTCATTCATCGGGGAACTTCATTACTTTACTAAGCCAGTAAATGAACGACAAGTCATTTATTGGTATGTCCGAGATTTGTCAAGCCCAGTGAATGACCGTGTCTTTGTTTTGATTCGTTAGTTAATTTTATGAAATAAAATCGGCTCTTAAATTTAGGTCGACTTTTTGTTTCTGATTCTTTTAGAGAATTTGAAAAAAAATTTTCGAAATCGGTTCATATCTACCGAAATTATAATCTAGCACCTTGTTTTCATACGCATCGACTTGAGCATTCAGGATTAAAAATTCTTTGATATACAATCAAAAATCTCTAATACTGGCAAAATCATTTCATTGTAACAGGGTAAGTTATAACATAGAGAATAAAATAATTTGAATTTGAATTTTGTTTCCCGCCGATAACCGGCCAACGACCTCGTAAGTTGCGAGTTAGTGTTGCGACTAGTCACCGGGTGTCGCATGGATCACTACGGCCCGTTCGTTCGTCATTTCCTAGTCTAAGATAGTGGGAATAGGTTTCCGGACTAGTGAACGGGAGTGAAAAGATATAATGGACTGCGGAACGGGAAAACATCAGAGTTGCCCAGGCGGCGAAACCAACAAGACGCAAAATATTCAGGTAAATAGATAAGTCCGTTCACGCTTCACGTGAAACGAGGCGATTTATTATTAAAATATTTCACTTATAATTTAATTATCAGGCCTTTAGGCCGATAATTCCAATTATTAATTATCGATTATAAAATATTAATGCTTACTGATCATTGACAGATTTCAATAAGAGAATTGGAGGGAACGGAGAGAGAGAGAGCGAGGAGAAAAGAAAAAGAGCCGAGAAAGAGAGAGAGATCCGAGACCAGAAAAAAAAATACCACCAGGAGGACCAGCAATACCACGCTCCATTCAGTTGCTGCTGGAAAAACTTGTAAAGGTAAAATTTATAATTAGTTAAGGCCTCTCATAATTATTAGAGGGCCGAATTAATTATAAATAAATTACTTGACATCTTTCTGCGGGTTCAGTAATATTATATTAGTAGCTCTAGGCCTGTCGGCTGGGGTTTATCCTCGCGTCTCGAACTTTCTGTCGCATCTTTTGCCGCGCGTTCGCCATTTTGTGTAACTCTAAATTTATTATATTCGAGGCCTCTCGGCTGGAGTAAAATAAATTTCCGCGTCAGTTATTCATAATAAAAATTCAATTTAAATTCAATATTAATTATAAAAGTATTCCGGGCCTGTCGGCCGCCTCGAGTACATTATCCGTGTCGTAAAAATCGCAAATTCAGGCCTCGTGACGCCATTTCCCGGGCCGAATATTCTTGTCATTTCTAAACGTAATTCTAGTCGTAAATTTAGTCTTAAAATAATTTTAAAGTAATTTATAAATCTAAAATCAAAAGACGCTAGGAAAATTACGGTAGAATTATTGTCAAGTAAAACAAGCACGGATTATTTTGTCAGTAAATTGAGTTGAATACTGAAGTATAATTATCAGAAATAATTGAACAAATTAAAAATATATATAATTTTGGAAGCAAATGTTAATAAAAGTTATTGGAAAATTAATTAATTAATAATTAAATTAAACCAAAATTAATTAATTAATATAAAATGAGTGAATTAAATAAATCAGTGAAAAGGAATAAGAATTAAAATTATTAGTGGAATTTTTATGTTGAGAAAATTTAAGTTGAGTAATTAAGTAAAAGTAATGATGTCACTGAGTATAAAATAAAATTGAGTACAAAGTCGAGTCAAGTAGTTTTAAGTAAAATTTAACTGTGTCTGTGATAAGTCCAGGGGACATCGTAGTATAAGTAAATACACATCCAGGGGATGTTTTTAAAATATTCCGTCCAGGGGACGAGGTTAATAATTGTGGGTGTGTGTGTGTAAAAACGTTCAGGGAACGAATTAGTTTGTCATAAGTAATACCGTCCAGGGGACGAGATAATTTAGTTTGTCATAAGATACCGTCCAGGGGACGAGATAATTCAGTTTGTCATAAGTAATACCGTCCAGGGGACGAGAAAATTAGTTTGTCATAAGATTATTAGTTTGTCATAAGGAAATTATTGGTTAATAAAATAAAGCAAGGTGCTAAAAATTAATAAAATTTTGATCAGCATTATTTCAGTTATTTTTCCATTCCTCACCTCTCTCACAAAATATTACGAACGACTCTGAGAATTATATTAATATAATTTAATTAATTAAAATAAAATCATACAACATCCGGTTCTGGAAGGCCGAGTCCATCTTCCAGTGGCGCCCTAATATTCGTCTATAATACTAGGTGCGACCAGACTTGGCAAGTGAACTCTCTGTCATATCATATCATAACCGGTGAGAGAAATAAAAATTATTCAAAATGAGCATAAATGTTATATTCTAACACTTTTACAGTAGTAAGAATAGATCGATATGATTAGTCGAGAAATTCATAAAATGATTCACATGATTCCGAAGAATTAAAAATGATTAAAAAATCAATTCTTCTTAATCCTATCGAATGATTTTGTTTATCATCAGGAGACACGGTAGTGTCTCACGCCAAGTACACGTTCAAATCAAACAAACACGTGTATATGTGTGAAGTGTCATGGCGCGAGCTTACCGTGTCTCTATACCGTAGACAGAACGGTATTTAGCTCCAAATTTTAAAAACTTTTTTAAATAAAAAAATTTCTTGAAAATTCCTTTCCCAGTCGAAAGATGATCGATTGTTCGTCATTAAATTATGAAACTTTACCCATTTTAGTTATAAGAACTAATTTAAATAATTAAATTAGGCCAGCATATACTATAGCACCCCCATTTTTAATTATTTTACAAATTTTTTCATGCGAAAAGGGCACTGCCAGAGAATAAAAAGTTGTAAGAAATGCCATGATTCAGTAAATAATATAATTTTTCTATAGCAATGATTAATTTTTTCGCCACCAGTGGAGCTCCAGTCTGTATTTTTTACTATAGTTTCATATGAAATTTACTCTGATAGCCACCTTAACCGCAATAAGTTAACAGTAATTTTTTTGTAACTTGAAAATTCAATTTGACTACAAGTGTTCCTGTCAGATAATGATGCTAAGTGTATTGAAAGTTTTACTTGAAATTAACGGCAAGTTTTTTTGTCAAATTACATTCAGATAACGGCAGTTGATTTGCATCAACTTGCACGCAAGTATTATCCAGCCAAAGCTTGCCAGCAACTTTTTGTTACGTTAGCCAAAAATGTTTCACTGCAGAACTTGCTGAGCATAGTGTGGCTGACAGGGTTAGAAAAAAATCAAAACAATCGATATTTAAATTATTGATATCAGGATATGATTAACCAATCGACAGTAAGTCTCTACAAGCCATTTCAGCTTGAAATTGACGATAATTTGATGTTGAAATCACCTGAAATTCGCTGCCCGAATTTTCTGACAATTTGACAGCAAAAGTTGAAAATAAAAATTTGCGGTCAATTTTTCTTCAATTTAAAGGCAACTTTTTACGAAAAAGAAAAAAAAAGTGTGTGAATGTAGCAGACAGCAGACAAATTTAAAATTATAAATAAATAAAGTAAATAATTAAAAAATAATATTTATAAAAAATGCACTTATCGATTTCAAAAGTTTTTAAATGCGTATTTTTTCTAAATTTTAGTTTACTAATTATTTATTGTATTTATTAATCAGTTTAAATTTTAATAATATGTCTGTTACATTCAAACTCATAAAAAAAGTCAGTAATGTTCATTCTGACCATTTCAGAAGGTAAGCAAATCAATACATAATTGTCTATAATTTCACAGTTAAAAAATGCTCAACAATTTTTCAAGTGAAATTAACAGTAAATTAAAATACAATTTGCCTAAAAATTTACAATTTTTTTCGAGTCAACTTTTGAAGTGAATTTGAATTCTAATTCGAGCAGTAAATTTACGTCAAATTCACTTCAAAAGTTGACTCGATAAAAATTGTAAATTTTTAGGCAAATTTTATGTCAATTTATCGTTAATCTGACTTGAAAAATTGTTAAATATACTATTACCTTCAAATTGTAGACAATTTCATGTATAAATTTGCTTACCTTCTGAAATATTCAGAATGAACATTACCAACTGTTTTTTTTTCATAAAAGTTTACCTTTACATTGAAGAAAAATTAACCGCAAATTTTTGTGTTCAACTTCTGCTGAGAAATCGTCTGCAAATTCGGGCAGCAGATTTCAGGTAATTTCAACATCATATTACCGTCAATTTCAAGCTTAAGTGGCTATTAGGGTAGGGTATGTCAGATAGTAGTCAGTGCCATCTGTAGAAAAAAAAATAGAGATAGCAGTGAGTCCTATTTACGTAGTACTGGCTACTCTCTGCCTTGTACTCAGCGCCACGTCAGACGTTACTCACTACTATCTTACATATTACAATCTCACATGTTACTCCTGTTTCTAAACCACCTCAATATAAACCGATATGATTTATTCTAATTGCAATCATTTGTTGGTCATTTGCCGATCAATGTTGGTCTATCAAAGCTGTTTGTGGGTTAATTGCTTAATTATGAACAAGTAAATAACAATTAGCCTTCAAATTTTTGCCATTTAATCCCTATACTTCAAATTTTTTCAAATTTTTTTATTTAAATCGCTAGAGAAGTGTGTGTCAGTGATTTCCGGGTGAAACCAAAATGTAAAAAACGAGAATTGCCATTAGTGTTCTTCAATTAAAATAATATTTTTTTTTTGTATAATGATAATAAATCTTCCGTTTAGGAATTAACTTAAAAAATAATTATTTGTTTCAATTGATTAAAAATTCGGTTTTAAAATTTCATCAATAAGGTATTGACAGGTGGTGCCACAATGTTGTTAGATGTACGAAACAACCCTAAATGCCACTTGAGCTTGAAATTGACTGTAATTTGATGACTGGAATTATCAAAATTTGCTGCCCGAATTGACCGACAATTTGATAACAAAACTTGAAAAAAAAAATTAGCGGTTCATTTTCCCTCAATTTAGCGGTAACTTTTTAGAGGCAATCATGAATAATCTAGAGGAAATCATGAATAAATGATTTTCCTGCGATTCAGATTAAAAAAATATCGAAGTAGCAGAGTTCAATGGAGAAAATTATAGTTTGACTTTTATTAATATTTTTTTAAAATAAACTACTAGCCAGCAAAATACTTTAATAGACCAACATTGACCAGTAGGCAATCAACAAACGATTGCAAGAAGAATAAATCAGAGCAATTCATAATAAGGGGCTAAATAAGTGGAGCTGATTTCAATTGGGTAGAGTTTTATTTTTGGTAGGGTAGCTTATGGCTGAGTCGTATACCTGCCTCAGCCATAAGCGATTTCTGATAATCGAATTGAAAGCAAGCTAGTGGAAACCAATTGCAGCAACTTGCTATAAAGTTGGCTGCAATGGTTGTTGGCATTTCTATAAGTTAACGGCAACTAGTCGCCTACTTTTTGAGAAAATCTATGCTAACAGCTGACATTCCCTCAGTTGACAGGGTAGACGGAAAGTTGCCTCCAATTTTCTCAGAAAATTGGTGACAGATAGTGGCAGTAGATTGACGTCAACTTTTTAGGAACGTTGGTAACAACTTGTAGTCAATAATTACTTCAAAATTTCAAACTTCGTTTTGTTGTGTATATAGTTATATCCGCTAGACAGTGCCAAAATCAGGCAATTTAGTGATATATATATATATATATATATATATATATATATTAGGGTGGCGCAAAAAAAACCGACTATTTTCTTTTTTTTCGAGTCTCTTATGAAAATTTGTTGGTTTACGATGTTTTAAGAAGCCTCTCCAAAAATCAGCTCGATAAATAATTTTCAAGAGGTCGCTCACGAATTTTGAAAATATGAAAAAAGATCGAAATTTGAATTTTTTATTTCAAATTTTTTTTTTTCTCGTGGCGGCAATAGTTTATGTTTGTGAAATCATGACTATGCTGAAAATTTAAGCCCAAAATTTAAATATTTAAACCTCGCTCATGAATTTTGAATGTTTCCGAGTGCCCCTAGCGGTTTTGGTGCCACCGTGGGAACTCGGAAAAAACTCGACAGAAACTCGGTGTTTCGAAGGAGTTTCGACAGTGTTTTCGCGGTATAAACGTGGCGTTTCGTGTGCAATTACGATACGGAGTTTTTACGGAGTTTTGTCCGTGTTTTTGAAGAGTTTTGCCAGTTTTCTCTTGGAGTTTTGTTGGTGTTTTCTTGGAGTTTCGTCGGTGTTATCGCCAAGTTTTCTTAGTGTTTTATTGGAGTTCTTTGGGTGTTTCCTTGCAGTTTAGTCGGAGTTTCTACAGATTCTAGCGCTTTTAGCGCCACTGTAAAAATTCGGAAAAAACTCGAGCGAAACTGGCTGTGACGTGGAAGTTTCGACGGCGTTTTCATGGCATTAACGCGGTATATTTGTATACAGCTACGACACGGAGTTTTTGCGGAGTTTAGTTGGTGTTTTTACTGACTTTCGTTGGTTTTCTCTCAGAGTTTTATAGGTGTTCTCTTGGAGTTTCGTCGGTATTATCACACAGTTTTCTTGGTGTTTTGTGGGAGTTTTTAATTGCGTTTCTTTGCAGTTTAGTCAGAGTTTTTACGGATTCTCGCGCTGTTAGGGCCACCGTAAGAATTCGGAAAAAACTCGATTAAAAGTAGGTACACCAAGGGAGTTTTGACGGCATTTTCATGGTAGACACGCAGTATTTTTGTGTTCAGTTACGACACGGAGTTTTGTCGGTGTTCTTGCTGAATTTCGTAGGTGTTCTTTTGGAGTTTCATCGGTGTTTTCGCGGAGTAGAGTTTGAGCTTGCTCGGAATGTCTATGGTAGTTTCTCATGGTTTTTGCAGAGTATATTGAGGGTTTTTTCGTCATTTTGGTAGTGGTAACTTAGAGTTTGTGAGGCATACTCATGGCATTTTGAAATAAAAAACTTGAACATTTACACTATCGGTGGTGTGAACGTTCTAATTCACTCAGTCTAAAAGTTAACACTGTGCGTTGTGTGACTTTTACACCGGCAGTGTTGAAAATTTTAACACCAAATCATTCACACCACACCGTGGACTTCAAATTTTTTACATTGTTTAGATGTCATTAACAATTTAAAGTTTTAGGTTATACGTTAGAATATTAAAATGATAATTATAATTATAAAATCAAACTAATACGTAGATGAATTGACTAAATTAACATAAATATATAGTAGAGTAGAGATTAATATAAATAAATCAATTTCATTTAATTTACAAAATTCATACAAATTTATTTAAGAAATAATATTAAATAAATTAATATAATCAAATTACAAGTTTAAATTCAATTAATTACTTTTATTATAAAATTAACAATTGTTAAAAATTAATTTTTAATAAAAGTAATGAAATACTTTAAACCATTTGAATAGTTTAAAATTTTAATGACAGTTACTATTCACTTATAGCTACAATTTAATATTATCACTTATTAATTATCATCATTAATTAATTCACATTATAAAATAAACAATTTAAAATAAATATTAGTTCTGATCGCCCACAGTTGAATTTCCACGATAGTATCAAGTCTTTTATACCTTTGGAAATATTAATTTTCACAGAATTGTTATTTATGGTATTACTTGTTAATCACGATAATAAACTGTTTATTACACTAATTTAGCATAGTAATAAATTATATATAAACGAATTCGTATAAAATTATTTGTATTATATAGTTATTATTATGTTTAATTACACAACACTTTACTTAGCAAATTTTTATCAAGAATTTGAGGTTATTTAGTACATTATGTAAATGTACCTTGACAACGACAGTACATAGGTGTAAACAATGTTTTATCAGGGTATCACTTCTAAGTCATCGATTATTCTTTAATCAAATAAATTATTTAATATAAACCAATGTGATGAAAATTTAATTAAAAAATAGATTTACTCATAATTACAGACATATGCATTCTATAATTTATACTTTATTCTTATGTTAAATAAATTTTTCAATTGAAAAACAAAATATCATTTACTTTGAAATAACGTTTTTCATAATCAAATTCTACTATACACTACATGATATACTTAATACCGATAGATAGCCGCGAATCTATCAAAAAAATTTCAAGAATATATCGATCGTACACTCTCAAAACTCCGCAAAAACTCCATCAAAACTCCGTGTCAAAGCCGTTAAAACTCCGACGACACACCGACGAAACTCCGTGAAAACCCTTACAAAACACCGGAGAAACACCGACAAAACTCCAAGTGTCAAAGCCGCTAAAACTCCGATGACACACCGACGAAACTCCGTAAAAATCCTAACAAAATTCCAGAGAAACACCGACAAAACTTCACGAAAACACCGGCGAAACACCGACGAAAGTCCAAAAAAATACAGTGGAAACTCCGGGCGAACACCAACCAAACTCGAAGAAAACACGAGAGAAATCTTGTCTCGTAACTGCACAAGAAACGCCGCCCGTATACCATCATCAAAACCAACATCAAAACACCGTCGTAACTCCGTCGATACACTGTGGAAACACTGTAAGGGAGTTAACACCGTCGAAACGCCGTGTTTGCACCACGTTTCTACGGTGTCGTCAAACCCGCTAGGGGCTGTCTTTTGGACGTTTTTGAGCGACCCTTGAATATTAAAAATAAAGCTTCTCGATTTTTTCACCATCAATTTGCATGACAATTAATTAATGTAACGGAACGGCATGACCGTTCACCTCCGTTTGACGGGAGGCCGATACCACGCCCTTTTGGGCATACTCGCGCTGCGTAATCGCCTATCCTCCACCATAATATTATAAAAGCGAAATATGAGCATAAGCTCACATTAGCGTACCCATTAGGCATGCAGTGCATGTGGGTGCCTCACGCACAGCCACCACGAATCCTACCGCAAATCGACCCACACTCCTCCCATCTCAGGAAATAGAGAGACTGGTCGAAGCGGGGCTTGGAATGGGTCTCCCATGGTACCAATTCCCTGTATTGGTCAACAGAATGCTCATGGTTAGTGGTGGGCACAATTTCTTCCCACAGACCCATAAGGGCAACCACCACTCATATAAGCACTAGGATTTCAGACATGCCATTATACACACTTGCCCTCATCCATCACCTAGTGTTCTATTATCTCCGAGTTTTTGTGGGCGCCATGATGTTTTGAGACACAAAATGGCGGAGGTTCGCCCACTCGGGACAATTTGCATGACAATGAATGAAAATATAACCCGAGAAATAAGAATAATAAGTTATTTACAGACTTTTTTATTTTTTAATTCAATTTGTAGGTTTTTTCGCTCATTCAAAACTTACCAAATTTTATTGTTTAAGAGTATCCTGTATATTTTAGGTTATGCAAAAGTTATATTTTACTAAAATGACAATAATTCAGTTATAAAAAAATACGCAAACTAATTTAAACTATTAGTTACATATTATCAGTTAATATTCAAAATTCTTGAGCGCTGTTTAAATATTTTAATTTTGGGCTGGAATTTTCAGCACAGTCATGATTTTACAAATATAAACTATTGCTGCTATGAGAAAAAAAAAATTTAGATATTAAAAATCCGAATTTCAATCATTTTCGAAATTTTCAAAATTCGTGAGCGACCTCATGAAAATTTTTTATCGAGCTGATTTTTGGAGAGGCTTCTCAGAACATCATAAGCCAACAAATTTTCATGCGAGATCGAAAAGAAAATAGTCGGTTTTTTTGCACCACCCTAATATATATATATATATATATATATATATATATATATATATATATATATATATATATATATATATATATATATATATATATATATATATATAAATTTTTTTTTTCTTCTCGGCACCAGGTTCAAAAGTTTCATTTAGATATAAAAAGACGCCTGTGAAAATTAGAGCTCTTAATATTAACATTCAGAGGTTCCGCATTGCACTTTTCTATTTCCCATAAGAATAACATGGAAAAAATTTTTAGTGAAAAAGTAACTATTTACATGTTAATTAGATGAGAAATTAAATTAAAATAGCGACCTCTTAAAGTTGAGCTAGAGAGCTCATCTTTTGGGAGGATTTTTTTCTCGACAACCTCTAACGTTTCAGGGGATAAGAGCGAAAAAAAAATTAATTTTTTTTTTCGATAGTGCTATCTACAAATCAATTAAAGTATCATTTTAACTTAATAATTGCATTGAAAACACGTACAGATCTCTGATTCATACTTTGTTACTGACAAACAATAAATTATGCGTCAAATAATACCAAAAAGAGATTCTCTGTATATAAAGTCTCTGTGTATAAAGTCGCGCCAAGTACACGTTTAAAATTTTTTAAAAGTAAAAAAAAATTATTTTTTACAAAAAAAAAAGAGTCAAATCGAAAAAATACCAAGTACCTAATATGATTCAAAGTCATGGTAAACATTTTCATAAAATTAAAAAAAAAATTTGTATAACGAAATTTCAATGTACTAGGTGTGCTTTACTACGTGAACTCCAGCAAAATTAATTTCTGATAAAATCTAAACATGTTTTTTTTTTTCACTATTTGGTAAGCACACCAAGTACATTGAAATTTTGTTATACAATTTTTTTTTTTAAATTTTATGAAAATGTTTACCATGACTTTGAATCATATTAGGTACTTGGTATTTTTTCGATTTGACTCTTTTTTTTTTGTAAAAAATAATTTTTTTTTACTTTTAAAAAATTTTAAACGTGTACTTGGCGTGACTTTATACAGAGAATCTGTTTTTGGTAGGATTCAGAGTACTGAGTGTCAAAAAAAAAAAAAAAAAAAAAAACAAAGAAACAAATAAGATTGTAGAAGAATAAAATTTAATTTATAAAATCCAAGACTTTTTCCGTTAATTTTATCATTTTATTTATTGAACATTGTTTGTTCTTCAAATTTCAAAGATTTCATAACTTTAACCAATTCAAAAATCAGTAGTAATAATTTAAAAGTGTTTAATAATTAAATAAATAATTTACGCTAATCAAAATTTGTTCACTATCTTAATTTAATAATTAAACAAGCGTACTTTTAATAAGTATGATTTTATATTATACAGTTAAAATCGTTAATGTGATATTAATATACCTAACGAAGATTTTTCGACATTCAAAGCTATTATTTTTATAAACACATAATAGCTATTTTCATCCATTGGTACTGTGATTATAAGGATTCGTTAAATGTAATAATAAAATTTCAACAAAATACTAAAATCGGTGTTTTTTCCTACTTATAAAATTATTGCCCGGGTCATGGTTTCTAGTCTTAATCTCGCCTCATCGAACTCAAGTAAGCCTCAATCCAGCCTCACTGAGTGAAAAAAAGCATTTAGAGCCTCAATGAGCCTCAAATGATGCTCAAAGATCCTCAATAAGTCTCGATGAGCCTCATATGAACCTAGTCTCAACTATGTAATTTAAATTCGATTCGTATTATTTGAGGCTCTTGGATCACCATTTGTTTAATTTGTCTGTGATCGAATTTGTTTTATAAAAGATCAGTACAGCTGTGTTCAATTTATCTGGTGCTGGTGGAGATAGAATCGCAGAGGATAGAACTAGGAGTTGACGCCGGTTCTCGACTGGAGACAGTTCACGCGACGTTTCTTGCTGACGGGCGTGCACGTCGACAAATCTGCTTTGAAGTCCACTTGTCTCGTTCACTCGTACTCTCGTACGCTCGTATTAGTGTGTCAGTACTCGTGTGCTGGTACTCGTGCGCTCGTACTCGTAGGCTCGTACTTGTAAGCTTGTACTCGTATGCTCGTACTCTCGAATTCTCGTTCTCTCGAATTCTCGTACTCTCGAAAATCAACTTGCTAATCGTAATGAAAATAGCAAACCCTTCGATTGTGAATTGCACTGTGCGCTCCCACTGTCGAGTTCGTAGCTGCGTATTGCCTCGTATCGGGGTGAGGATAGCTGATGACGGCTGATAACTGCTGCTGGTCGACGAAAAGAAATATCTGGATCTGCAGGAGTAAACTGCAACCAGGAACGCACCGATTGCAAAGATCACTGCTTGCAAGTGAGACACTTAACACTGAGTTGACGATAAACGCAACGGATAAAACTTATGAGAGATATGAATGCAATGAAATAGAAAACAAGAAGTGTTCGTTGCGATGGATCGGAAGGAACTGACTTCGTTGACCTGGGCCTCAGGACTCGGTGGTTGAAGAAGTATAAAAAAAAGGGGCCTCGACTGTACCCGAGTATTTTTCCGTTAGAAAAATCCAGAATATTCTAGTTCGAGAACAACGAAATGATTGTTGAATATTCCTTGTGACTGAAAGAAAAGTTTATATAAATAAAACTTAAGCTAAGGAAAGAGTTGAGACGTTCCAGATGTGGACCTCCCGATCAAGCGCTGCGTTGTACCCCTGGTTTATGGCCCCAGCGAGCGCTGCAAAGTCGTAAAAAAAGGCTCTCGAGTTGCCTCGAAGGACGAGTTGTTAAAATTAGAAAGTTTAGGTAGAATTTTTACAAATATTAAAAATATTTGAAGTAAAATATTTTAGCATTTTTATTTAAAGTCTTAAACGACAAAGTAATGCATTTTTATGTTGGATTATTCCAACACCATTTGAGGCTGATTGGGGCACTGTGAGCATTATTTGAGGGTCATTGAGGCTTTTTGAACATCATTTGAGGCTCGAAATGCTTTTTTTACTCAGTAAGACTAGATTGAGGCTAGAAATGATGACCCGGGTGATTTATCGGATACAATAAAAACTTCTATAAAAATTAACTTCAAGTTGGAACTGAATATGTCGGTCATTTACTGGATTATGCCCGGTCATTCAATGGGTGAAAGCTGTCATTCACTGGGTCTTTACATTTTACGCTGATTATATGCAATTTTATAGAAACTATAATGAAATAAATAAAAACTCATGATAAATATCAAAAGATGAATGATGTCACAATTCAATTACAATAGCTTGACTGAGTCTTAAAGTTAATTATTATTTTTATTAGTCAAAATATCAGCCACTACAACAAATCAGTCATTCATTAGGCAGCTGCTAGCTAGTTTACCCCACAGGAATATTTATTAGTTCAGAGATTTTCGTTCAAAGGAGATAACAGAGCGACTATTTAGGGAAAAGACACGGGTGGGAGATCAAAGTTCCGATCACGTTAAAATCAAGTGATATTTATAAAGTAAAAATATGACACGAATCTTAATACAGATGACATAAATAATAATAATAATCAAAATAATAACAATAAGAATAAAAATTTGAAAAACTAATAGAAATTTAATTTTATTGATTTCCATTTTCATATAGAAAAATTTACTAACCAAGATAGTACAATTTACTAGATATATAGTCAAGTTTACTAATGCAGTTTATATGTATTTTCATACTTAAATAGTAAAAATTACTGAATATAACAAAAAATAAGATTCTCAAAATAGTGAAAATAACACAATTTCGATAGCGTTTTAAGTTTTACAAAATGAATTGTGTAATTTTAACGCATTTTTAGGTAAAGGTTGCTATATTTTTTTCTCCATGTGATTGTTAATTATTGCAAAATTTTTGGAAGATAATGCACACCATTGGGAAGATATGCGTAATTTCTAATTATTTACATACTCCTACAGGTTGCGAATAAAATTATTCACTAATATATTTGAAAATACATTGTTTTTTTTATTGCAGTAATTTTTTTTTTTTTTTTCATTAAGATACATCAGATTTTTTTTTAAGAAAATTATTCGAAAACCAAAGCAGAATTTACAATGATTTTTTTTACTTCAAATTTGGTGTTGTTTTCAAAAACCCAGGCTTCTCGTGAAGACACACCAATTTGGAATTACTATAAAAAAAAACAAAATTAATTCAATTACACTCATATTTTGAATTACCGTGCCGTAGTTTATTCAATCTTTTCACAATAAATTATTTATGTCCTGAAAGTATCTAGACTTTTCTGAAATACTTCAGGAGGAATGTTATGACATGTTTTAGAAAGTTATACATTTTTCTCATGAAAATTTCATTAAAAAAAAGCAGCGAAAAACACCTTTTCATTTTTAATACGACTAATACTCAGTTAAATTTTAACTATCTATACCACACTGTTAAAAAAAAATTAATATTTCTTTGACCAAATAATAATTACCTTAAAACAGTATTTAATTGAGTTTTTGAACATTCGGACCACTTAAAATCAAATTTTTCTTGATCATCGAGATTAGCAACATTTCGCGCTGGAAGATTTTGAAGAAGACCCATAACATCACCATCTGAACATCCATGCTTATTATCATAACCAATTCCAATGCTACGAATGTGTAAAGTAAATGTTTATTATTTTTTAAATCCAAATCAGATAGTTCATTATAAAATTAATATTATAAATAACTATGTTTCGGCGTTAAAAAATTTCATAAGTCGATAATCACAACCTATTTAAAAAAATTGATTATTTTAAAAATTACAATATTTGGACAAACCTCTTAGCAAGCGATTGAGTGGTACTGAGGTAACCATATTGTAATGAATTTTCTATAATTAAACCCGGAGGCATAGTGATAGCATTATTTTGAGATAAACAGAATTTTCCCCCTGCCCAGCTTTGTACAGGCTCAAATTTCCTCTTATTTTTAACAGATAAAGTTGAGCTTAAAATATAATTTACTTAATTAATATATCATATATATACATATATATTTATTACTATTCGTGATTTTCTCAAGCGTAGTAATCATATTGATGACAGACAAATCATTGATCATTTTTATGTAATTCCCCGTAAAAAAATTTTCTGATCGAACCTTATATGAGCTGATATGGCCATATCAAAAATTTTGATATATTCATTAGGGTGATTCAAAAAAAGCGAATTTTTTTTTTTAACTTCCGACGTTGAGAAGTTGGTTCTCTGGCACCTCTAGAAAATACTCACCAAGTTTGAGCTCTTAATATTAATAGGAAGATCCTCCTCATCACAGTTTTCCACTTTTTCTTTAGTATCTTATAAAAAACATCATATCTCATTATGAATAAATTTTTTAACTAAATCTTCATACATATTTTTGTAGAAAATTGGATGATCTACAAAAAAGATCTGATATGTGTAAGCGCTTACTTTCACCATTTCAAAAATATCCGAGATCAAAGTTTAAAGAAATTATCAAAAAAAATTTTTTATTTTTTTATTTTCTACCTCATTGAAAAATCATTATTGTCAAATGAGCATGACATAGTTTTGTAGGAAATTTAACGCTCTACAAAAAAGGTCATATGTACTTAATTGATTACTCCAACTGTTCAAAAGATATTTGTATTCAAACCCCAATGCATTCTAATTACAATAATTTTTTGATAACTTTTTCAAATTTATCCATTAAATTCATGGATTCTAGAATTATTCATAAGAATTTCAGCTCATTATAATAGAGTTAAGCTATTCACTTCATGTTTAACTTTTTTCCAAGTATATAATATTTTCTAATCAACTTTTATTAAATATTTTTTTTTTATTTTTTTTTCCTTTAAAATCGTGACTTACTATTTTTAATTGGTTCTTAAAAATTTAATTCTCAATTTTTTCCCCATAAAATTAATAATTGAATATACTTAATATATATATTTAATTATTAATTTATATATATTTAATGAATATATTCAATTATTAATTTAATGAGGAAAAAATTTAGAATAAAAATTTTTAAGAACCAGTTAAAAATAGTAAGTCATGATTTTAAAGGAAAAATAAATTGAAAAAAGGCCATTCGGCAGCCGAAATGGAAGTATATTTTTCATTACTTATTTAATTATTTAAATCTGTAAGATAGACGGTGGCGTTTAAAAGTTCATCTAAAAGTTATAAGATCAATTATATTTATACTTGTCAATTTTTTAAAAATACTTTATGCATACTTTAATGTTGAGATTTTTAAAGTGTTACACGGCAGTAATCAGAATTGGAACAGTTACATGAATTTATTGAAAAATGGACGAACGAATGCAACAGCTAAATTTCAATAAATAAATAGGTAATTTTCGTTGAATATAAAAAAATAGTACTGAAATATAAAGCTCATTAGATAAGCTACATAACTATTATTAACTATTATTCAACTATTATGAATTACTTGATAGTTATTAAATAACAACGTACTCTCTAAATTTGAAATAGTGAAATTTTCACTGTTTTTCCTAGTGATCAACTAATTCACTGGAAAAAAGTGAATTTCATGTATAAATAGTGAAAATTTTACTTTCTACACAGTAGATTTAAAACATTACTTTTTAATAAGTATCATTATCATTAAAAGTAAATTATCATTAAAACTATTTACTACTAATAATTACAGTGAATTTCGTTGTTTTCATAAAAGCATCAGTTCACTGGGTAAATGAGTGTATATGCACTAATTCCAAGTGGTCGACTTTTAGCTGGGACAAATAGTGAATATGCACTGTGAATTAGTGATAATTCACTATTTCAAGTTTAGAGAGTAAAAAAAAAAATAGTTTTTTCGATTTTTCTGAAAATTTTGAGATTCATCAAAGTACTAGAAAAAATAATCAAAAGAGTTAGCAACATAGCCTAAATTAAAGCAAATCGAATGAACATAAAGATTAAATCACCAAAAATGGATTATCTCTTTAGGATCAAAAGTTATTTAACGATAAATCAAGAAAAGTTGAATTTTTTGAAAAATTAAAAAATCTTTAAACGACGATAACTTATAAACTTTTTGGCCGATTGAGCTCATCTTCGAACTGAACCGAGCTCTTTAGCTAAAGAATATGTAAAAAAAATTTCATTAAGATCGGTACAGAATTGTGGACGCTATAGTGGGAGAACCGCGCGTTATATCGTATATATATATATATATATATATATAAAGTTTTTCACTAATAGTATTTTTGGAACCTACTTGGCTTAAATAGATACACGCTAAGAATTTTATGGTAATGATTCTCATCGAGGATTTTTAATAGTTACCATACTGTATAGCAATTTTAGAATTTTATACAATAATGCTATTAAAAACCATCATATGATCCTAACTATTAATATCCCCGAATAATAATCACTCTCACCGATAATAGTAATCACTCACATCACAGATAGCAACATTTATAATTTTCGGTAACAATGTTTACTATACCGCGATGGTAATAGTTACTATCGCGTATGGAAAAGTCACTTAGCAGCTTTTTAGTTATACACTTAATTATCTATATTGTTATAAGCGATTATATATATATAAATATCTATATATGTATACATGTATATATATGTATATATATATATATACATATATATAAACGTATCTATGTATATGTATATATGTTGGGTATATATATATGTATATATATATATATTGGGAAACTTAGAATTCTGATACGCCAACTGGTGGCTAAAGCTATAACTACTCAAAGTAGGCTAAATCATGAATGTTTACATGTGTCTATACGCCTATTAGCTAATAGAAATAATAAATACTTAATTGTCTTTATAATTATTGTGTTCCTATGAATTAAAAAATTGTTTTCGTTCAATTAAAAAAAAATTTCGAATTTATAAGCATGGAATTTCCATCAAAAATAAGTAAATGTAACATATATTGTTTGTATGGTTGTAAAAGTCGTGATTCTAAAAATGACAGTGTACATTTTTCAATGTTCGTCAAAAAATTGCAAACGTGGTTACTTTGAAAAATAAAATGGATCAATGAGATAAATTCGACCGTTTTGATAATTGCTGACATAAATAAAACAGTTTTGCTACCACGTGCTTCTATGAACCATCAAACCAACTTAACAAGAAAAACTCATACCCACGATCCTTCCACTTTTGAGAACTTGAATATTTATTTTATCCGGATCATCTCGAATACTTGATCATTGAAGACAAAAAGTAATGAGTGTAAATGCAGTAGACATCAGACAAATTTAAAATTATTAATAAATAGAATAAATAATTAATAAAATAAAATTTTTTTAAAACACGCATTTAGAACATTTTGAAATTAATAAGTGCATTTTTATAAATATTAATTTTTAAATTAGTTACTCCATTTATTTATGATTTTTAATTTGTCTAATGACTGCTACATTTACACTCGTAAAAAGAAATAATTTTTAAACACCTATTGTCTTCACTAACTTTACCAAAGTTCAACAAGTGTCCGTGATTTATTATATTTCCATCACCGGTAAAATTTTTATTTTGAAGTGTTCCACTAATAAATTGATAACTGTCTTGAATTGACACCCGCATTATTTACTGTAATAATCTTTAACACTTATAATGATTTAAATAAATTATCAAAACATAAATAAGCCAGTTGATTTTGTATAGTAAACATTCAGAGTAGCCTACTTTGATTAATTTATTTTTCGGCCACCAGATGACTAATATCTAAGCCACGCCCATTCTAAGGTTCCCAATACATATAATTTCTAACCATCAAAATGGAGAAAATTTTTTTTTTATCTTAGTCTTTTTTTTTCTTTAGTCTAATTTTGAATTTTATAACAATCATTCTCATCGGGGATGATAATACTTGCCATACAAAGTTGTAATGATTACGATCACGAGATAGCAGCTACTACCATCACTCTATTGTGAACAATATCATCAAGTGATTGTAATATTTGTCATGGGATATGTTAATAGCTACTATTTTTGTGATAATGATTATTATACTAATTTAACACCCATCATGGTAACTATTGCCATCGTGTATTTTAATTAATAACATATTATATGGTGAATCTTACAATAATTATGAGATCAACCGAAATCACAAGAAAAAAATTGATTTTACCACCACGAGATAGTACAGTGCTCCCTCTCTATAATTCCCAACTCGGGGCTAAAATTCTAAGAATTCCTTCTTAGCGAGGGACCCCACTTTTTCTTAAGAGTACTAAACAGAGAAATGCGCGCACAGTCATTCTGAACGTACACAAATATATCTTGTATACAATGTAGTGAGAGTAGGGGTACACATTCCCCTCAAAACGAGGGGAACTAGAATTATAACGAGGGGAATTATAGAGAGGGAGCACTGTAATCATTACCATAAAATTCTTAGCGTGTAGAAAATGTTAAAATTTTTGAAAAGTTGCGTCATGAGGACAGATACAACAGTTAGATTTTTATAAACCTACTAATAGATTTTTATAAAATCTACTAAAAAAATATTTAATAAAAGTTGATTAGAAAATATTATATACTTGGAAAAAAGTTAAATATGAAGTAAATAGCTTCTCTATTATAATGAGCTAAAATTCTTATGAATAATTCTAGAATTCATGAATTTAATGGATAAAGTTGAAAAAGTTATTAAAAAATTATTGAAATCAGAAATCATTGGCGTTTGGATACGAATATCTTTTAAACGGTTGGAGTAATCAATTAAGTACATCAGACCTTTTTTGTAGAGCGTTAAATTTCCTACAAAACTATGTCATGCTCATTTGACAATAATAATTTTTCAATGAGGTAGAAAATAAAAAAATAAAAATTTTTTTTTGATAATTTCTTTAAACTTTGATCTCGGATATTTTTGAAATAGTGAAAGTAAGCGCTTACACATATCACATCTTTTTTGTAGATCATCCAATTTTCTACGAAAATATGTATGAAGATTTAATTAAAAAATTTATTCATAATGAGATATGATGTTTTTTATAAGATACTAAAGAAAAAATCTGAGCGTCGGTTGGCCCTGCGGGCCAGCCTCAAAACTTCCCGCTGTTTTCGACCTCAGAGAGCTCGAAAACATTAGTGTAGATATATTTTCGAGCTCTTTGAGCTCGAAAATGCTATCACATGCGATTGCTTTTTTACTATCTTCTCAAGCTCTAACAAGTTGCCTGTTATGCTGAAGTTTGAAAATTTATATAAGAATTAAGAATTGTTAATGAAGCGGTTTTTAAAATTTAATCCCTGATTATGTTCAATAAAATAAGTGTATTCAGGCAGAAATCAATGCCAGGGATTCAAATCAAGATGTAAATGAGTTTTGACTCATGTGAGAAACAATCAAATATGAAATATCCGAGAAAAACATTGAAAACTACGTTTTATCGATTTCATTGTTGGTAGTATGATTTAAACTGAAAACCAAGTTTGATGACATTATGTATCGAAAGTAACCATATAAAGGATGAGTTGGTATGACTTCAGACACATTTTAGTAGGTTATATTATGATTTATCCAGGAAAAATAACAAAATGTTATTTTTTTAACTTTTCAACGCCGATATCTTTCGAACTAATTGATCGATTTTGACGTTTGAGGTGGCAATCGGCGCGTTTTATTGAATTCTAGAGCTGATTGAAATATGAAATCGATCGTGTCAGTCGTTTCGAAAATATTTAGAAAAAACCGTTTTTCACCATTTCTTTCTCCCGCGATAACTCTCGAACGGATTATCTGATTTTGATGTTTGAGGTGGCAATCGACGCGTTTTTTTGAGTACTAGAGCTGATTAGATTTTGAAGTCGATCGTATGAGTCGTTTCTGAGAAATCAATAAAAAACTAAAAAAAAAAATTTTTTTTTTTTCGTAATATGCCAATATTTTCGAGTCTATTTGATCAAATGATCTGAAATTTCCAGGAAAGTTGATGGCCAACATGCTCTTTCAATTGCCGCCTCAAACACCCAAATCGGTTCATTAGTTCAAAAGTTACAAAGAGTTTACATACATACACACACTCGGACATCATTCCGAAAATAGTCAGAATAGCTTCCTAGGACCTCAAAACGTCGACATCTGATGAAAACTTGATTTTCGAAAATCGGGGTGAAAACAATAATTTCCCGAAATTTTCGAAAATCGTCGATTTTCTTAGCGGGAAGTTAAAAATGGAAAACTGTGATGAGGAGGATCTTCCTATTAATATTAAGAGCTCAAACTTGGTGAGTATTTTCTAGAGGTGCCAGAGAACCAACTTTTCAACGTCGGAAGTTAAAAAAAAAAAATTCGCTTTTTTTGAATCACCCTAATATTCATATCTGACCTGATATGATCTGATATGCCCATATATAATTTTTAATATATTCTGATATAGTTTGATATAAAAATTGGCCATATCAAGCCATATCAACTTGATATTTCGATATCAGATTTGATATGTCTTGATCTGACTTGATATAACTTGATAAGGGTATATATGGGGTATTCCACGCCAAATCGACCACTTTTGACCCCGACCCCTTTCGATTTGGTTGAAAATTTGTTTTCCTTTTCTACCCCATTAAAATCATTTTTCAGGAAATTTTAAAATTTGTTTACCCAACCAAAAAAAAGTTATGAGTTTTTACTCTTATAAACTTATAAACTTTTCAGAAAAAAATACAAGAAAATTTTAAGATAATAAACTCTATGAAATGTTCGGCTTTTTTGAAAAAAAACCGCCATTTTGTTAAAGTTCGTCGTTTTTTATCATTTTTTTAATTTTTCAAGAACAACTTCAATTAATTCTACAATTTTTCCCGCCAATCCGAGAGTGGGCCAACTTTTCTTTCTATTTTTATTTATCAATTGCAAAAAAAAAATTTTGCCCAGTTGGACTTATTTTACAAAACATCACTCTGGAAATTTTTGAGAGTTTATCAACGGCTCCAGAGTTTGAAAAATTGAGACGAAAAAATTAAGTGAAACTGGTAATCTTCGAGAGAATTTGGATTTTTTTAAAAAAAGTGAGAAAAAAAATAGAAGATATCTATAAATAATTGTATTGTAATTTTTTTTTTTGAAAACTACACCTGAAAACAAAGAAAATAAAAAAAAAAAAATTGCCCTCTAGTTTATTTTTGACCAAGTCTCGGATTTCGAAAAATAAATCTAACGCACATCGTTATTTCAAAAGCCTGTGACTTGGTCAAAAATAAACTAGAGGGCAATTTTTTTTCTTTTTATTTTCTTTGTTTTCAGGTGTAGTTTTCAAAAAAAAAAAAAATTACAATACAATTATTTATAGATATCTTCTATTTTTTTTCTCACTTTTTTTAAAAAAATCCAAATTCTCTCGAAGATTACCAGTTTCAATTAATTTTTTCGTCTCAATTTTTCAAACTCTGAAGCCGTTGATAAACTCTCAAAAATTTCTAAAGTGATGTTTTGTAAAATAAGCCCAACTGGGCAAAATTTTTTTTTCAATTGATAAATAAAAATAGAAGGAAAAGTCGGCCCACTTTCGGATTGGCGGCAAAAATTGTAGAATTAATTGAAGTTTTTTTTGAAAAATTAAAAAAAAAAATAAAAAACGACGAACTTTAACAAAATGGCGGTTTTTCTCAAAAAAGCCGAAAATTTCATAGAGTTTTTTATCTTAAAATTTTCTTGTATTTTTTTCTGAAAAGTTTATTCAAAAGAAAAATTTTGAAAAAAAAAACGTCCCCATTAGTCAATTTTCGAAGAAGTTATAGCTATTTAAAAAAATAAAAGCCTTATTTTTGAAAAACTCATAACTTTTTTTTGGTTGGGTAAAAAAATTTGAAAATTTCCTGAAAAATGATTTTAATGGGGTAGAACAGGAAAACAAATTTTCAACCAAATCGAAAGGGGTCGGGGTCAAAAGTGGTCGATTTGGCGTGGAATACCCCATATATTTTAATATGCTTGTCAAAAAAAATCTTGATCAGGTTTAATATGGCTTGATATGCCCTGATATGGGCACGGATACTTGTTTTTTTGATTTTTCCGTATACATACGTTTGGTAAAATAATTTAAAAATAATCAAGTAACGTAACATTGTTCGGAAAAACCGATTATATAATATTATATGATTCATAAAATCTTATGAAGTCTGTTAAATATTTTAATTTACCGCACTTATAAATAGTATAAAGTATACAAACTTTGTTGAAATATTTCTTTCTTTGGACAATTCGACTCCGACCAAACGACCAATTTCGATTCCAAGTTTTAAACAATTCGATTATTGATCAATGATTAATTCAAAGTGACCGACAAATAAATTCCGAGTGAACAATAACCCGACGACTGTGAACAAGCCGAAGCCGCGGCGCGAAGCCTGAACAAAGTGTGCAACCGATTTGTAGTGAACGAGTGAACCGTGGTCGTGTAATAATTATTAATTAAATAATTAATTACGCAAGAACTTTATGATAGTGAAATTACGCTTTACCGATATCTAAAATATTATTTTATTTTATTTTATTTCATTCGAGTATTTCTGAGAATTGCGGATTATCTCTTTCTCATTCGTTGCAGCAGCCAAGTCTTGCCATGTAAAATACTCTGACGTCACTGATCGAGTATTTTCGTTAAGAACTACGTCGTATGTATGTTTGGGAATTTAAATAAGTGTAATTTAATGTCGACAACCAACTGTTTTTTTTTAGCAATGAACTGACTTTATTTTTCGGGCAACTACGTTTTTTTTAATTGTGTTTACATTGACTCAATCCAACAACGGCATTTATTATTTTTGTTTTTGTAACCGATAATTTGTGTGAAACCGATCAAGTATTTTGTCTATGTAATATGCGACTAATTTTCGTTTAATTCTGATGAATCATATATCGTAATCTGAAGTGCCTGGCCTTTCCCGATCCGCCACCTTGAGCCGACATTATTATTAATTGTTGATTGGTAAGTAAAAACAAATCTGAAGCCCAACATTTAAATTTTTGAAAGGTGACCAAATAGTAACTGTATTCGGACTTCACTCCGGTAGATCCCCGATGGTGAAAAACCCGTTACAATATATATATATATATATATATATATATATATATATATATATATATATATATATATATATATATGTATATATATATATATATATATATATGTTAGGGTGGCGCAAAAAAACCGACTATTTTTTTTTTCGAGTCTCTTATGAAATTTGTTGGTTTACGATGTTTTAAGAAGCCTCTCCAAAAATCAGCTCGATAAAAAATTTTTAAGAGGTCGCTCATGAATTTTGAAAATATAAAAAATGATTAAAATTCGAATTTTTAATTTCTAAATTTTTTCTTTCTCGTGGCAGCAATAGTTTACATTTGTAAAATCATGACTATGCTGAAAATTTGAGCTCAAAATTCAAATATTGAAACGGTGCTCAAGAATTTTGAATATTAACTCATAATATGTAACTAATACTTTGAATTGGTTTTTGCATTTTTTTATAACTCAATTATTGTCATTTCATTAAAATTTAACATTTTCATAACCAAAAATATACAGGACAGTCTTAAACAATAAAATTTGGTAAGTTTTGAATAAGCCAAAAAACCTACAAATTGAATTAAAAAATAAAAACGCATGTAAATAACTTATTATTTCTATTTCTCGGGTTATATTTTTATTCATTGTCATGCAAATTGATGGTGAAAAAATCGAGAAGCTTTATTTTTAATATTCAAAGGTCGCTCGAAAACGTCCAAAAGACACCACTCGGAAACATTCAAAATTCTTGAGCGAGGTTTAAATATTTAAATTTTGGGCTTAAATTTTTAGCGTGGTCATAATTTCACAAATATAAACTATTGCTGCCACGAGAAAGAAAAAATTTTGAAATGAAAAATTCAAATTTCGATCATTTTTGATATTTTCAAAATTCGTGAGCGACCTCTTAAAAATTTTTTATCAAGCAGATTTTTGGAGAGGCTTCTTAAAACATCATAAGCCAACAAATTTTCATAAGAGACTCGAAAAATCGGTCTATCGGTTGACCCTGCGGGCCAGCCCCAAAACTTCCCGCAGTTTTCGAGCTGCTTGAGCTCGAAAACATTGTTGTGAATGCATTTTCGAGCCCTTCGAGCTCGAAAATCTTATTGCATGCGATTGTTTTTTTATGGGTTTTTCAAACTCTAACAAGTTACGCTTTATGTTAAAGTTTAAAAGTTTCAGAATCGAAAATCATTAATAAACAAGAGGTTTTTAAATTTTAATTCCCGATTATGTTAAATAAAATAAATATGTTCATTCAGAAATCAATGTCAGTGATTAAAATCAAGTTTTGAATGAGTTTTGGCTTAGGTCAGAGCAATAATATATAAAATATCCGAGAAAATGATTAAAAACTGTGTTTTTTCAATTTTTTCGTTGATAATATTGTTTAAATTAAAGAACAAGTTTGCTGGCATTATATGATGATCAAGAGAGACCATATAGAGGAAAAGTTTGTGAGATTTTAGACACATTTTAGTACAGTACATTTTGATTTATCTGGAAAAAATAACATAGAATGTTATTTTTTTAACTTTTCAACGCTGATATCTTTTGAACTAATTAACCAATTTTGACGTTTAAGGTGGCAATAGGCGCATTGTATTGAATTCTAGAGCTGACTAGAATTCGAAAGCGATCGATTCAGCCGTCTTGAAGATATTTGAAAAAAACCGTTTTTTACTATTTCTTTCTCCAACGATATCTCTCGAACAAATTGACCGATTGAAATGGTTAAGGCGGCATTCGACGCGTTTTATTGAGCTCTAGAGCTGGTTAGATTTTTAAATTGATCGTTCAATTCGTTTCTGAGAAATCAATAAAAAACTAAAAAAAAAAATTTTTTTTTTTTCGTAATTCGTCAATATTTTCGAGTCTACTTGATTAAATGATCTGAAATTTTCAGGAAAGTTGATGGCCAACAAGCTCTTTCGATTGCCGCCTTAAACATCCAAATCGATTTATTAGTTAAAAAGTTATAGACCATTCACACACATACATACACACACATACACACACACACACACACATACATACATACAAACAGACACTCGGACATCATTCTGAAAATAGTCAGAATAGCTTCCTAGGACCTCAAAACGTCGACTTCTGATGAAAACTCGATTTTCGAAAATCGGGGTGAAAACAATAACTTCCCGAAATTTTTGAAAATCATCGATTTTCTAAGCGGGAAGTTAAAAAAAAAAAAAAGTCGGTTTTTTTGCGCCATTCTAATAAATATATATTTATATATATATATATATATATATATATATATATATATATATATATATATTTGGGTCGTCCTTAGAAGGGATGTTTTCGAATTTCTTCGCTCCCAGGGGCTCGAATGCTTCCAAATAGATAAAAAAAAATTCCCTTAGAATTTGAGCTCTTAATATTAACTCTAAGATAGTCTGCATCCCAACCAAAGTTTCTTATGGAAACAACATGGGAAAAAATTCTTTCGTTCTTCAAAATTTTATAACTTGGAATTTATAACAGCTAATTCTAAAATAATGAAACATGCATATTCTTACAGAGAATTTATCGCTCTACAAAAATATTAAATAATAATAAATACTAAACATTTAATTTAATTATTAATTGCTAATATTAATTTCTTGACAATAAATTTTATTTATCATGTAATCTAAGATTTTGTTATGCACCCATGTTATACAACATGGGTGCATAACATACGTTATGATCATACATGATTATATAAGGTCATACATGATCATATACGATCATACATGGTTATATATGATTACGTATGATCATACAGGATCAGATCCAAAAAATGGCCCTGCGTGATCATATCTGCTCATGTATGATCATGTATGAGCAGGTATGATCATGCAGCGCCATTTTTCGGATTTGATCAGATCTGAGTATTCATACATGATCATATATGATCATATCTGAACATTTTTTCCCGGGCCTGACGGAATCAAATATATAACGGAAAATATATAAGTTATCTAAAATTAAAACCACTTTTTCTAATTTTTTTAATAATCTCCAAATTTTAAAGGCTATCAAATTATTAGAAGAGTAGTCAAAATATAAAGTTCGAGGTAAAAAATTAAAGCTAATTAAACAAGTTTTGAGATACTTTTTACAAAAATTGGCTATTAGTTTTAGTTCTAAAGTTATATGAACTCTTATATTGAATAAAAACTGATTTTTCCGATAAATTGTAAAAATTTCAAACAGCCATAACTTCCAAACTAATCGGCCGATTCAGCCCATCTTCGGGCTTGATCAAGATAATCACCTAGAGAATCAATGTAGAAAATTTCATTAGGATTTGATAAGAATTGTAGCGATATCGTGATGACAAGACCATTTATAATTATAAGACGTACAGATATGTTTGAAACATTAGAAGTTATGAATGGCATAATTTAAAAATATCGAACAGTTGTAAAATTTACAGATGATTTTATTCTCAAGAAACTAGAACTGACAGAATTAGATTGTAATGGGAAATACATAAGTTATCCAGAATGAAATCGATTTTTTCTAAATTTTTGGATTCTTTCTAAACTTTTAAGAGTATCAAATTATTGAAAGAAATAGTCGAAACATAAAGTTTAAGGTTAAAAATTGAAGCTTATTAAACAAGCATTAAGATACTTTTTACAGAAATTGTCTATGACTTTTGGTTTAAAAGTTATATGAACTTTAACAGTGGAAAACTGATTTTTTCGAAAAATCGTGGAAATTTCAAATAGCTATAACCTCTGAACTAATTGACCGATTTAGCCCATTTTCGAACTCGATCAAGATAATCGCTCATTGAATAAGTATGGAAATTTTCATTAAGATCCGATAGGAATTGTAGGCGCTGTCGAGATGACAAGGCTGGTTATATTACATGTATATATTGTAACATTTTTAAATTTTATTTAGTGATGCTAAAAACGCGTGCTAAAAACGATGATCATATTGTTCGTTGACTTAGATCACCGATTATGGGACGAACATGTCCACGAGTTTCGACACGCGTATAATACCGCGGTTCATAGCTCATTACATGTATCACCGGCTATGCTGAAGTATGGATGGCAACCGAAAGCCCCGAAATATTATCGACGTATGCTAGAAGGTGCCCCTGAAATTCCGTGCCCGGATACCAACGCATGGTTAAATCGAATTAACCGACTATCGCAACTACACGACTTAATATCGGATAATTTAGGTCGTTGCTGCAAACGACAGGCCCGATATTATAACTGACATCACCAGGATGTCTAATTTGCCGTAGGTGACCAGGTGCGCGTCCGACAATACGTGTTGTCTCGCGGTGCAGAACGATTCTCACAAAAATTAGCCCGTAAATTCTCGACCGACATTTATACGGTATCAAACGTAGTTTCACCCGTCGTATATGAGTTAACCGATGCTCGGGGCCGACCCGCAGGTCGATAACACATCAAAGAATTAAGATTAGTTCGCGTACCGGGTAGCGATAATGAATTAGATGAATAGCGAGGCTCGATACGCAATGGTGATTGTGACTGTTGTGTGTAGTAATTGCATGAACATTGGTTCTGGGTTTATTTACAGATCAATGATGGAACCTGTCGATCTCAGGGCAGTCCTGGAAAGGATGTGTCTACAAGACCATGGGGGTCATCGTCATCCGACCGCTACCACCGCCAAGGCCGACTGCACGAGACCGTGCTCTCGCTCAACTGCAGGCTGCAGCCAGAACCAAGCCAGGCTGGCTGATTCCGATTCCGGCGCCGTACCCATGCCCAGCTTGTGGGTTATACCGAAAAAACTACCGCGATCAGATCTTGGAGGCAGTGGAGCTGATTATTACTCACCCGCCGCCAATGATTTTGCCTGACTTGCCACCGAAATTGGCCCGGCAGAATGCAGAAAAGTTGGCTCGACAATTACGGGAGAACCCGAGGCATCCTCGTACTCGTTACCCCTTGTGTTCAAATTGCAGCTTGGATCACTCCGCCCGAGTATGTCCATTCCGCAGGGAAACTCGATGTGGAAGTTGCAATCAATAGGGAGTCAAACTGAGGAGTTTCCCTACTGTCATCCCACGTTATACGGGCTGAAATAACCTTAGCAGCAAACATGATTTGTTTTGTTTTTCGTTTGTTTTTTTTTTGTTTTAGAAAAGTTGATAACAGCCCGAAAAACCCATTGGAGGTCGACATTATTATTATTATTTTTCTGGGTTTTTTTTTGTTTGGTTAAAGTCTGTTAATTTTTCGGTCTGTACAAAGATTATTTGATTTAAATTGTTTTTTGTTTTGTTTTGTTGTACGAAAGTGTACCAAGGATGAGTACATGCAAGATAGCCGTACGCGGCAAGCGAGAATATACCGAACTCGGCCTGAGAAGCCAGTCAACATTATTACTTATACTCATATGTATTATACATATGAGTATAAGTACATATGTATTATACATATGTATTATACATATTATACATATGTATTATACATAATACTCAAATGTATTATAAGTGATATCGTGTAGTATTTAGTAATAACCGAGAAGACTGTTATTTCAATAAAGAAAAAATTTTGGTATATTGTTGTTATTAATTTGTTTTTTTTTTTTTGGTGATGGGTAGCTAGTGGTAGTTGTTTATAGCATCCCAAAGGTGATGGGTGTGATCGCCCAAAGTACCAGTGTTTGAGGTAAATTGCGACTGGCTTCCCGTGTCGACGTCTGGGTAGGGGTGTTGTAACATTTTTAAATTTTATTTAGTGATTCGACGCCGACACGTGGTCACTGTATTAATTAAATCCTTACATTATTTCTATAATGTAAGGTTATGTTTAGGTGGACAGCTGCCGTATTTTGACTTGGCCGATCACGACTGTTTAAATAATTTCCCGCGCTTATTTTATTCCATCGTTTTATTGGCAGCTTGGTACGAGAAGAATCCGAAACTCGAAATCGTATAATTCGAATGTTAAGTAGTAATTAAGTTAGTTAAGTTGGTACCGCTAGTCTTAAGATTTAGGTACTCGTTTGCTGGTCACCAGAGCCCAAGAGGACATGACCGAGTCACTGACCTTGACATCGAATCGTGATTTCTCCTGCAGGACAATCATACCCTTCGAACATTAGTCAAGGGCCACGAACAGCTCGAGCAAAGGATTTCACAGCAGACAGTAGTGTGGACAGAGTAGTTATCATTAAAACCGGAGTGACTTCGAATTGACCGACCGTCTCAAGTGGGATTTGAAACCGACCGTCACAATGTGGATCACTGCCCGGTTGAGACCCTATCGAAGCGCCGCCAAGTGAAGAAGCCCTGAACTAAAGGCAGGAAGCCGAGTATGAAAACAGACGACGCCATTCTGGATCGTACCTCATTGTTACTGCCACGTGAAAAAGACAATCGCTATGATTAAATTAATTACTGTAAGATACGTTTGAAAAATTCCGACGTTGGTCGCTACTTGGGTTTTGTTATTCCGCGTGCGGATATAGTTGATTTATTAGCTGTCACTGACTTATAAAGTGATTGAAGTAAATAATAAAATCATAAGTCGAGAAATCCGTGCAGAGGGTGTCCCGTGCGACGCCGATACCGGCAATAAAACGATTCGCGTGCGGATATATCGATTGTTTCATTTTTGTTTATCACCGACACCAATCAGTGATCGAGCAAGTCGAATATATCAATCCAGTAGCTGTTTGGAGTAATTCGACACCTGTTGAAGCTTTGAGACGCCGTTCCCGGGTAAAAAAAATTATATATAATTATATATAATTATGCATAATTATATATGAAAAATGGCCCTATATAATTATATATAATTACATATAACTATATATAATTATACATAACTATATATAATTATATATAATTATATATAACTATATATAATTATGTAGAACTATGTATAATTAAATTCCTATGCAATTTGTTAAATAAATTGTGAATTTTTGTGTAGTAGAGGCTCTACGCTTTTTATTTAAATCATTTTTTTTTTAAGTCCAAGTTTAATTTCTAAGAAAAATTATTTATGGAAACATTGATAATAAATATTTTTGTCATTATGTAATATAGAATGTACTATATTACCATCAAAAAAGGTACTTGTTACTCTGCCAAATAACGGAGGCGTACCCGGGCCAGAATAGTCTCAAGTTTCGAATTTAACAGTTCTGAAATAAGTTTCTTACTAGAGACACACTACAAGTGGTGGGCGCGATCTCGTGGCGAGCTCCGAACTGCTTCCACTGCTGCTTATAGCACCGGTGACTTCCCTCTCCTACATACATATATATTGGGGTGTATCAAAAAAAAAACAAATACTTTTTTTTTAAACTCTTATGAGGCCAAAAGTTACTTTATATTATAAAAAAAAACTTCACCTAATTTTAGCCAGATATCTTTAGACTTGAAATATCACAAAGGGGGTCCCCTTTCCCATTTAAAATACACACGAAAATTTTTCAGTTTAGTTTTTAGTTATTAAGACTATAAAAAATTTTTTTTTTAATTCTGCCTGGTATAATTTCGTAGGAAATAAAATTCTCTACAAGAAGTGCTGATGCAATTTGTACATCAAACAAACTGGGAAAAGTTACGGGGCGTCAAACATCGACAAAAATTTAGTTTCCTCAGTATTAAAATATTTTTTGTTGTTTTTTATTTTAATTCTATCGAAATTTTTTTTTCAAATAATGACAAGCACGGTCTTGTAGCGAATTTAATTTCCTACAAAAAGTATCCGGTATTATATATACGTCAAATGAATGCGAAAAACATTAAAGGGTTTTAAATATCAATGAAAAATCAAGTTCACTTTTCGTTGATATTTAAGTTCAGAAAATTGATATTTTTTAAACTTGATTTTTCGTTGACATTTAAATCTCTGTAACTTTTTTTTTATTCATTTAACGTATGTATGATATCAAATACTTTTTGTAGGAAATTAAATTTCCTACAAGACTGCGTGTCATTATTCGAAAAAATTTTTTTTATCGAATAAAAATTAAAAATAACAAAAAATAATTCGAGGAGACTAAATTTCTGTCGATCTTTGAAGCCCCGTAATTTTTTTCCAGTTTGTTTGACGTACAGAATGCATAATCACTTTTGTGTAGAGAATTGATTTCCTACATAATGATACCAGGTTGAATTTAAAAAAAAAAATTTTTCACAGCCTTAATAACGAAAAATTAAAATGAAAAGTTTTCGCGTGTACTTTAAATGGAAAAGGGGGCCCCCATTTGTGATAACTCAATTTAAAAGATCTTTAGCTGAAATTTAGTGAGAATTTTTTTAGTAATATAAAGTAACTTTTGAGCTCATAGGAGGTTAAAAAAAAAACAATTTTTTTTTTTTTTGTGGTATCCAAAAATTAAAAGTATAAATAAAAATGAAAATTTTGGTACCACTCCGGGCTCCTAATGGTATTAAGGTTTGTCTCAATCAATTTTTCTATTTTCCGTTTAAATAACCCGGAAAAAAAAAATTTTTTTTTTAAATTTTTTAGCTCACAAAGCAATCAACGGATTTTTATGCACAATAAATGTTTTCGTAGGAAATTGAACGCTCTACAAAAAAAGTCACACATAATTTTGTGATAAATCCCACTGTTCAAAAGTTATTTAAGCTTCAAGTCAAATTTATAGGAAATTTAGAGATTTTTTTACTTTTCCGGTGAATTTCGAAAAACTTTGTTCGTAATAATTTGTAAGGAATAAAATTATCTACAAAACGAATCCTATGATATTTTTTGATAAGACCGTTATATCCAGCGGAAAAGTGAAAAAATCTCTAAATTTGCTTTGCTATAAATTTGACTTGAAGCTTAAATAACTTTTGAACAGTGGTATTTATCAAAAAATGATAAGAGACTTTTTCTGTAGATCGTTCAATTTCCTACGAAATCATTTATGGTGCATAAAAATCCGTTGATTGGTTTGTGAGCTAGAAAATTAAAAAAAAAAAAATTTTTTTTTTTTTTAAACAACCATATTTACATATATATCTTCACTCCCAAGTTATTTTTCTCTATTTTCTATTTTTGTATAGAATTATATACGATTCATATAGAATTATATATTTTCATATATAATTATATATAACGCTAAAAAAATTACAGATGATCATATATAATTATATGCAATTATATATAATTGTATGCAATTATATATAATTGTATGTAATTATATATAATTATATATAATCATCTGAGATTTTTCTTAGCGTTCTATATAATTGTATATAATCATGTAAAATTATATATAAGTGTATATAATTATATATAATTCTATATGAATCATATATAATTCTGTATAAATCATATATAATTATATAGAATTATATATGATTATATTGAATTATATATAATTTTTTTTACCCGGGTTCCCGGCCCGCCTTTGGATTTTTCTTAACCACGTGGACGCGGAGAGCTTTGGGACTTCGAGAACATCGACCGGAGAGCGAGTCTATAAATTTACTTCAAAGAGTAACTCGATTTGACGCCAAGTTAATTGGTGATATTATTTTTGTAACATAATAAAATCTATAAGTTGTTTAATAATATTGGTGCGTACATATATATTTTTTTTGCTTATATCGAGTCAAGCCGACATCGGCATTTATATTTTATTTGTAAATTGATTATTCGATTTGTGATATTGATAAATAACTTGTGTCATTTAAAATACAACCGATTTATTCGTAGTTGATTCTGAATAATTATTATATCGTAGTCTTAAGTGCATATCCTACCCCGATCCGCCCCCTGAGCCAACGACATCGACCAGCGTGAACGCTGGTAAGTAAAACTCACCTGGCGCCCAACAACCAGAAACCGAAACAGGTAAGCCAAATAGTTGTGCGGGGATAGTTCGTCTGACGGATTCCAGACGAACTAAATAGCCGGTCACATATTTGACAACATATGTAATGGGTTTTTCACCACCGGGGATCTACCGAAGTGAAGTCCGAGTACACTTACCATTTGGCAACCTTGTCAAAGTTTTAAAGTTGGGCGCCAGGTGATTTGAGAATCACCGAATAAACGATTATCAACAATGTCGGCTCAGGGTGGTGGATAGGGGAAAGATCTGGCACTTAAGATTACGATAAAATAATTGATTAGAATTAAACAAATCAGTCGTATATTAAATAGACAAAATAATTGATCGATTTCACACAAATTATCGGTTACAAAAAAATAATAATTGCTGTTGTCGGCTTGACTCAATATAAACACAATGAAAAAAAACGTAGTTGATCGAAAACATTCAGTTCATTGCTCAAAAAAAATAACAGTCAGTTGTTGAAATTAAAATACACTTATTTTAATTCACAAACACACATGCAACGTGGTTCTTAACGAAATACTCGACCGGTGACGTCAAAGTATTTTACATGGTAAGACTCGGCTACCGCAACGAATGAGAAAGAGATAATCCGCAATTCTCAGAAATACTCGAATATAATAAAATAAAATAAAATAGTATCTTATTTTTCGGCAACGCGTAATTTCACTATCACATAATTATTGCACGTAATTAATTATTGAATTAATATTATCATTTGCACAAACGCGTTTCACTTGTTCATTAAACGAAAAAAAGTCAGTCGTACACTTTATTCAATTTTCATGCTGAGGCTTCGGCTTGTTCAGTTGTTCACAAGAAGCGATTTATTTGTCGCGGTTAATTGTTCGTTTTTCAAACTCAAATTGTTCTTCACGGCGTAAATCGAAATGTTCAACAATCGGATTTGAAATTGTTCTTTTGTACGGAGTCAATCCTGGATCTCTCGTCACGATCCATGCGTTGGATCAATTAGTCGGTCGAAGTCGAAATTTTCGATTCTAGATGTCACTAGAATTCGCTTATTTGGTAACTATTTATTATTTGAAATAAATTCAAACCACGAGTCAATATTATTAAGTATTTTTATGAAATATCTACTAGTGCTATAAAATTTATGACATTTTTTTTAAGTTATTTTATTTATGATCAATTCATGTTAATATAATTTTTAACTGCCCGCTAAGAAAATTGTAAACTTTCAAAAATTTCGGGAAGTTATTGTTTTCACCCCAATTTTCGAAAATCGAGTTTTCATCAGATGTTGACGTTTTGAGGCCTTAGGAAACTATTCTGACTGTTTTCAGAATGATGTCCGAGTGCGTGTGTGTGTGTGCGCTTCATGTGTGTGTTCGTGTGTGTAAACTCTTAGTAACTTTTTAACTAATGAATTGATGTGGATGGTTAAGGCGGTAATCGGAAGAACTTGTTGGTGATCAACTTTCTTGAAAATTTCAGATCATTTGATCATGTAGACTCGAAAATATTGGCGAATTACGAAAAAAACAATTTTTTTTTTAATTTCTTAATGATTTCTCAGAAACGACTTGAATGACCGACTTCAAAATCTAATCAGCTTTAGAATTCGATAAAATGTGTCGATTGCCGCCTTAACCATCCACATCGATTCATTAATTAAAAAGTTACTAAGAGTTTACACACACGAACACACACATGACGCGCACACACACACGCACACACACACGCACTCGGACATCATTTTGAAAACAGTCAGAATAGTTTCCTAAGGCCTCAAAACGTCAACATCTGATGAAAACTCGATTTTCGAAAATTGGGGTGAAAACAATAACTTCCCGAAATTTTTGAAAGTTTACAATTTTCTTAGCGGGCAGTTAAAAATTATATTAACCCTTCGTCGGTCGCGCTATGAGCGTAGCGCCGGCTAACAACTACTCAACCTATAGAGACTCGCTACAGTGCGAGCGAGAAACTAAAAAAGACGCGACCGACGAAGGGTTAACATGAATTGATCATAAATAAAATAACTTAAAAAAAATGTCATAAATTTTATAGCACTAGTAGATATTTCATAAAAATACTTAATAATATTGACAATTATATAAAAATTAAACTTTGAGCTCGAATAACTTTTGAATCAATAAACTTAGCGAGAAATCTTTGGTATCTTTTTTGTAGAGTGGTAAATTCTCTGTAAAAATATATATGTTTCATAATTTTAGAATTAGCTGTCTCCAAGTTATAAAATTTTGAAGAACGAAAGAAATTTTTCCCGTGTTATTTCCATAAGAAACTTTGGTTGGAATGCGGACTATCTTAGAGTTAATATTAAGAGCTCAAATTTTCGAGGGAATTTTTTTTTATCCATTTGGAAGCATTTGAGCCGCTGGGAGCAAAGAAATTCGAAAACATCCCTTCTAAGGACCACCCTAATATATATATATATATATATATATTTATTGGACTGGGCCAAAACAATCAACTATTTTTTTTTCTTTCGATACTGAGAAAATATTATTCCTGATGGCCATAAAAGATTACTGTGCAAGTTTCAGCCCTAAATATCAGCTCTGTGAACCTGGCAATTGGAACTTGAATTTTTGACCAAAAATTCTTGGGATCGATTGTACTACATAGGTACCGAATCGTACCACCCATATTTCCGTTTGTACCATAATGACTATTGAGATACAGTAAGCCTTAAAAGGGCTAAAAAAAAAAAAAAACATTTTTTTTGAAAAACGATCGCTTACAATCATTGATTAGTATTTGTACTCGATTGTACCGCTCTCAATGTTATCATAAAATTACAATTATTGAGAAAGTCTAAAGGCTGCTGAAGGGATTTTCTCGCATTCCATCTAGGTGACTAAAAATTTGCAACAATCCATTATACTTTGTTAGTACTCAATTGTACCAGTCGTAAATGCTAACGGGATCCCGTTTTAAAAAGCAAATAACACAAGGGTAACTATAACTATTCTATTGCTATTCGACTGAAACTTTGTACTCGCCACCAATCAATTGTACTCTGTTAGAACTCAACTGTACCACTTATAATTGCCCTTTAAAGCACGTTGTAATAGGTGAATGACGTTTTTCTAGCTCTATTCTAGCACTATTTGTTTGAAACTTTGTACTTGTCAACAATCAATTATACTCCGTTAGTACTCAATTGTACCACTTTTAAGTGCGAATAAAAGTACGTTTAACTATGTGAGTGACATGAGGTCCATATTAAAGATTCTACTACTATTTGACTAGAACTTTGTACTTGTCAACAATCGATTGTACTCCGTTAGTACCCAATTGCACCATTTCTATTTGCCATTGAAAGCACGTTCTCAAACATAAATTTCATAAGGGCCATATTTAAAATTCTTTTGTTATTCGTCTGGAACTTTGTACTTGTCATCACTCAATTATAATCTATCAGTACTTAATGGTACTACTTTTAATTGCTATTAAAAGCACGTTCTTATATGTAAACGACGTAAGGGTTATAGTGAAAATTCTACTGCTATCCGTCTGGAACTTTGTACTCGGTATCAATTGATTGTACTCTGTAAGAACTCAATTGTACCACTCTTAATTGCTAATGTAAACACTTTTTAATGTATTTAGGATATAATGGTCCTAGCAAAAATTATATTGCTATTCGTCTGGAAATTTGTTCTTGTTCTCAATCAGTTTAAAGTCATGAGAACTGAATTCTGCCACTCTTTATTGCAAATAAAAGCGCAGCCATTCGATGCGACTAGATTATACCTACCTCCCGTGAAGAATTGAGCTTAATTGGTGCAGTGTGTTCGAAGTTATTCGAAATCTAAAATTTTTGAAAAATTTTTGTGTTTCGAATATTTTTGAACTTATCTATTGGATCGATTCTGAAGTCTAATCTGGTTCCAAACTTCATAAGTTACGTTGAATACCACCTTGATCTCTACAATTGAATAATTTTTTCAAGAGATATCGTTAATGAAAAAAATTCCAGCGTTTCTTTGCGAAAAATATCGAACACTTTGAATGATTATTTATAACAATCTCTCCGGGATAGTGATAAGAAACGGGCGTCTTATGTGACCCCAACTGTCAAAATTGTTTCTTTAGTGAAGAAGATATCGCTGATGGCGGTATATGTAAAAATTGATAATTGTCCTCATTTTTCCGTGGGCAACTCGCTACATTTTCTTATATGTATCTAAAATTAAACCGAGTAAAATTTAACCGCTTGTTTCGTTAATTTAAGTATTGTTATCGAAATAATATAATGAATATATCTGTTTATTATGAACCTGGAAATTGGAACGTTTTTTGCGCAATCAAGATGAAAAAAATTTATGTAATTTGACTACTTAAGCGCGACTTAAAGGGTAGTGTTAGAGGTTGGCGTGGTCTTAGATTTTCGGCTAACATACCAGTATCTATGAGCGAAGCATTTCAGAACTCTAGTCATCCGGTGGTAGATTTTTTACTTTCCAATTTTTCAACTTCCCGCTAAAAAAATCGAAGATTTTTAAAAAATACGGGAAGTTATTGGTTTCACCACGATTTTCACCGCCGCGATTTTTACCACGATTTTGGGTACTAATGAAGTACAATTGATTGTTGACAAGTACAAAGTTCTAGTCGAATAGTAGTAGAATCTTTAATATGGACCTCATGTCATTCACATAGTTAAACTTACTTTTATTCGCACTTAAAAGTGGTACAATTGAGTACTAACGGAGTATAATTGATTATTAACAAGTACAAAGTTCCGGACGAATAGCAATAGAATGTTCTCTATGGCCCTTAGGGCGTTTATATATAAGAACTTGCTTTAGAAGGCAATTAAAAGTGGTACAATTGGGTACTAACGAAGTACAATTGATTGTTGACAAGTACAAAGTTCCGAACAAATAGTGCTAGAATTTTTTCTATGGCCCTTATATCGCTCACCTATTAAAACGTGCTTCGAAAGGCAATTAAAAGTGGTACGATTGTGTACTAACGGAGTGCAATTGAGTGATGACAAGTACAAAGTTCCAGACAAATAGCAGTAGAATATTCTTGATAGCTCTTATGGCGTTTACATATAAAAACGTGCTTTAAATGGCAATGAAAAATAATACACTTGGGTACTAATGAAGCACAATTGATTGTTGACAAGTACAAAGTTCCAAACAAATAGTGCTAGAATAGAGCTAGAAAAACGTCATTCACCTATTACAACGTGCTTTAAAGGGCAATTATAAGTGGTACAGTTGAGTTCTAACAGAGTACAATTGATTGGCGGCGAGTACAAAGTTTCAGTCGAATAGCAATAGAATAGTTATAGTTACTCTTGTGTTATTTGCTTTTCAAAACGGGATCCCGTTAGCATTTACGACTGGTACAATTGAGTACTAACAAAGTATAATGGATTGTTGCAAATTTTTAGTCACCTAGATGGAATGCAAGAAAATCCCTTCAGCAGCCTTTAGACTTTCTCAATAATTGTAATTTTATGATAACATTGAGAGCGGTACAATCGAGTTCAAATACTAATCAATGATTGTAAACGATCGTTTTTCAAAAAAAATGTTTTTTTTTTTTAGCCCTTTTAAGGGCTCACTGTATCTCAATAGTCATTATGGTACAAACGGAAATATGGGTGGTACGATTTGGTACCTATGTAGTACAATCGATCCCAAGAATTTTTGGTCGAAAATTCAAGTGCCAATTGCTAGGTTCACAGAGCTCTAAATATCGATATTAAAAGGTGTATCGTTACGACTATTCGTTTATTAAAAGAAATTTCATTTTTTACCTAAAACTCGTAAGTCATCTATCTGAAAAATTTGGGCAATGTATATTCTTAAAGGAAATTGAATTCCCTACAAAAAATCTCTCTTAGTAAATTGACGTAAAACGAGCTGTTTCATTGTAACCGTGCCTTAAACATTGATTTGTTTTTTAAATTCTTTGCTTTTATTTTGGATTTTTGTAACTACTAGAAATATTAACATTTTTTCTAATCAAGATAAATATTTTCGAGGAAAATTTAATGCTCTATAAAAAAGGTCTCTTGACGTTTTTCGCTAAATTCACTCCTTCAAAAGTTATTCAGGTTACTCAAGTCGTTGTGACTCAACTTCAAACTTGAACTTTTGAAGGATTGAATCTCGCGAAAAATGTCAAGAGACTTTTTTTGTAGAGCATTAAATTTCCCTCGAAAATATTTATCTTGACTAAAAAAAATGCTAATATTTCTAGTAGTTACATAAATCCAAAATAGAAACAAAGAATTTGAAAAACAAATCAATATTAAAGGCACGGTTACGATGGAACGGCTGGTTTTACGTCAATTTACTGAAAGATATTTTTTGTAGAGAATTCAATTTCCTTTACGAATATACATTGCTCAAATCTTTTAGATAGATGACTTACGAGTTTTGGGTAAAAAATGAAATTTCTTCCAAAAAACGAATAGTCGCAACGATACACCTCTTAATATCGATATTAAGGGCTCAAACTTGCAAAATAATTTTTTTTGGTTATCAGAAATAATATTTTCACAGTATTGAAAAAAAAAAATATATATATGTATATGTATAATAGGGTGATTGATTTCCGCAAACCTTTTTTTTTTTTAAGTGCTCAAGCAAAATCTCAATCTACATCGAAAAACAAAAATTCTCACCAAATATTAGCTCTTAATTCTAATGCTAAGTACTTACTATTTGATTTCAAAGATTTCCCATTTAAAATGCACGTAAATTAAATTACTTTTTTTTTTAACTTTCTAATACTCAGCTGCGCTTCATTATATCAACACGGTTTTGGTCGCAAATTGTAGGGCATTTGATGTTCTTTAAAAGTGCCCATAGTTACTTAGCTGTTATTCCAGCTGTTTCACCTGTGTCCGCTGTGAAACTCATTTTTCCTATGAAATTGACCTTTATTGGCTTGCAGAACGTAAACCAATGAAAGTACACTAAAATCGCTCATAGGAATTTTATAGAAAATTGTATTCCCTTTAAAAAAAGTCATATGAGTCAAGCCGCTAAAGTCCATAGTTTCCGAGTTAAAGTCATTATAATAATTTGAAAAATATAATTTAAAAAAAAAAATTACGATTGCTATTTTATTCTTTAAATTATTAAGATGACTATAACTCGGAAACTATGGACTTTAGCAGCTTGACTCATAGGACTTTTTTTGAAGAGAATAAAATTTCCTATAAGCTTCCCACTAGCATTTTTAGTGTACTTTTATTAGTTTACGTTCTGCAAGCCAATAAAGGTCAATTTCATAGGAAAAATGAGTTCCACAGCGGACACAAGTGAAATAGCTGGAATAACAGCTAAGTAACTATGGGCACTTTTGAAGGACACCAAATGCCCTACAATTTGCGATCAAAACCGTGTTGATGTTATTAAACACAGCTAAGTATTAGAAAGTTAAAAAAAAAGTAATTTAATTGACGTGTATTTTAAATGGGAAATCTTTGAAATCAAATAGTAAGTACTTAGCATTGGAATTAAGAGCTCAGATTTGGTGAGAATTTTTGTTTTCCGATTTAGATTGAAATTTTGCTTGAGCACTTGAAAAAAATAACTTTTGCGGAAATGAATCACCCTGATACATATATATATATATATATATGTATATATATATATATATATATATATATATATATATATATATATAGATAGATATATATATAAATTTTTCAACGAATGACATTTTTGAACTCTACTCAACCAATTATGATAGGTTATGACGAAATTTCTTGAAAAATCGACCATAAAGACAAATGCACTACTTCGATCTTAAAAAAAAATCTACCTAATAACAATAAAAGGGAAGTTATCGGCTTCGGTTCAATTTTTGAAGATTAAGTTTCCATCAGATGTCGACGTATTAAGTCAAACGAGGTGAAGCACCGTCTATTGGCCACCAAACCAGCAAGTGCCACTGTCCTCGCCACCAGTACTCTAACCGTTAGCAGTATCAACTATATAAAGCTCTACATTATATTATACGTTGCAATGCTGTGGTTGGAGGAAACCAATGAGTACCGTTGCAAACAAGTAGATGAAGCCCTTTTGGAGGTGTAGGGCGAAGTTGCATCCCACCACTTATCAATGGGCAACCTGTCAACCAGTACAGGAAACTGGTACCACTTCTCCACGCTTTTCGGCCAGAGTCTCTTTATTTTCTGAGATGTCCGGAGTGTGTGGGCCACAGAGGTAAGACTAATAGTGGCTATAGTTAGATACCACGCGCATTGAGGAATTTTGACTAAACCTCCGGTTCATCTCTACCTTAGTCGTCACGATTATATTCTTTGATTAGGAGTGTCATCTGGGTCGGAAGATGGGGATGACCCCGCAACGCGTGTATGCCAATAGAATTACCGGCTGCCTGTAAACCTAAGGTGGACTTCGATCCCGTCACATTAATTAATCGCCTTTTAAGGTCCTAGGAAGCTATTCTGACTATTTTCAAATGGACATCCGTCTACGCGCGCGTGTGTGTGTGTGTGTGTGTGTGTGTGTGTGTGTGTGTGTGTGTGTGTGTGTGTGTGTGTGTGCGTGTGTGTAAACATTTTGTCCAATGATATTTTAGCCACAGATCAAACGATTTAAATGCACTTAACGGCAATTAAAAGCGCTCGTCAAGACTTAGAGGGGAATCGATTTTGAAATCGTTTGGTCGAGTAGTTTACAAATTATACGAGATTTTCTCACATAGAAATAATTCCTATGTTATTAGAGGCCTTTTTCCTATGTTGACATGGAAATAATTTATATATTGACATAGTAAAAATGCTGATGTCAATATTGGAAAAGTACCTCCATACTATAGCAAAAATACTCATAAATTATTGGTATTTTACCTATTTTCACATATGGATTATTCCTATGCTCACATAGGGATTTTGACTGCATCTATGTAGGAACTTTCCCTATGTGAACATAGAAAAAATAACCATTTTTTTCTCCGTCCAGGAATGAATAGGACTAAAAAAGCTTTTGTAGTATGTTAGGCTCTGATAAATATTCAAAATTCAAAATTTTTACGCCTTTGGAACGACTGAACACGTTTTCTCCCTTAACCAACATTAATAGGTTTTATATAAGAGTTAGCTTTCCATATAAATTAAGCATTAAGTAAGTCCTGCGATTTTTTGCTGGTAGAGTTTCTAGGTTCTTACAAATGTTTAAATTTCTACTTGGGAGCCTTGAGACATTTAACGGTTTTCGTCTTTGTATATTCATTACACAAACTATGATATACATTTAGAAATATTGAGTATAACACTGATTCTTCAAGATATATGAGATACTATCGTATTATAAGAAATTAATAATTTAAATTCAATTCATAGAATAATTATGAAATCACAATAAATAAAAACTCACCGTGTCACAAACACAAACATATTATACTCAGTTTCGTTAAACGTAGCTTTGTTGTTATACAAAAATTTTTTTATTTCTTTGACAATAAACTGTGCATCTAAACCACTTTCTGGCCTAGAATTTCTATATTTGCGTTGGCTCATTATAGCATCGGTGTCTAACACGTCTCTTTTCTATAATAAAATATAAATTAATTCTCAAATAGTCATTATCCATTAAATTTATAAAAATATGTAAACGGACAAAGTAAAATAGTAGACCTATAAGTATGCTTGGGAAAATGAATATAGGGCACTTTACTAAAAATATAATATAAATTACTAAATTTGTATCGTGAACTTAAATTGCTATTGAAATAGTGTAACTTGTTGTACTTCGAAAATTAAATTTCTAGATATATTTAGTTTTTTTCTATAATTTGAGTATACCAATGAAATACATAAGTAAACTCAGATATATGTTGTTACGAGGTAAATAAAATTATGATAATAATAATTATTATTTACTATCGCTCGGTAACACGCTCGATACATATTTTAATTTTGCCGCGATAACTTGAAAATCTACGCACTTGCAATCATCCCGAACGCATCACTTTGACCACCATCGGAGATCTTCAGATCAATTGGAATATGAGAGGGACAGTGCGGCGTATGACGCTGGAGGCGACAATCAGAGACAGACCACAAAAGGGCAAGCACGTGTTGTGTTTTGTTCCACCGAGTTTTCATTTCATACATTTCAATTTATTAAATTCAAGAGTTAATATTAGGCACTATTGTTGCGTGCGCTATTATTACTCAATAGTTAAATCATAAGAGTGAACCTCAGGCACCAACTATACGTGTACTGTTGTTACTCTAGTAGTTTTTACATTTAATAAATAAATCTATACTGATCATCAGACGCAAGTCACGTGCTAGTGATAGTACTTTTATACAATTATAATTGTCGAAATAGCTGAGTCACTGAGTGCTATCTCTGACAATACCGGTATACGTTGTTACGTATACCAATAACTTGGTGAATCCAACTTGATTGGATCTTGTCGCACCTGCGACGAAGCAAACGCACGAGGGTGCGAAATATCCAGGAGGAGCCGGAGCAGCCGATCCTGATCATCTCCAAAGAGTCACCTCCGTCACCAGAGTCTACGCGAGCCGTTGGCAGATCACCCTAATTTAAGTTGATTCGAGCGTAAAGAAACTGCGTACTGTAAGTCTTTAAAATTATTATGCGTGTACTGTTGACTTCGCGAGAGTAATTATTTTCTAATTATTTCTTTAAAACTATTGACTATATTTCTTTTCTTCTGTAAAGAATGGGTTATGATTTATCATCTCTATTGTAATCTAGAATTAATTTCTTGCAATATATTTCTATTTTTCACTTTAAAATAGTTTATAATATCAAGTCACCGAGGACGACCCACACCTACGAACTCCTGGTTGAGCCTCATCACTATCTCTAGCTAGTTATAAGATTTTCTTAGTTTTCATCTGTTTGCAAAATTAAGTGGTGCCCTTTCAATCGTATAAGCGCCAGGGCATCACTGCTTGGTCCTGGTCGATAAGTTACTTCCAGCAGCATATAGGGGAAACGTGATTAATTTGTCTATTTGGTATTAAAAAATAGACACCCCGTATTTTACCGTAAAATTGCTGCAAGCGTGCAGTATTTTACACCAAACTGAAGTACTGCACTGTCAGAGCCGTAAAAATGCCGAAAATTACGTAAATTGCCGTTTTTTACTCTAATCCGCTATAAATTACCGTTTTACACTAAAAAATTTGCAGAGTGATTCCGGAGTAAACGCGGTGTGGATGACTTTTTATTTATTCACTCCCCTTTAAAGTAAAAATCACTCCAAAGGGAAGTTTCAGAAAATATTAATTACAAACAAAATACTTATAGTGAGCTTAGGTCTTTGATACGTTGACATTTATATTGAGTACGGAAATAATAGCGAACTCTCTCATTCTATGTTCACACGAAATGATTTCTTAAAAATTATAAGCAGCTGATAATCAAACTTTGACAAATATAACTCCAGTGAGTCTCAAGCTGCTGTATGAGTTGCATCAACCATACTACGAGATAATATTTCATAAGGCACCGAATTATCAAATATTCCTATAAAAACTATGTCACAATAGCTATTTAATAATTTAATATTTTCACTATGTATCGTAAATATAGATATATGAAGTTATTATTTAGTCAGTTACTAAAACATTTCATAAATTAAAAACATAATATTTTAAGTTCAATTGTTAATATCTGATTTAAGTATTTCATCAAATACTTATGTTTTTATTTAACATTTTAATTTTATATTAAAACTCCGGACCAGAGTGAATGCGGATTGAAATGATATCCGCATCACTCTGGAATCACTCTGCCTATTAAAAAATCCCTATTTAATCCGCATGCCGAGTAATTTTTTTTAAACTCCGAAATTCCGAGTGACGGAGCAAATAGGGATTTTTAATGGGCAGAATGATTTCGGAGTGATGCGGAATTTTCACAGTGTATTACTGTAAATTGCCGTGAAGTGCGGCAAAATGCGACGAATTACCGTAGTTCGGTTTCACTAGGGAATACAGTGAATATTAAAATATTTTTGAAACTCATTTTCGCCCTGTATATTATATAAATATAACTAAACATTAAATGTTCTAGCAAATTCAGGACGAAAAATTCATAGTTCCCATTAGGATCCCTATTTTCCTTGGTCTCCATTCGTCACCCTAAAGTGAATAGAATTATAAAACGTTTTTTTACTGTTAATGAAATAACTCCAACGATGGTTACTACAATCTTTCCATTAGATAATGCATTAAAGTAATTTTGGATGACTTCCCAGTAATATTTAAGTTGGAATGCATTTGCTTTTTCTCTCCAGTCCATATCGTAATTTTCAACGAAAATTAATAATTTTAGATATATTCGATCTGTAACATCAATTATATCACGTTTCGAAGCTCAAAATTAACATACAATCTAAAAATTTTGAATAGACTAAATTTTATAAAGATTGTTGGAAAACTCACCATTATCATCATGAGCTGGATTCTTGTAGTAATTAATAGCATCTAAATAGAACTTTTCGTACTCCTAAAATGTGAAATAAGATTGGTTAATGTGAAGAATAAAAATTATTAGAACAGTTTTGTAGTATATTGAGTATTTTTCTAAATAAAAAAAAAACTCAAATGAACAATCACAAAAATTTTTCGTACATTTTTTCATAAATGATTAAGAATAGGGGAAGCCAAAGTACGACGGACTTCCCTGTAATGAACGAAACTTTTTTTTTTAATATCCGTCATATCTTTATTAATATTATATATTAATCAAGCTTAAAGTGATACGAGATACTCGAGACACAATGAGCCTTCAATAAATAATAAAAAAAAATTTTTCTTTATTATAGATTTACGAGTTCAATGTAATTTACAAATCTCCTCTCCAATAAAAACATTTTTTGGTAAACAAAAATTTAGAAAAGTTATTTTTTATTTGGGGTCCGCTAGAAATCAAAATCTGTTTTTTAAATATTTTTACTGATTGTAAAACGAGATATTAAAAATCACAAAATGCAGAATTAACATGCTGGAGGTCTACCAAGTACTCATCAGTTCGATTGTATTAGTGTGTATCCGTATACTTAAATCTAGAATGTATTGAATACAATCTCACACAAAAATAAAATATTATGGCATTGAGTATCTCTAACTTTTTGTAGTTACGATGACGCTATACTTTCGGCTACGAATGTCGCGAGTGAATTACCTTAATATCCGTTAATTGAAGAATGCGACGCTTTCATAGACAAAAAAAATTTCTTAAAGATGTTTAAAAACTAATATTTTAAAGAAAGGCCATTTGCCACGGAATAGATTTTTACTTCCCGCTATGAAAATCAACGATTTTTAAAAAATTTGGGAAATTGTTATTACCCCGATTTTCTAAAATTAAGTTTCCGTCAGATTTCGACATTTCGAGATCGTAGGAAGCTATTCTGACTATTTTTAGACTGACACTCGAGTGCTTGCATGAGTGTGTGTGGACTCTATGATAATGCAACAAATTAACCGAGGATTAACTGAAAATTTTGTGAGATTTTATGAAATTCCATAAAGTGTTTTGAAATTTTATAAAGTCCGAAGAGACTGTATAACTTTTTTATGAAGTTTTATAAAATTGTAAATAATTTTATGAAATTTGATAAAATTTTTCATAAATATATAAATGCTTATAGAAACACATAAGTTCAAATTCAGAATATTAAAATAATTGATTCTATTAAAACTTTTAATTTTATTGTATTCCATGAAATTTCACCTAATTTAATGTGAGTTTACAAAATTTTTAGTTCTGAAAAATTTTATAAAATTCAAATTCATTACTAACGATAATGTTTCGTTAATATATAAGGGTAAAAATATAATGATCATGATAAAATGAATGTAAAAAATTAAAAAACATTTGTTTCCCGATTATACTAATGATACTCGACAGTATGCTCCGAAATGCTGTGAAGATTTAATTGAAAAAAAAAATAATCAAGTTCTTGGATTACGTTCTCTTAAAACCAAATCGACATTACATAATTATGTCACTACATATATATAGAGATCACTTACGTCTGTTTTCTTATCAACTTTTAATGTGCCTGATTCCATTGATAAATGATAAAAAGGAGTGTGTGGATTGATTAGTAAATGATTGGTTTCGATTCCATTTTCATGTTCTTCTACCTCCTATTACAAATTATGATTATAATAACATAGAAATTCATTTACGTAACAAGCATTTTTTTTTTAATTCCTATAACTTACCGTGTTTGCAGGAACTAATAGTATGGTACCGATGATCGATAGCGTTAACGTTAATTTAACGATATAAGCTTTCGTACAAATTAATAGTTTATAAAATTCTTAATCTTCCAGCGTATATCATATGAATAATAAACAACCAAAAATAATACTTACTCATTTTTAAAGTTCTACTCAATATTTTCTAGTCTCCACAGTATTACTAGTGGATGTTTAAAACTAATAATGCCACGTCTGTACATCGACTTCGGTATTTATTGAAATGTACATGACATCATTAATTGAGAATTCATGATAAAAAATATTTTTACGTCAAAAGTAATACTGCTGAAGAATTCGTTTGAAAAACAACATTCTTTTTAACTGCGCATGTACTTGATAAAACTATTCATTAACAGCTACCCAGCAATCGGAATCGCATTGGAAGGCAATGCGATTCAACGCAATTCAATACTATTTTTGAAAGCCAGTGTAACGCGTTGGAAAGTATTGAGTCGTATAGGATTTTTAAGGCCCTGTAGATTATGCAGCTTAGAGGTCAAACTGAATAACCAACTAAGATTTCTGTGTACCATGAGCCGTTAAAGTAGTAATAATGAAAATGAAATATCGAATTGAATTACTATTTAATTATCGTGGTCATTTATTTGAAAGAAAAGCTTCTCATAAAATGAAAAATAATAACTGTTATAATTTAAATTTTATAATAAAGTTGAATTATATCGTCAATCTAACGGTTATTTTGCGGTCAATTTAAGAGAAAATATTAGATTACAAGTACAAAATAAATTTTTTACAGTAATTTAATTTAAAATAAATATTCATTTATCGCTTGGTGATTTTTTAATTAAACTTAACTGCGTAATTTTAGAGAAGACAATTCTAAAAATATTAAAATTTGTTGACAGCAATAGACATATTATTGTAAATTTGTTACATTTGTAACTATGATTTTTTATAATTGTAAAATAGAAAATATATAATACACTGGTCCCAAAAACTAAGGGATACAAAAAAAATTGGAAACTTTTGGGTGATTTTCAACATGCTGTAACTCGGTGGAAAATGGTCGTAGAAGAAAGAAAAAGCAAATTCTGCAAATTGTAGCCTCAAGTTCCTAATTATCAGATCTGGACCTCAAATTTTTTTATGAGGCACGGTTTCGGAGTAATCTTAAGAAAACCGACGAAAAAAAACTTTCAAAATTTTTGCTCGTCTTTCAACAAGTCTATGGGCTTCAATACATTTTTTTAGATAATCTGACCTTATGACTCTTTATGGAAATTTTATGCCCTTTAATTTAGCGGCTTCAAAAAGTCTCGACGGCGATTTGGCGCCGAGTTATCATTGATCGAATTTGAAGCCCATAGACTTGTTGGAAGACGAGCAAAAATTTTTGAAAATTTTTTTTCGTTGGTTTTCTTAAGATTACTCCGGGACCGTGCATGATAAAGAAATTTGAGGTCCAGATCTGAAAACTAGAAACTTAAGGCTACAATTTGCTTTTTTTTAACTTCCCGCTTAGAAAATCGATGATTTTCGAAAATTTCGGGAAGTTATTGTTTTTACCCCGATTTTCGAAAATCGAGTTTTCATCAGATGTCGACGTTTTGAGGTCCTAGGAAGCTATTCTGACTATTTTCAGAATGATGTCCGAATCTGTATGTATATATGTGTGTGTGTGTGTGTGTGTGTGTGTGTGCGTGTGTGTGTGTGTGTGTGTGTGTGTGTGTGTGTGTGTGTGTGTGTGTGTGTGTGTGTGTGTGTGTGTGTGTGTGTGTGTGCGTGTGTGTATGTGTGTGTATGTGTGTGAATGGTCTATAACTTATTAACTAATGAATCGATTTGGATGTTTAAGGCGGCGATTGAAAGAGCTTGTTGGCCGTCAACTTTCCTGAAATTTTCAGATCATTTGATCAAGTAGACTCGAAAATATTGGCGAATTACGAAAAAAAAAAACTTTTTTTTTAGTTTTTTATTGATTTCTCAGAAACGAATTCAACGATCAATTTAAAAATCTAATCAGCTCTAGAGCTCAATAAAACGCGTCGAATGCCGCCCTAAACATCTCAATCGGTCAATTTGTTCGAGAGATATCGTTGGAGAAAGAAATGGTAAAAAACGGTTTTTTTCTAGCTCTAGAATTCAATACAACGCGCCTACTGCCACCTCAAACGTCAAAATCGGTTGATTAGTTCAAAAGATATCAGCGTTGAAAAGTTACAAAAATAACATTCTATGTTATTTCTTCCAGATAAATCAAAATGTACTGTCCTAAAATGTGTCTAAAATCTTACAAACTTTTCCTCTTTATGGTCTTTTTTGATTATCATATAATGCCATCAAACTTGTTTTTTATTTTATACCATATTATCAACGAAAAAATCGAAAAAACACAGTTTTTAATCATTTTCTCGGATATTTTATATACTATTGCTCTGACCTAAGCCAAAACTCATTTAAATCTTGATTTCGATCACTGACATTGATTTCTGCATTAATATATTTAGTTTATTCAACATAATCGGGAATTAATATTTAAAAACAGCTTGTTCATTAATGATTTTTGATTCTTAAACTTTTAAACTTTAGCATAAAGCGTAACTTGCTAGAATTTGAAAAGCTCATAAAGAAACAATTGCATGCAATATGATTTTCGAGCTCGAAAAGCTCGAAAATATCGTCAAATTAATATTTTCGAGCTCCTTGAGCTCGAAAACAGCGGGAAGTTTTGGGGCCGGCCCGCAGGGTCAACCGACAGACCGATTTTTTCTTCTACGACCATTTATTAACGAGTTACAGCATGTTAAAAATCACCCAAAAATTTCCAATTTTTTTTCTATCCCTTAATTTTTGGGACCAGTGGATTATACGTTTGCTAGTATTCACTTCAAAAAACCATCATTCTACTTGAAATAATTTTTTTTTTATATAATTTCATGCTAACGAAATTCGTTTCAAATTAGTTTGCTTTTTTCTATCTGATATTTTTAATGTTAATATTTTAAAAAAGTTTAATAGTTTGTATTTTTTACATAAAGAAATGCATGCCTTTAAAATTAATTATTTTCACAGTGATTCAATTTTTATTTCGTAGTAGATTATTTTACTAAATAAATTTGATATCACTTAAATGATTGCAAAAGCTATAATTTTACTAGATGTTTTCTATTTACACTGTGTATTAAATAATTTTTTTTCTCTTAATTATTTTCAAGTCATAGATAATCGTATTGAAATTTTTAATTTTCGGCTATCGGTAATCAAGAATTTCGGGTTAATTGGTAAAAAATTTTCCTACGTACCCTATATCAACTTGTCGCATTGTATCGCATTGATACGGATTAACAAGAAAGCCATTCCAAAAATAGGATTGAATCCAATTGAATCGGATAGAAAACTGAATGCGATTCAATGCGATCCCGATTGTTAGGATATCATTCAAATAAATCTCATTAAAAATAGTTCAATTTTAACTCTGATTTATTTGATTTTAAAATAAAAATTTACTCGAATACTTTAGAGTCAAATTATCGGTAAAATTGAAGTATTTAATTTGTGAAAAAATTTATTTTTTAATATTTAAAATTATATTAAATTCATTCAAGCTTTCATTACGGTACTTGACCACTTCATAAACATAACTTTCAAAAATTAGGGTGTTTTGCATTTTCTCAATCCTTATACATTTTGAAATCATCCCTAAAAACTTTTTTTTAAAATTTCAATTCTAACATAAGGAAATTAGTGAAAGTGTGCGTGTGGTTCCATACTCTATACTTGCGAGTGAAAATTTGAAACGCGTTTTTCTCGAAACTGCTTTTTCAGTAGATTTCTTATAAAACTCTGGCTATTGCATTTGTCCTCATTGTGGAATTTTCAAAGAATTTTCTCTCATTGAAAGAAATGATTTAAAACGAAAAAAAAGAATTTTAATATCCTAATGCTTTTGAATATTTTGAATACCCGGGAAAAAATCATCATGCACGGTCATGCTTAATCATGCACGATTCATTCATGATCGTGCATGATTTAAACATGGCCATGTATGATCCAGGCATAACTTTGCATGATCATACAAAGTCATGGACAATCATGCATAATCATTAAAGTGTCCGTTATTTACCAACTTGATTTTTCCTTTCGTAGCGCCCCCAAAATTTTTCGTTTATGACCCAAAAAAAATAATCAGACCCATATAAGCCCTTAATATTCATATTGAATTGTGCCGCAAAGACAATAAATTTTTCATTCGAATAGTCCAATCTGTGACCACCTACCAGTGAATGACCGGTATGCAGAAGAATGATCACAATAATTTTAAAAATTTATTAAAAGTTATTATTTACTTGTAAATGTAATTTTACATATCTTTATTATTATGAAATCACAACGAATTGAAGTGATTTATAATATTAAAACATTAAAAGTAATTAAAATTGTATAGAGGATTAAAGAGTTTTTAGAAAAATATGGAATTTGAACAGAAACGTTTGAAAAAAAATCGTATTTAAAAACTATCTGTTTCAATAGTAGTCATTTATTTTTTATAAAACAGTAAATATGTAATCATGTATATAAGTAAATTAATTAATAAAATTGACTTTGGATACGTGAAATCAACGTAAATATTTTGTTTTATTAATTTTATGTTGGTCATTTATTGGGGAACTTCATTGCTTTTCTAAGCCAGTAAATGACCGACAAGTCATTTATTGGTATGTCCGAGATGTGTCAAGTCCAGTGAACGACCGTGTGCTTGTTTTGATTCGTTAGTTGATTTTATGAAATAAAATCGGCCTTTAAATTTAGGTCGACTTTTTGTTTCTGTTTTTTTTTTTTTTGAGAATTTGAAAAAAAATTTTAGTAAACTTGTCGCACGCAAATTTACTTCTAGTCGCACCTAGATTATCGGTTAATCCACAAAAATGTCGCGGCAACAGTTGAATCAGCAAAAAGCTACTTGGAAAACAAAACAGCGAGCACCAAAATAGTACTCATATCGGATTCATGATAAAAAAAAAGTATGTTCAATTCGTGCGGTATTGCCGATTACCCACACGAGCAAATGAGCGCACTCACTTCATTCGTGCGCTCAACTTTGCTCTCGTGGGCAATTGACAACTTACCGCACTAGTTGTACAATATACTATACGCTAATCAAAATTTGTTTACTATCTAAATTTAATAATTAAACAAGCGTACTTTTAAGGGGGCATTCTGGTCTAGAAATTTGAAAAAATCGATTGACTTTTTTTTGTATATTTTTTAAGTTTAGACTCTCAAAAATATGCCCTTAAACGGATTTTTCCAAATTCGAATTATTTTCGGAGATACATAGGATTTTGTAACGCGGCATCTAAGCCAACCGAGTGCAGCATATCACACATTGATCGCTAGATGTTGCCGGACGACATGAAGACTCGTTCTTTTCAAGAAGAAGGCCTAATATATGGACCTGGGATCGCGAATTAATCCCAAGTGAGTATTAAATATTATCTGAGTTATTTTACTGAAATCGTTTCTCAAACTTCAAACGCGTTTTTCTCAAAACTACTTTTCTTGAAGTGGTTGACATGATATCTCAAAGTCTACCTTACCGATTCCTTTCAAATTTGGTGAAAATCTTCTTTATATATCTCTCTATCGCCCGAACCTCGGATTTTGAAAAATTTTAATTTCAAGTATTTTTAAAAAATTCGAAAAGGTCAAAAAAACGGGGTAAAAAAAAATTTTTTTTTTAAGTAGATGTCATTTTGTCAAAAAAATTTTTTTTTTCTTGGCCAAGGTCCAGGCGATAGCAACATCTTTAATAATGGAAAATTTTCTAAATTTGTTTGTTTTAGATCACTACAAAGGTTGGAATCATGTCAACCAGGGAGCACCGTTTTTTTGTGGCCCGCACTTCACCGGCCTGTCATTCAAGGATTTTTTAATTTTTAATTTTTAAAAAATTTTTTTTTTATATTTATTAAATATTAATAAAGGGGTTGGCAATAGCCTATCGAACAAGGTACTTGCTTACCATAGCGTTGGACCAGGTTCGATTCCGGCATACACCAATGAATTTTATTTTCACAATACTATTTGGGCAGCTGCTAGCTAGTTCACCCTACGTGAATATTTATTAGTTCAGAGATCTTTGTTCAAAGGAGATAACAGAGCGGCTATCGGAGGAAAGGACATGCGTGGGAGATCAAAGTTCCTATCGCGGTCAAAACAAGTGATATTTCGAAAGTCAAAATTTGACACGAACCTTAATACAGATGACATAATTAATAATAATAATCAACATAATAACAATAATAATAAAAAGTTGAAAAACTAATAGAAATTTAATTTTATTCATTTTCATTTTCATATAGAAAAATTTACTAACCGAGATAGCACAATATACTAAATATATAGTTGTTGAAATAATCTAACATAAAAATAAATTATTCTGTCGTTTAAATTTTTAAATAAAATATTTCACGTCAAATATTTTTAATATTTGTAAAAACTCTACCTAAACTTTCTAATTTTAACAACTCGTCTTTCGGGCCAGGTAACCCAAGAGCCCTTTTTTACGACTTTACAGCAGTCGCTGGGGCCATAAACCATGGGTACAACGCAGCACTTGATCGGGACGTCCACATCTGGAACATCTCAACTCTCTCCTAGCTTAAGTTTTTTTTATATAAGCTTTTCTTTGTCAGTTCCTTCCGACCCATCGCAGTGAACAGTTCTTGGTTTCCTATTTCACAGCATTCATATTTCTCATAAGTTGTCTCAATAATTTTATCCGTTGCGTTATCATCAACTCAGTGTTAAGTGCTTTACTTGCAAGCAGCAATCGTCGCAATCGGTGCGTTCCTGGTTACAGTTTACTCCTGCAGGTCCAGATCTTTCTTTTCATCGACTAGCGGCAGTTGTCAGCCGTCATCAGCTATCATCACTCCCGATACAGCACGCAGCTACGAACTCGACAGTAGGAGCGCACACAGTGCAATTTGCAGTCGAAGAGTTTGCTACTTTCGTTACAATTAGCATGTTGGTACGTAAATCACATTAATTATGCCTTTTCCGATTAGACTCAAAGTTGCATCTATTGCTCAGCCAGCAGATCCCATACTGCTCGGCTGGTTTTCGTGTTCCGCTCTCTTGCTATCCTCATGAGATATCAGGAAGATCATGCACGTATCGTCCCTCTTTCAGAATAATCTACCTCAGACCCATGACTCCCATCGCAGTCATGGATGCCTGAGAGCTATCAATCTGTCTCAGGATCACGACTCCCATCGCAGTCGCGGATCCCTGAGAACTATCACTCACACTCAGGTTCACGACTCCTATCGCAGTCTCTCCTTACGCCCAATGCTTGACAATCTCAGTGGAATCTAACGTGATTTACATACATTCGAGAGTTCGAGAGCATACGAATACGAGCACACGAGTACCAGCACATGAGTTCGAGCGTACGAGGGTACGAGTGAACGAGGCAAGCGGACATCGAAGCAGATTTGGCAACGTGCACGCCCGTCAGCAAAAAACGTTGCGTGAACTGTCTCCAGTTGCAAACCAGCGTCAGCTTCTAGTTCTACTCTCTGCAATTCTATCCTCACCAGCACCAGATAAGTTCATTACAGCTGTACTAATTATTATAAAATAAAGTACTCACAGACAAACCAAACAATAGAAAAGTTTACTAATGCAGTTCACATATATTTTCATACTTAAATAGTAAAAATTACTGAATGTAACTAAAAATTGAGTTTTCGAAATAGTGAAAATAACACAATTTTGATAGCAGTTTAAGTTTACTAAATGAATTGAGTAATTTTAACGCATTTTTAGGTAAAGGTTGCTATATTTTTTTCTCTGTGTGATTGTTAATTATTGCAAAATTTTTGGAAGACAATGCACACCATTGGGAAGATGTGAGTAATTATGACATATGAACATACTCCTACAGGTTGCGAATAAAACTATTCACTGATATACTTGAAATTACATTGTTTTTATTGTAATAATTTTTTTTTTATTAAGATACATCAGATTCTTTTTTCTGAAAATTATTCGAAAACCAAAGCAGAATTTACAATGATTTTTTTTATTTCCAATTTATTTCATCATTAAGCTGATTCTGTACTTTCTGGTTTTGGTGTTGTTTTCAAAAACCCAGGCTTCTCGTGAAGGCACGCCAATGCGGAATCACTATAAAAAAAAAAAAAATTAATTTAATTACACTCATATTTTAATTACCGTGCCGTAGTTTATTTAATCCTTTCACAATGAATTATTCATATCCTCAAAGTATCTAGACTTTTCTAAAATACTTCAGGAGGAATGTTATGAAATGTTTTAGAAAGTTTTACATTTTACTCATAAAAATCTCATTAAAATAAAGCAGCGAAAAACCCCTTTTCCGTTTTTAATACTACTAATACTCAGTTAGCTTTTAACTATCTATACCACACTGTTAAAAAAAAAAAATTAATATTTTTTTGACAGAATAATAATTACCTTAAAACAGTATTTAATTGAGTTTTTGAACATTCGGACCACTTATAATCAAATTTCTCTTGATCATCGATATTAGTAGCATTTCGCGCTGGAAGATTTTGAAGAAGACCCATAACATCACCATCTGAACATCCATGTTTATTATCATAATCAATTCCAATGCTACAAATACGTAAAGTAAATGTTTATTATTTTTTAAATCCAAATCAGATAGTTCATCATAAAAATAATATAAATAATTATGTTTCGGCGTTAAAAAATTTCATAAGTCGATAATCACAAGCTATTTAAAAAAATTGATTATTTTAAAAATTACAATATTTGGACGAACCTCTTAGCAAGCGATTGAGTGGTACTGAGGTAACCATATTGTACTGAATTTTCCATAATTAAACCCGGAGGCATAGTGTTAGCATTATTTTGAGATGAACAGAATTTTCCCCCTGCCCAGCTTTGTACAGGCTCAAATTTCCTCTTATTTTTAACAGATAAAGTTGAGCTTAAAATATAATTTATTTATTTAATATATCAGATATATATACATACATATTTACTAATACACGGAAAAAAAATATTGCGCTTATCGCTCACCAACGGAGAGCGACAGTTGTATCGTGATTAGTACTAAATTGTTACTTGATTTTCACGATATATACATCAATATGAATGAAACACTAGATACTTATTACAATGATCCTACGGATTGTGAATATACTTAAGTATATAGTGGTCGTTAGTTAACGTATCCATATCCTACCAAAACGGATCGTTATTATCGCGATCTACTTCTCAAGCGCAACCACTCAACCAAAGTATTTAATAGAAAATTTACATCAATTACTTACGTATATTCTATAACTTGATTACATTTCTTCATATTAAAAAATAATTTTTTTTTTGCGCTTATTAGAATTATTAACATGTAATTATTAATTCCAACTAAAAAAATATTGTAATGAAGTTAAAGTTAAAAATTCATCTATTTTAACCTCAAATTTTTATGGGCATTTGACATAATTAGAACAGAACGGATCGTTACTATACACGGAGAGAAAAGAATGGTAAATTTTCCAATGTAACATAGTAATTATTACTATGTAGCATGGTAACGCAAGTTTTTAGCCGTTTTATTTATTTGACATAGTAATTTGTCCGATGTTGCAGGGTAACGCTAGCCATGCTAGCATGGGAATCATTACCATGTTACATTGGAATCATTCCTATGCTACATTGTAATTATTACAATTTCGATGAAGCTGCTTCCAATTGAAGGTAGTAAAAAGTTAATATTAAAGTAAGGTTTTATAATTAAAAGATTGGGTTATTTAATTAATAATAAATAAATATTTAACTAAAATTTTGAAATAAAATAATAAATATTAACATTAACAAATTTTAACATGGGTTATTTTTAATAGAAAAATATTATACTAATTTAATTATTTATTCAAAGACGTTTAATTAATATTTTATTGTAAGTAAAGTTATTAATTATGAATTATTAATGCAGAGGAAATTAACAATTATCTAAATTAAGAATATATTAAATCCATTAACAACATTTTAAATCTGCATACAATAGACAATGATACTTTGTCAAATAATACTTGAGTTTAGTATGATTGATAATTTTCATTAAAATAATATTCATTGATATAAGTAGTAATTAAGATTAATATATGTACAGGTTATATTAGACGTATATACTATATAGCAGCGCTTAATATTGATACTGCTTTCACGCTATTCAGCATGGGACTCAGTACCATGCTAGCATGGCTTTGATTACTATGCTACAAAGTAATATTTACCAGTAGCATGGTTACTATGTAGAATGGTAAATATTACTTTGTAGCATAGTAATCATTCCCATGCTACATAGTAATGACTCCTATGCTTTGAAAAATAGGACTGGTTACCATGCTACATAGTGATAACTACTTTGTTACATTGGAGAATATACCATACACTTCTCTCCGTGTAGGAAAACGATCTTATGATTTCGGGGTCCGCCTGGATAGCGATAATCACGATCCGATAGACCAAGACTTTCCGTATACAACGTATAACCAACCGAAGAGAGTGAACATCACGATACTGTTGAGTGATGAGCACAATATTTTTAATTTCCCGCTAAGAAAATTGCAAATTTTCAAAAATTCGGGAAGTTATTGGTTTCAGTTCGATTTGTGAAAATCAAAATTCCAACAGATGTCGACGTTTTGAGGTTCTAGGAAGCTATTCTGACTAATTTCACGATGATGTCCGAGTGTATGTATGTATGTATGTACGTACGTACGTATGTAAATATCTGTAACTTTTGAACGGGTGAACCGATTTTGATCTTCAAGGTGTCATTCGACGCAGTTTTTCAATATCTTAAAGCTGAAAAAAATTGAGCTTGATCGGTAGGGCTCGGTCGGAAATATTTCAAAAATAAACTTTATTCAAAAATGTTTTTTTTGGATAACTTTTTACGGGCTCGATGGATTAATTCCAGAATGAACTGGGCTTTGAAGATTTATAAGCCGCGTCGAATACCACCTCAAATATCAAAATCGGTTAATTCTTTCAAGAGAAACCGTTGTCGAAAGAATTAAAAAAAAAAAAATTTTTTAGTATTTTGAAAATTTCTCAAAAACGACTCGATTAATCAATTTCAAAATTTGATCAGTCATAGAACTCAATGAAACGCGTCGATTGTTACCTTAAACGTCTCAATCGGTTTATTCGTTTGAGAGATATCGTTGTAGAAGAAATTGTAAAAAACGTTATTTTTTTAAAACAAAAGCATACAAAAGTATTTTCGAGCTCGAGGAGCTCGAAAATGTATCTACTACAATTTTTCGAGCTCAAGGAGCTCGAAATACGCGGGAAGTTGTGGGGCTGGCCCGCAGGGTCAACCGACAGACCGATTTTTTTTCCGTGTACTCGTGATATTTTCAAGCATAGTAATTATATTGATAACAGACAAATCATTGATCATTTTTATGTAACTCATTCCTAAAAAATACACCGCAAGCTGACTAAAGTCAGACTCATTAAGTTTTATATTAAAATACGAATCAAGTTATGGAGGAAAATATATAAGTTATACGAAATTAAAACCACATTTTCTAATTTTCTTGATAATGTCCAAATTTTCAAGGCTATCAAATTATTAGAAGAAATACTCAAAATATAAAGTTCGAGGTAAAAAATTAAAGCTTATTAATCAAGTTTTGAGATACTTTTTACAGAAATTGTCTATCAGTTATATTTCTAAAGTTATATGAACTCTTATATTGAATAAAAACTGATTTTACCGGAAAATTGTAAAAATTTCAAACAGCCATAACTTCCAAACTAATCGGCCGATTCAGCCCATCTTCGAGCTTGATCAAGATAATCACCTAGAGAATAAATGTAGCGAGTTTCATTCTCAAGAAAATAAAACTGACGGAATTAGATTACAATAGAAAATACATAAGTTATCCAGAATGAAAACGAATTTTTCTAAATTTCTTGATTCTTTCCAAACTTTCAAGAGTATCAAATTATTAGAAGAAATAGTCGAAACAAAAAGTTTAAGGTCACAAATGAAAGCTTATTAAACGAGCTTTAAGAGGCTTCTTACGGTAATTGTCTATGGCTTTTGGTTTAAAAGTTATATGAACTTTAACAGTGAAAAACTAAATTTTTCGAACAATCATGAAAATTTAAAACAGCTATAACCTCTGAGCTAATTGACCGTTTAAGCACATCTTCGAACACGATCAAGATAATCGCTCATTGAATAAGTATGGAAATTTATATTAAGATCCGATGAGAATCGTAGGCGCTATCGTGATGACAAGGCTGGTTATATTACGTGTATAGATATATAAATATATAAATTTTTCAACGAATGCAATTTTTGGACGCTACTCACCAATTATGATAGGTTATGACAAAATTTCGTGAAGAATCGACGGTAGTTGCTTAGAATCACGGCTCCACTCATTTTTTAAAGTTCCAAGTGCTTACACCTTAAAGATCTATAATTAAACTTTTTCCACGTGTTCTGCTACACGGCGGAAAGAATTTTCTGTATGAGTTTATGTCTCTAACACTCGATATCTATCCGAACCTTGTAACTAATGTGCACAAAATTGGTAAAAATAACACAAAATCATGTGGATTTTCAAAAATAAATTTTTCTAATAATAATAAATAATTTTATTTAAAGCCGTAAGATGGACGGTGGTGATAGAAAGGTCTACCTAAGAGTTACAAATAATTTTTGAACTCTTGTAATAGTGAAAATCAACATATTTGTGTTATTTCAATACTTTTAAGGTGTACAACAGCTCACCTAACATTTTGTTACAGGCAGTTTGGACGGTATCCGCATCCCTTTGCTAGTATAGTGTCTGGCTGAAACCTACAACACTGTTTTACGCCGGTCCGTACTAGTAAGAGATGTAGTCTAAGGCAAAAGTGCGTTAACATAGCCTTACTGATGAGTCCGTTAACGTGCTTAGGACGAAACTACACAAATTATGGCAAACAGACATATACCTTGAGTTTTGGTGGTTGACTTAAGAGTCAATACATTGAATGAAAAGAAAAATATGTCAAATAGTGCAGGGTAGCACGGAACTGAAAAACAACAAACAAAATCGCTAAATCAAGCATAATTTATACCTTTGGTATACACTTATACAATACCAACGCTTAATATACTTCCAATTAAGCAATCATATCTTTAATCCGCTGACAAATGCTAGAGAATGGAAAAGGTCTCTTGGCAATTGGGCCATTTTTGGATTTTTGCTTGATAAAAACAGCTGGAGCCGTGAAAGTACACAATTACCGAATCGACCATGAGAACAAATGCAATATTTAGATTTTCAAAAAAATTTACCTAAGAACAATAAAAGGGAAGTTATTGGTTTCGGTTCAATTTTTAAAAATTAAGTTTTCATCAGATGTCGACGTATCAAGTCAAACGAGGTGAAGCACCCTCTATTGGCCACCAAACCAGCAAGTGCCACTGTCCCCACCACCAATACTCCAACTGTTAGCAGTATCAACTATATAAAATTCTGCGTTATATTATACGTTGCAATGCTGTGGTTGCAGGAAACCAATAGGTACCACTGCGAACACGTAGATGAACCCCTTTTGCAAGTATGGGAAGAAGTTGCATCCCTCCACTTTTCAATGAGCAACCTGTCGACCTGGAGTGTCATCTGGGTCGGAAGACGGGGATGAACCCGAAACGCGTGTATGCCAATAGGATTAAGTAACGGCCTCCTGCAAATCGAAGGTGGACTTCGGTCCCGTCACATTAATTAACTGCCAACGTTTTGAAGCCCTAGGAAGCTATTCTGACTATTTTCAGATGGACATCCGTCCACGCGCGCGCGTGCGTGTGTGTATGTGCGTGTGTGTAAACTTTTGTGTCCAATGATATTTTTGCTACAGATCAAACGATTTAAATGTACTTCACGGCAATTAAAAGCCCTCGTCAAGACTTAGAGGTGAATTGATTTTGAAATCGTTTGGTCGAGTAGTTTACAAATTATACGAGATTTGTTCACATAGAAATAATTCCTATGTTATTGGAGGCATTTTCCTATGTTAACATAGGAACAATTTATATATTGACATAGTAAAAATGCCTATGTCAATATTGAGAAAGTACCTCCATACTTTAGCAGAAATACTCATAAATTATTGGTATTTTACCTATTTTCACATATGGATTATTCCTATGCTCACATAGGGATTTTGACTGCATCTATGTAGGAACTTTCCCTATGTGAACATAGAAAAAATAACCATTTTTTTCTCCGTCCAGGAATGAATAGGACTAAAAAAGCTTTTGTAGTATGTTAGGCTCTGATAAATATTCAAAATTGAAAATTTTTACGCCTTCGGAACGACTGAACACGTTTTCTCCCTTAACCAACATTAATAGGTTTTATATAAAAGTTAGCTTTCCATATAAATTAAGCATTAATTAAGTCCTGCGATTTTTCGCTAGTAGAGTTTCTAGGTTCTTACAAATCTTTAAATTTCTACTTGGGAGCCTTGAGACATTTAACGGTTTTCGTCTTTGTATATTCATTACACAAACTATGATATACAATTAGAAATATTGAGTATAACACTGATTCTTCAAGAAATATGAGATACTATGGTATTATAAGAAATTAATAATTTAAATTCAATACATAGAATAATTATGAAATCACAATAAATAAAAACTCACCGTGTCACAAACACAAACATATTATACTCAGTTTCGTTGAACGTAGCTTTGTTGTTATACAAAAATTTTTTTATTTCTTTGACAATAAACTGTGCATCTAAACCACTTTCTGGCCTAGAATTTCTATTTTTACGTTGGCGCATTATAGCATCGGTGTCTAACACGTCTCTTTCCTATAATAAAACATAAGTTAATTTTTAAATAATCATTATCCATTAAATTTATAAAAATATGTAAACGGACAAAGTAAAATAGTAGACCTATAAGTATGCTTGGGAAAATAAATATAGGGTACTTTACTAAAAATATAATATAAATTATTAAATTTGTATCGTAAACTTAAAATGCTATTGAAATAGCGTAACTTGTAGTACTTCGGAAGTTAACTTTCTAGATATATTTCTTTTTGGAGTTTACTCCTTAAGAATCGATTTTCATATATTGCCCCCGGTATGGAAAAAATATGAGGTGTAAAACCTACTCAACGAATGACCTCGTTACGTTTTAGGTGCACAACTTTCACTTTTGAGTGCATAGGGTATCCTACGGGGCAGCGTACAAATGTATCGTGTGTATACAATATATTCGTACCTATATATATATATATATATATAATGAATATACTCTACGGCGTCTGCAAATGATAAATATATATATATAGTACACTAACGCAAAAAATTAAAGGAACAGTAAAATTTTATAAATTTTTTAGTAATTTTTAGAAGGCTGTAACTTTGTGAAAAATAATCGTTTCGAGAAAAAAAAAAAAAAAATTCATAGCTCGAAATCTCTAGTTTCGATGAATTTTCATCGAAATTTCATAAAAAGTCTGGTTATTACGCTAAAATGAGAATTTATTTTTAACATCCTTTAGAAGTAAGTACAAAAAAATGACTTTTTTTGGTTTTTTAGTAAATCAACCACTACCCTCTTTAAATTTTTAAATTGATCTATGGAGCCGTTTTTTGGAGGCGATCGTTCAAAGTTTTGCTAAACAACTAAAGGAACAAGTTTTGTTCCTTCAATTGTGTAATCATAATCAAAATGAAAAAAATAATTTTTTTTTAATTTTCTTTCATTTTTGCATTAGTAACTCAGTGAATGTGAGGGGAAAAAAAAAAAAAAAACGAAAAATTTTCAAAAATCAAAAAAATTGACCTTGTTTTTTGGGGTCAAAAATTTTTTTTTTTAACTTTTTCGAAAATTTTTCGTTTTTTTTTTTTTTCTCTTCCCCTTACATTCACTGAGTTACTAATGCAAAAATGAAAGAAAAGTAGAAAAAATCATTTTTTCATTTTGACTATGATTACATAATTGAAGGAACAAAACTTGTTCCTTTAGTTGTTTAGCAAAACTTTGATCGATTATTTCCAAAAAAGGGTTCGATAGATAAATTTGAAAATTTAAGGGGTCATTAGGGATACATTAAGCTATAAAATTCTCTGGCAACATTAGTCTTTTCGTCGATATTTACAGTGTAGCAGTTGATTTACTAAAAAACCAAAAAAAAGTCATTTTTTTATACTTACTTCTAAAGGATGTTAAAAATTAAAAAAATTGTTTTTTCCAAAAAATGATGAACGGTTCTTGTAGAGAATTTATTCACGTTTTCAACGCCGGCCTCAAATTTACTGTGCAATCATTGGTACCTAAAATATTGATGATCAAAGTCAAAAGGATCATTTTTTGTTTGAAGGCTGATATCCCTGCGACAAATCGTCCTAAGAAGTTAAAAAAAACCAAATTGAAGCTGAATAAATTTGCTGAATGACCTATGCATTGGTTTACTTCACAAAATTTTTCCACGGTCCGTAGGCTCTTTGGAAAAAAGTAAAAATTTAGAAATTTTTTGTCTCGCGGTATTTCTCATGTTAGCGTAATAACCAGACTTTTTAAAAAATTTGGATAAAAATGCACCGAAACTAGAGATTTTAAGCTATAAAATTATTCTTTCAAAATCTCGATACGATTATTTTTCACAAAGTTACAGCCTCCCAATAACTACTAAAAAATTTATAAAATTTTTCTGTTCCTTTAATTTTTTGCGTTAGTGTAGTATTAATCTTTTTCTTAGATTAGTAAACTTTTTTTGTGCCTATTTAGACAGTCGATCTAAGGGAGCAAACTCCAATCGTGCGTCGGAGCTGACCCACACTTTTTTTTTTTATAATTTGAGTATACCAATAAACTACATAAGTAAACTCGGATATATGTTTTTTGTGTTTCACGATAAACTCACACTACTTCGCAGCAGAAGTACGGTAATTTTCCGTAAAATTGCTGTAAACCTGCAGTATTTTACTGAAAACTGAAGTACTGCACTGTTGGAGCTGTAAAAATGCCGTAAATTACGTAAATTGCCGTTTTTTACTCTAATTCGCTGTAAATGACCGTTTTATACTAAAAAATTTGCAGAGTGATTCTGGAGTAAACGCGGTGTGGATGACTTTTTATTTATTCACTCCCTTTTGAAGTAAAGATCACTCCGAAGGGGACTTTCGGAAAATATTAATTATAAAAAAAATATTTATAGTGAGCTTAGGTCTTTGATACTTTGACATTTATATTGAGTACGGAAATAATTGCGAGCTCTCTCATCCTATATTCACGCGAAAAGATTTTTAAAAGTTATAAGCAGCTGATAATCAAACTTTGACAAATATAACTCCACTGAGTCTCAAGCTGCCGTATGACTTGCATCAACCATACTACGAGATAATATTTCATAAGGCACCGAAATATCAAATATTCCTATAAAAACTATGTTACAATAGCTATTTAATAATTTAATATTTTCACTATGTATCGTAGATATAGATATATGAAGTTATTATTTAGTCAGTTACTAAAACATTTCATAAATTAAAAACATAATATTTTAAGTTCAATTGTTAATATCTGATTTAAGTATTTCATCGAATACTTATGTTTTTATTTAACAGATGTTTCCATGAAATCTAAATCTATTAGAGTATTAAAACTCCGGACCAGAGTGAATGTGGATTGAAATAATATCCACGTCACTCCGAAATTACTCTGCTTACTAAAACATCCCTATTCAATCCGCATGCAGAGTAATTTATGTTAAACTCCGGAATTCCGAGTGACAGAGTGAATAGGGATTTTTCATGGGCAGAATGATTTCGACGTGATGCGGAATTTCTACAGTATATTACTGTGAATTGCCGTGAATTGTGGCAAAATGCGGTTAATTACCGTAGTTCGGTTTCACGAGGGAATACAGTAAATATTAAAATATTTTTACAACTCATTTTTGCTCTGTATATTATATAAATATAACTAAATATTAAACGTTCTTGCAAATTCAGGACAAAAAATTTATAGTTCCCATCAGGATCCTTATTTTACTTGGCCTTCATTCATCACCCTAAAGTGAATAGAATTATAAAACGTTTTTTTACTGTTAATGAAATAACTCCAACGATGGTGACTATAATCTTTCGATTAGATAATGCATTAAAGTAATTTTGGATGATTTCCCAGTAATATTTAAGTTGGAATGCATTTGTTTTTTCTCTCCAGTCCATATCGTAATTTTCAACGAAAATTAATAATTTTAGATATATTCGATCTGTAACATCAATTATATCACGTTTCGAAGCTCAAAATTAACATACAATCTAAAAATTTTGAATAGACTAAATTTTATAAAGATTGTTGGAAAACTCACCATTATCATCGTGAGCTGGATTCTTGTAGTAATTAATAGCATCTAAATAAAACTTTTCGTACACCTGAAATGAGAAATATGATTGGTTAATGCAAAGATTAAAGATTATTGGAACAGTTTTGTGATATATTGAGTATTTCTGTAAATAGAAAAAAAACTCAAATGAACAATCATAAAAATTTTTTTTTCATTTTTTCATAAAAAATTTCACAATGATTAAAAATAGGGGAAGCCAAAGTACGACGGACCTCCCTGTAATGAACAAAACTTTTTTTTTTAATATCCGTCATATCTTTATAAATATTATATATTAATCAAGTTTAAAGTGATACGAGATACTCGAGACGCAATGGGCCTTCAAAAAATAATAAAGAAAAATTTTTCTTCATTCTAGATTTACGAGTTTAATGTAATCTACAAAATTCCTCTCTATTAAAAACACTTTTTGGTAAACAAATTTTCGGAAAAGTTTTTTTTTATTTGGACTCCACCAGAAATCAAGTGCTTTTTTTTTAATATTGATTTATCATGAGAGGTTTGTTTAAAGTAATTCACTCGCAAAACGACTCTTTATAGGAATGCGATAAAATTAAAACATGAGGTTAACAAAAATGTCTAATATTTAAAGAAAAAAAAAAAACAAAACGAAATTTTTTTTACTGATTGTAAAACGAGATATTAAAAATCACAAAGTGCAGAATTAACATGCTGGAGGTCTACCAAGCATAAAAAAATTTATAGTTTCCTGAATATCTTGAAAACGGTTCTTACCATTTTTTTTCAAAACTTATCCACTGTTGAATATAAAAATTAGAAATTTTTTGAAATGAACTCCGAATTTCTTGACCGATTTACTTAAAAAATATTGATTTTTAAAATATAAATAATTTTAAAATACTTGATGTGTCGTGGGGTACAGAAATCATAACTTGGCAAAGTTGCTGTCGTCATGCTTAACCCGCGGAAATCCAAATATCAATTAGTTAGGTTATTTCTTGAACATGAAAGTATTTGAGGTTGAAAAATTATTTGAAAATTTTTCAAAATAATTTTTATGAATATGAAACATTTATTCACTCATATTAAACAAGCAAAAAAATTAGTTTTTAATATTAACTTATATTAACGACGGCTTTTCTAATGGCTTTAAAATTCTGAAAAATTAGGATACCGAAAGTAGCAGGCATCCGATGATTTTATTCTTTTTGAAAGCGATTTACTTGTAAGTAGGAATAAAAATTATTAAATTATGCATAAAAATTTATTTTATCTAAAATTTTTGATTGTCAACAATAACAAACTGTATGTATATAAAACTCACACTGTATAAAGATTGCTACGTATACGTTTAGTATATAGAGTATTCAATATTTATATTTGCAGCATTGCCACATTTATTATACTCATTAGTTCGATTGTATTAGTATCCGTATACTTAAAACTAGAATGCATTAAATACACTCTCTCACAAAAATAAAATATTCTGGCATTGAGTATCTCTAACTTTTTGTAGTTACGATGACGCTATACTTTCGGCTACGAATGTCGCGAGTGAATTACCTTAAAATGCGTTAATTGAAGAATGCGACGCTTTCATAGACAAAAAAAATTTCTTAAAGATGTTTAAAAGCTAATATTTTAGAGAAAGGCCATTTGCCACGGAATATATTTTTACTTCCCGCTATGAAAATCAACGACTTTTAAAAAATTTGGGAAATTGTTATTACCCCGATTTTCTAAAATTAAGTTTCCGTCAGATTTCGACGTTTCGAGATCGTAGGAAGCTATTCTGACTATTTTTAGACTGACACTCGAGTGCTTGCATGAGAGTGTGTGGACTCAATGATAATGCAACAAATTAACCGAGGATTAACTGAAAAGTTTGTGAGATTTTATGAAATTCCATAAAGTGTTTTGAAATTTTCTAAAGTCCGAAGAAACTGTATAACTTTTTTATGAAGTTTTGTAAAATTGTAAATAATTTTATAAAATTTGATAAAATTTTTCATAAATATATAAATGCTTATAGAAACACATAAGTTCAAATTCAGAGTATTAAAATAATTGATTTTATTAAAACTTTCAATTTTATTTTATTCGATGAAACTTCACCTAATTTAATGTGAGTTTACAAAATTTTTAGTTCTGAAAAATTTTATAAAATTTAAATTCATTACTAACGATAATCTTTCGTTAATATATAAGGGTAAAAATATAATGATCATGATAAAATGAATGTAAAAAACTAAATAACATTTGTTTCCCGATTATACTAATGATGCTCGACAGTATGCTCCGAAATGCTGTGAAAATTTAATTTAAAAAAAAAAAAATAATTAAGTTTTTGGATTACGTCCTTTTAAAACCAAATCGACATTATATAATTATGTATCTACATATATATAGATCACTTACGTCTGTTTTCTTATCAACTTTTAATGTGCCTGATTCCATTGATAAATAATAAAAAGGAGTCTGTGGATTGATTAGTAAGTGATTGGAATTCGCTTTTGGATCATTAGTTCTTGGAGTTTCGATACCATTTTCATGTTTTTCTACCTCCTATTACAAGTTGTGATTATAATAACATAGAAATTCATTTACGTAACAAGCATTTTTTTTTTAATTCCTATAACTTACCGCGTTTGAAGGAACTAATAGTATGGCACCGATGATCGATAACGTTAATATTAAATTAACAATATAAGCTTTCGTACAAATAAATAGTTAATAAAATTTTTAATCTTCCAGCGTATATCATATAAATAATAAAAAAAAAAAATACTTACTCATTTTTGAAGTTCTACTCAATATTTTTCAGTCTCCACAGTATTATTAGTAGACGTGTCAAACTAATAATGCCACGTCTGTACATCGACTTCGGTATTTATTGAAATGTACATGACATCATTAATTGAGAATTCGTGATAAAAAATACATTTATGTCAAAAGTAATAATGCTGAAGAATTCGTTTGAAAAACAACATTCGTTGTAACTGCGCATATACTTGATAAAACTATTCATTAACAGCTATCAACAAAATAAATCACATTAAAAATAGTTCAATTTTAACTCTGATATACTCGATTTTATAATAAAAATTTACTCGAATACTTTAGAGTCAAATTATCGGCAAAATTGAAGTATTTAATTTGTCAAAAAATTTATTTTTTAATTTTTAAAATTATATTAAATTCATTCAAGCTTTCATTACGGTACTTGACCACTTTATAAACATAAATTTCAAAAATTAGGGTTTTTTGCATTTTCTCAGTCCTTATACATTTTAAAATCATCCCCAAAAACTTTTTTTCAAAATTTCAATTCTAACACAAGGAAATTAGTGAAAGTATGCGCGTAATTCCACACTCTATACTTGGGAGTGAAAATTTTAAACGCGTTTTTCTCGAAACTACTTTTTTAGTAAATTTCTTATAAAACTCTGGCTACTGCATTTGTGCTCATTATGTAATTTTCAAAGAATTTTCCCTCAATGTAAGAAATGATTTTAAACGAAAAAAAAACATTTTTGATATTCTAATGCTTTTGAACATTTCGAATACCCGAAAAAAACCATCATGCACGATCATGCTGGATCATGCATGATTCATTCATGATCGTGCATGATTCAAACATGGCGATGTATGATCCAGGCGTAACTTTGCATGATCATATAAAACTATGGACAATCATGCATGATCATTAGAGTGACCGTTATTTACCAACTTGATTTTTCTTTTCGCAGCGCCCCCAAAATTTTTCGTTTATGACCCAAAAAAAATAATCAGACCCATATAAGCCCTTAATATTCATATTGAACCGTGCCGCAAAGACAATACATTTTTCATTTGAATAGCGTCGGGTTTTGGCGCGTTCGACAATTGATTTTTTTTTCCTCCTAAGCAAGTAAATATGCATAAATGAGAGATACATATTTTTGTAGGAAATTAAACGCTCTAGAAAAAAGGTCTTCTACGATTCTTTGATAAATTTACTGGTTTAAAAGGTATTAAAAGGTGAAGTTAAACTTATAGTAATTTATTTGATTTCTTCACTTTAATCGCAAAACTGTCATTATTCAAAAGAGTTTAAATTGCTTATTGCGGAAAATATGGAATTTCAACTGTGCTATCGAAAAAATAACTGTCAAAAATTCAGATAACTGAATCATAATGTGACTGACGAATTAAGTTCAAAATTTTTTAATTTATTAGGAAAAATTAACAGATTTAATAAACTTTTTGCATACTGATTAACCCTGCCGAGAAAAAATGCTTAGATATGATCATATCTGTTCATGTATGATCATATATGAGCTCAGATATGATCATGTCTGTTTATGTATGACCCTATATGAACGCATATATAATCATGTATGAGCTCATATATGAAGCCATGTATGATCATGTACGGTCATATCTGCACTCAAATAGGGGAAAACTTTTCAGACATGATCATATCTGTTCATGAACATGCATGATCATATCTGCAGCCTTTTACGAGGAAAAATAATCAGGAATGATCATATCTGTTCATGTATGATAATCTATGAGGTCATGTATGATCATGTATGGTCACATCCGCACTCGAATAGGAGGAAAGTGTTCAGACATGATCATATCTGTTCACGTATGATTTTATATGAGCTCATATAAGACTTCATGTATGATCATGCACGAGCATGCCTGATCATATCTGCAGCCTTTTACGAGGAAAAATATAATCAGGTATAATCGTATCTATTCATGTATGATCATATATGACTTAAGTATTTATAATTATACTTCTCTAAGCGCGTTATGGAAAAATGATGAGAGTAAATTTTTACGATGCGTGCGCGCAGGGACGACATGAAAACTAAATAAATGTTGAAGTTGCTGCATACACAACACGTGTTTTACTTTAATACAAGTGCGAATTGTATATGCATATACCATTCACACAGATGTGATTAATAATTATATATACTGAATCGCTGTAGTGATTTGAATTGAACATTTTGATGAATATCATTTACTATTCGTAAATATTAGTAAAAGAAATCGTGCTCATATTCTTTTTCAAGTGCTCTGATATAATTGAGGTTAACTTTCCGTATGAATAATTTATTGATATAAATTATTATATTATTATTTAATATAATTTATACTAAACATTATTATATTATCGATTTTAAATATTTATTATTGATTATTTAATATTTAATGAATAATTCAATAAATTTAATACAAAATTTGTGATAAAAATTACAATCGAATATTGAATCAAAATAATAAATATTCAAAGTTAATAATCTAATAATATAGTTGGATTAGCGAAAGTTTGCGTTTCGGATACTTTCGGTTTTTACCCCCTCCATCTAAATTTAATACCTAAGACATTGTGTCTAGATGGTGGGGGTAAAAACCCGAAGCGCAAACTCTCGCTAATCCAACTATATTTTGTATAAAGTATATAATATATATTTATTATTCTGTGAATTCAATATTTTTTTATAAATGATTAAATATTAAATTTAGAAAATATTAAACATTTTTGGAATGATTAGTTAATAAATTCAATAAAAAAATATCAAATAATAATAAAAATTAAATATTTAATTAAATTAGTAATTTGTAATATTAATTATTAATTTTTAATATTAATTTCTTGACAATAAATTTTATTCATCATGCAACCTAAGATTCTGTTATAGTAGATTTATGACTATTCATGGTACTATTCAATTTCAATTTCAACATAAGTACACGCACCCATATTATACAACATACATTTTAATAATTTTGTATACAAATATTTTTGCAAATATGTGCAAACATTATATTCCCAGATGCATGAGTTTGATTTTTTCAAAAAACACAGTATGAATACTCAGATCTAGCAAGATTCGAAAAAGATCCTGTTGATCATACATGATTATATATGGTCATACATGATCATATACGATCATACATGGTTATATATGATTACGTATGATCATACAGGATCAGATCCGAAAAATGGCCTTGCATGATCATACCTGCTCATGTATGATCATGTATAAACAGGTATGATCATGCAGCAGCATTTTTCGGATCTGATCAGATCTGAGTATTCATACATGATCATATATGATCATATCTGAACGTTTTTTCCCGGGCTTCGTTTTATTGAACATTCTTTGGTAACATTTGGAATTTTTTTTTTTTAAATTTCAAACAGCTAGAGGTAGACAACTTCCTGAATCTGGAACAGTGACTATTCACTGTTTCACAGCTAAAAGTATACCAGGTGGTACACTTACAGCTGTAAAATAGTGTATATACACTATTTTTTAGTGGTTTCTACTCTTTCAGATTTAAAGAAAATGATACTGCGGAGAGAGATGTCCAATCGACTGAAGAATATATTCATACTCTACCTTAAGGACGAAAATAGAAAATAATATGCTATTCAAATCGAAAGTGCTCTCTAAAAATGAATCAGTGAAATTCACTGCGAATCAGTGGATAGTCACTATTTATCCTGCTATAAATACACTACTAATTTTATCAGTGATACACGTATGGCTGGTTTCCAGTGCATATCCACTAATTCACAGTGAATTTCATTAATTCGTTTTTAGAGAGTGAGTACAAAAAACAATTTCCAAATGCCACCAAAGTATATTCAATTAAACAAAGTGTTAATCAGTATTTTAAAAAGTTTACTTAATCTGTTATATTTTTCCCGATAAGTTTCAAGATTCTGAACTTAACTCGTCAGTCACATTATTATTCAGTTATCTGACTTTTTTACAGTAATTTTTTCGATAGAACAGTTAAAATTGAATACTCTTCGCAATAAAAAATTTACATTTATTTAAATAATAATAATTTTGCGATCAAAGTAAAAAAATCAATGACACTACTATAAGTTTAACTTCAACCTGTAAAATATTAATTGTGTTAAAAAAATCACAATTAATACTTTATTTTTCAAATAATTAAAATTACTAGAGCTCGGAAACTATGGACTTTAGCGACTTGACGTATAGCACAATTTTTGAAAGGAACAAAATTTCCTATGAAATTCTCATCAACATTTTTAGTGTACTCTTATTAGTTTACGTTCTGCAAGCCGAAGATGGTCCATTTCATAGGAAAATACCTTCCGCAACGGGCACAAGTGAAACAGCTGGAATTACAACTAAGTAACTACGTTCAGTTTTGAAGAACACCAAATGCCCTACGATTCGCGACCAAAATCGAGTCGATATCATAAAATGCAACTGAGTACTATGAGGTTAAAAAAAAAGTAATTTAAATTACGTGTATTTCAAACGGGAAATCTTTGAAATCAAATAGTAAATACTAAGTATTGGAATTAAGAACTCAAACTTGGCAGGGATTTTTGTTTTAGCATAAAAAACAATATTTTGCTTGATGAACAACGAAAAAAATACTTTCGCCGGAAACGAAGCACCCTACTATGTATATGTGTATATAAATATACATACACATATTATATATATATACAATATACTATAATATATATATATATATATATATATATATATATATATATATATATATATATATATACATACGTATATGATAATATATACATACATATATGAATTTTTCAGCATATGGTATTTTCGAACTCTACTCAACTAGTTATTTATACTAGGTTGTGACAAAATACCTTGAAAAATCGACTATGAGGACAAATACAATAGTGAGATTTAAAAAAAAATCTACCTAAAACAAAAATCATTTTTTTTTTACACACCCTAATAGTCATACGTTTTTATGTATGGCAATATATGCCATCCATGGACTATAAACAGCCATATATGTCTAATAAATTACGGACATGCATGGTCATGTATTGTCATAAATAGCCTTGTATGGCCATATATGCCCATACATGAACGATATACAGCCATATATGTTTAATTAATCACGGACATACATAGCCATATCGTCATATATGGTCATGCATGGACTATATACGGCCATATATGGTCCTGCATAGACTATATACGACCATATATGCTTAATTAATCATGGGCATACATGGGCATATATAGTCATACAAAACCATGTATGGTCATACATGGCCTTGAATGATTCATATATGGCTATGCATGACTGTATTAAAAAAGTTGGTATGCTGATGTATGGCCGTTTATGCTTCATATATGAACCATATACGACCAAGCATGGCCATGTATGATTCAATTTTCACGGATATTTAAATTTTGGATTTAAATTTTCAGCGTAGCCATGATTTCACGAATATATTACTGCCACGAGAAAGAAAAAAATTTGAAATAAAAAATTCAAATTTCAACATTTTTGATATTTTCAAAATTCATGAGCGACCTCCTGAAAATTTTTTATCGAGCTAATTTTTGAAGAGGCTTCTTAAAACATCATTAATCAACAAATTTTCATAAGAGACTTGAAAAAAAAAATAGTCGGTTTTTTCGGGCCACCCTAATAAATATATATATAAGGGATATAACCCGGTTTGTGGACTCAATAGCGTCTACAATTCCAAACGAATTTGAAAGAAACTTAACAAACTTTTTTTTTTGGGTAAATATCTAGGTCTATTTTTTTTTTCTTTTTGGCTACCGTCTCAATAAGGCCACGCGTTACATGAGGCCACCTGCTAGATCTCGATTATGTTCAAAGATCAGAAGTTTTTCATATTGGAAGAAAAAAAAATCGTTTGTTGTCAATATCTCTTCAAATAACTTTTGAATGAACAGCGATCGTTTATTTCTTTTAAATGTATTTGAAAGCTCATGAAGTTAGCCCTGGTTGAAAATACTGATTGAAAAGAATTGAGAAACGGTCACTCCATGCAAACTGTACATCTATATATACAATCAAAAGAATTTAAATTATTGAAAAGAATTCGAATTTCATCATTTTTAATTCTTTTCTATCAATATTTTTAAACAGGAAGCTTCAATGTTTGTTATTTAACTGACCATTTTGATTATTGCTTTCTATAGATTAACGACTAAAAATTTTGGACCATATTACAAAAAAGTTTTTTACAGCTTCAACTCTCAAAATCTTTTGAATGATACGTTGCAGGTTAATTTCGTTAATTGCACCTTGTAGCTAATAAAAAAAGCTTCAAATCATACTCGTATGACTCTATCTGAAAGAACCTTAACTTACATATCGTTCGAGTTAATACTTAAATTTTAATAATTCATTTACATTAATATATTCAAACGTTATATTGTAAAATTTTAAACGTGCTCACTGTCATTAAAACTTTTAGCAGTTCAATAATGAATAGGAGAAGGTGGGACAAAAAGGACCCCTTAAGAAAAAAAGATTCAAATTCTCGGTTTTTTTTTTATGTGTTCTACTTTTTTTTACTCCCTTGCCAAGTATTTGACCTTAATTTGTTCTGTTCATCAAAAAATTAAAAATTAAGATGTGGGGCAAAAGGGGCCCCCCTCAAAAAATTGTTATAATGTGAGTTTTTAAGCTTGATTCACTTTTTTTTCCTTCTGCTGAGTTTTTGGTATTAATTTGTTCCGTCCATTTAAAAAAAAAATTTGTAACGTGGGGCAAAATGGGCCCCCTCAAAAAATTTTTATAATGCGAGTTTTTTAGCTTGTTTCACTTTTTTTTTCTTTCTGCTGAGATTTTGGTGTTAATTTTAATTATTTTTTTTATATAGAATAAATTGTTTTTAAAAAAAAATTATAGTTAGTAATGCTGTTGAACTCGAGACCTAGTTTGCTTCTTATCGTAATTCTTTAATCATTTTTGTTAAAAAAACTTTTCGGAACCCGTTCGGCCCAAAAATATTCGTAGGTTTTCAACGTTTGGGCAGCCCATTTTACCCCACCTCCCGATACTTCTCATGTTATAAATTTTGGGGGAACCATTTAGCCTCAGTGGCCCATTTTACCTCAGTGGTCCATTTTGCCTCAATGTCCCATTTTGTCCCTGTCCTCCACCTCAAACACTATATATAAAAAAATTTAGGGGGCCCATTTTGCCCCCGATTCCCCTATATTACGAGAAATCTACTCGTACTTCAGCTACCGAATGACCTTTTTTTTAAATGGTGGACAGTTAAACTCTGAAACTACTCGGCCGGTTTCAATGATTTTGGCCTTGTTTTGTTCGATGAAATGGTTCGTAGGCCAATTTACCACATTTTGTCAAAAAAAAACTAACTATAACATTTTATTTTTTTTTCGCAGAGAATAGAGAAAAAACGGAGTGATTTTCAACCTTATTTTCAAACATCCGCCATTTTTTATTTCGTTTTATTTTTAGAAAATCGTGGTGAATTCTCACGTAAGGGACTTTTCTTTTGAAGATGCCGTTTTTTTTTCTTTGTTCCAAATTCACCAATCCTGAGATTAACTGGCCGCCGTGGGACACCATTTTATTTGAGACCTTGACTTTGGCGCTTCTTGGATAGTTGTTGAACAATAAAATTTAGAAAAAAAAACTTAAGTATTGTTGTATAAGCTTCAAATAAAAGTAAAAAAAAAAATTATTGTAATAACTTATACAGGGCTTGAAAAAAAAAAGTAATTAAATACGTTGTATTTTTTAGGTTTCTAACGTGGTCAAGTACCTTAGTAACATATTTACAAAATTAGATGAGATTGGATGATAACAAAAAAATTTTAATTTTGTTTACTTTGATGTATTAAAATGAAAAATTATGGTAAAAAAAAAATTTAGTCTTGTTATTGTCATTCTTTATTATCGCATTTGTTACTATATTGTCGAGCGTCAATCAACTGATGCCTGCCGGCGTTTTTTTTTTTTTTTTTTATATTAAAGCGATAAGTAAACGAACGGAAATTTTAAAGTGCATCGCAATGAATGCTATACAAAAATTGGTCGTTATAAACACATTAAATAATAATTATAATTAAATTAATGTACAAAAAACCAAGTCGTATCTTAAACTTGTTAATTGTATTTTTTAATTACGAATCAAATATTTTTTTTATTTTTTCGTGTAAATATCGACCCAATTTCAAATATCTGTATGATGATTTCTGTTACGTCCAGCTTAGACGCTGAACTTTTTATATTAAATTTTTTTATTAAAATTACGTGGCGACCAAATTTTATTTTTCTTTAATAACTCTAGAGCGATAAGACATTTTAGTTGTAAAAAATATTTTAAGATTAGTGAACTTGTTTGCTCTGACGCACGTAAAAAAGTACTAGAGCAAACAATCAAATGCATTTTTAATGACCCCTCAGGTCACTATAGGAAAAAGGCCCAAGTTTATTCTTTTTAGAAAGCAATAAACAAATTATCAACGGAGACGTATTTGAAATATTTAAAAAGGAAAAAAAATGAAATTTTAACAGTGACTCATTTTTGAATAAATAAAATAAACGAAAATACCTAATCTTATAAGCCCTTACATTTTTGAGTGCACTTTCAACGAGACATCTCGGGATCATAGAACAAATAGACAAAATTGTTTTTAAATGACGAAATAGTCATTAAGGGAATTTAATATAAAAAAAATTACTATTCAAAATAATTTTTAACTAACAAAATATCTGGTAAAAGATCGTATAAATAATTAAAGTAATTAATTAAACTCAAATAGATAAAACACTAAGAATAAATATAAATATAAATTCAAATTCAAATAGCCAAAAATTATAAGAATAAATATAAAACTTTTAAACTAATTAATAAAATTCAAATACATAAAATTTTAGGAATAAATACAAAATTTTATATAAATGATTAAATAAATTACTAAAATTTAAAGAAGTAAAGACTATAAAATAGATACGAAATTTTACATGAATAAATAAAACAATTAATAGAATTTACATAAAAAAAGATTCATGCGAATAAATATAGAATTTTATATAAATAAAGAAGTAAATTTATGAAATTAAAATTAGTAAAATTCATATAAATAAATAAAAGTAAAATTATCAAAAGGAAAATTTATAAAATAAGATATAAATTTCTATTATTATAAATAAATTAAAATATGCGTAAAATATTGTGCATGTAGGTGTATGTGAGGATACGCACACACATAGGCCTGCATCGGGGTGTGCCCTTTACCACTTCCCTAGCGGAAAATCCTAGGGAAAGGGAAAGGACCCAAGGAACTGTGTTCCGATTGGACACAGTTTTCCCCCAAACAATACACCAATTAGGACCTGACGAAAATTATAAAAAGTGTTGACACACATCAATCACTCTCAATCTCGCAGTTTTTACGGCAGTGTCTCAATTTCTCAGTTAAGTCACAGTTCTCAGTCCTGGATCAGTAAGGATGAGAAAATTCAAGTACAAGTGTTCTCACACTTACACTAGTTCCGTACTAGTATTTACTTGCAAGTGTTCTCACACTTTGTTTTCTATTTAAACGTACAAGTGTTCTCACACTTCATATTTTGATTTAATGGTACAAGTGTTCTCACACTTTATTTTATTATTTATATTGTTAGTGTTTAATAGTAACGAAACAAATTGTAACCGCGAATAATTTAGTAAACTCAGTGTAAACCAAAAGTATACTCCAGTCTTCACAACTTCAGGTATTGTAATCTTTAAGTTTATGTTAAGCCAAAATATAGAAACATTTCCAACACGTGGAAATATTTTAAAAATGTATTGTATTCAAAATTCTATAGTCCTCTCTAGTATTCAAAACGAATTTTATCACAACCATTTTATTGTAAATTAGAGTCGGCTGACTAGCCACCTAATGTTTTAAATATTAAATTCATTGTATTCACATCATCAAAATTGTAAATCGTATAATATATAGTAGTTTAATTCGTATATTCAACATCTTCATTTCAAACAAACCTTCCAGATAATAACTCAGTGTGATCCCGGTCTATTGGTCGAAAGACTAGGGCCGAAAATAAAAATAATAATAATTTGTCCAAATATCACAGTACAAGCTACTTTTTGGACATAACAATTTCCTTCCACACTAAAACGAGTTCTATGTGCATAAAAAATTAGATTGGGCAAAGATTCTAGAGGATCAAAGACATACATTTTCGGTGCTTATATCAACCATCCCGAGTAAATCCTGGCTAATGAAGATGAGTTTAGAGCCAGTGACTAGCTCAGCGTTACTGGCTAGAAGATTTAGCTAAGAACGAGCTCACCGTTAGCTAATTTTTAACTTTTCGCTAAGAAAATCGAGGATTTTCGAAAATTTCGGGAAATTATTGTTTTCACCCCGATTTTCGAAAATCGAGTTTCCATCAGATGTCGACGTTTTGATGTCCTAGGAAGCTATTCTGACTATTTTCGGAATGATGTCCGAGTGTGTGTATGTGTGTGTGTATGTGTGTGTGTATGTATGTAAACTCTTTGTAACTTTTGAACTAATAGCCGTTTTGGATGTTTAAGGCGGCGATTGAAAGAGCATGTTGGCCATGAACTTTCCTGAAAATTTCAGATCATTTGATCAAATAGACTCCAAAATATCTGCGAATTACGAGAAAAAAAAAAAATTTTTTTTTTTCAGTTTTTTATTTAATTCTCAGAAACGACTCATACGATCGATTTCAAAATCTAATTAGCTCTAGTACTTAAAAAAACGCGTCGATTGCCACCTTAAACATCAAAATTGGATAATTCGTTCGAGAGTTATCGCGGGAGAAAGAAATGGTGAAAAACGGTTTTTTCTAAATATTCTCGAAACGACTGACGCGATCGATTTCAAATTTGAATCAGCTCTAAAATTCAATAAAACGCGCCGATTGCCACCTCAAACGTCAGAATCGATCTATTAGTTCGAAAGATATCGGCGTTGAAAAATTAAAAAAATAACATTTTATGTTATTTTTCCCGGATGAATCATAATATAACCTACTAAAATGTGTCTGAAGTCATACCAACTCATTCTTTATAAGGTTACTTTCGATACATTATGTCATTGAACTTGGTTTTTAGTTTAAATCATAGTACCAACAATGAAATCGACAAAACGTAGTTTTCAATATTTTTCTCGGATATTTCATATTTGATTGTTTCTCACATGAGTCAAAACTCATTTAAACCTTGATTTGAACCCCTGGCATTGATTTCTGCCTGAATACACTTATTTTATTGAAAATAATCAGGGATTAAATTTTAAAAACCGCTTCATTAACAATTCTTGATTCTTATATAAATTTCCAAACTTCAGCATAACAGGCAACTTGTTAGAGCTTGAGAAGATCGTAAAAAAACAATCGCATGTGATAGCATTTTCGAGCTCGAAGAGCTCGAAAATATATCTACACTAATATTTACGAGCTTTTTGAGGTCGAAAACAGCGGGAAGTTTTGGGGCTGGCCCGCAGGGCCAACCGACGCCCAGATTTTTTTTTTCAAGAATATTTTTAGCTCACTGATATCTCGTGAGTTAACAATTTTATTATTCACAGATGGTGCTAAATCTTGACTCGCCATTGCCTCACAGCTGACTCAAAATAATTGATTATAGACGGCACTGTTTTCAAGTATCAAAAAATTTGGAAAATCCAAAAGTGCACGACTCATAATCCTCATTTATTATGAAATAATAAAATAATAATAAAAAAAATGGTTGGAAGCACGAATAAATTTAAATTATATCCAATTTTCTTCACATTAAAATTTGTTTTTTTAACTTCCCGCTTAGAAAATTGCAAATTTTCGAAAATTCGGGAAGTTATAGGTTTCAGTCCGATTTGTGAAAATCGAAATTCCAACACATGTCAACGCTTTGAGGTTCTAGGAAGCTACTCTGACGAATTTCACGATGATGTCCGAGTGTATGTAAATATCTGTAACTTTTGAACGCATGAACCGATTTTGATCTACAAGGTGCCATTCGACGCAGTTTTTTAATATCTTGAAGCTGAGAAAAAAAATTGAGCTTGATTGGTAGGGCTCGTTCGGAGATATTCCAAAAATAAACTTTTTTAAAAAATGATTTCTTTGCATAACTTTCTATGTTCTTGATGAATTTTTTTTTTTTTTTTCCTCTTGCTGGGTTTTGTGCCCAGCTGGCCTTTGATAACTCGTACAGCCAATGTTTGTGGAATGGTTGCTGTTTTGTTCAGCGAGTATATTTTCCCGCCGTTGATTTGAATTAACTTTTTTTTTTTTTTTTTTTTATTAATATTGTTGTTGTTATTATTATTATTATTTTCCTATTTTTATTTATTCATTTCTTTTTACTTCTATGTAGTCGGATGTACCTCGTCGTCGACTATGTGTGTGAGGTTGACTATTGATTTAATTTCTATTGCGAAATTGGTAATGATATTTAATATTTTTTCGTCCTCTGAAAATGCCAGGTTTTTGATGTCATAGGGTGGTTGGATTTTCTCCTGTTCTAATAGACTGTATAGATTCACAGTTTCTGTTTTAGTGAGTTCACAATTGAAATAAATGTGGTTCAAGTCTTGGATTTCATAACCGCATTCACAGGCTGGGCTGTCCTTAATTCGAATCCGATGTAAACATTCGTTGGTGCAAATGTGTCCTGCTCTTATGCGGTTAATGAAAGTGATGGTTATTCTTTTCAATTTTGTTTTTTCGAACCATGCTTTTTTTGATCTGATACTTTGGTCTTCTTTATATTTCCGATAAGTATGTCCTGATATTTTGAAAAGATCTTCGCTTATTTCCCTGTTCATGTTCAAAAACCTGTTTTCCATGGATCTGATGTATATTTCGGTGTTGGGTTGTAGGTCGATTGGAATTCCATCTTGTCTTGCTTCATTCGCCAACCTGTCCGCTCTCTCGTTTCCCTGAATACCAAGATGGCTCGGGCACCACCATAGTTCGGTATCTCTTCCGGCGGATTTCAGCCTGCTAATTAAGGATCTTATTTCCAGAATAATTATATTGGATTTTCCAGATAGGCCAATGTTGTCCAGGGCTGTTAATGTACTTGCCGAGTCTGTGCATATCAGGATTTTTTTGATATTTGAGTATTTTATTTCTTTTAGTGTTTGGAGTATTGCCATAGCCTCGCCTTCTGCGATACTGAAGCTGGCACTCATTTTGAATTTTTTTTCGAGCTTTAGGCTCCTGCAAGTAAATGCTAGTCCCATGTGTATGTCGTTTGTAGTTTTTGAAGCATCAGTGTAAAAAACAGTCCAGTCGGGTTTTTGGTTGTGGATTTCCAATTCGAAGTCATCAGCTTTTGCTTCTTTGTTTTTTATTTTCCTTCCTATAACAAAGTTTTGTTGTATGCGGTCAAGTTGAGGTTTAAGAGGGATTTCATAACAAGGGAGATTTTCATGTCTGTGTATATGTGATATATTTTGCTCTTCTTCTATCCAAACTGAATGGAGAAATGATATTCCTGTTTTTGTCATTTTTTTCTGTCTTCTTAGTGATTCGGCTTCTTTCAATTTGATGTTCATTGGGTGTGATTTTGTGGCAAATATTCTGGCTAAGAATCTGCTGGTAAGAATTTTTGCTCGGATTTCTGTTGATGTTTGATTTGATAGGTCCCTAAGAACTACTGCTGGCGTCGCTGGATAACAACCTAAGACTACTCTGAGAGCTGAGTTTTGCCCTCTCTCTATTTCCTTCTTTAAGGTTGAGCATGCTGCCTGAGAGCAGAAACATGCCCAGTCTGCTCTTGCTCTTGTAAGTCCTTTATACACTTGTAGTAGGGTGGTTGGATGGGCTCCCCAGGCTGTTCTGGTCAGTGCCTTTATGACGTCGACGCTCCTGTTGATGTTTCTTCTTACTTCGTTTACAAATGGTTTCCATTTTAATTTCGTGTCGAGTATAACTCCTAAGAACCTTGCTGAGTCAGATCTACTTATCATGTCGTTGTTAATTCTTATTTGTAGTCCCCCTTGTAGTCTTTTTTTTCTGCTTAGTATCATGAATTTGGTTTTGGAAGTTGATATTTTCAAGTTGAGTTTCTCCAGCCAAGGTTGAAGGTAGGTGAGCCCGTTTTCTAAGTTTTGTATGCATTCTTGTTCGCTATCTCCTAATGTGTATAGACCTGCGTCGTCTGCATACATACCCACTTTGCATTTTTGTCCAACGTGCTTGTTTATTTCTCGAACATAGGTGTTAAATATTATAGGGCTTGACACTCTTCCTTGAGCTGCGCCTTTGTCTATGGTTCTTGTGCCTAGTAACCTACCATTTCGGTAGAAATTGACGGTTCTTTTTTCGGCTAGTCTTGCAATTAGTTTTATTATCCTCTTCTGGAGTCTGAGATTGCCTAGCATGTCAATCAGGACTTGAGGATTCATATTGTCATAAGCTCCCTCGAAGTCCAACAGCAGGAGGCCAACCAGTTTTTTTTTTTGCAAATGCATTATATGCTTCTGTTGTTATCATCGCAATGTTATCTTGGCAAGACTTGCCTCTCCTGAAACCGAATTGTGAGTTTGGAATTAGTAACTCTGATTCAATGAAATATTCCATTCGATTTAGGAAAGCCCTTTCGAACACTTTTAGTGTGCATGAAGCTAGGGTAATCGGTCTTAGGGCTCTGCTGTTAGGCTTGGGTATGAGGCATATGTCGTCTATAAGCCATTCTTTTGGTATTTCTCCTGTCTCCAGAATTCTGTTAAAGATATGTGTCAGAAGTTTTATTGCTTCTGGCGGGAGATTTTTGATAACTTCGTTAGATATTTTGTCTGCCCCCGACGCTGACTTTGTCTTGAGATGTTTTATGATAAAATTGATTTCGTCTTGCTTAAATGGCAGCCAAATACCTTGGATTGTATTCGTACCAGCTGTTTGTGGGATAGAGATCGGGCGGTATAGACTTGTATCTTGAGGAGCTAATTTATTTATAGCTTTTTCCTCTTCTTCTTTGTCCTCCTCTGATATTTTGTCCCATGACTTCTTTGACTTACCGTCGTAGCTTCTAATTATATTCCACACCTGTTTAATAGGCATTTTAGGGTTTAATGATTCAGCGAACTTTTTCCCTTCTCTGGATTTTATTTGTTTTAATTTTCCACTGGATTCATTCATAACTTTTTTTAATTCTGTCCAGTTCTGTTCACTTTGGTCTTGTTTGTATTGTTTGAGCGTTTTTTTCCTTGTTTCTATTATTTCGTCGCATTCTTTGTTCCACCATATTTTGTTCTTAGTGGATTTTTTCCTCTGTGTAGGCTTATCTTGTGCTCCTCCAATTTCTTTAGCACCGTTGTTTCGCAGTTCGTTTCTGATTGTGTCACAAAGTTTGGTATATGTCGTGAGATGGTCGCTTGAGTGGTAGTGCTCCTCTTTTATGACTCCTGTCATTTTTTCCCGGAATTTATCCCAATCAACTTTGCTTGTCAGGATTTGTGGTCTTGTTTGATTTGTTCGTTCTGTAGCGTTGGACATGGTGATCTGAATTACTACGTGGTCGCTGTTAAGAGTTTCGTCCGTAGTGTTCCAGGTAAAGTCAGCTTGTGTGTTCTGTTTAACTATTGTAAGGTCTAGCGTGTTATTGCCGTGGTTATGGTTTATGTAGGTGTGGTTGCCGTTATTAAGTACGTGAAGGTCTAGATCTTCTATTGCTTCTGCTAGGTTTATGCCGGATTCTGACGTTTTCGTGCTGCCCCAACGTTCGTTGTGGGCATTGAGATCTCCACCGATGATGATGGGGTCATCTCTGCTGATGATTAGTAATTCTTCCAGTAGAGATTTCCAGGATGCTAGGCTTCTTTTGTGGTTTGGTGGATTGTAAATGCTTACTGCTAGTAAGTTTTTGTTTTGTAGTGTAACTTTGGTTGCTATGACTTCGAAGTGTTCTTCGACGAAAATAGGAGTGTCCAGAGTGATTTCTTCAAATAATAGTCCCTTCTTGAGGGCTATTGCTACTCCTCCTCCTACTCTGTCTTCTCTGTCCTTTCTAGTAAGGTTCATTTTTGCTATGCCGTAATTTATGTCTTCTGTGAGCCATGTTTCAGATAGCAATAGAATATCGTTACTTGAACTAATGTTAGGAATCATATGCGATTTGTTCCTTAAGCCGCGACAGTTCCATTGTGCTATATTCAATGTTGAATTGTTTTGAGCCATTTTATTGTGTATTAATGGAGATGGAGATATTCTCCTTATTGTTAATAGTTTCGTTTTGATTAATGTCATTGGCTTGTATAATTTGATTGTTGATGTGTCTTGTATTTTGCAGTGGTTCTTGGGTATTATTGATTGTGTTTGTTATAGCTTCTAACGGATTGTTAATTTGGGGTTGTTGTTTGTATTGGACTGCGACTAGATTTGTCTCTCTTACTCCACTCTGTGTCAGCACAAAAATTGGACTTGTATGGGTCGTTAGTTGATCCGTCTCTTCATCCTCCATGATGGAGTTGTGTTCAGACGATGTAGTCGAGATTTGATCTGGATCGAGTGGAGCTGGGTCGTATTGTTGTGTAGTTGGAATATAATCATTCTCCGTTTTTCTTATTTTCCTTCGTGATTGATGTAATTTTTTGACTGTATTATTCCCTTTCGGTTTTAGACGGTCGTGGTTCTTACCTGACGCATAACTTGTCATTGGTTGTTGTGTTGAGATGCTTGACCAGTCCGGTTGCATCCACGCGCCTAGTGTGTGATTAATTGGGAATATCCAATTGTCTTCACTTTTTGGTTCTTTTTTTAGCCACAATGTCGCTTCATCTAAGGTGTGGATACCTTGTAGTTTTATTAGTTTTTGTGCCTCCTTTTTGCTTATGTTGAGGTACGAACTTATTTTTATTGTGATCATGCTGTTGGTTTTAACTCTGCAGCCTCTATCTGTGGCTTTGTGCTGGTCCTTACAGTTCGCGCACTGTGTTCTAGTGTTATTGCAATCCTTTTCTTCGTGGTTTTCTGCACAAATAGCGCATCTCTTTTTGCCACGACACTGCTTTTCTAGATGACCTATTCTTTGGCACTTACGGCATTGCTTTAGCCTTGGTTCAAAAGGTTGAATTTTGATGACCGTTTTAAATATTTTTATTTGAGTAGGGAGTCTTTCACCTTCAAAGACGAACTTCACAGTCTCCGTTGGGACTCTCTCGTGTTTTTTGTCTTTTTGATTTGAGGGTTTTGTAAACCTGTCCATGCGAATTACTTTAATTGCTTGATGGTCCCAGCTTAGGCCTTCCCTGATTTGCTCTTCTGTGAGAGAGGCTTTGATCCCTCTGCCTACTCCAATTCTAGTTGTTTTGAAGTCTGGGATATAAGCTTGCCATTCTTGTGGGAGCCATTGTTTTTGGTTGTTTATCAAGTTATTGGCTTCTAGTGCGTTGTTATATGTCACTTGTATCAGATTTGCCCCTTTCCTATCAATTCTCTTGATAGAGGCATCTTTATTTCTTAGTGTTTCGCCAACATCCATAGGGTGGAGGTTTCCAATGTTTTTTGGAGTTGATTTACCACCTTGATTTCTGTGTGTTATAAAGACAATGTAGGGCGCTTTACTAAAATTGCTGTACCGATTGTTGGTTTGTGGTACGTCACTTTGCTCTGAGTCTGTTAGGGGGCACTGCGTGTCTTCTCTTTTGCGCTTTGTTGCGTCTCGAGAAACTGATGTTGATTCTCCCCCCTCTGGGTTTCCTAGGTTAGGTTTTTCCTTGGTCATTTTATTTATTAAATAAATAAATTATCGACTCTGCGTAGTTAGTTATTGTTTTTATAAAATATAAAGATTTTATATTTAACAGATAAAAAGCACTTTTTTAGTTATAAACTTTAGTTTTATTTGCTGTATCTCAATAATTTCACTTGCTCAATTTAAACGCGTGTAGTACGTTCGACGTCTTCCAGGCGAATCCTTCTTGATGAATTGATTCCAAAATGAACTGGACTTTGAAGCTTCATAAGCCGTGTCGAATGCCACCTCAAACATCATAATCGGTTAATTCTTTCAAGAGAAACCGTTGTCGAAAGAATTAAAAAACAAAAATTTTTTTTAGTATTTTGAAAATTTCTCAAAAACGACTCGATAAATCAATTTCAAAATCTGATCAGTTGTAGAATTCCATAAAACGCGTCGATTGCCGCCTTGAACGTCTCAATCGGTTTATTCCTTGGAGAGATATCGTTTGAGAAAAAAAGGTAAAAAATGTTTTCTTTCGAAAACAACCCGTGAAAAAATTTTCTGATCAAGCCTTATATGACCTGATATGGCCATATCAAAAAATTTGCTATATTCATATCCGACCTGATATGATCTGATATGCCCATGTATAAATTTTAATATATTCTGATATAGTCTGATATAAAAATTGGCCATATCAAGCCATATCAACTTGATATGTCCATATCAACTTGATATGTCGATATCAGATTTGATATGTCTTGATCTGACTTGATATGCTTGTATATAATTTTTTTCTATGTCCTGATATAACCTGATATAACTTGATAAGCGTATGTATATTTTAATATGCTTGTGAACAAAAATCTTGATCAAGTTTCATATGACTTAACATGCCCTGATATGGGCACATAAATTAGTTTTATCGAGTTTCCTGTACACATACGTTTGGTAAAATAATTTAGAAATGACCAAATAACGTAACATTGTTCGGAAAAACCGATTCCATAATGATTCATAAAGTCTTATGAAGTCGGTTAAATATTTTAATTTATCACATTTATAAATAGTATAAAGTATACAAACTTTGTTGAAAAATTTTCCCAATAAACTAACGAGACCAATTTTGAAATATCTGAGAGAATTTCGAATTTTTGTAATGAATTTAAATACAAAAAACTGATATTCTAAATTGAAAAAAGTATAATTAGCCGGAGAAAAATTTTGTCTCGAAACCTACCAATTTTCATTATGCTGCCGAACAAACTTGAAACGAAAAGGGAAGCATCCAAAAAATTATTATGCTCATACGAAAAATTATTATGCTGTATCACAATACTTACTACGCGCGAGGAACTTATCGATGAGATGTAATTACAATTACTTTCATACATTTTAATAATTATGATGCGGCATAGTAATTTTTCGTACGAGCATAATAATCTTTCGTATGAGCATAATGACTTTTTGCATGCTTCACTTCCTGTTTCAAGTTTGGTCGACAGCATAATAGAAATTGGTAGGTTTTGAGCCAACATTTTTCTCAATGTAAGTTTAAAAATCTTTAACTTTTTTTTTTTTTCTTTTACCAAAAGAAGTAGTTCTTGCCCCGTTACTGGTGGGTATACCGTTAATGGTCCCGTTACTCTATAAACAATAACAATTGAATAAAATACAAGTAACCAAATCAATCATTTATCTGATGTCTTTAATTTTCTTAGTTTTATTTTTATCCAAATAGATATAATCAACCTTACATTTCAAGTTTGTGATTTGGCAAAGTGGTTAATAGATCAGACTTTAATTCAGAAGTACTCGGGTTCGAACCCATGACCTGACTGGATTTTTTTTTTTTTTTTTTTTTTTTTCATGACAATTATTGCATATACAACTTTACAAAGTTATACACAATTTTATAAAATCTTCTATAGATTTAGTTCCCGAGATAACAATGTTAATCTCACTATATATAGTTTGATATGTCCATGTCAAAACATATCAAATCTTATCTGTACATACATATATTGTCTGATATGGCCTATTTCCATATCAGGCCTGATATGAACCGCCCAAATCAGGCCATATCAGAAAATTTTTTCACGGGAAAGGCATACACAAGTATTTTCAAGCTCGAAGAGCCTGAAAATGTATCTACAATTTTTCGAGCCCAAGGAGATTGAAATAAGCGGGAAGTTTTGGGGCTGGCCCACAGGGTCAACCGAAAGACCGATTTTTTTTTTTTAATTATATTAGTGTTTTTATTATAATTATAAGAAAACTTAATTAAAATACTTCGATTAATAACGAAAAAAAATATATAAATAAAAAAAAAAAAAAAAAAAGAATTGAATTGAAAAAATTCCGGCTTACCAATCAGCAATAATACAAAAAAAAAACAGCTGTACTAGGACGGTAATGTGCAAGCGCCCCTGGTGGAATAAATGTACGTATAATGTATAGATATATCACCATCCATGTTAATTGTTGGGTTCCTCACAGGGGTTTATTGTAAAATTCAACTTAATACAAAAAGCGTTGTTGAGTCGATACAAGAACAGCAGTTCTATCTTCTAAGACCTTTTACCTTCTACTGACTTATTATTGTCGTATACTGAGTTTTAAAGGCTCTAAATTATCCCTTTGGAAGGGGTAAATCGGAGTAACTTCGTTATGAAAAAAAGGTGAAACTACTATTTAGAAAGTCTAGGTAAACGTTAGAGTTAGAGAGTTTTCCTCGTACTCAAGGGTAGTCCGGCGAGTGAAATCTAGCTTTCTAAAAGTGAAATCTCCTTAAAAATACTTTAAAATTAACCAAAGGGTTGAGTCATCCAACACCTCCTCTTTTTAGTATAAAGACAGAGTCTGCAATACTCTTGATAGGTTTGTGTGAATTTCTTTTTTTTTATATATGTATATATATGTTTATATCTATAGATCTGAGTCTTGTATCAACCTTACAATGAAATAAATATTTACAGAATTTAATATACATATGAATAATTGCGTCGTAACTGCAAATTCGATATTTAATATTAACAATCATTGATTATATTTTTAAACATTATGGATGAGATTCAAATATTCTTGGTTGTGTTATGTCCGGATTTAATTAATTAATAATAATTAATTATTGGAAATGGTCGCGTGGGCCTCAAGTGGGAGGCACCGGTCAAACAGGGTGATTTTCCTAGAGGATTAGCTCTAGGTTTTATTTTTATTGTGAGAACTCGAACGATAAACCCCGCAGGGGCCTCTCTGTGTACTCGATGCAGAATTTGGATTTTATACGTTAGAGAAATTGATAATTTCACCTACCTTTCGTTGTTCGCTGCTTACTTGCAAGTTGGTCTTTACGATCTCTGGACTGCAACTCTCGTGAACGGCTTCTGTTGGTCTCTGGTTGAAAGATGATTTGGTCCAGGAAAAAGGGATGTGGTTCTTAATATTAGAAATAATCTAATATGCCGGTTTCCCCAATGATAGATGTTTATTGAAATATTTCCCTATGGGCTCGCCGTACTCAGCTCACAAGATGTTAAATTGTTCTTATCACTAAGGTTCTTTCTTTAAACTTAAATCTCTTGGATTTACACTTAACTATTACTTAAACTTATGGTTTTACACTTTGGATTTATTGAGTCTTTAGCTCATTTGAGTTCGGTCTGAATCTCCGACTCCAGCAATTCACTCGGACGAGAATCGCTATTTACACACTTAACAATTATTATAAAAATCACTTCCCATGAAGTGATTTTTGGAATAGGAAAATATAATTTCGAAAAGACAATTTTGAATTGAAATTTTAACGGTAACAAGCAACTTGCCACGCCTCCTCGAGTGCAATATCGAGACGATCTTCCCGTGGGATTTTATAGTATACTTGACTGTTTAGATTTTATGAATGAAAATGAACTAATCGGTTTAAGAGAAATAGAAAATAGAAAAAGGGGTTGCCTAAACGTAACACGGTTTAGAACTCACGCGGGCCAGCAAGGAAGATACATTAACTTCTCAAGCGTCATAGGCTGCCGCACCTTGGTGTTCGTTGTTTTTATCACCTCGGTTCGCGGTTCGGGAGGGAATAATTTAGAATATATAATTGGGTGAGTCTAAAATACAATCAAGTGTAATTCCCTGATTGGAGGAAACGTTGACGACGTGCAACGAGGTGTTGGCCGAAGTTGCTATCCCTAAAATTGTTAACGCTGCACTTTACAGCGAGCGCGGCAAAGAGGCCCCTTTAATATATACGGCAAGCCGGATATAACAGTTGCTGTAAAAATGTTAGTTAAAATATTTTCTAAATTATAAGTTTAAAGATTAATTATTGTCATTATTGCACTACTATAAATCGTAATAAATGAAGGAGATTATTTAGAATTTGAATTACGTGAAATATTGATTAATTAATTGTTCTTTTAATCTATTCCACAAAAGTTTCACAATGGGGTAGTACTTCTTCTGGTCCGCACTGAAGGTTGCTGGTTGATCACTGGCGTCTTGGTTGGTGAAGTTTCTTCGTCTTCTTCGCGAATCCCAACAGCAGTCAGAGGCAGATGAGTCTTTTCTTTGTCCTTGTAGACTACAATGTCGTTTGTAGATTGTCTATATTCCTTGCGGAGGTCAGAGTCAAAATTGCAGTTGACAAAGTTTTCTATCACTGGTGGAACAATTTCTCCATTGCGTGGACTTCTAGTAAGACAGCAAAGGCGTTGGAGCCAGTATAAGCATCCGCACCAACGGCAGAAATTATACAAAACTATTAGAAGTACGATTGCAGATACTCCACTTAGAATAGATGTATACCAATGGGAATGAGTGACAGTAAATAGTTCATTGAGCCGTTTAGAGATAATCTTGTTAAAGTCTTCTAATTTTTTATCAGCGTACTTGAAATTGTTGAAGTCGATGTTAGTGAGGTGAATCGGTTTTAAATCGGGTGATATTAGATCGTTTGATTCGGCAGCAGAAGCGCAGCAATCATGCTCGATGATATTTGGAGAAGGTATATAGCAAGTAGCGTTTTTATTAGCGTATTCCAATGGCTCAAGTAGGAAAAGATTAGTGTAACCCTTACAATTGTTCTGGAGCTTGATGATTCCAGTCTGATGAAGGACAATGTCTTCCATATGTTGATTTTGACAGACCACAGTTAAGGTTGATGGTTTTTGAAGCACGTAGAGCCAACGGTTACGATTGATGTATGCCCATGTTTCGATAGATGCTTTGATAGTTCTTGTTTCACAATCCTCAGGGATGCGGTCCGTGTGTGGTGATAGAAGTGAGATTTCACAGGTGTCTGGATTAGCAGTCCTTATAGTGTGTACGTTGTGACAAAGGTAGTTTCCACTAGTGTCCTCCAAACAGTTCAACAACTCTTGCAAAAAGGTGAACTGGGACTTAGATTGGGGAATCAATAGGTAAGGAGCTTTAGGGAGAATAGAAGAAAATACTGATGTATTTTTGTGTTGCATAGGAAGAGGGATTAATTGATAGAGTTCGTACAGTAATTTTTTGACAGTTGGGACATTTAAAGCAAAAATAATTAATTCTCCGTGTACTAAGACATCTACCGTAATTAATTTATAAATTATAGGAATATTGATTTGTATTGGTTCGATAAATAAGTCGTTATCGCCTTTGTATCTGGCCAGTTCAGTCAGTAATGTTTTTGGACTAATTAAAAAGAGTGAAATTGTGTTTCGATTTCCTAAGCTGATAACTTCGACAGCTTGAATATATTTCTTAGTGACTTTATTTGCTAAAAGTGACAAAGCAGTAATGTGTTCAATCATTAAGGTTTCGAACTGTAATTGTTTGAGATAGTCATTAGTTTCAATTTCAAATTCCCGAATTTGTTTTAAACTATCATTCATTGTTTTCTCCTGTGTTTTGAGAGCTGTGAGAGAATAGTTGAAATTTCTGATTGTACTAGAGATGATCTGGATCTGAGACTTTAAAAGAGTTTGAGTTTGTTTGTTATCGTTTAATAATACATTGATACTATCGCTATAATACTGTGCATCATCTGAATCGAGTGTACCAAAAAGCCAATTTAATGCATGTGATACTCCGTAAATAAGACCACGAGATTATCTACGTGTCTGTTTGAATATTAATTCTCTAATGATTTCGTCATTATGGTTAATTTCGTCGAGATCGGTATGAATCATTTTGAGGGTTTTTTCGCAGTGTACCGTTATATAGACGTGTTTAGTTCGGGTTAAAATGCCTTTGGCACAGAGACCTTCGGTTAGCGCTAAATTATTTGAAATTATTGCACGAGCTTCCACGAGATATGATATATTGAGATGAGCTAACAGAGTGAACTTGGAGTTGGATATTTTTACTGGGCCTTTGTTGTTAAAGAATATTCCACTTGATTGGGTCAGAATATTATTTTGGAAATGAGAACTAAGGGTAAGATGTGGAAGGAGAAGGATCAGCAAGAGTGTTAGATTCATCTGAAAAATATCGTTTTAGTAAGTTTGCGTGATATCTTGTAGTTTTCTTATTATTAATTCTAACTTCAACTGTTTGATTTGGAAATACTTTTGTGACTTGATATGGTCCTTTGAAATTTTTTGATAGTTTCTTAGCTAAGCCTTGTTTAGTTTGCTTCTGATAAATCAATACTAAGTCACCAACTTTGAAAGTTTCAGGATTAGCATTACGATCATAGTATTCCTTACTTTTATTTTTTGCAATTATCATGTGTTCCCTAGCGATTTTGAATGATTGATTTAGTCTGTGTTGAAGTAATCTAATGTAGTCGTCATACGTGTAATGGAACTTAGGTTCTTGGGTTATAGAGGAAGGCAAGTAAGCTTTTCTACCGAAAAGAAGTTCGTATGGTGTGTAATTAGCAGATTTGTGTATCGAAGTGTTATAACTAAACATTGCAAAGGGTAAATACTTGTCCCAGTTAGTTTGATCCGATTTAATATAATGTTTTAAATAATCTTTGAAGGTTAAATGACTTCGTTCTAATCCACTATTGGTTTCAGGATGATAAGGAGTCGTCGAGATATGTTTCGTTTTAAATAGAGAGCTCAATTCTTTTATGAGTTTAGACATGAAATCGGTACCTTGGTCAGTAAGGAATGTTTTAGGTATACCGAAACTTGTAAATATTAGGACTAAGGTCTCAGCTACGGTTCGAGCTTCATGATTTGGAATAGCAAATGCGAAAGAGAATTTCGTAAAGTCGTCTCGACCCGTCATAATGAATCTGCTACCTGATTCTGTCAAAGGTAAGGATCCTACAATGTCTATAGCAATCCTTTTAAAAGGATTGTCGAAGGTTGTAGTTATTTCCATAGGCTGTTTAGTCGGTTTAAAATTTGTTTTATTTATTTGACAGGAATGGCATGTTTTTATATATTTTCGAATATCAGTCTTCATATTAGACCAATAATATTTTTCTTTAATTTTTCTGTAGATTTTATTGAATCCTGAATGACCGGATAATTTACTATCATGATTTTCTTGATGGATTTGTTTTATTTCATCCTAAGTTTTTGGAGTTATTCTACTGATGTTAAACAATTTTATATTATTTTTAGGGAATAGAAATTTAAGCATTACATTTAATTGACTTGATTTTATGTTTTTATCCTTATATGGAGGAATTAAAATAAAGGATTCAGATTTTACCGTGTTCTTCAAAGCTTTCAGAATATCAAATATGTGTCTGTATTCAAGTTTTTCATGATGTAAGTTCTTTGGAAAGAGTAGGTAGAAAGTTTGAGTATTGTTTTGTAATTTAATAAGTCCATTGAGGGTATGATTCGTATCTGATAGATCGAAATTTTCTTGAATATAATTAGAGTACTGGTTACTTTCGTCTAAGTCATGTAACCAGAGTAGAACAATAGGGTCACGAATTTTGTCTATTGGTCGATTTTCAAATTCATACTCTATTACGTCATTGTTGGTGTAGTGAAGCTTTATAAAGTCGTTGTAAGTGTTGTTACTAGGCGTTGCCATATTAACAGTGTGTTTCGTTTTGTTCTCCGTTGAATTCTTTATGATTCGTGATAATCCGTCCGCATTAGAATTTACGCGTCCAGGTTTGTACTTTATTTGGTATTCATACTCGTTTAATGATAATCGCCAACGGACTAATCTTGAAGAAGGATTTTTGCAATTAAATAGCCACTGGAGTGGTCTATGATCTGTGTAAATTGTGAATAGACGACCGTATAAATAGGGTCTAAAATGTTCTACTGATTTTACGATAGCTAATAATTCTTTTTCTGTAGTCGAGTAGTTTTATTCGGCAGAGTTTAAGGTTCGAGAATAATAAGCTACAGGTAGATCTTTTCCGTCTATTATTTGAGAAAGTACACTTCCGATACCGATATTGGAAGCGTCACAAGTTAAGGTTAAAGGTAAATTGAAATTAGGATATTGAAGTATAGGATAACTTATTAGTTTACTTTTTAATGTCTCGAAAGCTTGTTGTTGCTGATCAGTCCAAATAAAAGGTACATCTTTTTGTAAGAAAATTGTTAAGGGTTTTGCAATGGAAGAAAAATTTTCAATGAACTTCCTATAGTAGCCGACCATACCTAAAAATACTTTTATATCTTTTGGAGTTTTAGGACGCTGCATTCTTTGGATTACTTCGATTTTACTTGGGTCAGGTTTCAAACCTTCCCGGGTAATTAAATGACCTAGGTAAAGACCAGCTGGTTTTAGAGATTCGCATTTATCTGGTTGGAGTTTGAGATTATGTTCTCTTAATCGATCGAATACATTTTTAAGTCTTTCATTATGTTCTTCTAAGGATGATCCGTAAATAACTATATCGTCCATATATACAAAACATTGTTTACTTGTTAGGCCTGAGAGTACAGTTCTCATAAGGCGTTGAAATGTCGCGGGTGCATTCTTTAATCCAAATGGCATATGCTCCTATTCAAAATGTCCTTCAGGAGTTGTGAACGCGGTTTTCGCGGCATCTTTAGGATTCATTTTTATCTGATGGAAGCCACTAACAAGATCTAGTGTTGTAAAATATAGATAATGTCCTAGTTGATCTAATATATCTTCTATATTCGGGATAGGATAAGCGTCACCTACTGTAACTTCGTTTAGTTATCTATAGTCTATAACGATTCGCCATTTCTTTGTACCTGATGCGTCCAGTTTTTTCGGAACTACCCATAAGGGACTGGACCAAGGACTTGTAGAAGGTTTTATTATTCCCTGTTTTAACATTCTTTCTATTTGTCTGTTAACTTCTTCTTTGTGAACTTGTGGGTATCTGTACGTTTTAGAGTGAATTGGTCGTTCGTTAGTTGTATCGATGGAATGAGTCGTTGTTTCAGTAGCAGTGAGTATGTCGTCAGGTAAATGGAAAATGTCATCGTACCGTGTACAGACGTCTAGTATTTTTTGTCTTTCTTCAGAATTTAAATGGTCTAACCTTAAGTTAGATTTTAAGGTTTCTTTTCTTATTTTATTCCTGCTAAAGTCTATACGGGACAAAAAAATTTGAGTTTGGTCAGGTAAAGGAAAAACAGGTATACTAGGTGTTGGCATTTGAATATATCTAGTGCTAGTATTCACAACTGTAATTAGGGCTTGGTCCTCGGGTCAAATATTAACAATAGCATTTGGTATTAGAATAGAGTCAATTTCCTGGGCTTCGATTATACCCTCGGAAAGATTGTCAGGATTTTTAACGTTAATTTTTATTATGGTTTCACATCTGGGGCTCAAGTTGATCAAATTATTATATTGTGGAGTATTTATGAAGATTGGAACTTGGAATGGCAATGAGTCAATAGAGATGGAAGATTTACCGTAATCGATTTTTCCATTTTGACACCGAAAGAAGTCTTGACCTAATAGACCATCGAATGGGATATTTGTATCTCCGTCAATTACCTGAGCTTCTAGAATAAATTGGTGCTTATGAGCTTCGAGAAGAACCTCGGTTTTTCCAAGTGTGTGGAGAGGAGCATTTGGAGTGATTCCGTTCAGAATAGTATTCTTATGATTTATGATTATAGGATTTTTGAGACTTTGTTCCTTAATCAGTGAAATAGAAGCTCCTGTATCGATTAAAAATTTTAAAACTCGATCGTATGATTTTGCGTTTGAAGATTCGAATAAGACATAGGATAAGTCATTAGTGTCAAGTAGCATATTAGATGGTTTGATTGGTTTACATTGGTTTGTTTTATCATTGGACTTGAAAGATTTTGAGTTGGAATTAGAATTAGAGTTATCATGAGTATTAGAATGAGCAGAATTCGGTGGTTTTGTGGACCTGGGATTTTTTTGGTATGATTTTTCTTTGAGTTTAAGAAACTTGGATTTTGATTTCAGTGGTTTTTCAGGAATTTAAATTAATTTGTCACTTGAATTTATAGTGCTGGATCTAGAATCAGTATGTTTTTTAATAGTTTGCTCACTTGAAATTGCATTTGGATTTGAGAATATAGTAAGTTTTTCGAGCAATTGATTAGAGATATGATTTGAATTAGATGATGGATCATTTGAATTGGAATTAGTAGATTTTAGACTCGGGAACGTAACGAATTCCTCAAGTGATTGATTGAAATCGCCGTATGAATTAGAAATTTTTGACCTAGAATTAGAGGGAGTTATACATGAATCAGAGTAAGGAGTGTGAAGTAGTATGCTGGATCTAGAAAAATCTTGAAGTGCTTGATCACTTGAATTAGAATTAGAATTATGATAATGCGAGTTAAGGAAATTGGAATGAGCACTCTGCAGATTTAGATTTGAATTAGAAGAAGTAGACCCGAATTGATTTGGGTTTTCAGAGTTTGAATTATAATTGGTTGCGTTGCCATGATGTGGAAATTGGAAATTGACGTTTTTTGTAGTGTTTGATCTAGTATTAGAGTTAGAATGAGGATGATTACGATTATGCTGATTTTGATTTCTCGAGTTGGAATATGAATTAGAAGGGTTCACTCTTAGATTTCAATTGAAACGACCATTAGAATTGTTTCTTATATTATTATTATACTGCCTTTTACGACAGTTTTCGATTAAATGCCCGACATTTTTACAATATTTGCAGATTTTCTGCTGGTGTTGAACAAAGTGGTTTATAGAATGAGTATTTTGATTGGAATTAGAATTTTGTTTCTGGGATTTGTAACATTCATCTGTTGAATGGTTTCTTTTATGACAGATCTCGCATTTCCTATCGGGTTGGTTCGTATACTCTAGGCGCAGAGCTTTTTCTTTTGTAAGACCGGCGGTAAATGCTTCGTTTATGGTTTTGAATTCGCGATATCTAAGCATCTGTGATATTCTAGGATGGCTGTGATAAATAAATTTATTTAGTGTCATGTCGATTACCATTGATACTCGACCGGCTTGAGTACCATCAGATGCATCAGATGTGTCAGATGCATATATTACAGCGAGAATTCGAGAACAGAGATCTTCTAGTCTTTGGAAAAACTGAGATAGATTCTCCTTTTTTATATTTTATTGAGTATTATTAAGTTCTTCAAGTAACTGGTCTAGTGATTTTTTATCTTGATATAAATTTAGTAATAGATCAGAAATTTCCTCCCAGCTAGTAAGATTACAATGAATATCTATTTGATCGCGAGCTTTCCCGCTTATACGACTTTTAACAAATAATAATAGAGCTTTCTTTTGTGATTCTTTAGCTATTTCAAAAACTGAGTCAACTTGTTTAATAAAACTACGTATTTTGAATCTGTCACCGTCAAATTTTTCAGGAATAAGTTTAATAAGAAAGTCAAGCGAAACATCGAGGGCTTGAGTCTCAACCGGTTCTGGGTCTTTGTCTTCGGTATTCTCCGTTTTATTAGTTTGTGTCATTTTGGTATATATATATTTTTTGAGTTTGAGGGGAAAATAGAATTTGCAAGAGATTATCGAATGAGCAGAGCAAAAAGTTTCGACTTACGTTTGCTTAACTGATGCTGGAGTTGCTAGGACCAGAAGTTCGATCAGCTGTATTGAAGATGAATATGTCACGTTGATGGTGCTGGTTTGCTAGTCCAGGAATTCACTTGTCACCGTGATGTGTCCTCTGATTGTGAATTCTTCGCTTGATACTGATTAAAATCGTCCGTTTTCTTCTAGGATGCACTTCTACAGTTACATGCGTTCACTAGTTAAAAACGTTGAGCGAATCCCGATCCTCGTCACCAAAATTATGCTGGGTTCCTCACAGAGGTTTATTGTAAAATTCAACTTAATACAAAAAGCGTTGTTGAGTCGATACAAGAACAGCAGTTCTATTTTCTAAGACCTTTTACCTTTTACTGACTTATTATTGTCGTATACTGAGTTTTAAAGGGTCTAAATTATCCCTTTGGAAAGGATAAATCGGAGTAACTTCTTTACGAAAAAAAGGTGAAACTACTATTTAGAAAGTCTAGGTAAACGTTAGAGTTAGAGAGTTTTCCTCGTACTCAAGGGTAGTCCGGCGGGTGAAATCTAGCTTTCTAAAAGTGAAATCTCCTTAAAAATACTTTAAAATTAACCAAAGGGTTGAGTCATCCAACATAATTTTACATAGATATATATACGTACAGTTATTAGACTGGGCCAAAAAAATTGACTATTTTTTTTTTTTCTTAGCTATATCGAAAATATTTTTCAGAATGACAAAAAAAAAAATTTCATAAAAGTTTGAGCCCTTAATATTAATTTTAAGAGGTCTATCATAGCTATTTTCGATTTTAATTCATAATTTGATGTTTTACGTCAGAACTGCTAAAACATGGGGGTAAAAAAAATTAATTTCCACTTATTCTTATGTAAAATTAAATTCCCTACAAAAAAGGTGTGATTGAAAATTTTCGTCAGACAAGCCGTTTCCGATCAATTAAGCTTAATAAATAGCTACAATTTTTCGATTTAACATCTTTATTTTTGAATTTTGTAACTGACGAATCAATAAATATCTAAAAAAGACCATGGCATAATTTTGAAGGAAAATTAATGCTCTACAAAAAAGGTCTCTTAACATTTTTTGCTAAATTCACTCCTTCGAAAGTTATTCAGGTTATTAAAATCGTTTTGACTCAACTTCAACCTTAAATAACTTGTAAAGAAGTGAATTTAGCGAAAAATGTTAAGAGACCTTTTTTGTAGAGCATTAAATTTCCTTCAAAATTGGCCATGGTCTTCTTTAGATATTTATTGATTCGTCAGTTACAAAATTCAAAAATAAAGATGTTAAATCGAAAAATTGTAGCTATTTATTAAGCTTAATTGATCGGAAACGGCTTGTCTGACGAAAATTTTCAATCACACCTTTTTTGTAGGGAATTTAATTTTACATAAAAATAAGTGGAAATTAAATTTTTTTACCCCTGTTATGTCCAATTAATTTTTTTTATTAATTTATTTTATTTCATAAATAAATTCATGAAACTTCTCGTTACAAAAGCACGCGAAAACGCAGCGTCAGTTTTACCACCATTTATGCGTATAAAAGTAGAGCGACGATTCTTGCAATAACGATTGACGAATAAATAAAAACTTGTCGTCATTTTCTACCAATTACAACAATTTAATTACTCCCATTAAACATCAATCAAAAGTTTTTAAATAGCCTGAGCACCATAGCTCAGGGCCTTAGTTGTTGATCAAATTTTCAGATCTCGTCCTACGGTCCGTGTAGTACGGTTTCGTGGTTGTTGATCAGATCTGTTGGTTTATTTAACTGAATTTATTTAAACAAAAACTAATCTTTTATAGATATTATTTTATTTCTCTTATATTTATATTAATTTATAATAAAATTTGATCTTAAGTTTAAGAGTATGTTTAAAAGAAAAACACATAAAATAAATACTAAGAATGACGAATGCATGGGTGATATTGTTTATTCTTTAGGTATATGTAAGTGGACCTATGCGGTCAAATAAATGGTGTTAGTCACTAAAATGTTGGTTGAAATTAGTTAGTCTGAAAGCATACGTCTTATGAGTAAGATATTTTTTCCGATTGCGATTAAATAAAGTTAAAGTAATTATTGAGAAAACTGAGAATAAATTATTTCCATAGCCTTATTTCCAATAAGATCTTTAAATTTCGAGTCCTACGGTCCGCGTAAACGGCGTCGATAGCCCGTAATCTTATTGCAAAAATCTGTCCTAGAGAAAGCAATGAGTAACCGTCCTTAATAAAAGGTACTAGGCCGATAGTCATATCGTGTAGCGGTATTATTTTATTAACAGCGGTTTATCTTATATTTAGATCCAGTTAAGTTGTAAATTGATAAAGGTAGTAGGCCGATATTTTCATATCGTGTAGCGCTATTGTTTTGTTATTTACAATTATTATAAAAATCAGTCCGGCTCGATCGAATAGTGACACAAAAAGTAAGTGTAAATATTTTTCGATCTCGGGTCGAGATAATCTGCGCATAAGAAGCCATAAGGCTAAATAAGGACGCATATATTCAAAAATTAATTAAATATAATAATCATCAAATTAAATGGTTTTGCATCTTCAAAAGTGAAATCCATTGTAACAATTATAGTGTGTAAGTGCTGTAATTAAGAAGTTGAATAAAAAGACAAAAGATCATAATCTTAACTGAGTGAGTTCATTCGAAAATAGTATATAAGACTCTATCCTACTACCCCAGCCGCGTTCATTCAACCAAGTCCATCAGGAGGAGGCCGAATGAGCTGCAAAGTTCTGGAGGGATACTGCCTGCCTTGCTAGAAGAACAGACTCATCTCAAGGTAAGTGAGAGATAACTTTAAATTCCTTTTCTCTCTTCTGATCGATTAATAAATGCAACGTAACCAAGCTCGAAGGCGTTTGGGTCCACATTTTTCGAAAAACTTACATTAAATAATAAATATAGGAAGTTAAAATCTTCCTTGTATTCTCTATTGTTGTCCGCAACCTCTATATCGCTCGTTAAATTTTTCTATCGCTACCAAAGGGAGAAATCCCGGATAATTAAATTAAATCAAAGCGGCGGACATAACACCCCCATGTTTGAGCAGTTCTGACGTAAAACATCAAATTATGAATTAAAATTGAAAATAGCGATGATAGACCTCTTAATATTAATATTAAGGGCTCAAACTTTCATGAAATTTTTTTTTTGTCATTCTGAAAAATATTTCCGATATAGCTAAGAAAAAAAAAATAATCAATTTTTATGGCCCAGTCTAATAGTTATACAGCCTCTTTATTCTTTTATTAATTGTAATTAAATGACACTCAGTCATGTAGCCATTTTCAATAGGAGACCTACAAATCTTTCAAAGAATTTATTAAAAAAAAATTTGATTCAATTACTGGATTTTTTCGCAAATTATCGTGTATACGGGTTTTTAGACTTGACGGACAGGAAATTTTTTAAACTATTTTGATGTTTTTTCCGTTTTTATCGAACTAAATAAATTTTTGAAAATTATGGAACTAATCTCCATTGAAATATCTTTAAAATAGTATGCAACATATCTTTATTCCGTGAACTAACAAAGGTATAATAATTGAAATAGTTGCCGAAGTGAGGTGAAAAAAATTTTTCGATCGTAAAGCACACTCTGATGCTTCGCATCATGAGTCGTGCAATAGCTTACTATAAGCTGATAGCTGGCCATCTATTATTTACAGATAGTGCTATACGAGAGTGAAATCCTAACTCGTCATTACTCCATAGATGGCTCAGAATAATGATTTAGAGATGGCGTCGTTTTTAAGTCAAAAGACGATTCACTACAAGCTGATAGCTGGCTATTATCTATTACTTACAGATGGAATTTTATTGAAACGAAATGCTGGACCATCGTTACCTCACAACTCGCTTAAAATAATTATTTATAAATAGTGCAGTTATGGATTCAAAAGATGACTCACTGTAAACTCATAGCTGACCACTATCTATTAATTACGGATGGTGCTATATAAAAACAATTTGCTAACTCGTTATCGATTCTTAACCAGATAATAATAATTTTTGTTTAATGCATCCAATTTATAATCAGTTTAATAAGCATCAACTATATAAAAACAATATAGCAACTTAACCTCAAATAAGTCTAGACGGTGCAACAGAAAAATATAATTGTAACTCAGTAGTATCTCATGGGTGTTCAATAAAAATTAGTTACAGACAGAGCTGTAAAAAAAATTAGTTTTAATTATTATCTCAGTTATCTTGTCGCTAATAGCTACAGATGACGCTACATAAAAATATAACTACCCTGATTCAGAAATCTAATTTGGAATGATTCAATCCATGCTACAGTGCATACCTATATATAGTCAATTTTGCCAACTTTGAATTGTTTTGGATCGTGTTTGAATTATTCCAAATTAGATTTCTGAATCAGGGTATAACTTATCAGCATCTCATGGTTAACCAGTTAACATTAGTTACAGATGGAGCTGTTTAAAAAATAAATTTCACCTCACCAATATCTTATAGTTGTCTACTCACTATCAGTTACAAATAACACTACATCAAATATATATGGATCATCGAATAGTAGCCAACTCCTACCAGCTGTAGCAGTCCAGTGGATATTACGCAAGACTCATAATCTCATGGATCCAGGTTCAACTCCCATCGCCGCCTAACTGAACATCACGGTTAATTCGATAATAGGCTCATACAAAATGAATCTACATACGAATAGTAAACTGGAAACAGACAAGTAGAGCCAGTGTAAAATAAAAGAATTTTTTTTTTTTTTTTTTTCAAAATTGACGAGTGATCATGAACTCATATTTTTTAGCTAACCACTGGCTATTCTTCATATCTTGTCGTTAGCTCATATTTTTTAGCCAGAGATGAGCTATTTATAATTGCACTCTCACTATCTTATTGTTTTAACCTAGCTATTAGATATAAGTTTGAATCTATCCACTTGCTTGTTCTGATTAGTCAGCCACCGGCAACAAGAGTAAAATGTAAATAGGGCGTAAGGATAATTACAGTATGTCATATCAGCGTCACCTACTAATAATCCTCAATAATTTTTTTTCTGCCTAAAACTTGTGATTCCGAAGGTTTTATTTGTTGAGCCGTTAATGACATCTTCTAAGAGCCATTATCACACTATGGAACTCTCGAATGAAACTAAACAGCGACAAAAAAAAATAGATATTTTTACGAAATTTTCAGGTGTCTTTTGTTCTGGGGTGAAATGAGACACTATATTTATGGTTAGTGACTCATTTTGCGTGTTTGTGGGGGGGGGGGTTAAACCTCTCATATTTTTTTAATGAATGAAACGATTTAGATGGTTTTTGTGGCATTCAGAAGAGTTCTTGGAGAATTGTTTTTTTTTTTTTTTTTTTTTAAAGTAATGTAAAAAACCTAGTACCCGATCACTTCATTTATTTGTATACCTATATTTACTGAATTCTACTAAATATAGATAAATAAATACATGAGTGATCAGGTGCTAGTTCCCTGATTGGGTACTAGGTCTCTTACCTTACATCAAAGTATAATCTTTTAAATAAAAATAGAATGAAAGAGGATCGAATTTGAGAGTTGTTGATGCCTTACTAACTTAAGTAGACTTATTACTGAAACTATAATTTTTTTTGTGACAAATATATTTAGTCTACATACAGTAAACTAAGCTCCATATATTATAATGATTCACATGAATATGATATTTGATTAACGAATTATTGTAATAATTAAAGACTTCCTCTCTTGTACACTGAGATAATGAAATAATATTATCCGGACAAGAATTTCTCGGTTCATAAAATCTGTATAAAATGTTTATTTTATTATTATTAATAATCAATTTCTTGAGAAAAGAGCATCAAATTTATTTTTGATATTATATGAATTCGATATTATATTATGAGTGAACAAAAGAATAGCTTCACTTGAGTTAAATAAAAATTATTTCCATCAATTCTACACGGAAAGAAAATTCTACCAAAATTTACGATGTTAACATCGTAATTTTAACAAACACTTTTAGGATTAAAAATTACTTCAAAAATTACAATTTAACATCGTGAAAAAAAATAAATAAAAATTACGCTTTAAAAACTATATTTATTCGTATATTGAATATTTCTATTTACTTTTTAATAAAATAAATATTATAGTGCTGCCTCTGTTATAATACGATGGAAGCTACAAAAAGTACGATGTTACATCGTAAATTTTAAATAGTAGCTGCATCCTCCGCAAGAGGCGCTCTCGTGACTATTGACTGCTTATGCAAATCGTTTATATGGATCTTAAAAACTTCTCTAAGTGAAAGCCCTTCCGTGGCCGAGTGGTCTAAGGCGTCGGACACTTCAAACTCGAAAGGACTCGGGTTCGAATCCAACTACCGAACGTTAATTATTTTATTCTTTTATTTAAGATTTCTCTTCAAATTTTACGATGTTCACATCGTAATTTATATTGAAGAGCTTAAGACTTGGTATTATTTGTCTGAAGTATTACTTCTTAAATAAAATTTCCAACGCTACATCGTTAAAATTACGATGTTAAAAGTCTAGTCCACCACTACAATAATCAATATGACAAATTACGATGTTAGCATTGTAAATTTAACTAGAATTTTTTTTCCGTGTACGAATTCTCGAGACAAAATTATATATTCTCGAAAATTATCAAGAATATATGTTCTTGTATCAAATAAATATTCTCAGTAAAAGTATTTTTTTTCTCAGTGTATCTTATCAGTTCGATTTATGCGCGAGTAAGTGGTAGAGGTAAAGATATATTTTATTGGTTAAAATATCTACGGTTTCAAAAAAAACTTAAAGCGGTAACAGTCTCTATGTCAATTTCCGCGGTCAGGAGTTACGAGATTATTAAAGTAGTAGGCATTAACTCTATATCAAGTACAGTGAACTTTGTGCATACTAATTTCTCATTTAAAAAGCATAGAAGATAATCACCCATATTAATGGGCAACAAATAAATTATACTCATTTTTGGTTGGAGAAAAATAGACTAAGCAAAAAAGAAGAGAATAATGCAAGAAGTGGAAGAAGCAGATGTCAGAATCAAACACACGGTACTAAAGAATTATCTGTAGATAGATAATATATAATAGGAAGATATGAAATGGTCACCCTGCAAATTTATGGGGCGTTGTCGTGGTCTTGCAAGGTCGTATAACGAAATTTATGAACCGCATCTTTCCGCGCCGCACCGGATGAAGTATATACGATCAGAAAAACGAACGCTTTTTTCACTCAGCACACAGTATTAGGCAATACATAAAACACGAATTGTATGATTAAGTAACATACAGTTTTGCTCATGTGTATTATTTGTTTATTTATTATTTTTAACTTCCCGCTAAGAAAATGAAAAATTTTCGAAATTTCAAGAAATTATTGGTCTTGGTCAGATTTGCGAAAATCGACTTTCTATCAGATCTTGACATTTTGAGGTTCTAGGAAACTACTCTGACTAATTTCAAGACGGTTTCCGAGTGTATGTATGTGTGTGTGTACGCACTTATGTATGTAAATATTCTCTGACTTTTCAGCGACTGAACCGATTTGAATTTTCGAGGTGGTGTTTGAAGCGGCTCATTAATTCCAACAACTGTTGTGAAATTGACCACAATCGGAACGGTAAGTTCGGAGATATTTCAAAAATAAAATTTTTTCAAAATTTTTTTTTTTGGAAAACTTGTAATGTATGAGATGGATTGATTCCAAAATCTTATCAGCTCTAAAACTCTATAAGCTGCATTGAATGTTACTCCAACCATCAATATTGGTTCATCAGTTCAAGAGAAGCCGTTATCGAAAAAATTGCGAAAGTATTTTTTTCTCATAAGATTCATATTGTTGCTCAAGGAGCCCAAAAACAGCGCGGTTTCGGGGCTGGTTCGCAAGGTCAGGCAGTTTTCAGATTTTTAGGTAGATTTCTTAAGAATCTAGTTGTTGTATTTCTCCTCATGGTCAATTTTTCAAGGAATTTTGTCATAACTTACTATAATTGGTTGAGTAGTGTTCAAAAATACCATTTATGAAAAATTTACGTAGGGGTATGTTGAGACAAATCGCTTTTTGCTTTTGCGACTTTAACCAGCAGCCACCAGCATTTACGAGTTCAACCCTGGCTTAGGCTGGACTCTACAAAATTTATAATTTACCTGGACAACGCAAATGGGTTCTCGCAAAAGAAACACCTGCACTCAATCAAACAAACTATAGATAAAACTCTTATTAAACTCCCCTACGGATAATTATCTTATTTTATAGAATAAATTAACTTAAAATTATTAAATCGTCGGATACGGCAGAATACAGGAACAATAATTAAATAAAAAGATAGTTTTATTCCCAATAATAATAATAAGAATTGCTTACAATCGTACGCAATAATTTTCTTATCAGTAACCTAGTTGTTCCTTGTCGACAATGGTTCCAGTACAATTATTTGGGCACGTGGCGCTGTATTAATTTCTTAATTGTAAATATGATATTATCGCGAGTATATCGCCGGTTACGGGTAATAATAATCAACTGAAGCTGAACTTTATTTAGGACAATTAATAAATATAAAATAAAATTATAATCCAAACGAATTGACAGTTATGTTAGATTATATGCAAGTTGATTGCCCGAGTTATGGAGAATCGCAAGTGAATTGCTTGTATTATAATGATAGATAAATTGTACGTCCTTCCTTTACGGTCATTCGCCTAAGGGGCTTCATGTCATGTTACATGTTAGTGATGTGAAGCTGACCGTCAGGTCATTTTTTGACCGTCACGCCATGGTCACAAGACCCTATGCGGATCATTCATAAAATAACGGATCGTCACAATCGTGGCGACATCTTACAAACGCCTTTCTAACTTTTATACAAATTCAAATTTTGAAACCGCCATTTTCTTAAAAATACCATGAGATAAGAATACGGAAAAATAAATTCAGTGATCAATTATACGAGTTTGGTGAAAAAATTTTTATTAATTTGTGCTTAAGTGCGTGTGTTAATTCAAATAAATTCGTTGATGAATTAAATAAGTTTTGTGTATATGTTTTAGAATATAGATTTCAAGTGCGTGTGATGATTTAAATGAATTCAGTAATTAAATAATTAAGTTTTGTGAAAATATTTTTCTTAATCGGTGTCAAAGTGCGCGTTTGAATTTACTCGTGTGATATACTATATATATATATATGGTGACACGCTTCAATATCCGTGGACAAAATAACCACACGACAAAATTTCCGCGGACAAAAAACCTGTAGAAAAAACATCCCTAAAAGAATTCAATCATTTATTATGACTTATTATTACAATCATATGTAATTTCGCATTGAGTATTCGATGAATTAAATAATAAATGTTTCAAAAATATAATTTTAATAACTTTCTTTTACTGTTATTTTAAGTATGAAAAGTTTGATGTGATGAATTCATCCCTTTGTTATGTTATGTCCAAAAAGTAGCTGGTACTGTGATATTTGGACAAATTATTATTATTTTTATTTTCGGCCCTAGTCTTTCGACCAATAGACCGGGATCACACTGAGTTATTATCTGGAAGGTTTGTTTGAAATGAAAGATGTTGAATATACGAATTAAACTACTATATATTATACAATTTACAATTTTGATGATGTGAATACAATGAATTTAATATTTAAAACATTAGGTGGTTAGTCAGCCGACTCTAATTTACAATAAAATGGTTGTGATAAAATTCGTTTTGAATACTAGAGAGGACTATAGAATTTTGAATACAATACATTCTTTTAAATATTTCCGTATGTTGGAAATGTTTGTATATTTTGACTTAATGTTTACAGTACCTGAAGTTTTGGATGCTGGAGTGCACTTCTGGTTTACACTGAGTTTACTATATTATTCGCGGTTACAATTTGTTTCGTTACTATTAAACACTAACAATATAAATAATAGAATAAAGTGTGAGAACACTTGTACCATTAAATCAAAATATGAAGTGTGAGAACACTTGTACTTGAATTTCCTCATCCTTACTGATCCAGGACTGAGAACTGTGACTTAACTGAGAAATTGAGACACTGCCGTAAAAACTGCGAGATTGAGAGTGATTGATGTGTGTCAACACTTTTTATAATTTTCGTCAGGTCCTAATTGGTGTATTGTTTGGGGGAAAACTGTGTCCAATCGGAACACAGTTCCTTGGGTCCTTTCCCTTTCCCTAGGATTTTCCGCTAGGGAAGTGGTAAAGGGCACACCCCGATGCAGGCCTATGTGTGTGCGTATCCACACATACACCCACATGCACAATATTTTACGCATATTTTAATTTATTTATTATAATAGAAATTTATATCTTATTTTATAAATTTTCCTTTTGATAATTTTACTTTTATTTATTTATATGAATTTTACTTATTTAAATTTCATAAATTTACTTCTTTATTTATATAAAATTCTATATTTATTCGCATGAATCTTTTTTATGTAAATTCTATTAATTGTTTTATTTATTCATGTAAAATTTCGTATCTATTTTATAGTCTTTACTTCTTTAAATTTTAGTAATTTATTTAATCATTTATATAAAATTTTGTATTTATTCCTAAAATTTTATGTATTTGAATTTTATTAATTAGGTTAAAAGTTTTATATTTATTCTTACTATTTTTATCTATTTGAGTTTAATTAATTAATTTAATTATTTATACGAACTTTTATCAGATTTTTTTGTTAGTTAAAAATTATTTTGAATAGTAAATTTTTTTTTGTATTAAATTCCCTTAATGACTATTTTGTCATTTAAAAACAATTTTATCTATTTGTTCTATGATCCCGAGATGTCTCGTTGAAAGTGCACTCAAAAATGTAAGGCTTATAAGATTAGGTATTTTCGTTTATTTTATTTATTCAAAAATGAGTCACTGTTAAAATTTCATTTTTTTTTCCTTTTTAAATATTTCTAATACGTCTCCGTTGATAATTTTTTTATTGCTTTCTAAAAAGAATAAACTTGGGCCTTTTCGCTATGGTGACCTGAGGGGTCATTAAAAACGCATTTGATTGTTTGCTCTAGTACTTTTTTACATGCGTCAGAGCAAACAAATTCACTAATCTTAAAATATTTTTACAACTAAAATGTCTTATCGCTCTAGAATTATTAAAGACAAATAAAATCTGGTCGCCACGTATTTTTAACAATGAAAATAAAATTTAATATGATAAAATAAGAATAAAAAGTTCAGCATCTGAGCTGGACGTAACAGTTACGTCAGTTTTCAGGATATTCTGTCCGTAGATATTTTATTGTACATACAAAAAATTCGTGAAAAAAGGGCGCTATCTTTCACATCATTTTATGTGTGGGTATATTTTTGTAACTGCACACATACAAAATTCGTGAAAAAAGAGCGCAATAATTCACACCTATTTATGTATGCATGAATCATATGTATTTTCGCACAAAGTATTTGATGAATTAAAGATAAATTTTAATAAAATATTATTTTTTAAACTTTCTTCTGCTGACATTTTAACTATGAAAATTTTGATCTGATGAATTCATATCTTTGATATGTTCATTATGAGGATATTCTGTTTGTAGCTATTATTTCCGCGGATATTTTGTCGTGTGGTTATTTTGTCGTGTAGTTATTTTGTGTGCGGATATTTTGTCGCGGATATTATGTTGCGGATATGTTGTTACGCAACCATGTATATATATATATATATATATATATATATATATATATATGTATAAATAAGTTTGTGATTAATAAATTAGTGTTGTGAAAATATTTTTATAAATTTCAGAGTTCCCGAGATTCTGAAAGAAGTCTGGCAGAGGGCTCTGAACGATCTTGGTGGTAGCGTTGTTCGAGGGATTCCCGGGATTCTATTAGGGCTGGGAATGTTCTAGGTTCGATTATTAGCTGAATAAATCGAGCAGTAGAACATTAAACATGTAAGATCAAAAATTATTGAATTGATCATAATGAAAGTTTATAAATAAACAACTGACGAATAATAATATGTAACGATGAAATATGTTTAAATATGAAATATAATAAAATTTTAGAGATACTCGTTTTGTTTTCTTTATAATGTGCAGATCATATTTCCAATTTCATTGGGGAAGGAGAGAAGAAGTCCATTCCTAGTCCTTCAAGGAGGAGAGGAAGAAGTTCCTGTTCCCATCCCGTACCTGTTCCCATTCCCATTGAAGATCCATTATCCAAGAGGAGGGTTACAATTTTTAATTTTCTTATTTTGATTCGTTGAATAGGGAAATAGAGTCACGCGCGTCGATTAACTTCTTAGCAGAATATTTTTTTTTTTTAACTTCCCGCTAAGAAAATTGCAAATTTTCAAAAATTCGGGAAGTTATTGGTTTCAGTCCGATTTGTGAAAATCGAAATTCAAACAGATGTCGACGTTTTGAGGTCCTAGAAAGCTATTCTGACTAATTTTACGATGATGTCCGAGTGTATGTATGTATGTATGTACGTACGTACGTACGTACGTATGTAAATATTCTGTAACTTTTGAACGGATGAACCGATTTTGAACTTTAAGGTGTCATTCGACGCGGCTTTTTATTTACTATGAACACTGAAAATTTGAGCTTAATCGGTCGGGTACGTTCGGAGATATTTCAAAAATAAAATTCTTTCAAAACTGTTTTTTTTGAATAACTTTTAATTTGCTGAATGGCTTGATCCCAAAATCTAATCCGCTCTTAAGCTTTGTAAGCCGCGTCGAATGCCGCCTCAAAAATCAAAATCGGTTTATTTGTTCGAGAGAAACCGTTAACGAAAGAATTAAAAAAAAAAAATTTTTTTAGTATTTTGAAAATTTCTCAAAAATGACTCTATAAATCAATTTCAAAATTTGATCAGTTGTAGAACTCAATAAAATGCGTCGATTGCCACCTTGAACGTCTTAATCGGTTCATTCGTTCGAGAGATATCGTTGTAGAAAAAATGGTAAAAAACGTTATTGTTCGAAAATAAACGCATACAAAAGTATTTTCGAGCTCGAAGAGCTCGAAAATGTATCCACAACAATTTTTCGAGGTCAAGGAGCTCGAAATGGGCGGGAAGTTTTGGGGCTGGCCCACAGGGTCAATCGACAGACCGATTTTTTATTTTTTATTATCGTTGCGTCAGCCTACAGGGTTGTTTTTTCTGCTATGGTGTTTTTTTCCCTGTAGGATGATAGAAAGGGTGTGCTGGGACCATAGCGGAATCGAACCAAAAATTGTAAATGATTTTAATTCCAATTAAGTTCGATTCGCCCAACACAATTCTTATTGGGACGATAATTTTTGAGAAGGGGGTAGTGTAACGAATGTGAAACTGATGTTTTAGAATATTTGAATAATTAGAAAACAATTGTTTTCTTTTCTTGTTTTATAGATGCGTAAACTCCATAGTTTCCGAGTTATAGGAGCTTTAATAATTTAAAAAATAAAATAGTAATTGTCATTTTTTTTTTTAAATTATTTTTTTTTAATTATGAAAACTCCTTGAATCTTATGGCTTGAGTTTTAGCGACTTGAGTCATAGGGCTTTTTTGAAGGGAATAAGATTTCCTATAAAATCCCTATGTACATTTTTGCTGTGCATTCATTGGTTTACGTTCTGCATACCAATAAAGGTCAATTTGATACGAAAAATTACTTCCTCAGCGGACATCAGTGAAACAGCTAGAATTTCAGCTAAGTTGCTATGGGCACTTTTGAAGAACACCAAATGCCTTACAATTCGCGACTGAACCCGCGTTGATATCATAAAACGCAGTGGAGTATTAGAAAGTTAAAAAAAAAGTAATTTAATTTACGTGTGTTTTAAATGGGAAATCTTGAAAATCAAATGGAAAGTACTTAGAATTGGAATTAAAAGCTCAAACTTGGCAGGAATTTTTATTTCAGCATAAAAAGACAATATTTTGCTTGATGAGCAACAAAAAAAATACTTTCGCCGAAAACGAAGCACCCTAATACATACATATTTTTATTATTTCATTTAATAAAAATGAGGGTTTAGAACAAGAATTATTAGTATAGTTGCGCAAGATAAAATAACGATCGACTATAAAATGCATATATTTACATGTATCGACTTGAAGATTTTTATTGTTTGAAACTTTAAAATTTATGGTTTAAGTTTTAATTTTTACCATAGTTAGTCAAAAAAATATTTTCCTGCTAATGAAACTATACAATTCAAGATAATAATTTTTACTAGTGGAAATTTCAAAAACTATATGTTTATCCTATACTCTTCATCTTTGACCATAAGTATATTATAACATATCACTCATATATTTTAACCTGTACCTTATAATATACAACAAAATCACATCTTGGCACCGCAGTAACGCTTGAAACAATAAAAAGTATTGATAATTCGAGTTCATTTTTACATTTTTTTTTTCCGTGTAGAAAGTGAAAAATGATTATTGAACCCTTCAGTAATCATTTACGTATGTAGAAATTACAAATAAATATATAATTTTTAAGGCTATGCATCTCTCGAATTAAATATATTGAATAATAATGACAAAAAATATTGTATGTCATGCAGCCGCTCAGTGTCAATTCAGGCAATCTAGATTTTACGATAATCGCCTTACGGTTGTGACACTCTTTTACAAAAACGAGTGTAATAACCGTCAAATTTACTCACGTTATCGTAAATTCGCGCCACAAAGTTTAGGCTAATATCGCAACATCGAGATTGTCGTAGATCGCCGTTTTGCGGCCTAATGATATAAATATCTATTTTATTCGTACTTTATCACAGTATATAAAAAAACAATTGCTCTCAAATGAAACATATATGATTCTATATGTATTATGCATAACTGTATATAAATAATTACTTAGAAATTATATATTATCATTTGAAAACTTTTTCACGCGGGTCATATTGTAACTCTGGTACGTTTTCTATTATTCCCAATATATAAAAGTAAAGATGGATGAAATTGGATCGAAGTGGCAGGAAAATGCGGCAACATGCCAAGTCAAAAGACCGGGATCAAGCAGAAAAGAAAGTAGATAACTTTTTTGGTGAAGGAGACAAGGGTGGACAAGACATGTGTGCAGTGCGTTCTTTACCTCCTCAATTCCCTTTGCCAATTCCTCGATTCTTTTTCAAATCCTTCAGCGATACCTGTCGTCTCCTTCCGATTTTCCCAAGAGGAATATGTTATTAGGCCTTTAGGATTATGTACTTTTTGAAATAGGAAAAAAACCGGATTTGGCGTCAAAGGGCTTCTGAAAAAACTATCGAAAGGAGAGCAAGATAAATAAGTGGAAAAAAGGATAAAAAACGAAACTACAGAAAACTTTTACCATGAGGGTTTGAATTCACGTCCACTTCTAATTTACTTATTTGTTTTTCTTAAAAAGATAAATTTTCTCTTATTGACTTTTCGACGCAAACGCGGATTCCTGCAATAAGATTCACGAAATTTTCGCGGTTTCGTTATTCGCGGTCCGTAGGTCTCAAGATCACGAGATCTGATAGTCAACTAAGGCTCTGAGCCATGGTGCTCAGGCTATTTAAAAACTTTTGATTGATGTTTAATGGGAGTAATTAAATTGTTGTAATTGGTAGAAAATGACGACAAGTTTTTATTTATTCGTCAATTGTTATTGCAAGAATCGTCGCTCTACTTTTATACGCATAAATGGTGGTAAAACCGACGCTGCGTTTTCGCGTGCTTTTGTAACGAGGAGTTTCATGAATTTATTTATGAAATAAAATAAATTAATAAAAAAAAATTAATTTGACATAACAACTTATAGAGGTGATAAGAATAAGAACGGATAGATTATAAACATACAAATTCTGTGATTTATTTGTTTAATGTCTACATACAATTTTTTTATATGGCATATAAAAGACGAGCCATAAAATTAAGTTGAAATAGTTTTGTTGAACAAAAGGCTTTAGCTTGAATAAAAAAGACAAGAATAAGAGATACTTTACCTCAAATGCGAATGTATTCTGTTCATCCTCTGTACAATTCTCAGGGGGATATACCGTCGTTCAAGCTCATCGAACCTTTAATCCTCTTACATGGATAATATTGAAGTACACATACTACATATGGGATATGCTATCACATCACTATTTTTTGCAGATAATGTATTTTAATTTATTTTTTTTAAAACATATGGGAAAACAATTTATGAATAAAATTATCCTGTGTTTACGCAACTAATCAATTTATCTAATTAAGTTTCCTGGTGGATCGAAATTACGGTAAATACCGTAATTTGCGGTTATTAAAAGAATTGCGGTATTTTACGATAAACGTAAAATATTTCCCGGCAATAGTGCCGTATTTCCACCGTAAATTTGCAGTAAGAGAACAGTGATTTACCGTAAAATTGTGGTAAGCCTACAGTATTTTACCGTAAAGTGAAGTATTCCTCTGTAAAAACTCTAAAAATGAAATAGCATACAGTGCTTACGTGGAAATGCTGTCAAGTACCGTAAATTGAGGTGAATAGCCTGTAGAAACGCCGTATTTTATGGTATAATACGACCAAATGTGGTAGCATCGTAATTTGGATCTGCCAGGGTTACATTAAAAGTTCATTGTTGTAGGTACGTGATTGTATATTCGAATTACAGGATCCATTAATAACTTTAGTGTCAATATTATTTTGATAAGCTTGAATTCATAAATATATTGAGAACATCAAAAGTTCAAATAGTCCTTTGTCATCGGCGCGTTGACCCTATGCGGGTCATAGCTATAAACCGGCATCCCGAAGAAATACGGGTAGGGACTTCCTTAATTTTGCGGAGTGAAAGATGGATTTAGGGGTCCTACACTTGACATATTCTCCTTTTTCCTTTTCGTTTCCTATCTTATTCTCTTTTATATTTATTCTCTTTACTAACTCAGCTGGGGACATTGGCCTATATATTTCTAAACGCGCAGGGAACTGCACTACTGGTGACAGCTTTAGCACCAAGCAATCAATAGATAACGGTCCGCAAGCCTCGAAATATCCGGTTCAGCTCCCTTATTTTTCTGCTCTAAAATTCTCATGTTTGCCCATGAAACAAATAACGATATATAGCTTTCACCCTAGTCCCTATTCAGCTAAATTCAGATCAATATATATTTCCGCAGAAATTGACCAACGACGATTTACATTCTATGGATTTCATCTTTTATTAGTTCAATCATCGTTCTCAAATATTATCATCTTAATCATAACACGAAAAATTGAATCACTTAAAAAGGATTAACGGTCGAACCATAAACTATCAAGGGTTTCCCACATTCCTCCATGATTTTTATTGCGATTCGGCTTTCCAGGATGATAAAAATCCAGATTGAAAGTGTTAAAAATGGCAATCAAGGCATTAATACTATACAAAAGGCTTTTATTGCAACATTAATAACTAAAAAATTTTTTTAAGAAAACAACACATTTTCAACAGTTAATTTAATCCAAAATAACGAACCAGATTATCATTTCTTATGCATCGTATCCAGATAGGGATTTTGTCAACAGATCTATCAATCCAGTGCCACCAGAACCCCTAAAGCTGGACAAATTGTTGAATTTTGTAGATTTAACAAGGGGATAATGGTCAAGATGGACGTTAGGATTGTCACCAGTTTTTTTTTTCTTCGAGGCTCCTGTTCTCCTTATCGGCAAGATTATATCTGCGTAAATGTTGGGTGTTTTCGAAACTACTGATACCGATAGGAATGTGTCTTCTCTTAGGATGCAACAACGGTCTCCAAGTACAGTTGATCGTTATTTTTAAGATCTACATACTCGGTAAAAGCTGATAACACTGGGCAATTAAGGCACTGTTCTAAAGTTTACCCCTTAACTATTTTTATTGCTTAGTATTCATTGCCACGAGTTAAGATACAACCCCCTGATGTTTCTTTCCTTCATTTTTTTTATTTCCTATCCTTCATTGACCCTATACTACTAAACACAGCTGCACGGTCTAAAACTAAAGTTTGACCTATGGACTTGGTTATATTGATTTTTTGTCCCTGTTAAAAGACGCACTTCTTTATTATCTTTCATTTTTTTATCTTTTTTTTTCACTCTAGCTTTAGCTTGCATCGCAATACTTTCTTCGAGGCCATCCTTCATCTGGTCTCAAGCAAGTCTCAGCTAAGATTCCAGAGTATCCAGAACAAAGCTTTCGCGAACAAGCTGTCTCCCTTGTTGTCTTACTCGAGCTCACCTATTCAGTTTTTTCGAAACTGAGGGTTAGAAACTGTTTTTATTGGCTATTCTTCAACCGGGATTCTGAACGCCAGATTCCGGAAACTCTTCGTCATTTGATCTCGCCCTTCGGTAGCTTGATGTTACCACTTATGATGCTGTATCAATTGATATGAAATTTATTATTGTTTATACTAACATTTGAAAATGATAAACAAAAAAATTAACTGAAGTGGACACACGGGTGGAGGAAAAAGGTTACACAAAAATTTTAGTGAGAAAATTTTGTCCTAAATTATCAATGATTACTTGAAAATTATTTTAAAGCAATTTAAGATATCTGAAAATTTAGATAAAAATTATTTAAATAATTATTTAAAATCTTCATAAATATTGATAAGAATTGAATATCATTCGTTTAAGAATATTTGAGTATAAACTATGCAGACTGATCAACAGGGTCTTATCACATTTTCCAATTGACGAAACTTTAATAATCTTCCCCACTGATCTTACCCAGTCTCTGTATCAGAAAAAAATTATCTTCAGAATTATAAACTAATTGACGTCGTGTCAGTACCAACACCACAGTAAGTATTTAATAATCTCAAATAACGACAATAAAGAGCACATTTTAGGTCATAACATACTCCTACAAAACATTTACCGACAAAATTGATTTATAAATTAATTTATCATGAGTGAAAGTAGAACGCAATTTAATATCTTAAAACTATTCTGTAGAATCTCCATTCAAGCTAAGATATATAATTGTTCTTTCGCTGTTTTCCAACCTCTTTTGCATAACATTTGAATTTTTTTAATTTTAAGCTAACGACGGAGACAACAAGTGGACCCTTACCTCAGATATTTTCATATTACTTGCAATCGGATCTTACACCCTCTCCTGAACTTGTTTTAACTGCTTTTTTTTCGTGAGCTCTCTTTTATTTTTTTTCATTTATTTCCTCTACTTCAATTATTCACGAGCTTCTACTGGTATAACAGAGTATTTTTCTCTTTTATCTGACCGTATTTCTTTTATTCTTTAAGCTTTTCATTAGTCTTACTGCCATCTGCGAAGATGTACAGTGAAAAGCATCGACATTTCAGTACGTTTGTCATGCAAATTTTCTTCTTTTTTTTTTTCTATCTCTTTAGTCTGTAAATTGATGCAGTCCTTAGTCAAGACTCTCTGTGTGCTAAAATTCATTCGAATCGCAGGAACTTAATGGTTACTCTACTGATTGATTATTAATATTATTATCATTATTATTTGTTTGTTTAAATGCTCAGGGGGTCATCCTCAGTAGGCCGACTCTATTGAAGGCCTCAAGTGAGCACCTTACGTTACAGATGCGATGATCCATCAACAAGATGGTTAGCAAGCACAGCGGGCCAAGTTCCGTTGTCTAAGTAGAGAGAGGGATCCAACAATAACAGTCTTCTGTACCCGTGATGCAAGAAGCTTGAAGAACTCAAAAGTTTATCAATAATAAAGTCTTCGAGCTCCGAGATTGAAAAAAGTGGGAAGTTTTGGCATTGGTCCACACGGTCACCGTTTTTTCAGATTTTTTCTAATAAATTTAAAATCACAGAACCGATTAATTCCAAATATTTTTTAGCATCGATGACTGAAAAACTGGGCTAAATGGTGCTTCAAACTTCTAAATCGGTTGATTAGTTCGTAAAATAACGGCAATAAAAAATTTAAAAAATAGCAATTTACTTAATTTTTTCCCGGATAATACATAATATAATTCATCATATGTTTCAAAACTTATACCAGCCCTTTGCTTCTATATTATTTGACGATTGCTACATAAATTATAGTAATCAGTTCGTTAGTTTAGATAGTATCATTATCGAAAATTTAAAAATATCACTGATTCTGAAATTTTTTTCCGTATATTTTATATTCTTGTTTGCGGGTTAAATTTAAAGTCCACTTCTCTATCTTTATTATTTCTATTAATTTTTGTCCAAAAAATTAAATTTATCGAGAATAAGCGTGAGCAAAACTATAAAAAACGATCTTGATTGATTAATTTCAATTTTTCGAATTCTCCATGATTAACACGGAACGTAACTTTCTTCGAGCTCAAAGAGCTTGAAAAAATATGAGTACTCGAAGGTGGTGTCGATCTTAAAGAGTTTGAACATGTATTTTGCGAATATTTTTTATGCGCTAAGGTTCTACTGTTAAGACAAATGCCTCCCAAAAGTATAATCGAAAATTCTATGTGTCATTAAGGTGACTGGTTCATTCATCCCTACAGCTGATGATAAATTTTTTATCTCAATCATTTATTTTTTTCTGTACTTGGTTTTGTCAGACTCGAATCATTTGATCGCAAGTAACTTTGGTTTTTCTCTGCTCTGGCAAGCCTAATATTACGGAAAAATTACAGTAAATTACTATATATTACAGTACTAGAGTACTATACTGTAACCGATCGTAATTTACCGTCGTCATGACGAAATCCTACTGTAACCCTACCATAGTAATAGAGTAACACCATTGCATCATGACTGTACGATTACAGTAAATTTACAGTAGAACTTCGATAATAATACGATTAATGATTGTGCGATCATCAACAGCGAAATTCTGGTTCTACATCAAAAGTTATACCATTACTCTTAATTACAGTAAATTCAAATGAAAGCTGAAAATAATTTACGTGATCAACTTTAAGACATATCTATTCATGCGAAAAAAAAAATTATGATAAATCCATACTGCATGAATGTAATTTTTATCAGTTTATCTTAAATTTCTTATCCATTTACTTGATCTCCCAGGCAGATGCAAATTACGGTAATTTACCACATTTTACCGCAATCGACTGTAGAATATGGTATTTATCCGGCAAGTTTGCCGAAGCTTATGAAAATTGACTGTAATGTAGGTAATTTACGGTATTGACACTGAATTACGGGAATTTTTACCGCAAGCACCGTTTGTTTTTTTATTGCTACAGTTCTTACAGTGTAATACTTCACTTGATTGTAAAATACTGCAAGTTTGCCTCAATTTTACGGCAAATTAGCATTCTCTTACTGGAAATTTACGGTAAAAGTAGCGTAATTTTTCCAAGTACCGTAATTTACCGTAATTCGGATCCATCAGGGCTTTTTTGGCGGATACAGTAAGTTCGTAATTTACGGTATTTGGAACAACTACCTATGTAGGTAGCTACATCACGGTAAAATACTACAAATCGACTCATTTTACCCCTTTTACGGCAATTTACCGCAAATTAACGCATTTTACCATAATTTACGGCAATTCAACTGGATATCGTAACTTACGGTATTTTACGGCAATTACTACAATTTGGGTCCGCTAGTGTTATAAAACTAAAAATGGCTAAATAGATTTACCGCACCACTAACGTAATTTTACGGTTGAACTACCGTAACATTACCATACTTTTACGGTCGAAATACTGTAATACTACAGCGATTTCCCGGCAGAGCTACCGTAAATTACGGTACATTTACTATAAGTTATAGTAGACATACCGTAATACTACCGTAAACCCACTGTAATATTAGACCCACCAGGGCAAATATAACCTCATTCATTCTTCTCCGGAAGCATGTCCGTTTCTCTTGTTTGATGTCACTTGTCTTACCATGTATCTTGTAAGTCGCATCTCGTGTGTCGTCATCTATATCGTCATATCAAAAACGTGGCCATAAAGACAAGTATGTGTGATGATTTTGAGGCTGAGAAAATATACTGTTAGCTGTTGTTTTTGGGACCTAACAAAGCAACAAAAAAAACATTTTTTTTTTAAATTAAAAAAAGAAATGAAGTCATTAGTATTAATCTTTCAATAGTTAGTGAGGGAATCAGTGACTGGAACGCGTCGTTTGGGGCGTGCACCGACTATGAACAAAACTTTTCCAACTATCATTTGTTTTGCTGGATCTTTCCCCTTATCCCATATTAGATGATACTTATATGATTCTACAGCAGCTCCAATGAGAGCGATTTTTGCTCTCTTTCTTGTTCTTCAGAGTCGTAAAACTCGGATATGTCTACTTCATCTTACTTATACTTTATATTTATGTTGGCTGTAATAAATGACGAAATAATCGTCATCTGCCGATATGAGCGTCTTTAATTCTCGACAGCTACTTATATTACTGTAGACTTAATAGAAATAAATCACATGATAGATATATGCTTACGAATATTCAATGTAAGATTTTTTTTACTGTCCACTAAAAAGATATCGAAATTTCATTTTTCGACTTACCTGCACGCAAAAAGTATATATCCGGGATATATATTTTTTGTGTACGGGTAATCACTACTCTTATCAGAGAGTACTGCAATCAAAAGTACTGACAATTAACGCACATAGTGCGTGATGCTAACATTTTTTTGTCAATTAGAGATCGACTAATTACGTTAGTATCGTAGCATGTACTCGAATGTTCCGGAAAAATACAATTTAATTATAAAATAGACTTTTATTGAGTTAATAATTACGTGAGTAATTAAATTGTTTGAGTGCGGTCACTAACTTCAAAAAAAATGCGTCTATAATTTTATTTTTAATGGCTGATCGGAAGCCATTAAAAAAAATTAATAAGCTAAAAAATTCAGTTCAATAAAATTTTCTTATTGAACTGTGATGTGAAATGATACGCATTGTACAACTCAATGAGAGTAAAAGATTTGTTTATTCGTTATATAAATAATATACACGATTTAATGTTAGTGAATCGTAGGACTTCGACATGTTGGCAGTAGGGTCCCAACTCTTCGCTTCGCATTCAAGTTGTGCAAGAGAATTAGTATATTGAGGTAGTTTACTCGCAAATCGACTTTTCTTGGGAATGCGATGAAATTAAAACATGAGATTATACACTGATTGTAAAACGAGATATTAACAATCATAAGTACAGTGATCACAACTCGGTAATACTGCAGTCGTCATAATTAACCCGCGGAAATTCAAACGTCAGTTACCCAGCAATCGGGATCGCATTGAATCGCATTCAGTTTTCTATCCGATTCAATAGGATTCAATCCTATTTTTGGAATGGCTGTCTTGTCAATCCGTATCAATGCGATTCAATGCGACACGTTGATATAGGGTACATAGGAAAATTTTTTTACCAATTAACCCGAAATTCTTGGTTACCGATAGCCGAAAATTATAAATTTCAATACGATTATCTATGACTTGAAAATAGTTAAGAGAAAAAAAATTATTTAATACACAGTGTAAATAGAAAACATCTAGTAAAATTATAGCTTTTGCAATCATTTTAATGATATTGAATGTTTTTCGTAAAATAATCCAGTAAAAACGAAAATTGAATCACTGTGAAAGTAATTAATTTTAAAGGCATGCATTTATTTATTCAAAAAATACAAACTATTAAACTTTGTTAAAATATTAACATTATAAATGTCAGATAGACAAAGCAAACTAATTTGAAACGAATTTCGTTAGCATAAAATTATATAAAAAAAAGTATTTCAAGTAAAATTATTATTTTTTGGAGTAAATACTACTCTCTAAACATGAATTAGTGATTTTTCACTAATTCGAAGTGAATATTCACTTTTTGTCAATGTGCCAATCGTACCACGCAGAATTAGTGACTATTCACTAAATGAATATGTGAATATTAAAATTCACTGATTTGATAAGTGAATATTCGAATTCACTGATTTGATAAGTGAATATGAAAATCCACTAAATTGAAAAGTGAATATGGGAATCCACTGATGTCATCGGTGAAAAAAAATATTATATTGCGAAAAAAAAAGTAAGACACTTGTAATTAGATCCGAAATGTGATCAATGTATTAGAATCATCACTTAGAGGAAGTATACATGATTTTGATTGATGAAAAAATCCCGGTGACTGCTGGGCTCGAACCTGCATCCTTCCGATTCAAAGTCTTTGACGCTATCCACTGCGCTGACCTACGCATGTGATCGCATGAGTGTAAATAGTATATTCGTTATGATACCAAACAATAACTGATGAAAAAATAAACAATCCGTGATGTTATTATTGACGTACTCTTCATATAAATATATTATTGCTCTGTACTTCTATTTTTTTTTATTTTGAAAGTTTTTTATTAAAATTTTAAAAAATAGCACCATAATTATTAATTATATTTATATATAATAAAATATTCAATTATTTGCTAGTTAAAGTTACAAGTGAATTAGTGAAATTCACAAATTAAGAAGTGCATAACAGCTTCACTTGTTGAAATTATGAAAATATCGCTAGATTATTAGTGAAAATCATTAATTTGCTAGTGAAAATTATAGATCTAAATTTATTAGTGAAAATTCACCAATTTGTTGTTGAAATTCACTGATTATTAAGTGAATACTACTTCACTAACGTAATTAGTGAAATTTTCACTAATTCATGTTTAGAGAGTAGCAAATGTATAATACACTGGTCCCAAAAATTAAGTGATAGAAAAAAAGTTGGAAATTTTTGGGTGATTTTCAATATGCTGTAGCTCGGTGAAAAATGGTCGTAGAAAAAAAGCACATTGTAGCCTCAAGTTTCTAGTTTTCAGATCTGGACCTTAAATTTTTTTATCATGCAGGGTTCTGAAGTAATATTACCCTGTGGAAAAGGTCTTATAAATTCTCATAAAAAATTGAAAAATTTCTATCAGAACCAATAAGATTCGAAAACGTCTATGAGGTGTGAAAAAATTTCTCATAGACCTTTTTTATGAGACTTTATAAGTTACAGATATTAATATTTTTGTATGAGGCATTACATTGTATATGTCTATGAGAATAAATAAGATTTCTTAAACTATGAGATTCTGTGAGTGAAATGTTGTAAAAAAGTTATGATTATGAATAAGTCTCATCACTTTTATAAGTTTGTATAAGTTTATCCTAATGTATTTTCAATAAGAATCAATCCAGTAAATTCTTATGCTAAAATACTTATAAATTCTCATCAAGAAATTTTGTTTTGTTGAAATTTGAAGAATTTATAAGTTTTAATAAGATTTATCTTTCGGGACAAACCTTTTTGGACATCATCAAATACTAATAATATTTTATGAGAAAATCCGAAACGTATTTTTTTTAGTATTTTTATGAGACTAAATGACGAATGTCATGGACAAATGCAGATGGTTTTCTGATAAAAATTTTATAAGATTTTATTAGAAAACTCTGATTTAATGAACTGATAGAAACTGAAAAGTCTTGAATATGCTTAAAGAATGATATGATGTTACTATTGCAATTTTGAAGTTTTACTGAGAACGCAATTTTCTGAGAAATATCATTTAGAATTTCCTTGTAGAAACGACTTCATAACTTTCAATTTAATTTTTCAAAAATTTCAACAAAAATTTGAAACTTTCTAAATTATCGTAGGTAAATGACTTAATTTCTAACAAATTTTTATAAGATTTTATGAGTTTTTATGAGCTTAAACTTTCATAATTGTTTTATTAAATTTGAATTGTATATTTTTAAGAATTGATGATATTTTTTAGGTTGTAAGGTGGTACAATTTAAGTAACAGCCGAAATTGGATAACTGGTATAATAAATAAGATAAAAGACCTAGTAGCTAATCAGGAACCAGTACCCGCTCACTCCATTAATTGTATATCTATATTTAGATATTTCTATTAAAAATAGATGTAGTGATTAGGTACTGGTTCCCGATTGGCTACTGGGTCTATTATTATAAGCTTTTTCCATTCCATAAGTTCAAGTTGATTGAAATGAATTTTTGGAAAGTATTGAAAAAGTCAATTTTCAAGATTTTCTGAGTCATGTTGATTACAAAATCGTAAAATAATTTTTTTTTTAATCATGAAAATTATAGGTTTAAAGAGACTTGTCTCATAAAGTAGCATTATAATAAATATTTATCATTTTTATAGAAAAAATTCGAATCAATTCGTTTTAATATTTTTATAAGACCGAATAAGGATTTACTCCGTCAAATACTTTATTTCTCTTATGAATTGTATAAGACATAATGTGTAAAGTTATTACTGAATTTACTTATAAAATCTTAAAAATAACAAAAGTTGCTTAAGCCAAGAGAAAAAATTTCTTGGGAGAAAAGATCGATATGGAGAAGGGGAAAGTCACCGGTGCTAGGCAGCAGCAGCGGGAGTTGTTCGGTGCTCGCCACGAGATCGCGCCTACGATTTGTAGTGCCCCTGATAAGACATTTATTTCAGAAGTGTTATATTCCAAATTTGAATACGGTTTTGTTCGAGTACTCCTCTGTCATTTGACAGGGTGACAAGTATTATAGTATATCCTATAATACATCATGACTTTAATATTTAATATTAATGTTTACTTGAGTAATTTTTGATGAATAAATAAACTGACTCAATTTCATTGGTTTTTCGGGAATAGATGCTGAGGATTTTCCGCGTAAATACTCATACAAATAATCTTGAGTATACATAATAAAAACTTTTTGAATTCATGCTAAAAAATTCAATAATTTAGCATATAAGCCTTAATCAATACTAAAGAAAGTATAACTTAATCAATCTCATAAATTTTTTCGTTACTATATAGAAAAATTTGTACTCACATTCATTAATCAGTATCAAATCTTATATGATTACTTCAGAAATCGTCTTATACAATCTTATTCTTTTTCAAAATCTACGCAATTGTAAACTTTACATTTTTCGAAAACTTATAAATACTTATAATCACAAAATTACAGCTTCTGTTTCTTATAGATTCTGATCATTTATATGAGAATTTTAAGAAAATTTTTTTTTTGATGCACCATCTATGAGAAAATAATTGTATAAGAATTGTTGAGATTTTTCGCGGTCAAATACTGATCGTTTTCTCATAGCCAATTTTTTTTATGAGATTTTATAAGACCTTTTCCACAGGGTAAGAAAACCGACGACAAAAATATTTTCAAAATTTTTCCTCGTCTTTCGACAAGTCCATGGGCTTCAATAAATTTTTTTGGATAATCTGACTTTCTGATCCTTTTAGGAAATGTTATGCCCTTTAATTTAGCGGTCTCAAAAAGTCTCTACGACGATTTAGTACCGAGTTATCATTGATCAAAGCGAACAAGTCCATTTGGGCTTCGATAATCAATAACTCCGGACGTATTGGTCGTACAGAGAATGAAAGTAGGGTTTTGAAAATTGGAAAACATTCTCTATGAGATGAAACTAGTGGCTTTTGATAGAAAAAAATTTTTTTTAAGCGATAATGTTTTCTAAAAAACAAGTCAAAATTCCAATATTTAAGGATATTCGGAAATCTTGCTATAATTTTGGGCATAACGGATGAACAAAGGATATTGTCGTTTTTTTTTCAACCTCCAAGTATCCTGAAAAAACCGTAAAAATTTCGAGGCGCTGCGATTTTCGAACTTTTCGAATAATTTGTAAATTCAAATTATTCTATTCGACTTTCGAATCGAATAGTATTATTCGATTCGATTCGAACGATATTCGCACACCCCTAATCAAAAGCCACTAATATCGTCTCATAGAGAATGTTTTCCAATTCTCTAAACCCTACTTTCATTCTCTGTACGACCAATACGTCCGGAGTTATTGATTATCGAAGCCCAAATGGACTTTTTTGCTTTGATCAATGATAACTTGGCGCTAAATTGTCGTAGAGACTTTTTGAGGCCGCCAAATTAAAGGGCATGAAATTTCCTAAGAGTCGTAAGGTCAGATTATTCAAAAAAATTTATTGAAGCCCATAGACTTGTTGAAAGACGAGCAAAAATTTTGAAAATTTTTTTTGTCGTCGGATTTCTTGAGATTACTCCAGTACCGTGCATGATAAAAAAAAGCCCATTCGGCAGCCGAAATGGAAGTAGATTTCTCATTTGATTATTTCAACCTCTCAAATGAACGTTAATAACAAAATAAATTTTTTTTTCGACATTCTTAGATTCTTAAGGTTATAAATTAAAAAAAAATTGTCAAACAGTTTAAAATTGAAAGCAAAAAATTTAAGAATTAAAATTAGAAAATTAAGCAAATTATCGGAATAACAAAAATTGAAGTTAAAGAGAATCTATTTATCTACGAATAAGTATTCTGTGATTTTTACTATAGTATTAATGTTTAATTCAAAATTAAATAATATGATTTGACTTGAAATTTCAATTATGATAGGTCTAAGTGTCATACGTGAAATCAGTTGTAAACACTGTCAATGAAAAAAAATTGAATTTGCACACTTAAAATGAGATATTTAGATTTTATGAGTTTTACACTGCAATAATATGAATTCAATCAATTTCATAAATTTACTGATAAATACAGTAGTTAGGATTCTATGAAATCTATTAAAAGTAGGAGGACCAATGCAACAGCAAAATTTCATTAAATGAGTAGTAAGATGCGAAATTTCATTGGTCTAGACACATATATAGGCATGGAAATGAAAGCTTATTTGAAGAGCTTTCAGATAAAATTCATAGGAAGTCAATAAGTTATAACATTCAAAAAATATTGAAGAAAAAATAAGTAAAAATCTGAATTTTTGATATTTTAAAAAATTTGGAATGCTATAACTTTAAAGTATTCGACCGATTGAGCTCATTTTCCACCTTGATCAAGGTAGTCACCCACAGATTATGTATGCCAAGTTTCAAAGCGATCGGTGTAGAACTGTGGTAATAATCAGAGTCACAACTTGCATAAAATTAATTTTTATAATATTTTGTAAATTTTTAAAACCATTTTTCTATTCGAAAAAGTAATCAAATCGAAAAGCTACATAGTGAAAATTGAAGGCAATCGAGCGAGCTTTCACATAAGACAAACGAAAATAAGCTATCTCTTTCCGTTTGAAAGTGACATCTAGTTAAAGCGGCAAATAAATTTTTTTTTGAAAATTTTACAAAATTTCAATTAACTATAACTTCTAAACTTATTGCCCGAGTTGGCCCATCTTCGAACTTATCCAAGGTAATCGTCCATAGAATAAGTATACTAAGTTTCATTAAGATCGGTGTAGAATTGTGGACGCTATCGTTGGAGAACGGCGCGTTATATCGTACATATATATATATATATATATATATATATATACATATATAAATACATATATAAACTTTTGAACCTAATGTATTTTCGGACTCAGCTCGTCGAGCTGAGTTCAGAAATAGCAAAATTTTTCAAAAATTCCATCATGAGGACAAATACAATAGTTAGATTTCTATGAAATCTACTAAAAATTTGAGGTCCAGATCTGAAAACTAGAAACATGAAGCTACAATTTGTTTTTTTTTTTTTTTCTACGACCATTTTTTACCGACTTACAGCATGTTGAAAATCACCCAAAAATTACCAATTTTTTTTCTATCCTTTAATTTTTCGGACCAGTGTATTATATATTTTTTTTTTACAATTATAAAAAATCATAATTACAAATTTACAATAATATGTCTAATGCTTTTAACAAATTTTAATATTTTTAAAATTGTCTTCTCTAAAATTACGCGGTTAAGTGTAATTAAAAAATTACCAAGCGATAAATGAATATTTATTTTAATCAAATTATTGTAAAAAATTTATTTTTTACTTGTAATGTAATATTTTTTTTTTCAATTTACCGCAAAATAATCGTTGGATTGACGATATAATTTAATTTTTTTATAAAATTTAAATGATAACAGTTATTATTTTTCATTTTATGAGAAGCTTTTCCTTTATATAAATGACCGCGATAATTAAATAGTAGTTCGATTTGATATTTCATTTTAATTATTACTACTTTAACGACTCATGGTACACAAGAATCTTAGTTGGTTATTTAGTTGACCTCTAAGCTGCATGATCTACAGGGCTTTAAAAATCCTATTCGATTTAATACTTTCCAACGCGATACACTGAGTTTAAAAAATAGTATTGAATTGCATCGAATCGCATTGCCTTCCAATGCGATTCCAATTGCTGGGTAGTTAGGTTAATTTTTGAACATGACCCGATGAAAAAAGTTTTTGTCTAATTATATATGATTATATATAATCATATATGAAGTTATATATAATCATGCATGATTATATATAGGGTCATATATAATTATATATAATTATATATGACCCCATACATAATTAGATCTGATCATACCTGGGTGTTATTAGCCCATATATAAGTCTATATATGATCAGATCTAATTATATATAAGTCTATATATAATCAGATCTGATCAGATCTGATTATATATGAGCCTATATATAATTAGATATGTTCATACTTGGCTGGTATAACTCCATATATAACCATATATAAGTCTATATATGATCAGATCTGATTATATATGAGCCTATATATAATTAGATATGTTCATACTTGGCTGGTATAACTCCATATATAACCATATATAAGTCTATATATGATCAGATCTAATTATATATAAGTCTATATATAATTAGATCTGATTAGACATGGCTAATATAAATTCATGTATGGTCGTGCATAAGTTTATATATGATTGGATCTGATCAGGCATGACTGATATAAAGTTATATGTAGTTATATATATATATATATATATATTACATAATATGACAATTTTTTAATATGAATGTTATTAAATTTTTATTTTGTCAACTATCAAATAAACTTAAATCCCTAATACTTGAAAAATGTTCAAAGGTTTCGGCAGCAATTTAAAAGTATCAATCGATATCGATTTATATACGATTATTTATAAGTTTATAGATAAATAGATTTGATTATATGTATCTAATGAATTCTATTGTAATTTATGTACAAAATCAAATTCATTATTAGGTGCATTATTTACGTATGATGTATCCACTTGATTATTTGAGTTAAGTAATGCCATAAACTTTCATTTATTGTAAGTTCATAGCAGACTAAAGGATCAGACTACAATCCAGCGATCACCAAAGTTAAGCAGCATCGGCGTAGGTCATTGATTGGATGGGTGACCTCGTAGTAAAGTGGTGGTCAACGAATAGTAATTTTTTATTTTTTTTGTTATATAAATTTAATAGATATTTATATTGATGAAAACAAGAAATCCTAATTAAATTACTTAATTAATAATTTAAAGGTATTCGAAATGAGATTCTAAAAATGACTATATTCATTCATGCATGATCATGTATAAACAGATCTGATTATATATAATTAGACCTGGCCAATTTTTGGATCCAATCATATATAGATGATTATGCATAATTATATATGATTAGACAAAAACTTTTTTCATCGGGGAATTTATTTGAGGTTAAAACATTATTTGAAAATTTTTCAAAATAGCTTTTATAAATATTTATCATTTATTCAATGATATTATACGAACAAAAAACTGATTTTTTAATATTAATTTATATTATTGTTGGCTTTTTTAATAGCTTTAGAATCTTAAAAAATTATGATGTCAAACGCACCACACATCAGACAATCTTATTCCTTTTAAGACGCGTTTTCATTTGTTTCTTTATTCGCACTCATCTGGATAAACGGTACTATCTCTGTTGCACTTGTACATTAAATGGGAACTTTGTCCAAGCTTTTCTCGTAAACAAAGGGAAGTTATCAAAAAATTGAAGTGCACTTCGCTAGATCATAGAGTAAAGCATCGGGTCTGTGTCTTTATTTTGCGTTTAGAGCTTTTATTTCAGAGAAAAGCTGGGACAAAATTATCTGAAAACCGTTCTTAAATGCGTTTTAATTGTAAGTAGAAAAAAAATTATTAAAATGTACACAAAAATTCATTTTATCCGAAACTTGTGATTGTCAACAATAACAAACCATATGTATATTAAATACACTATCCCTGATTAAACAAAACGATTTATGACGATTAAAACTGTTTTAATCGTTTTGAATCATCATAAATTGTTTTAAATCGTCAATTGATGATTAAAAACGATTAAATTCTTAGAATGAAGATTAAAGACGATTCATGACGATTTTAAATTTTAATCGTCATTAATCGTTTTTTATCGTAAAATCATAAATCGTCTTTTGGTGATTTAGGACGATTTAATCTGAAAATCCCTGACGATTATGACGATTAAAGACGATTAATGATGATTTAATTTTCAATCATTTTTAATCGTCACAAATCGTTTTGTTTAATCAGGGATTTGAAGATTGCTACCTATACGTTTGATCTATGGACTATTCAATATTAACATTTACGGAATTTCCACATTTATTATACTCATCAGTGTGATAGTATATTCAAAACTAAAGTGTATTGGATACAGTTTCTCACAAAAATTAAATATTCTGGCATTGAGTATCTCTAATTTTTGGTAATTACGATTACGCTATACTCATTGCATGCGAGTGAACTACCTTAATGATAAAAACAATGTGTCTTTTTCGAGGACATACTTTATTTGCTCGCCCCTCTTCATCTCTCCCCAATATATGCATAATAACTTATTAATAATCTGATATTGAGAACAAATAATTTTCGTACGCTTATTGACTATTGTAATTCATGTTATTGAACAATAGAATATTCATGTGACAAAACGTCGACTTATTTGAAAGTATTGAGTGTTATTCACAGTCATCCAGGCTTTATTCCAATGGATCATCTGCTTATGACAGAAACTCTTTTTGAGCCGATAGCCAAGACCCATTGAAACGCGAAAAATCTATTTTTCTCGTACAATATCATAATATTATTTTTAGAAAATAAAGCAGGAAAAAATGAAATGAAGAAGTATATGAAACAAAGAATAGAGAATCTTGTGAATATGTCACAAACAGATATAAAAGTTATACTCTTATATTAAGTATTTTCTCATTCTCTTAATGCATTTCTGTTACTTTTGTCTCTACACACTTTTTTGTATATATATATATGTATATATATATATATATATATATATATATATCTATATATATATATATATATATATATATATACATATGAGCGAAATACCACTGACTCATCACCAGATCTCCGAAACTATTGGACCGATTCATTTAAAATTTGGCATAGGTACTCCTTCTTCACTGCAGACGAGAGATAAGAAGGGATTTTGCGAAATTCCTAGTCAAAATGGATTTTTCGATAACCATCACGTATGCTACCCCCTCCCCTTCCCCTCCCGTCCCCTCCACTCTACGAAACCATCAGTGGCACCTATCAATTATAGAACTCAACCCCACCCTACCCTTCCCCACAACCGTTGCCATGGTTACCGATGCCATGGTTACTGTTACCATGGTTACCGTTAACATGGTTACCGTTACCCTGGTTACCGTTACTATGATCACCGTTACTATGGTTACCATGGTAATTGCTATAATAACTGTCAAAATGAATAAATTGTAATAACAAATTCAGTTGTCAATTAAATTCAGAGGAATCATTAGAATAAAAGTGAAAAATTATTAAATACTAATATTCTATAAATCATCTACAGTATCTACAGTATTATTCTATATAATGTTAGGCAAATATATTTTGACTTCAAATTTTCTACCGGGTCGATTCAGTCTAAACTATTGGTTAGTTAATCATTTTTCTTCTGAAAGTTATAGGTCAAAATTAACCCATAATTGTAAGATTCTAAAATGGTTTAAAAAAGTAATATTATAAAAAAAAAAAATATAAAAACGGTTGGCCCTAAAAGCCATCCCTGCAACTTCCCGTTAATTTTATATTTAAACGCTCAAAATTGTACTTACTCCGAGCTCAAAAATATGGTAAAAGTTTAATATAATATTATTTCTTAAATTCTAATACCAAAATACTTTTAAATGAATTAACCGATTTTTACGCGGTTGGTGGCGTTCGAAGCGGTTTTCAGGCCTCATAAAGAGTCTTTGAGTTTTAATCGATCGAAGTAGGAATTTCGATGTAATTCCGCAAAAAACATTTTTTTTCGTTTTTTTTTTCGACAACGATAACTCACAAACGAATGAATCGATTGTGACCGGGCTAGCGGCGATCTACGTGGTTTCTTGATGTTGAGAGCTGATTAGTTTATGGAATTGATCAGTAGTCGATTAAAAGTAATTCTATAAAAACCTTATTTAAAAAATTTTTGTTTTGTAGTATTTTTGAGATTTTTCAAAACATACCGGTTCGAATCGGTCTAAATTGTATTAAAAATCTAAGTTTGGTTGATCCCTTTCGGATGGCACCAACCACGATCAAATCGGTCGAGCCGTTCAAAAGTTATAAGAGGCTTACATATGGCCACACACACACACACACACACACACACACACACACACACACACACGCGCGCGCGCACACACACACACACACACACACTTACACATACATAAAGATATATGGAAATCACCGCGGAAACATTCGGGGAGACTTCCTAGGACCTCAAAACGTCAACATCCGTTAAAAACTCGATTTTCGAAAACCGGAGTAAAATTAATAACTTCCCTATTTTTCAGCGGGATGTTAAAAATGTTGTGTGAAGAACGTGATTAACTTTGAATTGAAGACTTGAACATAAAACGATAATAAAACTATTAGAGATCGGAAAGAGTATATCAAATAATAATAATTATTATTTAATTTTATTTATTTCAAACAAACTTTCTATAAGTTAATGAATCTGAGATTATTAATCATTATAAAATGGTATTTGACGCAATTTATTGTAACTAATTCATTTGCGATTATTAATAACTAGGTAGCATAAGAAAAAGTAACAATCGACTATGAAATTATAGACATCGACTTGGAGATTTTTATTGTTTGAAACTTTAAAATTTATGGTGTAAATTTTAATTTTTACTATCGTCAGTCTAAAAAATATCATCTTGCCATCGAAACTATACAATTCAGAATAATAGTTTTTACTTTTTGAAATTTTAAAAACTATATCTTTACTCTATACTTTTTTTTTTTGAGCATAAGTATATTTTAACAGATCACTCATAAATGTTAACCTTATACTTTATAATAAATAATAAAATCGCACCCGGGCGCTGCATTACTATTTGAAACAATAAAAAAGTATTGATAATTCGGGTGAATTTTAACATTTTTTTTTCCGTGTAACTTATCGATGGTAATTTTCAGTCAAATTAATATAATTACATTGGTGTTTATATTCCCAATTAATATGTGATTATTTTCATAATCTCAATTACTAATATTAATATTTTATAAAAAAATGGCGCTGAGATAAGAAATTATAATCTGAATTACCAATCTTAATAACGTTATTGAAGTTGGCGCTTAGACAAAAGAATAATATTATATTTATTCATGTAATCTATAAACAAATTAAGAGCTGTTAAAACAATTATTTTATAGACAAAAAAAGATATCATATTTTAATTAATTATCAAAAAATACATAAGTTATAATTTTAAATAATTTCATTTCATTCAATTGTGTTGTTGGTGAGTTTTGTTGATATTACTCTAATTCAAAATTTATATTCATTATCTTTTTTAAAATCATCATTTTGTTTATATTTTTCATCAAGGTTGCACCATAAAATTTTATTGTATGCCCAGCGAAGCGGGTGGGTATCAGCTAGTATATATATATATATATATATATATATATATATATATATATATATATATATATATATATATATATATATATATATATATATATATATATATATATATATATATATATATATATATATATATTAGTTACATATTATCAGGTAATATTCCAAATTCTTGAGCGAGGTTTAGATACTTAAATTTTAGGCTTAAATTTTCAGCGTAGTCATTGTAACGGGATAAAATTTAATTTATCATCAAGGAAAATCGTGATTTTCCGCTGCTGGTCAGTTACCCGAGCCGTAAACCTCAATGAGTACCCGTTAGAGTTTTTCGACTTGTCGCCGGGTGCGCTAATTGAAGAAGCTCGGACTTCTGTCCCAAAATTAAGTAAGTGGGAAAGCCATTTTCTGGAAGTTGCCTAAAATGGCCAAGCTGAAAATATATAACCACAGGACAGCAGCAAAATCGAGGAGAGTCGGTCGAGCCGACAAGCTGAACGGACATCCATCTGCCATGAGCCCCATCCATGAGGCCGGAAGCCCAGTGAAGACCAAGGAACCACATAGACGCCAGGGGTAACATCCGGTGAACAAGTGCAAAGTTGAGTGTTAACATTGTAGTGCGGTGCGTAAATTAATTCTCGGCAGGTAAGCCAGAATTATTAAATTTACTAACATCGAGAGTAAAGCTATCAGAAGTATTGATAACTCAGCGTCTTCAATAGCATAAATTCTCGGCGGGTAGCCAGAATTTATTGTAAAGAAATTTAGTAAAAATTAACCACGTGCTTGGTCAATTAATTCTCGGCAGCGAGGCCAGAAATTATAATAGTTATTAAATCATTATTATATAAAATAAATTAATCAGTATTAATTAATAAGATAAAAATTTACAAAACCGAAAATCAAGTGCTATGAAATTTGGGGTAAAAGATTAAGATTTCAATAAAATCAAAATTGAGTAATAAGTTGATGTCCGTAAATTGTTAAAAGAAATTGATATCTAGTGCGAAGAAGGAAGACACGATACTGAGAGAGATAGAAATAGACGCGTTAAATGGAGAGAGATAGCGTCAGTCGCTCGAGTCAGTAGATTTCATCAATTGAATACCAAAATTTAATACTGAGAATTTTGTGAATGAAATTAATTGGTTATAAAAGGGAAAATTAATAGTCATTAAAATTATCTTTCAAAATCGGAATTTATAAAATGGAAAATTTTAAATTATGTGTGAGTGTAAGTTAAGTCCAGGGGAGAGTAAAGTGATTAAATAAAATGTGTGTGTGTGTGAGATATAAAATAATTCCAGGGGAATTAAAATTTTAATTATGATCCAGGGGATCTGGCAAGTTGCCATTTTTAATTAAAATAATTGTAATAGTCCAGGGGACAAAATTTATTTATGATCCAGGGGATCAGGCCAGGGGCCATTTTCATTAATAAAGTCCAGGGGACATAATTTGTGAATGATCCAGGGAATCAGGCCAGGGGCCAGTTTAATCGTAAAGTCCAGGAGACTAAATTTAATTCCGATCCAGGGGATCAGGCCAGGGGCCAGTTTTATTTGGAAAGTCCAGCGGACAAAATTGTTTATGGTCCAGGGGATCAGGCCAGGGGCCAAAGTTATTGTACGTCCAGGGGACTAAATAAATTTTCTTTAAATAAGTTTCATAATAATTCCAGGGGAATTTATAGTTTAATCAGTGTAATAAAGTCCGGTGTACTCAATTGGTTAAGAAAATAATTATAGTGAAGTAAAAGCCCAGTGGGTGAAATTGTGTTGTGATAAATAAAATTGTTAATTATTTTTAATAAAAGATTGTGTTATAAATTTAATTCCTCATCCTTCCTCACTCTTGTAAAATTCGACGACCCTGTTTTCAAAAATTACATCTCCCGTTCTGGAAGACCGAGGCTTAGCTTCCAGTGGCGCTCTAATTAAGATCTATTAATTAAGGGGCCAAATTTAGCAAGGTTGAAATAATACCCTGTTACATCATGATTTCACAAATATGAAGTATTGCTGCCACGAGAAAGAAAAAAATTTGAAATAAAAAATTCATAATTCGATCATTTCTGTTATTTTCAAAATTCGTGAGCGACCTTTTGAAAATTTTTATCAAACTGAGTTTTGGAGAGGCTTCTTAAAACATCGTAAACCAACGAATTTTTAAAAGACTCGAAAAAAAATAACAGTCGGTTTTTTTGGGCCACCCCAATATATATGTATTGTGACGTTATTTTTCGTATGGGGATCAAATCAAAGTGAACGTCACAAGCACCAACTGATTTTATTGTATTTACGAGCATGATAACTCAAGACTTACAATTTAGCGTACAGGTATTAGCAATTTTGATACAGATTTTTGATTTAAGCTAAAGTTCAAGAATTTGATATGGAGTAACGTCTGGCTACAGTTATGGGTTTTTGATAAGAAAAATTAAAGTAAAGAATTAGAATATGAATTATGGAAATTGAATATGGGTTGAGATTAAAATTTGAGATAATGATAAAGTTTGAGTTTTAGCTTACAGTTTTGGAATTTTGAGTATGTGGAGAAGTCAGTGTTACCGTGGAGCGGGACTTGAATTAGTCACCCGGTATCATCTGATGATAGAACCTAGTTCTATCCCTATGAGACTTCTTGGTAGATTGCAGAGGTCTAGCTAAAATGCTAGCGCTCCAGTATATAAGGAATTTGATGGATGCGGTATGGGATCAGTTTTTGAGTTTTGGTTTGGCAGGCCTTAACAGGAATTTTGTGACCGTTGCTGTTGTGGAAGCCGTTTGGCCATTTTTAATTATTTTGTCTGACAGGTGAATAATATTGGGGGATTAAATTTTAAATATTGGAAAATTGAAAACTTACGAAGGAGTAATAAAATGTTAAAACTGCAACAACAATTAATACTGAAAAACAGAAGGAGATTGCTGAATACAAAAACCAAGAAGAAAATGGTAACGTCGACAATGAAGAAGACGTGGAATAACAAATTAATCGTTTATAATCATTTGCAAATTTTTAATAAAGGAAAAATTTTGTTTTATTATTTTTTGTGTTTATGATATAATTTTTGACAACTATTTCCTTTTAATAATAAATGAATCGTTTATTTGAGAAACTCCATGAGTCAAAAATAGTAAATTTTTCAGGAGAAGCAAAAAACATTCTTCTGAGATACGTTAGCATAAAAATCATAAGCCAATAATGAATAATAGTAATGTTAGCACCCCTAAAATAGATTTGATGATTCAAGAAGTTATTGTTAATTACTTCGATTAATAACAATGATTTTAAGTTGATTGACTTATGGAGTTTCTCAACAAAACAGAAAAAATAGTTATAAAATCGTTCATTTTTCAATTTTCCTCCGTCAATTATTTATTATATTTATACAATGAAGTACAAAATGTGTATTGGAATTAAAATATACGTAAATTATAATAATAATCATTAATTTTTTTAGGCGCCAATTTCGATTCAAAATTATTTTTTGTACTTAAAAAATATTTTTCTGTGAAAAAACGAAAAGAAAATAATTTCTGTAAATCTAAAATTGCATGTTTCTTTGAAAAACCCCATTAGCCATTGACTTATGGGGTTTCTCTACTAAACGAGTTATTTATTGTCCCTGTGGTTAAACTTTAAACGCTGGGGAGGAATATCCAACGAACACACAAATGCAAAAAACCTAATTCCGTAAAAATGATGACTTATGGGGTTTCTCAAATCAACGATTCAAATAAAATTCGTAATAAATAAAATGTTCAACTTTTAATCCTTTTACTTTTAATTATATTATTATTTAATTATCAATTATTGAACATTGTTTTGGAAATAGCGCATGCCAAATTTTGAATTTCACATTTCTGTAATTTTATTATTTTTAATAAATATTTTATTCTTTTCTGTAAATTATGAATTTTAAATTTGATTGACGTCTGAGTACTACAGCGATCGTAAAACCGTGAGTAGAAAGTATTTTTTTTTTTTTTTTTTTTCATTTTTTTTTCATTTATTAACATGATAATAATAATACTCGCGTGAAATTATTTTTTTTTTTATTTATTAATTTAATTTTTTGGAAAGAAATTAAATTAATAAATTAAAAAAAAAAAAAATTATTTTCCATAACACTGAATGGTGACAACTTTTTAAATTGCAGTAGATGACGACCACTGAGCCCGGGCTTGAACGCGCCCTCTAGCTCTGTTTCTGCAGCTCTGTTACCGACAGCGTGATAAAATGTAAACAACTAATTGTTTTGTTTTTTTAATTAATTTTTTTCGCGAAAATAATAAGCTCCAGGAGATTGGTTTTGGACTTTTCTTATTCAGAATTTATCGCCCTTTAATTTAATACCAGTCATCATAGGGTTTTACATAAATAAATAGAAGTTTTTTTATGAAAATACACGGTGTCTCAGCTTGCCTATTGTTATTTTATTATTTATTTAAAAAATGCGGCTGAATTGAGATTTCTTATTATTATTTTCGTGATCTACGCATTTTTTTTACATATTATTAATCAAAAAAAATCCGGTAGTTAATTTTCCCCTACTACGCTTAAGAGTAATTTAAGTGGACTATAATTAACGTCAATATGAGATCCATGTACGTTAGTTTTACTAGTTTTGTTAAAGAAAATGTTCTAGAATCTAGATTTCATAATTTATTGTTCTGGTTTACTAAAACTCAGTTGATTGTTATTTAGCTCTAGTAATCAATTAATTTATTTAGAATATATGGAAACGTATCATTTAGATGTCAATTTACCTTTTTGTTAAGATTAATTTCATCATTATTAGATTCAGTATTTTGTTATAAAGAAGAAGTATTTGTACGATGCTACAGTATTTTGTTTATTGTTATATAGAGATTTTGAGTTTATTGTTGTTTAATAAAAAATTGCACATTCGCTAATAATCTACATGAATTTGGAATGATGTAACCCGGACCACTCCCTCTCTCCATACACCTACATGCTGAGCGACACCATGGCATACCGTAACTCTGTTTTTAGTTTTCTAGCCTCTGTTTTTGTTTTTGCTTATAAGTTCTGAGCATTTTGTTAAGTTTTGGTTATAGTTTTTTTTCACTTAGTTTGCGTGGTTTTGAGATAGTTCCACAGATCAAAAATTTATCTAATCATTAAGATTTACTGGTTTGGTGATTCCAGTGATGAAAATTACGTGGCGCCCTGTTTGTATTGAGACTGGAGGCTAAAAGCAGAGAACAAAGTTGTAACGCAAAATTTGGCGTATTAACGTATGCTAATGTACATGAATTTTGTGTTATAATATATATATATATATATATATATATATATATATATATATATATATATATATATATATATATATATATATATATATATATGGTTTCTAGACACGAATAGCTTCTCACAGCAGCCAGAGTCAATGGGACACTTAGAGAGAGTCGAATCTGCAAATAAAATCTACGACCAAAATCGTGAAATCTTATATGTGAACATATACGTACATCGATATATCTACTTTAATACGTGTATATAGGCAAACTTATATTTGTACATAAATGCTTGCATATATGCGAGATTATACGTATTAATATAATTATACTTATATGTACACATATAGTTAACATTAGTTGTAACATACATGTGTAAATATAATTGATAAATATTTCAGCGCAAAAAAAAATGTCACATATATTTTTCGCATATATATTTTTCCATACGGGAGGCACCCAGATTGCTAGGCTGGATACCTAGACTAAAATTATTTGAGTTCGTGACGAAGTAATCCACTGAACACGACTAAACCCTTTCACGTGATCTCTACAGCCGAGGCAATCGGAGTCCTTATTTGGAAGTAGTCGATTCGTTTAATAAATTTAAATGTTTTTTTAAAATCACTCAAAAACAAAGCCGGCCCATCTGTGCAGCGTGCAGTGTATTTGTGTGAAGAGATTCAAACTGGTAAATTCGGAGTGAGTGTGTGTACAGGTATAACAACTCTCAAAGTTAAGTCCACCATTGTAATATCTCTTGTAAAATTTAAGCAAACAATATACCACACATTTTTTTTTATATACATTTGTCTCATTATTTGTTGTCTCTTTTATCCGGAATTCAAGTGCTAGTAATTTGTCATAGGAGGATACAAGCAAAACAGAGGCAGAACACGGTTTTGTCGAGGGCCCAAATTCACTGACCTAACATCCCTCTCGCTCAGAAATCCCGGACCTACCCTAAAGCTACGCAGGTCATTGAACGGGACGGTCTAAAGTACTTTTACTCGGCACAAGTAGACAAATAAATTGTTAAACAATATAAAATTATAATATCTTTATATCAGGCACGTGAAGTCAAACTCTTTGGTTGGATGGCAGAGTCAAATAATTTTATATCATAATTTATAGATTAATAATCGGTGCCCAATTGCTCATATGTTCTCATACTAGCCACGTGGCGTTTAATCGAACTCCGTGGCTGAGTTATAGAACGAGGTAACTCGGTATTCTGATATTAAATACTAAATTAAAAATAACCCTTTCGCCCGTCACCAGAAACCACGTGCCCTCTCGACTAAGTGATACGTCGACCAATACATGGAATTGGTACTATGGACAAATTCATCCAAGCCGACTAAGGGAAACCAAAGCCAGGATTTAATGGGTACAGACTCGCAGCGGTTGTTGGTTCGGCACCCACATGCAAAGGATTTCTGATCTTAAGGGTTATAACATCCGCCAATATTGAGCTTGCTAAAGTTTCGCATTATGGTAGAAAAGAAGAGATTTCGCAGCGCGAGTATGCCCTAAAGGCAGTGTTGCCAACTTTAGCGAAAAAACCCCTAAATTTGGCAAATCCTGTTATTCACTGGTTATCCTTATAGAGTCTACACTGCTAAAATGTACAAAGGTGATAAAAATAACATAAAAATCATGCAATTTTCCATAATAAATTTTTTCTAATAATAATAATAATAATTTATTTAATACCGTAAGATGGACGGTGGCGATAGAAAGGTCCAACTAAGAGTTTAAATAATTTGAACTCTTGAAATAAATTGGCATATTTTTGTTATTTTAATACTCTCAAGGTGTCCAACAGCTCACCTAACACTTTGTTGCAAGTAGTTTAGAAGGTATCCGTCTTCCCTTACTAGTATAGCGTTCGACTGAAGCTCACAACACAGTTTTACGCCGATGCGAACTAGTAAGAGATGTACTCTAAGGCAAGAGTACGTTAACATAGCCTTACTGACGAGTCCGTTAACGTACTCAGGACGAAACTACAAAATCATGCAAGTAGACATATACCTTGTGTTTGGTTGTGATTTATGAGTCTTTATATTGAACAACAAGCAATATATGTCCAAGAATACAGTGTAGCACGAAACATGTGCATAATATAAGGATAACCAGTGAATAACAGGATTTGCCAAATTTAGGGGTTTTTTCGCTAAAGTTGGCAACGCTGCCTAAAGGGCAAGGCATCGGCTTCCAGTCGGTAGAGGCGGATTTAGGTCCCGTTACATTAATTGATTAATCGTCCAGATAAATTAAAAATTTGTTAGAGGCCAAGCTAAGCCAGGGTTCAACCCGTGAATTCCGGTGGCTGTTGGTGGAAATCGCGAAGAGCAAAAGCGACTTGTCTTAATGTATGTGTATAGAAAAGAATCAAAAGCGGGGAAGAAGGAAAATGAGTCGACGAAATAGGCTATATTGAGTATAATTGCCGTAAAGAATGTGATAAAATTACTAATTAGTAAAACGGTTCGTTTTCGCCTTTTTTACACTATTATGGGAAAAAATTGAGAAAACGCTGTAGCTGTTTGTTATTTTCTTGGCTGTAAAATAATTGTAATGATCTTAAATAGTCTGGGGAATGCAGAATATGCTCAAATTGACAATGGAAAAAAAATCACAAAATAAACTGTATCGGAACGAGTCTATTATCTCAAATTTATAGTTTGTAGTTTTAGTCGTAATTAAAGTTAGTTAATAAGCTCAATTAGATATTTTATAAATAATTCAGAATTTTGTTTATATGGCGAAGGGAAAATAATTGTGAATAATTTAAAATTGAGGAATTTGAATAAAAAAAAAAAAGTGTGGGTCAGCTCTGACGCACGATTGTAGTTTACTCCCTTAGATCAACTGTCTAAATAGGCACAAAAAAGGTTTACTAATCTAAGAAAAAGATTAATACTACACTAACGCAAAAAATTAAAGGAACAAAAAAATTTTATAAATTTTTAGTAGTTATTGGAAGGCTGTAACTTTGTGAAAAATAATCGTATCGAGATTTTGAAAAAATAATTTTATAGCTTAAAATCTCTAGTTTCGGTGCATTTTTATCCAATTTTTTAAAAAGTCTGGTTATTACGCTAACATGAGAAATACCGCGAGACAAAAAATTTCTAAATTTTTACTTTTTTCCAAAGAGCCTACGGACCGTGGAAAAATTTTGTCAAGTAAACCAATGCATAGGTCATTTAGCAAATTTATTCAGCTTCAATTTGGTTTGTTTTAACTTCGTAGGACAATTTGTCGCAGGGATATCAGCCTTCAAACAAAAAATGATCCTTTTGGCTTTGATCATCAATATTTCAGGTACCAATGATTGCACAGTAAATTTGAGGCCGGCGTTGAAAACGTGAATGAATTCTCTACAAGAACCGTTCATCATTTTTTGGAAAAAACAATTTTTTTAATTTTTAACATCCTTTAGAAGTAAGTACAAAAAAATGACTTTTTTTTGGTTTTTTAGTAAATCAAATGCTACACTGTAAATATCGACGAAAAGACTAATGTTGCCAGAGACTTTTATAGCTTAATGTATCCCTAATAACCCCTTAAATTTTCAAATTTATCTATCGAACCCTTTTTTGGAAATGATCGATCAAAGTTTTGCTAAACAATTAAAAGAACAAGTTTTGTTCCTTCAATTGTGTAATCATAATCAAAATGAAAAAATGATTTTTTTTTACTTTTCTTTCATTTTTGCATTAGTAACTCAGTGAATGTAAGGGGAAGAGAAAAAAAAAAACGAAAAATTTTCAAAAAAGTTAAAAAAAAAAATTTTCGACCCCAAAAAACAAGGTTCAATTTTTTTGATTTTTGAAAATTTTTCGGTTTTTTTTTCTTTTCCCCTCACATTCACTGAGTTACTAATGCAAAAATGAAAGAAAATTAAAAAAAAATTATTTTTTTCATTTTGATTATGATTACACAATTGAAGGAACAAAACTTGTTCCTTTAGTTGTTTAGCAAAACTTTGAACGATTGCCTCCAAAAAACGGCTCCATAGATCAATTTAAAAATTTAAAGAGGGTAGTGGTTGATTTACTAAAAAACCAAAAAAAGTCATTTTTTTGTACTTACTTCTAAAGGATGTTAAAAATAAATTCTCATTTTAGCGTAATAACCAGACTTTTTATAAAATTTCGATGAAAATTCATCGAAACTAGAGATTTCAAGCTATGAATTTTTTTTTTTTTTTTTCTCGAAACGATTATTTTTCACAAAGTTACAGCCTTCCAAAAATTACTAAAAAATTTATAAAATTTTACTGTTCCTTTAATTTTTTGCGTTAGTGTACTATATATATATTTATCATTTGCAGACGCCGTAGAGTATATTCATTTTATATATATATATAGGTGTATATGTATATATAGGTACGAATATACTGTATACACACGATACATTCGTACGCTGCCCCGTAGGATACCCTATGCACTCAAAAGTGAAAGTTGTGCACCTAAAACGTAACGAGGTCATTCGTTGAGTAGATTTTACACCTCATATTTTTTCCATACTGGGGGCCATATATGAAAATCGATTCTTAAGGAGTAAACTCCAAAAAAAAATAAAAATTTACAAACGATAGACAGAATAAACTGGTATTTAAAGTAAAATCGTATAGATTGACATGACAGAACAATTCAAGAGTAGTGATTTTGTAAGTCCATGGTTAGAAAGCTTCTGACTAATTACGAAAGGGTCTTTATGGATTCTTGGTTGTTGGAATAGGGCAAAGTTTGCACTCCGTTAATTAAACCTTTGCCTTGTCGAACGAAACTGCCAATCTTGAAACGAGTGTCCCCAAGGATATCCAAACTTCATAGTTTCCCACTAAAGAGACTTCATTTCGAAGAACAAGCCTGCATTTGTGCGATTCATTATCGATTCGTTTCATCGTTAAGGTATAACTCCGTGGACATTCAACGATATTCAATTATAATTATTGTTATTGGTAGATTTTATGAAATCGATCTTCAAGTAAGTTCCAAAAATACTGATGGTTCATACTTCTCTATATGTATGAAATACAACGCACCTTGTTGCGATGATGACATTTACAGTTTTGAACAGATCTTCATGAAAATATGTCAAGATTAGAACTAACAATTAGACTCAAAGCTACTATTTGCTTTTTTTGTTTTTATTGTACGACCATTTTATTCCGAGTTACGGCGTGTTGAAAATCACTTAAAAATTTGAAATTTTTTTAATATCCCTCAATATCTGTAACTAGAGTACATTGAAAAAATATATATTGAAAATCTTAACACATGAATTATTATTTTTATTATCATTGTCAATATTTTTTGCCCTACACTTCCACTCAGTTGCCCAATTCCAAAACACAGTATTGACAAAAATAAATTTTTTTTCAAACTAGAATTGAATCATGTTCAATAAACTCCACTAAAACTAAAAATAATAGAAAATCGTTCTTGAAAGATTTGCCCCTTACTGAGTTTTGAAATTGGGCAGCCATACTAACCTGTTCGTATCTGTACCGGATGGTTTTTTTTTGTGACATTCTCTCTTCATCACTCCCACTGTAAACTAGTTTTCAAGAGTATTTTGTATCAGTAAGATTTAGTTGATATTCGAATCACGTCGTCCCTGTCGTGTCCCAACACAACCATATGTCACAAACTAATCCAACAGCTTCACTCATATTTCATTTCATTTGGTTGCGTGTAAAAAAAAAAATTTTTTAAAAAGACACTAAAAAAACTACGTTACTTAATTTTAAAATCCAATTATATTTTTTCGTTGTTTTAAATAAAACATGCATAAATTTATACTCTAGAATAAATTTAATTATCAAACTTACAAAAATAACTGTTTTCTGTCCCTGGAAATTATAAGAATTTTTAAAAATAGGATAAAATTTTTTTTTCAAGTGGAAAGTATTTTAGGTATTTCAAAATTAAGTATTGTAAATTTTTTTAGCCCAATAAAATTTAGTTTATATACAGTAAGTAGATACTATAATTATTGAATGTTCAGAAATTTTTTGTTGCTATGGTCAAATTCCTATATCGCACACCTCAATCGTGAAAGCGTTAAGTGTGCTTTACTGTCACTCTTTCGCTCTCATCCCTTTCACGGACTTTAAATCCTCTCTACATTCTTTTATAGTACACCAAAATTGTTAAAAGCTCGTGAAAAAATTTTCTGATATGGCCTGATATGGCCTGATTTCGGCGGTTCATATCAGACCTGATATGGAAATTGGCCATATCAGACAATATATGTACAGATAAGATTTGATATGTTCTGATATGGACATATCAGACTATATATAGTGAGATTAACATTGTTATCTCGGGAACTAAATTAATTGATAATTTTATAAAATTGTGTATAACTTTGTTAAGTTGTATATGCAATAATTGTTATGAAAAAAAAGAAAAAAAAAAAAAAGAAAAAAAAATCCAGCCAGGTCATGGGTTCGAAATCCGAGTACTTCTGATTCAAAGTCTGATCTATTAACCACTCTACCAAATCACAAGCTTGAGATGTTAAGTTGATTATATCTATTTGGATAAAATTGAAACTAAGAAAATTAAAGACATCAGATAAATGATTGATTTGATTACATGTATTATATTCATTTGTTATTGTTTATAGAGTAACGGGGCCATTAACGGTATACCCACCAGTAATGGGGTAAGAACTACTTCTTTCAGTAAAAAAAAAAAAGAAGTTAAAGATTTTTAAACTTACACGGAGAAAAATGTTGGCTCAAAACCTACCAATTTCTATTATGCTGTCGACCAAACTTGAAACAGGAAGGGAAGCATGAAAAAAGTTATTATGTTCATACAAAAAATTATTATGCCGCATCATAATTATTATAATGTATGAAAGTAATTGTAATTAAATCTCATCGATAAGTTTCTCGCGCGTAGTAAGTATTGTGATACAGCATAATAATTTTTCGTATGAGCATAATAATTTTTTGGATGCTTACCTTCCTGTTTCAAGTTTAGTCGACAGCATAATAAAAATTGGTAGGTTTCGAGCCGACATTTTTCTCCGTGTAATTAAACTTTTTTCAGTTAGCAACAGGGTAATTTTTCAACCTTGCTAATTTGGCCCCTTAATTAATTGATCTTAATTAGGGCGCCACTGGAAGCTAAACCTCGGTCTTCCAGAACCGGAGATGTAAAAGAATTCAGGGTCGTTGAAAAATTACTTGAGGGAGGAATTGAGGAGTTAAATAATTCGGCACTAAATTGATTTTCATATGATTATCAATTTTATTTATCACACAATATTATTATTATTTATTACTTTTAATTTTAATTATCAATTAACAATACTGCCCCCTGGGCTTTATCTTGCTTATTATTAATTTCTTGATTCCTTTTACTTACAATCTAAGTCCCCTGGACTAATTGAATTTAATTACTAACAAAAATTCCCCTAGAATTATTAATAACAACTGGCCACTGGCCTGATCCCCTGGATCATTAACAAATTATGTCCCCTGGACTTTATTAATAAAATTGGCCCCTGGCCTGATCCCCTGGATCATCAATAATTTTGACCCCTGGACTTAATTAAGAAATTGGCCCCTGGCCTGATCCCCTGGATCATAAATAATCTTAGTCCCCTGGACTATTACAATTATTTTAAATAAAAATGGCAACTTGCCAGATCCCCTGGATCTTAATTAAAATTTTTATTCCCCCGGAATTATTTTATATCTCACACACACACACACACACGTTTGATTTAATCAATATATTGTCCCCTGGACTTACTCACACACACTTTTATTTTAAAATTCTAATTATCGACCTTAATTCACATAATTTCCCAGTATTAATTTCTTTATATATGAAATGATGAAATTTACTGACGCCATCGACCGATACTACCTCTCTCTATTTCACGCGACTATTCTTATCTTTGTCAGTTTCGTGTTTTCCCTTCTTCGCACTAGATATCAATTTCTTTTGTTTCCAAAATTTACGGACATCAACTTATTACTCAAATTTTAATTAATTATAATCTCAATCTTTTACCTCGATTCTTATAGCACTTGATTTTTTTAGTTTCGTAAATTTGATCTTATTATTTAATACTGATTATTTTATTTTATATAACAATTGCTTAATAACTATTATAATTTCTGGCCTCCTGCCGAGAAATTTGACTCCTTAATTTACAGTTAATGATCAATAAATTCTGGCCTCGCTGCCGAGAATTATTCGACCAAACATGTGGTAAATTTTACTCAATTTCTTTACAATAAATTCTGGCTACCCGCCGAGAATTTATGCTATTGAAGACGCTGAGTTATCAATACTTCTGATAGCTTTACTCTCGATGTTAGTAAATTTAATAATTCTGGCTTACCTGCCGAGAATTAATTTACGCACCGCACTACAATGTTAACACTCAACTTTGCACTTGTTCACCGGATGTTACCCCTGGCGTCTATGTGGTTCCTTGGTCTTCACTGGGCTTCCGGCCTCATGGATGGGGCTCATGGCAGATGGATGTCCGTTCAGCTTGTCGGCTCGACCGACTCTCCTCGATTTTGCTGCTGTCCTGTGGTTATATATTTTCAGCTTGGCCATTTTAGGCAACTTCCAGAAAATGGCTTTCCCACTTACTTAATTTTGGGACAGAAGTCCGAGCTTCTTCAATTAGCGCACCCGGCGACAAGTCGAAAAACTCTAACGGGTACTCATTGAGGTTTACGGCTCGGGTAACTGACCAGCAGCGGAAAATCACGATTTTCCTTGATGATAAATTAAATTTTATCCCGTTACAAATTTAAAATCTCAATTTTTAATATTGAAATTCATTACGAAAATTTGAAATTCTCTCAGATATTTAAAAATTGATCTCGTTAGCTTATTGGAAAAATTTTTCAACAAAGTTTGTATACTTGATACAATTTATAAATTTATAGACAGCCGTATATGTGTGTGTGTTTTTGTGTGAACGGTCCATAAGTTGTTAACTAATGAACTGATTGGGATGGTTGAGGTGACAATCGAAACAGTTTATTGGCTATCAACTTTACTGAAAATTTCAGATCATTTGATCAAGTAGACTCGAAAGTATCTGCGAATTACGAAAAAAAAATTTTTTTTTTTTTAGTTTTTTATTGATTCCTCAGAAACGAGTTAAACAATCGACTTCAAAATTTAATCAGCTCTGGAACTTGGTAAAGCGTGTCAATTGCCGCTTTAACCATCTCTATCGGTTAGTTTGTTTAAGAGATATCGTTGAGAAAAGAAATGGTAAAAAACGGTTTTTTTCGATTATCTGTGAAATAACTCACAAAATAATCTAACGATTCCAAAATCTAGCCAGCTCTAAAATTTAATAAAACCCGCCGATTGTCACGTCAACCATCAAAATCGGTTAGTTCGTTCGCGAGATATCGTGTGGAAAAGAAATGCTAAAAAACGGTTATTTTCGAAAGCAATGGCATACAAAGTATTTTCGAGCTCGAAAAACTTGAAAATATATTCACTACACTGTTTTCGAGCTCCATGAACGGGAATTTTTAGGGCTGGCCCGCAGGGTTAACCGATAGACAGATTTTTTTATTTTTTCTTTCCATCAACTATAGTTGACTCTCCATCAACTATACTAGATGGAGCTAGTATCCTTGCAGCAGCACTAGCATGGCAGTAGGATTGAAAAAAAAGAGCGATATCTAAGACAAAAACGTAAGATATTAAAAAAAATTCCAAACAGAAAATAAGAAATCGGCAAATAAATCAACATGTTAAAAGTTGATTAAAAATTCATATTAAAAAAAAAATAAATATATTAAAATAAAAAAAAAAAAAAATTATTTCTTCATTTTAATGTTGATTATACAATTAAAAAAAGACCATTCAGTATTCAAAATAGAAGTAGATTTCTCATTCTTCCTTTATTTTGAAGTTCTAAGATAAAATTAAAGTACAATTTGATTTTTATTGACATTTTTAATGAATTTCGAGGTCGAAAACCGCCAGTGATAAAACATTAAAATTTTAACCATAACACAGTACTCAATCATGTAACTTCAAGCCTTTCTGAAAATTTGGAAAATTCTCTTCAAACATAAAGTAAAAAGAGGACACTATAACTCATGTTCTTAGCTTTGATGTTTTTTATACATAATGAAAATAGAAGTTTTCGTTAGAAATATATTGAACAAAGAAACGATCGAAGCAACATTTTTCATGAATTTGAAAACTTTGAATTGCCACTATTTTCCAAATACTCAACCGATCTTTTAAGTTTCTAACTTGATCAATATAATGACCAAATGAGACCAAAATCATAATTTTCGATGAAGTTAAACAGGTTTTTGTCAAAAAGGCACTTGTTGACTAGACTATTAGGGGTACATTAAGCTGTAAAATCACCTGGCAACATTATTTTTCTTATCGATATTTACAAAGTAGCGATGAGTTGACTGAAAAACCAGAAAATGGCCATTTTTTGTGGGTTTTTCAAATTGATATTGAAGATGAAAAAAAAATTTTTTTCAAAAAAATCAAAAATAGGCCTTGTAGGGTATTTATTCGAGTTTTTCAAACTGCTCTTTAAATTACTGTGCGACCATTAGTTACTGAGATATCGATAATCAAAGACAAAAGGATCCTTTTTCATTTGAAGGCTGATATCTCAGCAGCAAATCATCGTACAGAGAAACAAAAAAAGCAAATTTTAGCTGAATAAATTTTCTAAAAAAGTCATAGATTGGTTTTTTCAAAAAAAAATTTCTCGGCCCCGTAGACCTAAAAAACACAACCAAAAAATTTAGAAAAATTTTGTCTCCACCTATTTCTTATGATTCCGCAAAAACCGTAGCTCAGAAAATTATTTGGCTGAAAGATCTTCAAACAAGAGATTTCAAGCTTCAATTTGCTTTTTTTATTTTTTCGATACGATCATTTTTCACGAAAATACAGACTTCCAAAAATTGCAAAAAATTTTAGAAAATTTTTTTGTTCCTTTAATTTTTTGGATAAGTGTATACATGATTAGTAGACTGTGTCAGAAAAAAAAATTTATTAATTTTTTATTTTCATTAAATACATCTCAAAACTTACTTTACTGAAAAAAAAAAACCTCCTAAAATTTCAGCTCTATAACTCAAAATTTGAGCTGGCGCACGGAGAGGGGGTCCCCATTTCTCATTCAAAATACATTGAAAAAAAATTGTTTTTTCTATTTTGTAAATAACTGAGTCTAAAAAATTTTTTTCCGATTTTTGACTTTAGCGACCTTGTGGGAAATTAAATCCTCTACAAAAAAAATCTCTTGTATCCTACGTTTAAAATTGATAAAACGAAAGATATAACTTTTATTCTATCAACTTTAAGCGTATGACAATTGTCATTCTAAAGAGACCTTTTTTGTAAAAAATTTGATTTCAAGATCTCTGAACTCAAGAATCGGAAAAAAGAAATTTTGACATAGTTATTTACAAAGTAGAAAAAACAAAATTTCTTCAATGTATTTTAAATGCATTCCCATGGGAAAGGGGAACCCCCGTTTATAAGCCCAATTTTTGAGATATAAAGCTGAAATTTTAGAAGAATTTTTTTTTCAACTTCCCGCTAAGAAAATTGAAAATTTCCGAAAATTCGGGAAGATATTGGTTTCAGTCCTATTTACGAAAACTGAATTTCTATTAGATTTTGTCGTTTTGAGGTTTTAGGAAGCTATCCTGACTAATTCCACGATGATATCCGAGCGTATGTATGTGTGTACGTACGTAAGTACGTACGTATGTAAATATTTATAACTCTTGAACGAATGACCCCATTTTGATTGCTAAGGTGTCATCCGACGCGGCATGTTAATATTTAAAAGCCTTGAAAAATTGAGCTTGATCAGTCGAGTGCGTTCGAAAATGTTCCAAAAATAAAATTTTTTCAAAAATGTGTTGTTTAAATAAATCTTAATGTGCTCGATGGATCGATTCCGAAATCTAATCAGCTCTAAAGCTTTATAAACCACATCGAGTGCCGTCTCAACCATCAAAATCAGTTTAATCGTTCAAGAAAAACCGTTGGCGAAAGAATTCAAAAAAGATTATTTTTTTTGGTTTTTATGGAACTTCTCAAGAACAACTTGATAAATTAATTTCAAAATTTGATCAGCTCTACAACCTAATAAAAAGTGTCGATTGCCACCTCAATCGCCTCAATCGGTCAATTCGTTCGAGAGATATCGTTGGAGAAAAAATGGTAAAAACGTAATTTTTCGAAAACAACGGCATACAAAAGTATATCTGAGCTCGAAAATGTACTCACAATAATGTTTTCGAGCTCAAAGAGCTCGAAAACAGCGGGAAATTTTGGGGTTGGCCCGCAGGGTCAACTGATAAACCGATTTTTATTAAAGTAACGTTCAAGATGGATTTAATTAAAATAAAAAATAAATTCTCTTTCTAACACAGTCAAATATATACATTATACACATGCATGTATAAACTTCTGAACCATTGTTACTTTCGGAACCTACTCGATGAACCATGATAGATTACGGCAAAATCCTTTGAAAATTTCACCATGAGGACAGATGCAAAAGATATATTTTTATGAAATCAACGAAAAATTATTGATTCAAAATAAAATGAGCGTTTAAGGTGTGCAGTTTTGGATTTTCCAATGATTTTTATTCATTTTTATGCAAGAGCTAAATTTTCTTTCTTTTTTTTTTCAACTTTTTATAGCTTCGGACATTAAACAAAACACAAAAGTCAAACTTTTTACGATCTCTGTGAACAATATAACATTATTGAATTATCCTAAAAGTTGAATTGGGTCCCGTTTTTCATTTAAAGTGTTAGACGATTGTTCTGTGTGTTAACAAGTTTATCAATGGGATTTTACCCAAACAGACCATATTTAATGCAGTTTATAGCCCAGATGGTGTCTTGATCGAACTCACAACAATTTAAGGGATAAAGAATACAAGCGGAAATGAATAAATGTGAGTGATACGGCACTGCAGTCTCTCACGAATAGTCAGAGAAAAATACAATAGAAAAACAAGTAATTGTATCCGAATAAATTGATCTAGTTCAAAGCATGTGTTCGAATGGAAAATAAGTATGTTTTATTCCATCGTGCGTGAATTGATCAAGATACCATGCGTTTCATTACGTTTTCACCCTAATTTACTAATAAACTTTCAAAGTTCATATTTTTCTTAACATACTTAACACTTTTTACTCTTTTGATTTACCTGATAAGAAACGTTTGGATCCAACCATACATTTCTCGATCTCGTATTGTTTATTTGTATAAAAATACATCCAAATATTTGATCTTGCTGAACATAAGCATTAGAGTGTGACAAAATGAAATAATTTTTTTTTTTTTTAGATCTTATAGTTTCAAAAGTATCTTTGGGACCTGAAGATAGTCTTCCTAAAAAATGAGCTCGACATCTCTGAAATTGAGCTGGCGGTTTTCAAGATCATTGTTTACACTAATGGTTTCAAGCTGAAAGAATTTAAAAAAAGCGAGAAGTTTTAGGACTAGCCTGCAGGGTCAACCGTTCTCCAGAAAATTTTTTCCTTAAGTCAAAATGTACTTAGAAAACTATTAATTGAAAAAGAAAAAAAGGTTTATGTGTAACCTATATTTTATCATAATCAGAAATCAGCTAACGAATAAGCATCAAGCTCACAAATTCCGACAATTTACTATGAGTTAACTCCAGTGCACACGTAGGTGATTAGCAGTAACTAAATAAATCATTATTTCACGTCAACCGTCATTGTCAAACGGAATCAAATTACACTACTGTCTACAATGAAAAAGCCTTTTGCAATTTCCAATTTGCTTCCAATCCTGAAATTAGATTGTGTCTATCTCTGAATTAGACACATCCAAATTTTCCAATTAGTTATTCAAATTCTTTCAAAGCTTTACTTGTTCTCGTGGATGAATAAGAAGTGAAATACAATTAAAAATAATAGTAAAAAAAAAAAAAAAAAAGTAAAATAAAATAAAATAATTGATGAGGGAGAAACATGTGAAGCAGCCATGTCCTTTTAACTCTCTGGTTCTTCAACAAGCGTATGGAAACGAGAGCAACTTCAATTATTCTCCTATCCTGTTCAATATTCTTTCATGAAGACTTCGACTGCTTGTACGAGTAGACATAGAGATTTCACTCAGTATTTGTAGGAATAGTAATCGGAGTCATACTAGTAGTAGTTGTTGTTGTTGATGTTATGGTGAAATAAAACGAGAAAAAGAACAAGAACGAGTAGTGAAGTACTGCGTGTAAGCGGCAAACACTCACCCTATAAACCAGTTTGAGATTTTTCATATGGAGTCTCACTGTCCGGATTAACGCCGAAGAATGTTGAGTATTACACTAACAGTGGTGTTTTTTTGAAAATCAGTAGTTTTATGTACATTTATGTGTATTATTTCGCTTATTCGCATCCATTATATTTGATATGTCATATATGGCAGGGGTGTAAAGAAGACATTAACAATAGCTCGTGTTTTCAAGGTCTTTCCCACATTCCTGCTATATATCATTTATTCATATATTATATTGCATACGCATGTAGTATGTACAGATACAAAGGTAAAAGTTTATATAAATAGCCAAGATACATAGGTTTTCACTGTTTATTGGGGGTCTACCAAGGGTTCAATTCGCATCAATGTACTATCGGAGTTCAGAAAATTATTCGCCCGCTAATTAAATTTTTTCAGTCTCTTGACTACGCTTTTATTGTCGACATTAATTCTTCTCTTGCAAGGTCCGTATGGTATTTATTATGCGCGCGTTGAAACTTAATAGCCGTTCACCCAGAGACAAAAGATTTAATTCTTTGGATAATGCTTCGACTTTTTTATTGATCATTGGATAAGCAGTTAACGTTAATAAAGTCAAGTATATTCATTTTTTAGATTTACACGGAATTCATGCTGCTTAGTAAGGCTGTAGGGAATTAGGGAGGAAAATGCGTCAAAATTGTGGAAGTCTCCTTATAAATCAGTCGATAATAAATTACTGAAGAGAAACCAAAACGAATTAAAAATCAATGAGTCATTTTGAGGAGTTATAAAAAGAAATATTATAGAAGATAGAAGAGAAAATTATAAGTTGGAGTTTCAAAGTGTAAAAGTTCTGGAGAAGTTAAAAATATTCTCTCTAAAATCGAAAAATTGATTTTGGCAATTCAATTTTTTTCTAGGCACACAACTTGTTGCTATTTTCCTTATTCGTCATAGCCACGATGGTTCTGAATTTTGTTTTATTTCAAAATGTTGCATAAAGTTTGTACAAGTTAAAACTGCTGAGATTTATTTTTTATTTTTAATAAAAGATCAAAATCGTACAGTCTTAAAAAAAAATTATACCACTTATTAATAATCGGATAATTTATTATCATTGCACTATCTCTCAACAGCTTAAAAAACTAACTTAAAAATTTATACGCAGCACTTTGATTGTTAAAATCATAGTAGCTCTACCTACACGGAAAAAAATAAACTATAAAAATTGAGAATGACAAGTGATATAATAATAAAGTGATCAGTAAATACTATTATTCTAAATAGTAATTTTTTCATTTACGATTCAAATGTGAATAATTACAGAATAAGTAGAAAAATTTGTTGTCTATACAAGAAAAATTACTATTTGAACTGTAAAAATTGCAACTAACACTTACAAAATAGATGACACGTATTATAAAATTTACTATTTGAATGTTAAAATTCCCCATATGGACAACCGGGTTCCGAGTTATCATTTCAAATAGTAATTTTTAGAGTTTTTTTTCCGTGTATTAACTACTTATTTGAAGTTATTGTAAAAAATTATTTTTCTAAACTGGGTATAAAATATTATTCATTTTCCGAGGTTTGAGGTATGCGGAACTTAGTATTGAGTTTTAATTTCCCACGATAAAATTGAAAATTTTCAAAAATTCAAGAAGTTATTATTTCACCCCGATTTTCGAGAATCGAGTTTTCATCAGATGTCGACATTTTGAGGTCTTAGGAAGCCATTCAGACTATTTTCATAATGATGTCTGTCTGTTGTACGTATGTGTGCAGTTACGTGTGTGTGTGAGTGAATGTGTAAACTTCTTATAACTTTTGAACTAATTAACCGATTTGAACGGTTCATGCCACAATCAAGAAGTTTGCCGGTCACCAACTTATCTAAAAACTTTAGATCACTTAATCAAGTAGACTCGAAAATATTTATGAATTGCGAAAAAAAATTTTTATATTAGTTTTCTTCTAATTTCTCAGAAATGACTTAAAAGATCATCATTAAATCCTAATCAGCTCTAGAACTAAACAAAACACGCTGATTGCCGACATAATCATCTTAATCGGCTAATCCGTTCGTGAGATATCATCGGACGAAGAAACGATGAAAAACGGTATTTCACAAATATCTTTGAAACGACGGAATCAATCAATTTGTGAATTTTTTCAGCTCTAGAACTTAACAAAATACGATGATTGTTACATTAAACATCGAAATCAGTTGATTATTTCAAAAGATATCGACGACAGAAAATTGAAAAAATAACAATTTATGTAATTTTTCTCGATAAATCACAATATAATGCACTAAGATGTGTTCAAAATCATACTTATTCTCAGTTTTCGGGGTTTTTTTTATCATCGCATAATGCAATGCAATACGTTCTTTAGTTTAGATGAAATTAGTAAAAAAAATCTGGGCGTCGGTTGGCCCTGCGGGCCAGCCCCGAAACTTCCCGCTGTTTTCGACCTCAAAGAGTTCGAAAACATTAGTGTAGATATATTTTCGAGCTCTTCGAGCTCGAAAATGCTATCACATGCAATTGCTTTTTTACGATCTTCTCAAGCTCTAACAAGTTGCCTGTTATGCTGAAGTTTGAAAATTTATATAAGAATCAAGAATTGTTAATGAAGCGGTTTTTAAAATTAAATCCCTGATTATGTTCAATAAAATAAGTGTATTCAGGCAGAAGTCAATGCCAGGGATTCAAATAAAGATTTAAATGAGTTTTGACACATGTGAGAAACAATCAAATATGAAATATCCGAGAAAAACATTGAAAACTACGTTTTATCGATTTCATTGTTGGTAGTATGATTTAAACTAAAAACCGAGTTTGATGACATTATGTATCCAAGTAACCATATAAAGGATGAGTTGGTATGACTTCAGACACATTTTAGTAGGTTATATTATAATTTATCCAGGAAAAATAACATAAAATGTTATTTTTTTAACTTTTCAACGCCGATACCTTTCGAACTAATTGATCGATTTTGACGTGTGAGGTGGCAATAGTCGCGTTTTATTGAATTCTAGAGCTCATTAAAATTTCAAATCGATCGCGTCAGTCGTTTCGAAAATATTTAGAAAAAACCGTTTTTCACCATTTCTTTCTCCCGCGATAACTCTCGAACGGATTATCCGATTTTGATGTTTGAGGTGGCAATCGACGCGTTTTTTAGAATACTAAAGCTGATTAGATTTTGAAGTTGATCGTATGAGTCGTTTCTGAGAAATCAATAAAAAACTAAAAAAAAAAATTTTTTTTTTTCGTAATTCGCCAATATTTTCGAGTCTATTTGATCAAATGATCTGAAATTTCCAGGAAAGTTGATGGCCAACATGCTCTTTCAATCGCCGCCTTAAACATCTAAATCGGTTCATTAGTTCAAAAGTTACAAAGAGTTTACATACACACACACACACACACAGCGGGAAGTTAAAGAACTGGGCGACGGTTGGCCCTGCGGGCTAGCCGCAAAAGTTCCCGCTGTTTTCGAGCTCAAGGAGCTCTAAAATGCTATCACGTGCGATAGTTTTTTTATGATCTTTTCAAGCTCTAATAAGTTACGTTTTATGCTGAAATTTGAAAATTCAAGAATCTAAAATCATTAATAAAGAAGCGGTTTTTTAAATTTAATTTCCGATTATGTTCAATAAAATCATTTTATCGAGGCAGAAATCAATGCCAGGGATCAAAATCAAGATTGAAATAAGTTTTGACTTATGTCACAAACAATAAAATATAAAACATCCGAGAAAAATATTAAAAATTGCGTTTTTTCAATTTTTTTGTTGATAATATGCCTTAAACTAAAAAACAAGTTAGATGACATTATATGATGATCGAAAAATACTATAAAAAGGAAAAGATGGTATGGTTTTACACATAGATATATTTTAGTAGATTATATTATAATTTTTTCGGAAAAAATAGCATAAAATGTTATTTCTATAATTTTTCAACGCCGATATCTTTTGAACTAATTAACCGATTTCGACGTTCAAGGTGGGAATCGGTGCGTTTCATCAAATTCAAGAGCTGATTTAAAGTTGAAGTTGATCGGTTTAGCTGTTTTGAAGATATTTGGAAAAACACGATTTTTACGATTTCTTTCTCCAACGATATCTCGCGAACAAAGAAATCGATTTTGATGGTTAAGCCGACCATCGACGCGTTTTAATAGATTCTAAACTTGATCAGATTTTGGAATTGTTTGGTTGTGTACACGGAAAGAAATTTTCTTTAAAAATTACCGTTAAATTCACTGTAATCGTGGGACGAATGGCATGACCTAATCATTTGTCGGTAAGTCAGATAATTTTTAACCTTTTTTCAACAAATTTTACCGTAGTCTACTGTAAATTGTATTCGGTTTTCGGTAAATTTTATGAAGTTTACCACAAAATAAATGAATTTTTTCCTAATTTTTATTTCGAAAATGGTAATAAATAAAAGCACTGCATTATGTCCCACGATTACAGTGAATTTAACGGTAATTTTTGAAGAAAATTTCTTTCCGTGTAGCTTCCAAGATATTCGCAAATAACTGTTTTTAACTATTTCTTTCTTCCGTGATATTTCTCGAACAAATTAACCGATTTAGATGGCTAAGATGGCAATCGACGCGTTTCATCAAATTCTAGAGCTGATAAGATTTTGAAGTTGATCGTTTAAGTCCTTTTTGAGAAATCACTAAAAAACTAAAAAAAATTTTTTTCTCTTTTTCGTAATTCGCAAATATTTTCGAGTCTACTTGATCAAATAATCTGAAATTTTTAGGAAAGTTGATGGCCAACAAGCTCTTTCGATTGCCACCTGAACCATCCAAATCGATTCATTAGTTAAAAAGTTACAAAGAGTTTACACACACACACACACACACACACACGCGCGCACACACGGACATCATTCTCAAAATAGTCAGAATAGCTTCCTTGGACCTCGAAACGTCGACATTTGATGAAAAGTCGATTTTCGCCTGATAAAATTATTTTTTTCTTTTAAATAATCGTGAATAAAAATTTTGAGAACACTTGTTTACTAAGTATTTTCCATGTCTTGAATTTTCCAAGTTTAATCTAAAACGTACCGTTTTCAAGTCCAAAACCACCAGTGTGATCAAAGTGTAACAGAGGGATTAACCCTATCGTCGTATGGCCTTTTCTTGCTGTACAATCATTATGCACTTATTCAAAAAATTAAAGGAACAAGAAAATTTCATAGATTTTTTAGTGATTTTTGGAAGGCTGTATTTTCGTAAAAAATGATCGTATCGAAAAAATAAAAAAAGCAAACTGGAGCTTGAAATCTTTAGTTTAAAGATCGTTTAGTAAAATAATTTTTTGAGCCACGGTTTTTGCGGAATCATAAGAAATAGGTCGAAACAAAATTTTTCTAAATTTTGTAGTTTTGTTTTTTAGGTCTACGGGGCCAGGAAAATTTTTTTCGAAAAAACCAATTCATGGCTCGTTTAGGAAATTCATTCAGCTACAATTTGCCTTTTTTGTTTTTTTGTACGAACATACGCTGCTGAGATATCAGCCTTCAAATGAAAAAGGATCCTTTTGTCTTTGATTATCGATGTCTCAGCAACTAATGGTACTTCAAGTTACAGCTAGTTGAAAAACACTTAAAATTTTTTAATCTCCTATAATTCTTGTGAATAGTGTAGATCCTATTTAATATTACGTACTTAATTTGTAATTTTAAGTAAATAATTTAATACAAATGAAATACGGATAATATTAAAATGTTATGCTCTAAGCATCAATTACGCAGTATGATAATAGTATATAATATCCTCGGGATATGTTCGGGTATACGTTTAAATGGTAATTCCGAAGCATGACAAGGCAAATTCAGTTGAAAGTTTATAAACGCTCGAGTGAATTGAAAACTAGTGTCGGTCCTTCGTCACGTCCCTTATGTATTAACCGACTTGAATGTTTGAATAGCTGGCCAGCATTCTGTTGTTCTGGTAATGAAACTTGTGTTACATTCTCTATGCCCATATTTTGTTCTACCCCGTTCTGAATTCGTATACACAAATTTGGTACTGCGCATGGTGGCAGTACTTGTTTCCTCGCACTCTCTGTTGTTACTGTTCTCTGCACTTTGTACTCTTTAGCCAACTTCTCTTTAGCTTTAGCTTTAGTATATCAGTTCTATGCTCTGTACATACTGTGACTACTTTCTCAACATGTTTTACTGCACACACGTTCTAAGTGAAATTATGAAATAAACTCGGTATGTTATCCTGAAAATTAATCTACCCACAGCAGTACCGCATTTTCATTACGGCATATTTACTTCGCATCCAACCGTGACCGAGAGTTTCGAGTAATGTGTTCCGACGAAATATTGCAGATTCCCACCCAAAGAAGCTCTACGTATATATTATTTTCAAGCTATCTGAAATCTTCTTTAGAAAAAAAAGTTAACTTAATTTCTTATCATTATGCATCTCTTCATTTTTTGTCTTATATTTAATATTCACGATTTTATTTAATTATTCAGTCATTTCAATATTTGCATTATTATTAATTGCTAAGACATCAACTGTAAAAGAGTAATGTTAATATGGACTTACTTTTACACCATGGCAGTGTTTGAATAACCCCACCGATATAGTGGGGCTACTTAGCGACTATTTCCTACCGGTGATAGGATGGTGTACTAGTCTGATTAACTCCGATTGGAATATGACAAAGTGCAAGTGTTTGAAGATATATAATACAAAAAGTAATAATGATAAAAATAATTATAATGATAATCATTTTCAGTATTATTTGTACATTCTATGGGACACAATCCTTAATCTACATTTACAATTGAAGTGAACCTCTCATATAAAAGTATATATAATATAATTGGTTACAATTACAACAAAATTAAAATTTGTAAATATTAACCGTGAAACCAAACAGAGCTGTCCGAAGCAACTGTGATTAAACATACGGCAGGGCAAATACGTACAGGCAATACCGTGGCTTAATTTTTTCGTAAAACCAAGTTTATGATAGGCGAACAATATTTTAACATCAAGGTTTTTGGTAACTCCCAGCACCATCCCAACCAGGTTATGTCCTGGTGCTGAGTGATGTTTGTACTCCAATACCCCCACCTAATATCATTAAAAAAAGTTCACTGGGTCAGGAAATGTTAAGCTGTTTCCTCGGTATCCTGATGGTACATGCTGCAGCTCTTTATGGGAGTAAGTTTAAATATGTACTATTCAATTGACACACTGCATGCGAATTTAGTAGCTTACAACTGGATGAGAGGTTTAATGAAGTTATGAGGTATGCCTTTAAGAGAGTCAATAAAAGTTCTGCGTACGGAGAAATATACTAGCACTGGATCGAGCATATCTCCATCTGTCGAATTCCTTATGATGTAACGAATACTTATTGATCACATCATTTCTTTTTGCCTTCCAGGCGGCGACATCAAGATTGTCTAGCATTCTCCCTCCGGAGATGGTTTCTAAAATATCTTTGAGTTGTTGAGCCCAGTTGTGCTGGCTTGAATTAAATGGAGTTTTTGTCAGTGCAATCGGGCGGAGAAGGCGGATCTGAGGCAGTCTATCATTGTCCATCCTCACGACTCTGATAACCCAATTTAGTGCGAGACTAAGTATCTCGACTGCTATGTGCTTGATATCTAGCTAAATGCGAACCGCATCATTGGGGGTCTCAAGAAATGAGAAGAGAGATTTTTGTATAATATCAGATATGCTGTCTCTAGTTTGTCGATATTGCTCGGCTTATGACATCAAAGATGTGGTTAGTAATAAGACATATTTCAAGACAGACTCATATACACATGCACCTTTCCAGCTCTCGTATCATATTTCAGCTTCTTTAAGATATCCAGAAGAGTACACGAAATTACCTTATTTTCAGGAAACGCTGCAGAGGTAGCTACGATGCCTTGTAGTGTTGAGTTAAAATGGTTGAGAGTGTCTACTATTGAATCATGCATCATCATCCTAGCTGCCCGCAAAGCGGTATTTAAGCGCACTCCGCCGTACTTGGCAGAATTTATAGCCGGCTACACAGCTACTAGAGCGGTGCAATCACGCTACAACAGGGAACATGCTACTCTGGACGTCCTCGATCAGGAAAACGTCATCGGATTTGGGGAATTTTTTTTAAACAAAATTTACGTTTATCATGATCAGCAACAACGCCCTCATTACCACCAGCATCGTCGTCAGTGACAGCACCGTTATGGTTGCTGTCTGTATATATATATACATTAGGGTGGGTCAAAAAAATCTAATAATTTATTTTTGACTATATACTCTGAAAAATAGGTTCGTAGACACCTAAAAAGAATTCTCTCCAAGTATGAGCTCTTAATTATAACGGGAAGGTCCTCCGCTTTGCGGGTTTCTATTTTTTTCGAATAATCAGATAAAAAAATTTATATCTCGCTTCCAACTGCTTGGATAAATATTCCGTGACATAAACTTTGTAAGAAATTGAATGCTCTACAAAAAAGGTCTCTTATGATTTTTTCAAAAACCCAACCAATTAAAAGATATTCATAGTTGAAGTTTGGCTATTTTAAGGAAAATATTCGTTTTTATTATGAATTTTATAAGTTGATGAAAAAAAATTATTTCGAATTGCGGAACTCATGGTTTTGTAGGAAATTTACTGCTCTACAAAAATGGTCACTTATGATTTTTCGATTAAGTGAAGCCGTTACGAGATATCCATCGTCAAACATTAACGAATATCAATATTTCCCGTTTTTGATCAATAATTCGATAAATTTAAATTTAAATTATTAGTTTCAGGAAAATTTACATAAATTTGAGTTTCGATGGATAAAGAAATGTTATAAACAATTTTTTTAATATTGTTTTCAGTCTTGAGCTTGTTTGATTGCATTAAAACAAAAAATTAGAGCATTTTTTTCGACATATAGCCAATGATTAGTTTAATTTAATGTGAATGACACATTTCTTTGTCAAATTTAATATGAAAAGTATTGAATCGAGTGAAAAAAAACCAGTATTTAACTTTTTTATACATAAATTTTTTTATTGAATTATCAATTGCAATATAATTGTCAATATTTTTAACATAACAGTACTCTATTACTATAAATAATTTCCTTTATTACAATTTGGATATGTTTTTTGATATTCTTTGACAACTTGCAATAAGTACTGGAATTGTTCTTCGTTTTTTATCGTAATCATTGGCTAGATGTCGAAAAAAATGCTCTGATTTCTTGTTTTAATGCAATGAATCAAGCTCAAGACTGAAAACAATATCAAAAAAATTGTTTATAACATTTCTTTATCCATCGAAACTCAAATTTATGTAAATTTTCCTGAAAGTAATAATTTAAATTGAAATTTATCGAATTATTGATCAAAAACTGGAAATATTGATATTCGTTAATGTTTGACGTTGGATATCTCGTAACGGCTTCACTTAATCGAAAAATCATAAGAGACCATTTTTGTAGAGCAGTAAATTTCCTACAACACCATGAGTTCCGCAATTCGAAATAATTTTTTTTCATCAACTTATGAAATTCATAATAAAAACGAATATTTTCCTTAAAATAGCCAAACTTCAACTATGAATATCTTTTAATTGGTTGGGTTCTTGAAAAAGTCATAAGAGACCTTTTTTGTAGAGCATTCAATTTCTTACAAAGCCTATGTCACGGAATATTTTTCCAAGCAGTTGGAAGCGAGATATAAATTTTTTTATCTGATTATTCGAAAAAAATAGAAACCCGCAAAGCGGAGGACCTTCCCGTTATAATTAAGAGCTCATACTTGGAGACAATTCTTTTTAGGTGTCTACGAACCTATTTTTCAGAGTATAAAGTCAAAAATAAATTATTCGATTTTTTTGACCCACCCTAATATACATACCTATATACAATTATTTCGATGAAATTAAAAAAAAAATCGGTCTGTCGGTTGACCCTGTGGGCCAGCCCCAAAACTTCCCGCTGTTTTCGAGCTCAAGGAAATCGAAAATATTAATGACACTATATTTTCGAGCTCGAAAATCTAATTGCATGCGATTGTTTTTTTATGAGTTTTTCAAACTCTAACAAGTTATGCTTTATGCTAAAGTTTAAAAGTTTAAGAATCGAAAATCATTAATGGATAAGCGGTTTTTAAATTTTAATTCCCGATTATGTTAAATAAAATAAATATGTTGATGCAGAAATCAATATCAGTGATTGAAATCAAGATTCGAATGAGTTTTTGCTTAGGTCAGAGCAATAATATATAAAAGATCGGAGAAATTCATTAAAAACTGTGTTTTTTCAATTTTTTCGTTGATAATATGGTTTAAACTAAAAAATAAATTTGACGGCATTATACGATGATCAAAAGAGACTATAAAAAGGAAAAGTTTGTAAGATTTTAGACACATTTTAGAACAGTACATTTTGATTTATCTGGAAAAAATAACATAGAATGTTATTTCTTTAAATTTTTAACACTGATATCTTTTGAACTAATTAATCATTTTTGACGTTTGAGGTGGCAATAGTCGCGTTTTATTGAATTCTAAAACTGATTAAAATTTAAAAGCGATCGATTCAGCCGTCTTGAAGATATTTGAAAAGAACCGTTTTTTTCCATTTCTTTCTCCGACGATATCTCCCGAACAAATTAACCGATTAAGATGTTTAAGGCGGCATTCGACGCATTTTATTAAGTTCTATAGCTGATTAGATTTTGAAGTCGATCGTTCAATTCGTTTCTGAGAAATCAATAAGAAACTAAAAAAAAAAATTTTTTTTTTTTCGTAATTAGCCAATATTTTCGAGTCTACTTGATCAAACGATCTGAAATTTCTAGGAAAGTTGACGGCCAACAAGCTCTTTCAATCGCCGCCTTAAACATCCAAATCGATTCATTAGTTAAAAAGTTATAGACCATTCACACACACACACACACACACACACACACACACACACACACACACACACACACACACACACACACACACACACACACATACAGACACTCGGACATCATTCTGAAAATAGTCAGAATAGCTTCCTAGGACCTCAAAACGTCGACATTTTATGAAAACTCGATTTTCGAAAATCGGGGTGAAAACAATAACTTCCCGAAATTTTTGAAAATCATCGATTTTCTAAGTGGGAAGTTAAAAATTCGGGCGTGTGTAGGATTTAAACCGTGGACCTCGCGCTTAACATTTTAACTCACTACCCGTTGACCTAAGGGATTGACTTGAAAAGTAAGTTTCGTATGAACTTCAAGTAATAAAAATTTTATGCGTGATGGATTCTTGGTCAACAAAATTTCATATCTAATTTATTAATCATTGATTCATAGTTATATAAAATCATATATAAGTTTTATATAACTATAACTACGTTAGCTATATATAACTATAATTAAGTTAGTTATAATTAATTATGACTAAGATTTTAAATTTAATCCCATAAATCAGGCTGGATCAGACATGAACAGGCATGGACAGGTATGATCAGACCTGAGCGTATATAACGCTGTAGACATGAACAGACATGGACAGGTCTAATTTCAGGACTGATCATATATGAACAGAAATGGTCAGGTCTGATCATTTTTTTCCGGGTAATCTCCCTCAACTCTATCAATAATGACATCGTCAAATATATCTGACAAAAGACTCGCAGGTTGTTAGTAGATTTTATAAAAATCTAACTGTTGTATTTGTCCTCATGACGCAACTTTTCAAAAATTTTAACATTTTCTATCTATTTGAGTCAAGTAGGTTCCAAAAATGCTATTAGTGAAAAAGTTTATATATATATATACGATATAACGCGCGGTTCTCGCGTTGAATTTGATCTGAGCTGATCTAATTTGATTTCATTTGATCAGAACAGATTTAAATTTCTTTTCCCGGGTTGATCTGTTTAAATCCACTTAGATCTATTCTGATAAGAGTAGATCTAATTTGATCTAAACAGATATGGCCAAAATGCAGATCTGTTCAGATCTGAAACATCAGATCTAACTTGATCTCAATAGATCTAAATTTTTTTTCACGGGTTAATCTATTTAATTCAATTAATCGCTATGCATGTAGAAAATTCTATTTATTTGAAAATACTAACTGTCAGGATTCTTTCTCGACATTGATAATTCACTCATTAATTAAATTTAATTAGAAGCCTACTAATTATTGTTCGAATGATTTTGTCTAAGGAAAAAATAACGAATAATAAAGTTGAGATTAAGAATCGCGCGTATTTGAGTTAATGGTATCGAGTACATGAGGAAAGAGTGAAGCACATGCGCAGTAGGATTCCTTTAGTTTGCTATAGTTAAAATTATTAATTATATTTATAAAAGAACCTAGTTTCAATTATACGTAGTGAATAAAGAAATAATTAACTATATAACGTATATCAATCCTAAAATTCGCGACGGAGACGCGAATCTGTTAAATATAACGTATGAGGTCGCCCACGCGTTTGAATAAATAATAATAATTGATTCTAAATAATATTAAATAATAATAGCTATTTTTATCCAATTAAAAATAAATAATAAGTTCTAAACAATAATTAAATAATAAATAATTAATACTTGGTGTGCCTGAACCAGCTCCTCAGGCTGGGTTAGTGCACGCAGGCGCCAGTCCGTTTTCCCAAAACGGACAAAATTTTATTCAGGGGGATAAATTACGAGGTAGATCCGAGCAAGTGACTTGTGGCGAAGCGGAAAAACATCCGAGAAAATATAGCAGTAAATTAGATAAATAATAGAACAATTATAAATAAACAATAGATAATTATCTATAAATAATAAATAAATACCAGAAAAATAAATAGAAAATAACAGAAGGAAAAGATCCAGGAAAAATAAGCACCAAATTTTCCCCTCGACAGCTGTTGGTTTCCGTCTTTTAATTATTTAAATAATAATCAATATAAATAATACTATTTTACAATATTTAATTGTTGTTGAATTAACCACAATAAACACTCGGTGGTTAAAAAAAAGATACAATAAAAATTGGTTAAATATTTCCACCACTGGGGATACAATTTTTGCCGGCAGTTACCTCGACACCAAACTTATTACTCAAACTTAAAACTCAACATAAAAGTGATAATTTGATTTCATATAATTAATAATATTAATTATTAATATTAAATATAAATAAACAATAATTTCATTTAAGTTTTTATCATGAATGAATAATAGTAATAACGATATTTCTTTTAAATTAATCTCCCACCACTTGTGGAAGAGAGAAAGATACGGTATTTTGATTTCTCACTCTCACTCAAAAAAAAACTATAATATTTTTACCCACACAATAATTGATAATTTACTCTTAAAATAAAATAATAATTTCAGTGTTAAACAATAATTCAATAATTATTACTGACCGCTGGGGTACATAAATCAAAATAATAATAATTATTTACCTTCTTTAAACAAGATAAAATAGAAATAATAATATAAATGATAATAATGATAATGTATAATGATAATAATTCCAGTAAGAACCAAAAGAAAAATATCTCAAATACTTTGAGTAAATAATTACGCCATGAGATCAGACTTGAGGAATTCTCAAGTCCGGCGTGTATAGTATAGATATATATACTACCCGTATATATCTATATACGTACCGGCAACGTTTTATTACATTGCGTACGTTTTATCAAATTATATATAAATACGGATATTTTCACCAATATCACAAATAATAATTAATAATAATTAATGGTAATAATTAATCCATGTATCACCCAATAAATAACAATTATAAATCAATTATTTTTCCCTCACGGCGACCAACAACTACCGGGGGAGGTTAACAGATGATAGTATTTTATCCAGCGAATAGAAATACTGAGTACTTACTCAAAATCAGCAAGAAAAATAATCAGCCCAATAACACCAATCTCAAACAAATCAGCAAACTTTATTCACCCGGTGAATATTACTAAATTTCTAATGATTTTAATCTTTAATTAATCAAAACTCAGTATAAAAGTAAAATTACGTCCGCACACGCTGCTAGTCCGTATCTCTCCCCCTTAATTAGGTCAACCTCCACCTGTTGGTCGTCGCGTAAAGGGCAGCACCATCGCCCTTAATTATTATAATAACTTTTGACATCCAATTTAAATTAAAAATATAAATTATAAACATAAGTATTTAACACCCGGATGATACATGGTAAACCTCTTAAATATATGAACTATTTGTTCATATCCTCTATATGTTTATCTATAAAATCATAAAATAAATATTAATTATTTCCAAACAATAAACATCAATTGACGTCATCCGTCGGATGACAAGTTAAACAAAATAATAGGTTGCTAATTGTTGGGGCATAATATTACTCTGGTTTATGCATCCCAACTAAATCAAAATTATAAATAAATACTTAAATTAAACAAAAGTCAATCACTTGTAAATTAAATCATAAATTATAAATTATAAAAATAAAATTAAATCACACGTGCTCTCTCATACCTTACGCGCATGCGCGAGCACCGTGCACGGACTGCCATAAACAACGGCGAAATGGCGGAATGCCCGCGCAACGATTCAAATTCAAATATAAAATTAAAATACTTAACTTACAACTAATTAAAACTAAATAATTTGAATCGTTACGTGACACCCCCCCACCAGGCCGTGTTTTGCCCCTAAAATACGGGCGAGACTCCGCATTCCTTTCGCCGGTACAATCACCTGAAAACCTGAAATTCAATACTTATATCTGGATCTTTCGTACCGGGTGAAACTAAATCAAAAATTCAAAAAAATCAAAAGAAATTAATGTCCACTAAAAACTCAAACGAAATGTCGATCCACCCGTCACTCACCAACTTGCTCGAACCATCGGTGAAGGGAAGGGGGTAAACTAGTGTTAATTATTTCTATTACAAATAAAACACTTAGTAATCAATTGGTTGCGCCGTTTTTATTTTCCAGAAACAAAAACTCCTGGGTGACTATGGCACCGGGCGTCTTACAACGGTTATATCAAATATCAAAAGTTATTATAAATAAAAAAACAATAAATAAGATAATAGGAAGAGAAAAAGAATATTATAATCTTAGGGGTTCATCTGTCTGATGCCCTAAGCCGCCTCGAGACCCGCCATTCTGGGTTCGCTGGGACCCATCTGGTCCAGACAGTACACTCGGCGCAGTCGATCGTCGTTCGTGAGCCAGCCCAACCATGGCAACTCACTTAACTGGTCTCCCAGGTTCCCGTGTCCGTCGGGACACCTCTCCGCTTGCATTGGTCGCGCGCAGACCATGCAGCGGCCGCGTACGGCTAAATGCAGTCTGCCGTGCGGGCCACTACAACTCCCAGTGTAAAAGCGCAGGCACTCTTCACAAAAGGGCCGATTCTCTTGTGGCTGGTTGGTGCAGAGTCTGGCTGGGTGGCCACCCTGGCCACATCTGGCACACCCCGGTTGTAAGTTACCTCGGCGCGGTGGTTGTCTCTGGTGAGCCCGAATCTTAATTTGGAGCATAAGGGTGAGATGTGCTTTCCACGTAGCGGACCCCCGGGGTATCATGGCGATCCCTTGTTGATGATGGTACGTCTCCATGTACCGCATCATCTGGTTTTTGTTTAACGCCATTCCTAAATAATTGTGAATTAAATACGTTAATTCCCCTGGGGCAATATCACAGTTTTATGAAGCGACAGTTATAGTTGTAGACAGCAGTAGACAGTGATAGTCATCAACAGTACAGTGGTAGACAGCGACAGAATAGACAATAATAGTGATAGCAATAGATAGACGTAGAAAAGCATAGATAGATCAAGTAGTAGTTATAGATAGAGCATTTAGCCATGCAATAACGTCAGCTTGCCTCTGCCGGACATTTTCAGCTCTTTTAACTAATTTTAAAAACTTTACATGGCTACGACCGATATATTTGCCCTCGGGGGTCTCCATCTCGACAATAACTGGAGTTACCACCTTCGAAATGACAAATGGGCCCGCGTAACGCGGTGCTAGCTTACCTACGACTTGCTCACTCTTTTTTGATAAGACGTGGGTAGGCTTATATACCTGATCACCTATCTCAAACAAAATATTACGTCTCTTATCGTTATAATAAGCCGCGTACCGTTCAGAGGATCGTCGAATACGTTGATTGACGATATCACGTAATTCGATCATCCGATCCATCCGTTGAATCCAACCACTGCGGTCAGCATTATCATTGACGACGATATTATTATCATCAGTAGTTCGATGATTACGGATTGGGCAGGGATCACGGCCCAAATTCAAATATGCCGGACTCACACCGAGTGACTCATGTACCGCAGTATTGTACGCGAACTGGAATTCATGAATATTGACATCCCAGTCGCGGTGATCATCACCCAAGTAACTCATGATCATTGTTTTTAAATTACGGTTGACCCTTTCAACCGGGTTAGCCTGGGCATGATACGGTGGTGTGGTAGTATGCTGAATACCACACTCTTGAATGAGATCGACGACATCTCGGTTTAAATATTCACGGCCATTATCGGTCCAAAATACGCGCGGAACGCCCCAGCGGTTGATAACGAACTGTCGAAGACTTTTGGCAACAGTCTTTCCGTTGGCAGCTCGCACTGGTACACACTCAATCCACCGCGTGTATAGATCTTCAAACACTAATAAGTACGAGTATCCCGCACGAGAACGCGTAAATGACATCGTATCAGCTGCTACGACTTCCCAAGGCTCACCTGGTATCCTTGGCGTCATCAAACCAATTGGTTTGCGCTGAACTGGTTTCGATTCGAGGCATCTTTCACAACTGTTGACGTAATTCTGTATATCTCGAAACATTCCAGGCCAATAGTACCTCGATATCGCCCGTGCGTATGTCTTCTGGACACCCAGGTGACCAGATTGTGGATGATCGTGGACTTCCTGAAGTAATCGCTCTCGTCGGTCAGCTGGTACGACTAATTTCCAGTCGTTATCCTCTTCACCGAGGATCTGTCTCATTGAGTCAGGCCGACGTCGATATAATCTACCATTTTCATAATGGTAGTCAGGTAGAGCCTCTGGATCAGATATTAACAAACGACACTTTTCTTCATACCATTCATCATTCCCAGCCTCGCCCAGCGCGTTGAACTGACTCTCGGTAGGCTCTTGGTCCTCATAAATACGTGAGAGAGCATCCGGGGCTTCATTCTCTGCTCCCTTTCGATACTCGATCTTCATATCGTACTCAGATAGCTGCATGGCCCACCGGGCTAATTTTCCCGTCGGATCTCGAGCGTTCATAAGCCACCGGAGACTGGCGTGATCAGTTACGACTGTAAATTTAAAACCCTCGAGGTAATGCCTGAATTTACGCACGGCCCAAACTACCGCAAGACATTCCTTTTCAGTCGTACTGTAATTTGCTTCAGCGCTGTTCAAGGCCTTGCTTGCACACGCAATCAGGTATTCACGATCGCCATTACGCTGAACTAGTACTGCACCGAGTCCACACTGACTAGCATCCGTATATAATGTGAATGGCAACGTATAGTCAGGTGTCGACAAGACTGGAGCTTCCGCGAGTGCTTTCTTAAGAGACTGGAAAGACTCTTCCTCAGCCTCAGTCCATCGCCAGGGTACATCTTTACGCGTCAAACGATATAATGGACCAGCCACACACGCAACGTTTTTCAAATGGCGATGATACCAGTTTATCATGCCATTGAAACGACGGATCTGTTTGACGTTTCTCGGCCGCGGGTAGTTTAAAATCGGTTCAGTCTTCTCAGGGTCTGGCCTGAGTCCCTCTTTATCAAGTAAAAAACCCAAAAATCTGACCTGTTGTTGGCAAAATTTACTCTTATCGAAGTTCAAAGTAAACCCAGCACCTCGTAACCGACTCAACACGACTTCTAACATCTCCAGATGCTTTTTGAAACTCGGGGTTACGATAATTATATCGTCCAGGTATGCAAATACGAACGGAGATAGATCAGGTGTAATTATTCTGTCCATCACACGCTGAAAACTCGCCGGGGCGTTACACAATCCCATCGGCATACGTTTGTATTGAAAAAGACCGCGACCGGGGACCCAAAAAGCAGTATAATTGCGACTGTTTGGACTCATTAGGATCTGCCAAAACGCGGAATTCATGTCGAGAGTCGTAATGTAATGGGCATCACGACATTTTTCAAGGATCTCGATCATATCCGGCGGTCGATACGTGTCTTTTTCAGTTACATTATTTACATCGCGAAAGTCAACGCACATGCGATATGTTCCATCAGGTTTCTTGACCATTATGGGCTGACTGGACCATTCCGACGCTGGAGCAGGTTCAACGATGTCATCTTCGAGCATCTTATCAATGGCCTCGTGTAATGCCTGTAAAACGACTGGTGATCGACGATAAACCCGCTGTTTAATCGGTCGCTCGTCTTTGAGCCTAATCTCGTGCTCAACCAACGAGGTCAAACCCAAACCTGGTGGCATTAATTTACGTTGTAAGTCCAAGAACTCGCCCAACTGTTTCGTTTCATCTCCAGTGAGTTCATGTACAGCTGCGACGTCATCAAGTCGCGAATGAATTTCAGGCTCGAACGACAATTCATGCCAGATACCACCGCGTATCCGCCAATATCGGTTTCTCAGGTCTAACTCCATATTTACATATTGCATGAAATTAGTACCGATCAAATTTAAACTTCCCAACCGAGGAATATAATGAACCGGAAATATGACCTCTTCAACACCATCGAGCGTCATTTTTACGTTTACCACGCCTCCACTCACGTCAGTCGTTCGGTTTGCCATGCCAAAACGCGTCGGTCGAGCTTCAAACATGCATGGAAAACCATCGGCCATTAATTCTCTCGCGAAGTCCCCAAAAGCGGTCGTTTTAGCCCCAGTATCGATTATCGCGACCTTTTTACGATTACCAGCGCGGATAACAACCTGAGGTCGGGGTTTACCATGACGAAGACGCCAGAAATCATTATTTTCATCACCAGGTTGATTTATAAAGGACACAGGAACAACTGTTCGATCATCTACCGCGGTTAATTCATCAAGTGTGGCATCTTCTTCACACTTGGCCTCACCCGGTGGATCAGAAACAGCGTGTATATCAGCCTGGACAACAATACGACGTAAACTCATCGAATCCTGCTCCCTGGTGACTATTTTTGGAGGGATTGATGAACGTCCAGCACCGCCACCCTCTACTGGCGGGCTGCTTCGTCGTTTTTTGGTAATTGAAATGCGTTGGAGCGACTGTCAACGTTACAGCCACACGTAACAGCCGTCTTCCCAACCTTCCCACATCTCATGCAGACGTCCCGGCGTGGTTCATGGCAAAAGTAGGCCAAATGTTCTACTGAGCCACAATTGTGGCAGAATCGTGGGCGTGCGACTCGGCTTAGTCCCATTTGACCCGGATTACGCATGAAGGACTGATTACTGTTGTTATTGAACCCAAGAGGCGATCGATTACCCCCGGATGGATTCACTGGACCTCTCGGAGGGTTATCTATAGGTGGATTTGCCACTCTCGGAGGTAGTTGCTGCTGTACTGGTGGATTTCTGGGAATCGCACCGCGATTCTGTGCGTTTTGGTTCTGCTGCTGGTTTGCGGGTGGGTTTTGTGGATTCCCACGCTGATTGGCAGTCTTACTATTCTCACCAGTGTCCTGTTTCGTCGCCTGGTCAGGTCCACCAGGTGTTATCGGTGCCAAGTTTCGCTCAGCAGCCCTCGGTTGGCGCGATCGACGCGATCGTCGCTTCTTCTTCGTCCCTGGGCTGGACTGCGAGCCACTCGTTGAGTCAGAGTGTTCAACAGCTGCGTCAATCACGTGCATAGCAGCTCTGTGGTCCCTGGGAGGTCTGATACCCGCAGAATACGAACATTCTTTAATGTTCGCTTCTTCCCTCGGTGGTGGTTGGCGATGATTCCTCGCTGCTTTCCATCTTTCCTCGACCTGGGAAGCCTTTAGTAGCAATGACTGGTAAGTATCAAAATCACCAAGTGGACAGTGGTCCCAATACGCGGGTAACAATCCCTTTGTTGCCCGTCGGACTTGTGTGCGCTCTGAGGGTGGGTGTCGTAGCCGAGAATATAAATTCTGAAGGCAGATTAAGTAATCACGGGCATTTTCCTTCAGCCCCTGATTACGCGCGCGAATATCGGCACGAATTTCGCGCTGACGACCGCCACTCTTAAACCAAGTCAGAAATTCTGACCTGAACGACTCCCAGTTAGACCATCGGTGGCAATTTGCGCTGAACCAGACCTCAGCTTTGCCCTTGAAGACCTCAGGTAAGACTGCGAGGCGATCAGCTCGATGAATCCCAGCACTGCGCATCAGTACGACCAGGCGTCTCAGGAATTCGTCGCTAGTCATCGTTCCATCACCAGAGAACGACAATTTCCAGTTCCTGGCAATGGCACCATGATCTCGAGCCACACCGCGTGATGAATGGCGTTTTTCCGTACCCGAACTCCTGTGTGAGTGGTATTCGGATGACGATGACGAGTAACTATCATCTGAATCCGATTCGCCCGACGAACTGGGATGATGTCGGCCGGAATCACGACCTCTACGGGAATCTCTGGGTATCTCAAAATGGACACGCGACGGTGGGGGATTAGGAAGACCTCCAGACCCAGTGTCTTGCCGTCGCTGGTCATTGATACGCTCCTCGGGGTGTGGTGTCAGCGGATTGGTCCTGAGATCGTGTATACGAGTACCTTGAGCGATGAAAGGCCTCGTATTTTGTCCAGAACTTGCAGCAGTGGTGACAGTGGGAATTACACTGATCTCCGGGAGCGATGCAGGTACAGTTGGACCACCATGTGGTGAAGACGCGCGGATTTGGTTATTTGTAGATAACCTCTCGATCATCTCGTACAGCTTTTGCTGCCCACGTTCCATCTTCTCCTCGAGCATGCGCAACCCCTGCACAAAGGTTGCCCCAGTGACATAGGCTTCCATACCATCGGGGAATTCTGGCAAGTTTTGGCCAACTGGAACCAACTCGTCTTTCCAGAGACTCCAGGGTGTATCCCAATCTCCATCCTCGCGTCGCAACATCCGTCGGAAACGGTCCTGGATCACCTCACTGGAACCCGATGGATTTACGTTCTGGAATAACAAATATCGCCGAATTTCCGAGTCGGTCAGATTATGTACACGCGCTTCCAGATCGTGTGATACCTCGTCTTTACTTGGATCCCAGGGAATGTTCGGAATCCCCATCTCCCGCTTGTGATAGCGGTTCAACCGATCCCGGCGTTTATTCCGCGTTCCCGCGGTGGAAAGCCCCAATCCGAATAATATTATTCGGATTTCCTCATCAGGTCGCGCAAGCATCCAGGTGAGCTCGGTTTCTGGCACCGAAGTAGAGGTGTCGCGTGATCCAACATCCCTGGCCGTCCGTGACGCTCTTCCGCGCCCCCGGCCCCTATGCCCAGGGTCAGTCGCTTGGGCAAGGTGGGAGTTGTCACCCACGATCTCTACCGCCCTGCCAGAACGGTTCACTGGATCCGGTATGATCGTCGGGATCATGTGTTGCTGAGGTGGCCCACGGCTATGCTCAAAAACTCGCGGAGACCTTCATCTTCGGTCTCGGTGACTTGTTCATCCCGATGTTCAACCTCCTGCGCGGTTTCAACAACGCCCGCGTTCCCGATTCTGTCGACCGCGTTATCGTTTTTGTCGATCGCGTTATCGTTGTCCGCTTTATGGACCTCATCACCCGAAGCGCCACCGCGGATACGTACCGACGACATATAACTCACGAACCGATCGGATTTTTCTGTTAAAATCTGTTTAAACTTATACATTTTTGTCGTGTATATATGTATATAAATCAAGTATTATAGATATGTAAATAAATATGTAAATATAATAAATGTATATAAAAATTAATTATGTATATAAATCAAATTTTCAGATTTATTTTATCCGCTGCCGAATTGTATTTTAATTTTGCTCCTCCGTGGAACCTCGTAAATTTTTATTTTTATTTAAAAAATTTTTTTTTTTTTTTTTTCAAATTTATTGACCCCCTGGCCCCACGTTGGGCGCCATATAACGTATATCAATCCTAAAATTCGCGACGGAGACGCGAATCTGTTAAATATAACGTATGAGGTCGCCCACGCGTTTGAATAAATAATAATAATTGATTCTAAATAATATTAAATAATAATAGCTATTTTTATCCAATTAAAAATAAATAATAAGTTCTAAACAATAATTAAATAATAAATAATTAATACTTGGTGTGCCTGAACCAGCTCCTCAGGCTGGGTTAGTGCACGCAGGCGCCAGTCCGTTTTCCCAAAACGGACAAAATTTTATTCAGGGGGATAAATTACGAGGTAGATCCGAGCAAGTGACTTGTGGCGAAGCGGAAAAACATCCGAGAAAATATAGCAGTAAATTAGATAAATAATAGAACAATTATAAATAAACAATAGATAATTATCTATAAATAATAAATAAATACCAGAAAAATAAATAGAAAATAACAGAAGGAAAAGATCCAGGAAAAATAAGCACCAAATTTTCCCCTCGACAGCTGTTGGTTTCCGTCTTTTAATTATTTAAATAATAATCAATATAAATAATACTATTTTACAATATTTAATTGTTGTTGAATTAACCACAATAAACACTCGGTGGTTAAAAAAAAAAAGATACAATAAAAATTGGTTAAATATTTCCACCACTGGGGATACAATTTTTGCCGGCTGTTACCTCGACACCAAACTTATTACTCAAACTTAAAACTCAACATAAAAGTGATAATTTGATTTCATATAATTAATAATATTAATTATTAATATTAAATATAAATAAACAATAATTTCATTTAAGTTTTTATCATGAATGAATAATAGTAATAACGATATTTCTTTTAAATTAATCTCCCACCACTTGTGGAAGAGAGAAAGATACGGTATTTTGATTTCTCACTCTCACTCAAAAAAAAACTATAATATTTTTACCCACACAATAATTGATAATTTACTCTTAAAATAAAATAATAATTTCAGTGTTAAACAATAATTCAATAATTATTACTGACCGCTGGGGTACATAAATCAAAATAATAATAATTATTTACCTTCTTTAAACAAGATAAAATAGAAATAATAATATAAATGATAATAATGATAATGTATAATGATAATAATTCCAGTAAGAACCAAAAGAAAAATATCTCAAATACTTTGAGTAAATAATTACGCCATGAGATCAGACTTGAGGAATTCTCAAGTCCGGCGTGTATAGTATAGATATATATACTACCCGTATATATCTATATACGTACCGGCAACGTTTTATTACATTGCGTACGTTTTATCAAATTATATATAAATACGGATATTTTCACCAATATCACAAATAATAATTAATAATAATTAATGGTAATAATTAATCCATGTATCACCCAATAAATAACAATTATAAATCAATTATTTTTCCCTCACGGCGACCAACAACTACCGGGGAGGTTAACAGATGATAGTATTTTATCCAGCGAATAGAAATACTGAGTACTTACTCAAAATCAGCAAGAAAAATAATCAGCCCAATAACACCAATCTCAAACAAATCAGCAAACTTTATTCACCCGGTGAATATTACTAAATTTCTAATGATTTTAATCTTTAATTAATCAAAACTCAGTATAAAAGTAAAATTACGTCCGCACACGCTGCTAGTCCGTATCTCTCCCCCTTAATTAGGTCAACCTCCACCTGTTGGTCGTCGCGTAAAGGGCAGCACCATCGCCCTTAATTATTATAATAACTTTTGACATCCAATTTAAATTAAAAATATAAATTATAAACATAAGTATTTAACACCCGGATGATACATGGTAAACCTCTTAAATATATGAACTATTTGTTCATATCCTCTATATGTTTATCTATAAAATCATAAAATAAATATTAATTATTTCCAAACAATAAACATCAATTGACGTCATCCGTCGGATGACAAGTTAAACAAAATAATAGGTTGCTAATTGTTGGGGCATAATATTACTCTGGTTTATGCATCCCAACTAAATCAAAATTATAAATAAATACTTAAATTAAACAAAAGTCAATCACTTGTAAATTAAATCATAAATTATAAATTATAAAAATAAAATTAAATCACACGTGCTCTCTCATACCTTACGCGCATGCGCGAGCACCGTGCACGGACTGCCATAAACAACGGCGAAATGGCGGAATGCCCGCGCAACGATTCAAATTCAAATATAAAATTAAAATACTTAACTTACAACTAATTAAAACTAAATAATTTGAATCGTTACGTGACAACTATAATGGAATAATAAAATTTGTGTTTGAATTTATTTTTTAATTATTTCGCAACCATTTTCCTATCCTAAATGAAGCCGCAAACTCGGCTACATCAGGCATTCAGAACCCAGTACTAAACATTTACATGAGTATCTGAAGGAGGTTTGTCCGATCTTTCTGGTACGAGGAAGCAAGAGCATACCTTTACAAAACAGATAAAAATATCGATGATTGAGTTTAATTAGATTACAGTGTTCATTTTTCTGAGATATTTGTATAAATTTCTTGTCAGACTTACTTGAAAAATATGTAACTCTGATTATTTAATTTACTATCTAATTATGAAATTCTAATTTAACTTTCAAAATTTTAATACTAAATGTTTTTGGTAAAAAGCATATAAATAACCGATGGATAGTAATGATTTATGATTAATAGTTTCATTCAATTTAAATATTTTCAATTGAAATGGAAAACGATGAAATAAATTGATTATGACATTTAAATTCATAATTCTAAATTTCATTGCAAAGTAAACTCGCACACAAGTCTGAGCAAACAAGTCTGAACGTGAGTTCTGTCTGTCAAGACATAGTTTCTCATACAAAACAGCAAGATTAGTATTTTTACGAGAGCATTTTTTGGTTATCGGAAGCAATTTAAGTAACAGCTAGATGAGAGTCTTTTAGAGAGGAACTTCCCAACATACCTCCCCTGTTAGTGCACATATACTTGGACTTCCTTCTTGTTTCTTTTCTCTTCGTTATTCACTCTCTTATTCTCTGCATGTATCCTCATTTATCTTTCCAATAGACGACGCACTCCCGGTGGAACAGTTTCAACTCACCATCGTACATTATCCAGCAGAAATGCCATGCTATCCCGGAGAGTTTTCTTTATCCATGCCACTAAATTAAAGGTCTCAACGAGGTGTCATACGTAACACAAATATAAAATAGCTCTAGATCCACGAATAGTATAATTAACGATCACTGCACATCATTATTACTATCATCATCATCATTATCATTATGTTTATATTTTTTATTAGTTTTTACATTGTTATGTGGTAAATAAAATTATAATAATAATAATTATTATTTACCGTCACTCGGTAACACGCATGATACATATTTTAATTTTGCCGCGTCAACTTAAAAATCTACGCAGTTGCAATTAACCCGAACGCCTAATTCTCTACCACCATCGGAGATCTTCGCATCAATTGGAAAATGAGAGGGACAGTGCGGCGTAAGACGCTAGAGGTGACAATCAGATACGAACCACTGAAGGGCAAGCACGTGTTGTGTTTTGCTCAACTGAGTTTTTATTTTAACCATTCAACTTTCACTTAAACTCAAGAGTGAACATTAGGCTCTATTGTTGCGTGCGCTAATATTACTCGACATTAATTAATTCGATCGAATAATAGGGACTATTGTTGCGTGCGCTATTATTACTCAATATTTAAATAATAAGAGTGAACCTCAGGCACAAGCTATACGTGCGCTGTTGTTACTCAAGTAGTTTTCAGATTAATAAATAAATCTATACTGATCATCAGATGCAAGTCGCGTGCTGGTGATAGTACTTTTATACAATTATAATTGTCGAGAGTTAGACTTAAGTTCCTGAGTGCTATCTCTGACAATACCGGTATACGTTGTTACGTATACCAATAACCTGGTGAATCCAACTTGGTTGGATCTTGTCGCACCTGCGACGAAGCAAACGCACGAGGGTGCATAATACCCAGGAGAAGCCGAAGCAGCCGATCCTGTATCATCTCCAAGGAGTCACCGTCGCCAGAGTCTACGCGAGCCGTAAACTGTTTTTTTGTGATTAACTATGATTTTTTCCTCATGCACTTAAAAAAAAAATGTTGCTCCGAAATGACGCACCCCAATGCCCATACATGACTATGTGTGACCATGTATGCCCATATACGGACATATATATCAATTAATCATGGACATACATGGCGATTGTAACGGGTAAAACTGGGGTTAAATTATTAATTAATAGTTTATTTTTACACTGAAAATGAACCATCCAAAACCAGAAACGATGAACCAGCAAATAGATAAACCAGTATCTAAATGTAAGAAAACTTAATAATTAACCAATATTATTTTAAGTTAAACTAAAATATCCCAGAAAGCAAAATTAGCAAATATACAACGAAACTACCCCTTTTTGCTCGGTTTAGCTCGCCGGAGTGCAGGGTTGCAAAGGGGTTTCCAAAAGACACATAGTTTTAATATAGAAAAAGAAAATAGAACTTTTATTTTAAACAAAAAAAAACTCTTTCATGGGCCTTGAGCCCCTTATTCTACTACCTTTACAATGGGCAGCCATGGTTTTAATTATTAACTCACGGTTTATTCACGATTGATTACTGTTTAAATAAATCATACACACGGTTACGCATTCGGATTACACACACACACAAAAGTACGCGGACTAGTGACGCGGTTCTACCCCCCTCCCGGATGCTTCAGGGGTGTCTGGTCGACTACCCCGTCGGCCCTACACGAATTCCCCTTCCCATGAGGGTAAGCGGATGGTCTCCGACTCACCCCCACCTACTCAGCTAAATTCACCCTGTGGCAGAAAGCCTCAGAGTGGGAATCCTCAACCCTTCATGAGAGAAAAGATTCACTTACCTAGTCCGGTCGGACTCCTGGTAAGGGAACTTTCTTATAGTTGACTGGGAATGGTCTTCCTCTGCAACTCTCTTGGAGACTAGGTTACCCAATACGGGCCCTCCCAAGCGCTCTTATTACCTGAGCCATCCGTCACACAGACGGAAAGGGATACTTTTCGTCGCCCTCTAGCGTTGCTTGTGAAAATACGGCGATCGAGAAATTATTCCAAGTCCAAACCGAATAAATCAACGGGAACAGAAAATTACAAAATAATATCTCAAGAGAATGAATTTCTTCTAAGTTTTGTGCGTTAATATAAATGAGAATTGACAAATATAAGTTAAACGAAATATAAAAATGATTTGAAAAGAAAAATAGTGTGTTTAAGATTTTCAGCAAACATCTAATACGGAGAAGTTAGCCGTGCGGCTTACACACTCGCGAGCGAATGGAAAGAGAATGGAAGAATACGCGATAAAAATACTAAGTTAAATTGAACTCTCTCACATTATTTTTCATATTTTGTCTTATTTTGTATTTCTTTCAATCTCTTGAATCACTTAAACGATGCATATCGAATTGTTTTTCACGTTTGTTTCTTTTCCTTTGATTCCCATCGGCTTGGGACTTAGAAGAATTTTCACTCGGCGCGTAATCTTTACACTCATACAGTACACTCGTAAAATCGTAATATCAGACAAAAACTATTAATAATAATACACAGCCATAGTAAATAATAAATCAATATAGTTATAGTGATAGTTTTTAGTATATTCAATTAAAAAATAAATAGTAATTAAGGGAATAGTTATATTTACAATAGTTGTAAGTAGATCATAAGCAGACACCCATAGTAATAACAATAGCACCATAGTTTTAGGCTTAGTCATAGTTATAAATAATAATAAGCAATACTAGTTATAAAGTCATAAAAAATACTAATAATTAGTCTATAGTAATAAGAAAAGTTTGAATAAGGCACACTAGCTTATAAGAAAACACAATAGTAATAAGTAATAAACCGGAACAAAAACTGGTCTGTGCCAACTGGTCCACCATCACACGATATATAGTCATATACTACCATGTTTGGCCAGCCATGGCCTTATATGACTCTATTAAAAAGTTTTTGTGCTTCATGTATACGGTCATATACGGAAAAGCATGGCCATGTATGTTTAATTAATCATGTGCATACATGGTCATGCACAACCATGTATGGCAATGTATGACTATATTAAAAAGTTCGCATGCCTATGTATGGCCGTATATGCTTCACATATGAACCATATACGGCCATGCATGGCCATTTATGATTCATTTTTCACGGGAATATTCTGCCTTATCCTATATTTCATATGATTTTGCATCACTTAAGTAAATTTTAAGATAATTATCTGTGAGGTAATTTAGTAAGACTTTCATCTATTGTTTGTTTGATTAAGTGCGGGTTTTTCTATTGCGAGAACCCATCAGCGTTGTCCGAGTAAAATAAAAATTTATAGAAGTCAGCCTAAGCTAGGAGTTAATCTGCTAATTCTGGTGGTGGATGGTAAAAATCGCGAAAATAAAAAGCGATTTCTGTCAATGTTTTTAGTGAAATTCAGTAAATATAGATATACAAATGCATGGAGTGATTGAGTACTAGTTCCCTAATCAAATATTGGGCCTTTTACCTCATTAATTTAAAAAAAAGTCCGTTTGGCCATACTCGAAATGGAAAGGTATAAATTTCTTATTTAAATCAATTTAAAATTAAGTTCTCAAACCATTAATCAAAGCTTACTTTATAAGCTATTTTACAAAATTAATTTGTGTATTTGTTCAGTCACGAGCTTAATCAGTTTGAAAAGCTTCGTATACTTTCGCTACATACGAGAGCTGCCGAACTCGCTACTGACTTCAAGGTCAGAATAGTGCCGAATCACTCGTTATTTGGGCCCGGTACATACAATTTCAAGCTCATGGCCGTGTCGAGTCGGCATAAGAGCCCCGCTACCAGCCGTCTAATCAAAAAAATTGGCGGCTATCTACATCCTTTTGGCGCACTTTTAAGCCACTGGGAAGTTCGCTGAGACAGCCATGCTGTCCACGTCACCACCGAGCGGCAACGAAAGAAGAAGCTGCCATTTCATCACCTCAATCTACATCGTGGATTGTTCAGTACAAAAACAGCTATCCGTCTAACCACTTCGTTCGATATAAATTACTCTTGTAATATAACTTCGCTAACCTTACGCTTTATTATTCTCAATAATTAGACAGTACACTAAGGCTGCTATTTATTAAGACTAAATCGGTTGTCATTCGCGTTTAATTAATTACCAGGGCCAGGGACTTCGTGTGGAAGAGGGAATACTAATGCATATATAAAAAAAAAAAAAAAATACGTGTGATCGGCGGTATTCGTTAATCTGTAATGTTCAGGTTCAATAACGACGATGTTCAAATCATTGAAAACTGTCAAAATCACATGTGAAAAAATCTAACCCTGCTATCCAATGCATAGAGGTGACGTTAGTACGCAAATTAGCCTTTTTCTTCTGAAGATTTAAAAAAGATCCGCCAGAGGCAGAAGTAGTGAGGGGGTACATATGTTTTGAATTTTCTATTAACAGTAATGTTAAACGCATGTCTTATTATTAAGAAAAATAAATTAATAAAGCGAGTAAAAAATATTAAAAAATAAATTATCATGCCGACCAATTATTGTGCATTCGCGAAGTGCACTTCTGACAGTCGATACTAACTAGATGGTATAAAATTGTGATGTTTATAAAACCTCAAGTTAACTCGAAAAACTGTTTGGAGTGGTAAGACGTAAAGATCCAAAGCTTGTTAGTGCTACTGACAATTCATGTATTCAAATAAATAGCATTAAGAGTGCTAATATCTATGAAGAAACTCAGTCAAATATTAACCTTATCTCTGAGTGCACAGATAGTAATAATTAAAGAATTAAAGTCCTCCTTAACACATCTCTGCTTTTTTTTACAATCTTTCGGAATGTATAAAAATTTATTGAATTAATTAAACCACATATATTCTATATTCCAAATACAGATATAGCAAAATTATACTTTTATATTTGTTATATTTTAATAGATTGACATCTAGAATATAACCTCATAGAGTTACTAACCTTTGATTCAGTCACTGATAAATCCGCGGATTTGGATTTCCTGTTGCCGGACCATTTGGGTTTATAAAATGTTTAGCTAGTACATACATAAATATGTTTTTTTATTTTTTCAATTGTTAAATCGGTTCTTCACGATAAATGAATTCACTTCAAACAGTTTTTCGTACCAACTTGGGGTTTTATAAACGTCACAAATTTTATACCATCTAGTTAGTATCGACTGTCAGAAGTGCACTTCGCGAATGCACAATGATTGGTCAGCATGATAATTCATTTTTTAATATTTTTTATTCGCTTTATTAATTTATTTAGTTTAATAATAAGACATACGTTCAACGTTACTGTCAATAGAGAATTCAAAACATATGTACCGCCCTACTACTGCTGCCTCTGGCGGATCTTTTTTAAATCTTCAGAGGAAACAGGCTAATTATATGAAAATACATGCCGATTGCGTGATTGTGTGTGTACGTGTGCGTGAGATTGGTATGTGCCTGTGTGAGAGAGAATACAATTTTGGCAAATAATATCTCAAGAATAAATTAACCGATTAAGAGACGTAGCATAAAGTTCAAAAGGTCCATTGAGACTTAGATCTTATTAAATTTTAATGTCGATCAGTCGTGTGGTTTCAAGGTTATTGAAAATATAAAAATAAAAAAAAAAATTCTATACATTTTGGAAAATAATTTTCAGATATTCTAACCCTTCGATTTCTTGAACTTGATCTATGTTACTATATACATATTAGGGTGCACCATTTAAAACGAACATTTTTTTTTTTTAGCGGACATGAGAAAATTTTGTTATTTATGTTAAAGGAAACATTCCCTAAAAATTTCAGCTCTTAATTTTAATTTTAAGTACTCCCTATCGAGCATCAAAGTTTTCCCGCTTAAAACCATGTAAATCGAATAACTATTCTTTAAAATAGCTTTAACTTAGCCCGATTTTGAGCTATCGTTTTGAAACCAGTTTTTATTTGTAGAGTATTTGTTGCTTTTCAAAAGTGTATACGATGATTTTGGTCTAACTCGATTCCCGTCGATTTTATCAGCTCCGAAAGACAAATTTTTATTTTTTCCATTTATTTTTGTTAATAGTGAAGAAATGGTTCATCTGACAACAAATATGCACAGGACCAATCTTTTAGGAAATTTTACGCTTTACAAAATTGCTCATGACACTTATATTGCTAAAGTCCACTGTTCATGAGATACATGCATTTTAACATTTTACAATAAAAAAAATTGTTAGCTTACTATCCCGAGTCGAAATATTGAACGTAAATTCAACGTTTTTAACGTTTTCAACGTAATTTCAACGTTTATAACGTTTTCAACGTAAATTCAACGTATTCAACGTTTTTAACGTAAATTCAACGTTTTCAACGTAAATTTAACGTTTTCAACGTAAATTCAACGTTTTCAGCGTAAATTCAACGTTTTCAACGTTTTGAACTTGAATTGAACATTTTGGACAGTGACCGGCCTATGAGAAAGAAAAGAGATCGGAAAAAGAAAGCACTGAGCTCTATCACGAAGTTTTCCAGACTAATTATCAAAAAGATACGTAGTACCCTCAAGGTCTTTCTCTAGAACACAATCTATGATGCTGTCACTTAATCCAAGAACTTTAAATTGAAGACTGACACTGCTATAAGATTGCCCGATCAAAAATGATTTCAAATTATTATAATTTAATTTATACTCAATTATAATAATTTAAGATAATTTTCGATCGGGCAATCTTATGGCAGTGTCAGTCTTCAATTTAATGTTCTTGGATTAAGAGACAGCATCGTAGATTGTGTTCTACAGAAAGACCTTTAGGATACTACTCATCTTTTTGATAATTAGTCTGGAAAACTTTGCGATAGAGCTCAGTGCTTTCTTTTCCCGATCTCTTTTCTTTCTCATAGGCCAGTCACTGTCCAAAATGTTCAATTCAAGTTCAAAACGTTGAAAACGTTGAATTTACGTTGAATACGTTGAATTTACGTTGAAAACGTTAAATTTACGTTAAAAACGTTGAATTCACGTTTAAAACGTTGAAAACGTTGAATTTACGTTGAATATTTCGACTCTGGATATGGTACTAATCTTTTTATTGTAAAATGTTAAAATTCATGTATCTCATGAACAGTGGACTTTAGCAATATAAGTATCATGAGCAATTTTATAGAGCATAAAATTTCCTAAAAGATTGGTCCTGTGCATATTTGTTGTCAGATGAACCATTTCTTCACTATTAACAAAAATAAATGGAAAAAATAAAAATTTGTCTTTCGGAGCTGATAAAATCGACGGGGATCGAGTTAGACCAAAATAGTCGTATACACTTTTAAAAAGCAACAAATACTCTACAAATAAAAACTGGTTTCAAAACGATAGCTCAAAATCGGGCTAAGTTATAGTAATTTTAAAGAAAAGTTATTCGATTTACATGCTTTTTAAATGGGAAAACTTTGATGCTCGATAGGAAGTACTCAAAATTAAAATTAAGAGCTGAAATTTTCAGGGAATTTTTCTTTTAACATAAATAACAAAATTTTCTTGTGTCCGCTAAAAAAAAAAAATGTTCGTTTTAAATGGAGCACCCTATTACATATATATATATAAATATAAACATATATTTCAGAAATTGATAACAAGAAAAAAAGTAGGAAGGAATTCAAGGCAAGAAATAAGACAAAATTAGTGACTTAAGATAAGATTGAAGATAAGACGAAAATTAAAACAGAATATTAAAAAAAAATTAAGAGGAATTTTACGACTACAAGTAAAGTAAAAAATTAGACAAGAATAAAAAGACGAAGTAAGACGAAATTCAAGAGTACAAGCAAGACAAAAATGAAGACACAAAGTATGATAAAATTCATGACTACAAATAAGATAAAAATTAAGACATAAAATAAGACAAATTCAAGACTAAAATTACGATAAAAAATAAGGCAGAAATTAAGACACAATGACGAAATTCAAGACTAAAAATAAGACTTAATTTTTATCTTTTTTTATGTCTTGAATTTTGTCTTACTTTGTGTCTTAATTTTTATTTTAATTTTAGTCTTGAATTTTGTCTCATTTTATGTCTTAATTTTTATCTTATTTTTAGTCTTGAATTTTGTCTTACTTTGTGTCTTAATTTTTGTCTTGTTTGTAGTCTTGAATTTCGTTTTACTTTGTCTTTTTATTCTTGTCTAATTTTTCACTTTACTTGTACCCTAGTAGAAATAATCTAGACTTTACTCGATTCCAAACCAGTAACTGGCCAGCGATCCCGGCTAAAAACTAGAAATCCTGCCACCTACAACTAAAGCGTACACATTGGTCACACTAATATATTTTCTGTACTAGAGTGTATGTGTGTGTTTATTTTTTTTCTGTTTTAACTATATTTTCTCATATATAAATAATTTCATGATAAATAATTAATAATATACACATTAAAAAATGGAATCAATGAAAAAAATTAATACAATAAGTGAATTGTGACTATGGGCAATGAAAAAAAATATTGCAGATTGGTATTTAGACGAATTATTAAAAACTGGGAAGGAGGAAGTCGAAAAAAAGAATAATTAAAAAGAAAAAATATTATATATTATTAATAATAAAATTTTAATTATAGTGAATTTTTAAAAATACGATTTAATGATTACATTTACTATTAAAATATAATGATGTTACCGGCTTTATAGTTTAACATCCATAAATTAAACTTTGATTTTTGAAGTCAATGAAAGGCTCAATAAATAAATTTTATAATAATTTTGTTTGTCAATCATTATTTTTATTTTGTTGTAATTTATTTATTCCAATTAATTAATTTTTAAAGTCTGTCAATGCGGATCAATATTTATTAATTGATCTATATATATCCATGCTTCAGGTTAGATTTATCTATTTATTGCATATAAATTTTTGGTGTAATTTGAAAAAGATACATTAATTTGAATTAAATTTTAATTTGTCTGGGTATTTTTCAAAAAATCGTTTTATTTTTCCGAGGAACTGATAATTTTAATAACCTCGAAACCTAAAATTTAAAAATGACAGTTTTTTCAAAGCCGCTATGTTTCTCTTGTATTTCTAGTAAAACTGGCTAGTTACTTGACATAAACTCGATATCCCACTGGCCAGTTTCTGGTTTAAGTCTAGTAAAACTGGCCAGTGACTAGACAAAAACTCGATATCATTTTTACTAGGGTAGTCGTGAAATTCGTCTCAACTTTTTTTTAATATTCTGTCTCAATTTTCGTCTTATCTTTAATCTTATCCTAACCCAGTAAACACATTTACGTAAATGTGACGTCAGAGTGACGTTACGCTATGTCATCATTTACGTAAGATATGAGTCATGAATGAGCCAGGTGTGACTCATTATTTCCCACTTTTTTACGTACGATTCTGACGTAAAACTAATGACGTATACATGACGTAAATGTGATGTTTGTGTGACATTCCATGACGTCAGTATGACATACGGGTGATGTCAAAATCATCAATCCGGAAAAAATAATTTTGAAAAAAAAAAAAAGAAAAAAATTAAATACCGAATTTTTGATTTGATTATTACCGCGCGAATGCATTACGAATTCAGAAACAAGAGTTGATAGCAGTAAATTATGAAAAAACCCTGGGCATCTGCTGGGTTCGAACACGGCTCTTCTTGGCTGGCAGTCCTGAACGTTGCTCACTGGTCACATCACAAGAGTTCGAGTCTTGTGCTTAATTGATGTATTTAGAGTGAAATGCCGGTAAAGACAGAGTTCATAAGTTTTCGTGATGGATTTTTACCAAATTTAAAAAAACTCCATGAACATAAATGATAGTTATAAAAAATTATATAAAATTTATTAAGTTCCTTCAAACTTTTTAATTTTCTGTTCTGATGTGAAATTTAAGAAATTTTATATAAAATTTTGCGAAACATTAAATAAATCCACGAAATTGTATGAAATTGAATCAATTGAAAAATTGCAATACTAAACTTTACAATCTTAATATCAAAAGAGTTCAAACTGACGTTACATTTTCTTTGTCATCCTCAATAGTATTTTCGGTACACTATTTAAAAAAATAAAGTTAATTTTTTTATACTCACGCTAATGTTTTAATCTAGAACGTCTAACTTATATTATCGAGTTTATTGATTACTTTGGCCCCAAGAATATTTAGTAGTTATTTTTACACATTTACACATTTTTGAAAATTCATTCTATGATTGTTTTATTTTAATAAATAGATGATAAAAACACTATGACTCAGAAATTACATCAGTACTACATAAAATACTGACTTGTCACTGATATAAAGATATGATTTGAAAGTGACATCCATATTACGTATAACTGTGACTCTACTACTGACATAAATGTATGATTTTTAAATTACTTCATTATGATATACAATAATGACTCTATTACGACGTAACAATGTGATGTACATTTTATGTCAAGCGTACGTAACACATAAGTCATAACTGTGACGTCATACGAAAGTCATGCTTACATCAATATGATGTCAAGTTTTTACATCATATTAAAGTCATGTAGAACGTCAGATTGACATCAAATTTACATAAGATGCCGTGACATTTCTATGGCCTACGTATGACGTCAAAATAAGGTCATGTGTCCACTAGGAAGTCACTAATTTCGTCTTATTTCTTGTCTTGAATTCCTTTCTATTTTTAACTTCCCGCTAAGAAAATTGTAAATTTTCGAAAATTCGGGAAGATGTTGTTTTCACCCCAATTTTCAAAAATCGAGTTTTCATCAAATGTCGACGTTTTGAGGTCCTAGGAAGCTATTCCAACTATTTTCAGAATGATGTCCGAGTGTGTGTATGTATGTGGGTGTATGTATGTATGTGTGTGTGCGTGTGTGTGTGTAAAATCTTCGTAACTTTTTTAACTAATGAATCGATTTGGATGGTTGAGGCGGCAATCGAAAGAGCTTGTTGGCCATCTACTTTCCTGAAAATTTTAGATAATTTGATCCAGTAGACTCGAAGATATTGGCCAATTACGAAAAAAAAAACAAATTTTTTTTTTTTTAGTTTTTTATTGATTGCGTAGAAACAACTCATACAATCGACTTCAAAATCTAATAAGCTCTAGAACTTAATAAAACGCGTCGATTGTTACCTTAAACATCGAAATCGGATAATTCGTTCAAGAGTTATCGCGGTTGAAAGAAATGCTAAAAACAGTTTTTTTCGAAACTAAAGGTACACCAAAGTATTTTCGAGCTCGAAAATGTATTTACAACGATGTTTTCGAGCTCATAGAGCTCGAAAACAGCAGGAAGTTTTAGGGCTGGTCCGCAGGGTCAACCGATAGACCGATTTTTCACTTCCCGCTAGGAAAATTGCAAATTTTCAAAAATTCAGGAAGTTATTGATTATAATTTTTTTTAGTATTTTGAAAATTTCTCAAAGACGACTCAATAAATCAATTTAAAAATTTGATCAGTTATAGAACTCAATGAAACGCGTCGATTGCCACCATAAACGTCTCAATCGGTTTATTCGTTCGAGAGATATCGTTGTAGAAAAAATGTAGTAAAAAACGTTATTTTTTGAAAACAAAAGCATACAAAAGTATTTTCGAGCTCGAGGAGCTCGAAAATGTATCTACTACAATTTTTCGAGCTCAAGGAGCTCGAAATACGCGGGAAGTTTTGGGGCTAGCCCGCAGGGTCAACCGACAGACCGATTTTTTTTCTTGTTATCAATCTCTGCAATATATGTTTATTTTTATATATATGTATATAGTAACATAGATCAAGTTCAAGAAATGGAAGGGTTAGAACATCTGAAAATTATTTTCCAAACTGTATAGAATTTTTTTTTTATTTTCATATTTTCAATAACCTTGAAACCACACGACTGATCGACATTAAAATTCAATAAGATCTAAGTCTCAATGGACCTTTCGAACTTTATGCTACGTCTCTTAATCGGTTAATTTATTCTTGAGATATTATTTGCCAAAATTGTATTCTCTCTCACACAGGCACATACCAATCTCACGCACACGTACACACACAAACACGCAATTGACATGTATTTTCATATAATTTTCGTACTAACGTCACCTATATGCACTGGGTAGCAGGGTTAGATTTTTTCACATGTGATTTTGACAGTTTTTAATCATTTGAACATCGTCGTTATTAAACCTGAACATTGATAATCAACGAATACTGCCGATCACACGTACTTTTTTTTTTATATCTGTATTAGTATTTCCCCTTCCACACGAAGTCCCTGGCCCTGTTAATTACAAATTAATTTCCGCGTCTTTAACTGCTATCGACCACGTGTCAAATATAATATACGTGAACTTGAATCCGTTGCATTCGCTATCGCGTATATATCTAGTTGCATTTGCTATTAAGTACTTTTCTGACAGGTTTTCAGTGTACATATTGTAAATTAAACATTTAATTAATAATCTGTAATTTTTGTGTTAATTTTTAGTTATTGAATTAACCACACCTACACTAGAATCCTTGTGTGCATTCTCTCAATTCTACAGTATTATTATTCGGAAATTATAATAGGGTAAAACTATGAAAATGAGCAGGAGTTAAATCCGTTTGAAAACTTTTCGTAGAAAAAACACCGTAAATACTTTGAATTTCAGTAAGAAATAGATTTTTGAATAAGTTTCTAAATTCTATCGTGTATTTACTTCAAAATTTACCATTGAGAACTTGTCTCGATACTAAAATGATTATCTTGCTGCAAGAAATCTGGCCCCGCGCTAGAACTTGAAGGTTTGTTTCGATTTGCAATAAAGAAATAAATTCTTGAAAGCAACAAATTATAAAATTAAATAAATGTTTTTAAAATCATAGAGTAGAATGAACATGACAACTGTCTTTCATTATTCATCTATTAAATAATCAATTATTATCGAGAAATATTTAGTATTTGCTTAAAATCGTTTTTGGCTTCGGTCTCCCCTACTAGACAGTAAGAATTTGAAATTTGTCTGTACTTCTTATCTTAATTAATTTTCAAAGTTTAAGTAGATGATACATTTGATTTCGTAAAAAAAATTTAGTTATACTAACTCGCTATATTTAATTGATGTTTGACATTTTCACTGTAATACGATCGTTTGAATGATGCATTACTCATTATCCTAAACTATTTTCTTAGCCCCAACTCTCTAATAAAATTTTATCCATTTCCATAATAGTGTAAATTGTTTGAATTTCCGAATTATTAGTTTAATAATTCACTTTAAACATAAAAAAACTGAGGAACTTTGATCCAGTAATTCAATAAGAATGTATTGACAGCTAGTCTAGTCGAGAAGTGAGTTTTCCGAGAAAAATCGTTGATATTATAACAGGGCTATGCTGTTACTCTGGTCGTCCTTAATTTACCTTTTATTAAGGGCGCCACTGGAAGTGATAACGGCCTCCCAGAGCCGGATCTTAGATCGTCAGGGTCGGTGTAATTTGTTTAATTGTAAGAGAAGGATGAGGAAGGATAATTTATAAATAATTAATTATTTCCAATTCACAATTTATACCTTTATTTTATTTAACCTTATAAACCTTTTAACCTTTTGACCTTATAAACCTTATACCTTATAACTTTTATAACCTTATATCTTTTATAAACCTTATAACCTTATTACCTTATACTTTTATACCTTTGTTATAAACCTTATCAACTTATAACCTTATAATTAATTAACCCGCGATATTTTCCTTAATTAAAATTGGCCAACTACCTTTGGCACTATCACACACACTCCCACACAATATTTTGCCAACTACCTTTGGACTTTTATCACACACTCACACACTCTATTTGCCAACTACCTTTGGACTTTTATCACACACTCACACACTCTATTTGCCAACTACCTTTGGACTTTTATCACACACTCACACACTCTGTTAAAAATCGCTTTGCCTCGCGATACTTAATAACTACAATTTTACCATTAAAACCTAACTCACTAATTTTAACATAATGTTTCACCCGAAATTTTAATAAATTAATTAATTTGAAAAGTGTAAATAATTATTAATTAATTTATTATTTAATCTTAATTTTCCTTTATCAATTGATTCCTTTCACTTTTATCACCAGTTCGTTTTTTTCGTTCACCCAACGATCATTTACCGCTAAGGCCCGCCATCTTTTCTTTCCGCGCGGTCACTTTACTTTTACTTCAAACTCAGTTTTACCCGATACACTTTATACGTTTTCTACTTTTCCTTAATTCAGGTACAATAATTATTCTTAAATTAATCAATTACTTTCTTTAACTATTTTCTTTAACTAATTATTCCTTTTAATTAATTTATCTTATTATCGATAATCTTGACCGCGAACTTTTCTCTTTTACTGAGACAATTTATTATTCCTTATTTTTATAATTAATTTTATTTATTTGATTACTAAATTTACTTATAATTAATTAAATTTTTATGACTAGCAATGATGACTAGATTTTACGATTTCCGGTACGCGACCTACCTGGAAACTTCTAGAATATTTCCGGCGACCTGCCTGGAAATATTTAACTATGTAAAAGCCCCGGCTACCTGCCTGGAGTTTATTAATTAATTATTTTTATACAATTTAATTCCAGTTTACTTTATAGTTTTAAATTTTCGAGTAATTAATTAATTTCCGAACGCTAAGACGCGACGCTACCAGACGTATACCAAGTAATTGATAAAATTTTCCGGCTTCCTGCCTGGAAAATTTTAAATGAATACCTTAACGACAATTAACTTTTCGCAGATCTGTCCTCGTCGCAGTTGTCCTTGTTGTCCTGGTATTCTCTCGTCTCGTCCTGGTAAAATTCAGTCTCGTCTCCGTTCTTGTCTCGTTCCTTCTCCAAATTTACTATCCTCTCTTATTCTTTCTCAACTCTCCAACCTCGTTCTCTCCTTCACCTGTTATTCAGACGCGATCAGTAATAATTATAATAGATACCGGCTCCCTGCCTGGTATCTGATAAAAAGATCGAATTTAATTATCGCTTGGTTCCACAATAAAACACAAGCTCTCGATTAATTAATTTTTACCTGATCCAACTAACTGTCCAAAAAGCCGGCGTCCGTAATAGCGTCTTATGGTGGCGTCCCTTCTGCTGTTGAACTTCTACTCTCGACTGGACTAGGTCCGTTCGGCCCGGTCGTTCCGGTCACTAATGTCGTTTCACGTCCCGGTCCCAGTTTATAATTACTCTCTCCCCACTCGGCTGCGGCGTCTTTGGACTACTACTTAGTTCAAATTGAGGAATGAGATCCGAGCAGAGGGAATTTTCACTTCCGGACGACAAGTCGTATCATAGGTTTTATTTTGACTAAACTTGAACGCGGTAAATTCAAATTTACCCCGTTACAATATTCTCTTAAAAATATGGCGATTGGTGCATTGGATTCAGAATTTCATCCTGAGAAATGGGTATTTTTTTATTATCCACCATTAAAAATTGCATTTGTTATAAACAAAAAACGAAGAGACAAAGAGGGAGTCTCCGTTTTTTAGCTGTAACTTCATAACTATTAAAAATATCTGAAATTAAAAAAAAAATCCTAAAAGAAGAGAAAATTTCAGTAAAATAAGTCTCGACTCCCCCAGTTGTAGCTCCATTATTTATAATTTTACAAACGTTGAGTAATAAATTGAAAAATTCCGAAACCAAAAGAAATCAGCAAGAACAACATAAATTATTGGCGTTGGGTAGGAGTGTAAAGTCAATAAAATCCAAAGAATGTACCTTTAACTGTGCAATAATTTGAATAAATAAAAATAAATGATAAACAAATGGAACTGAAAATATAAAAATATTATTTTTGAGTAGTTTAATAATTACTCTATGAAATTGTCTTGAATCATAAAAGCCGTGACTTCAGTAGTTTAAAAGATATAGATATTTAAAAATTCAAGTAATGCATTTTTTTATAAACAAATTCTTATAAAAATTGAACCATGATAGATATCAAGCATGTAAAAAATTTATTATATAAATCAATAAATTGTCTAAAAGATCGGCTTGGATGTCTAAAACCGTATCATCAATAGTTTAAAAGTTATAACAATTTATAAGTTGATAAAATAGTTAACCGCTTCAACTTTAATGGGGTAAAGTATTTTAAAATTCAATAAAAAATAGAGGAAAATTTTTTTCACAACTTTAATGCACATGTCTGTATTTTTAATTTTTTAAAGCTACGGAAAAAAAATATAATGAAAATGGAAATTTGTTTATAACAAATTGTTTATAAAATAAACAAAGAAAATTTAAATAAAAAAATTGTTTTTTATCATAATTATATTGAGAGTTGTAAATAATGATTTTTGAAAAAAAAATGATTTCTTAATAAATAATTTAAATGGTGGATAAATGAAAAAAAAACAATTATAAACAATTAAAAAAATTTTTTAAGAAAAACATTTTTTTTTAAAAATTGACACGATATTTTAATATCGCGGCAGTCTCGCATCGGGTCGGTGAGCAACAGAGAGTAGCACACGCTGCTCACACGTCTCATCCGACCCATTGTTATTAGAATTATTTTGTTTATATATAAGATTTTGTTCTAATTATTGTGTTAATAATATTTTATTAATTTCTTAGGTAAAAAATTTTATTTAACTCAGCAGATTTTACTGAGTAATTTGAGTATGAATTTGAATTTTGTAGCGCTGGGAGAATGGTTACGCATTTTATTTATAATATGCTACCATGGTCAGACGTGAGGTGGTCTCTGTAAGAGTAGCGTGTGTGCTCTGTTGCATTAGAGGAATTACAAATTTGTCGCCATTTGGTATTTGAGAGAGAATATAAATCCATTGGTATTATTGGAGTTTTGGTAAAAACCTATTAGAGAAAAATATATTTACCGTATTAGAGTGCAACCCAGGGAGTTGAATATTACGGAAACTGTAAGTACTTTTTTGGCTAATACATTGGCGTGTAATTTTATTCCCGCGTTGATGATCATTTGGTATCTCATAAGAGTAAGAGAGATAGTGACTACTGAGTATTAAAATTTTCCATAAGCATATGATGGAATGCGTGACTATTGTGCCCAGTAGGTACTAATACAACCAGATAAAAATATTCAGTATTATTTTATAATTTCCAAATATTGAGTGTGATAAATAGTTGTTATTTTTCGTTATTATTTACTGCTATGGTTATTAGTTATTGCATTATTATTATTATTTTTTACTATCACGTGTGAGTGATACAAGAATTTTCTAGATATTATTTTATGTAATTATTATTAATTTTGAGTATAATTATTATATTATTATCTTGAGATTATTATTTTTGTGAATAGTGTATAACACTACCCAATGGTTTAATGGTACAAGATATTTACTTGAAATATTTAAAGATAATCTTGAGACTATAGTTTAGCTTGTGAATATCCTGTGCGAGTGATGTCATTATTTACATACGAGAACCTATTTGGTGTTTAGGATATTTATTATTTATTATTTATTATGATTATTTTATTTGTATTCGCATACGAGTATTATTTTGTAAGTGAACTATTATTATTTTATTTTGATATTGTTATTTCAGATATGCGATACAATTGAATATTCATTTATTATTTAAAATATAATTTGAACAAATGGTCATCAACCCGGTAGTTCTTTAGATTTTATTTATTTACATTACTACTATCTTTTACTTGCTTCCTCTTCCTAAAATCTGAAATCGTTACCCTGTCATTTATTTTATTGGCATATTTTATGGGCACACGAACTGGCGCCTAACAAGGATTTCTAACCCAGCCTGAGCAGAGCTGCGGGTCTAGGGAGATTCGGGACATCTCCAGGTGGGACATTTCTCGTTTTATCATTTTATTTTCAGGGTTTTCATCCAACGGAGAACCATAACGACTATTGAGCGCTGACCACACTCCGCCGTGGGACGCGTAAAATAGAGGTGAACGTTATAAAATCATTATTTTACTAAGACAACAGAATGACAAAAAAAAAATTTTTCAAAAATATTCAATTTGTCTATTTGTTTATAAAAAATTTTTAAACAATTAATTCTAAAAATTTTTTAGCCAAGCTACTAAACGCAATAGATGAATACAAAAACAACCAAAATTAAAGATTTTGGGAAAAAAAAATTTTTTTATAGCATTAACCGGATATTTCACTTTTTGATAACTTTGAAAAATCGTTATAAACAAATGAAAAAACTTTTATAAACTATTACAACGGAATCTTGTTCATTATTCTTATAACAAGAGCTCCCAAAAGAAAAAAAAATTTATAGACACATTTTTTAAACATTTTTACGAGATTTTATAAAAAATCAAGTCTTCGAAAAATTTGTTAATTAACAATCAAATAACTTAAACAAAAATCGAGCTAAAAATTTTTTTTATGCGGGGCTATATTCCTTCAAGTGTCTAGATGACACTATAATTTATTCAGATTTTTAAATTAATATTTTATGTTATAAAAAAATTATTTCGTGTTGCATACTTTGCTTGGCGACGGCCCGTAGTCACCGAAACGGCCGCGCGGAGCCCAACTTTCAACGTTAAATTAAAATTATAAATAATGGAGCTACAACTGGGGAAGTCGAGACTTATTTTACTGAAATTTTCTCTTCTTTTAGGATTTTTTTTTTTTAAATTTCAGATATCTTTAATAGTTTTGAAGTTACAGCTAAAAAACGGAGACTCCCTTTTTGTCTCTTCATTTTTTGTTTATAACAAATGCAATTTTTAATGGCGGATAAAAAAAAATACCCATTTCTCAGGATGAAATTCTGAATCCAATGCACTAATCGCCATATTTTTAAGAGAATATCAATGATTTTTCTCAGAAAACTCACTTCTCGACTAGACTAAGCTTGGAACTTCACTAAAGTAGACTTTTAACTTTCAACAACCTATAAATTTTTTCGAAAATTTTTTTAAAAAATCTTTGAATCGCTTTTCAACGAGTTTTTTCCAGCAGTCTTCTCTGACTAGATTAATCAATTCCAAAATCTGATTAGCTGTAAAACTCAATCAAACGCATTGATTGCCATCCCAACCATCTCAATCGCTCAATCCGTTCGAGAGATATCGTTGGAGGGAAAAATGGTAAAAGACGTTTTTTTTTTTTTTTTCAAATATCTAAAACCACTGCGCTAATCATTTTCCGATTAAATACGCTGATTGCTACATTGAACATCAAAATCCGTCAATCAGATTAAAAGATATCGACGACGATGAGTTGAAAAAATAACATTTTATTTCATTTTTCCCGGAGAAATCATGATATAATATACTATAATGAGTTCAAAATGCTCATAAGAAAACAATGGTATCCAAAATAGTATTCGAAACAATGGTTTCGAGCTCGAAGAGCGAACAGTGAAAAGTTTTGTGGCTGGTCCGCAGGGTCAATCGATAGGAAGATTTTTTTTTGAAACTTTAAATCTTCTTAGCGGGAAGTTAGAATTTTTTAATTTTCTCAGCGGAAAGTTAAAAATAGTCAAAAGCTATTTAAATACATTTGAAAATTAGTTTTCCTTTAGCTGAGTGAAAATGTAAGTTTATATAAAATAATTGACATGCGAAAAGAATAATACAATGATAGATTATAAGAAAGTAAGATAAGTATCCTAAGCTGTCACAATATGTGAATTGGATGAAATTTACATGATCCAATCGGAGGTTAATAAAAAAACATTGAGGTCTCCGGCATCAAAAGGATTTAAAACACTAAAATTTTCACAGTCGGTGATTTTTTACTATATTCTTTTACAAATAACAGCGAAAAAGAAAATACTTTTTTCAATTTTTTCGATATTTGTTAATTAAAATTAACAAAATTAGTTAAAAATTAATTTTAATTGTCGACTTGGTTGCCATTGTCATACCGAATCTAAAACACTTCAATTTTTTTGTTTCACATATGTTGCTGCCGAGATATCGTGTAAAAGCCGACCTGTCTCCAAAATATAGTATTCCGTTTAAGTATGGATTTCGTGCAGAAGAACAAAAAATTCATAAAAAAAATTTCTTCTCCCCTCCAGGCGAAAAGCGTCAACTTTTTTCCCGCTGTGTGAAACGAAGTTGACGCTTGCCGCCTCCGTCGAGGAGAAAAATAGTATTGACACCTTGGGCAGTAAACAAGGCTTCGCCTTGGCCAACAATTACATGAGATCTGAGACATTTATTATTTTCCTGCCCTAGGTGTAAAATATACTAAATATAGTGTAAATATGGTGTAAAATATACTAAATATAGTGTAAATATGGTGTAAAATATACTTAATATAGTGTAAAAATATACTATTTTATTGTAATGTAAGGCTTTATTTATCATCCCTAACAATTTTTACATTTATATCTTTCATAGTAAGCTCACGAGAAATTCCCAAAAATACATTATTTTTTTAGCCGATGAGCTAGACTACACCCGTAATTTACATTAATTACGGGAACGTTTCACGGTACAAATCGAACCAATAAGTAGTAAATGAAGAATTGCTTAATTTCATATAATATATAAAAAAATTATTGTACAGCTAAAACTAATGAAAGATGTTTAATAATTATGGTGCTCTGAAATATAATCGTAAGGTGCAAACTTATTCATCTTTTATGTAAAAAATTGACTTCACCAGTCTAGTGCATTCTAAGAATATAACTCTCCAAAGTAAAGTATATACTTCACACAAGGGAAATCAAAAACTTGTTACAATGCTTCAAATTCCTTCGCTCACCTTAACAATACTAAGTCAACATCCATCATACTAAATTATTTCCTAAAAAAAAAAAGTTTCCCGTGATTCTCAAAAATAATTACGGGTTCATTCCAGTTTACAAAAGTTTACTAATTAACACTCAGTACAAATTATAAAAAAAAAAAACCCGTAAAAAAAATCTGCATCTCGGTTGACCCTGCGGACAAGCCCTAAAACTTCCCGTCATTTTCAAAAATACTTTTGGATGCCATTGTTTTCTCATGGGCATTTCGAAATCAAGCATATTACAGTATATTATACACCCATGCCATTAATGAAAGGAACAGAAAAATTTTAGAAATTTTTTAGTGATTTTTGCAAGACTGTCACTTTGTGGAAGATAATTGTGCAGTCGACTTCCTCTAAGTGGCCGCGCTGAAAATGTCCATTCCCCTCATTGTAATGTTCAGTCGTTCCCCCACCAATTGACAATCAATAATTTTTTCAAACTCTCTGTAAATGTCCACAACAAGAAATTTGTCTCCCTCTCTATAAGTGTCCGCTTTACTGTAATTGTCTATGAATTTTAGTTTTCATATCATATGAACTTCAACTGTAAATGAAAACTGATGTTTCAAAAAATCGTGAAAATTTCAAACAGCCATTACTTCAATACTAATCGACCGATTGAGCTCATCTTTAAATTTGGTTAAGGTAATCACCTACAAAATAAGTATAGAAAATTTTATTAAGATCCAATAAGAACTGTGGGTGCTATCGTAATGACAAGAGCAGTGATAATCATCAGGCGTAGAGGTACATTTGATACATCATAAATAATAATAGAAATATTCTTAAAGTATAAAATAGCTGTGAAACTTAAAGGTTATTTTGTTCACATTAAAATACAACTGATGAAACTGAATTATAATGGGAAATGCATAAGTTATGTAGAATGAAAACCATATTTTCAACATTTTTTGATTCCATTAAACTTTTCAAAGTTATCAAAATATTAGAAGAAATGGTCAAAACGTTAAAGTTAAGATCATAAATTAAATCTTACTAAGCCAGCTTTCAGATAATTTTTACGGGAGTTGTCTATGAGTATTAGTTTTAAAATCAGATGAACTTGAAAGTGGATAAAAACTGATTTTTTTGAAAAATCGTGGAAATTTAAAACAGCCATAACTTCTCAACTAATTGACCAATTTAGCCCATCTTTGAACTTAACCGTGATATCCGCCCATAGAATAAGTGTGAAAAATTTCAGTAGGATCTGATAAGAATCGTATACGCAATCGTGTCCTCAAAACTTGGTTATATTGCATATATATACATACATATACATAAATACATACATATTCATACATATACATACATACATATACATACATATATAAATTTTTTAATGACGTATTTTCTAACTCTACTTAACTACACGGTGAAAAATTTACAGTCAAATTTACTATCGGCGCAGAGTATCACCGAACTATAAGAAAACTGGTACAAAATTTACAAGTGTCCCATAGTAAACGGTATGCGCAGACTACACGATTAGGGCCTATGCGCATACGTTTACTATGGGACACTTGTACATTTTGTATCAGTTTTCTTATAGTTCGGTGATACTCTGCGCCCATAGTAAATTTGACTGTAAATTTTTCACCGTGTAATTATGATAGATTATGACGAAATTCCTTGAAAAATCAACCATGAGGACAAATGCAAAATCTAGACTTTTAAAAAAAATCTACCTAATAAGTAGTTTGGTAAATACTGTTATGAAAAAAAAAAAAAAAACCACTGGGGTTCCCTCATAGCGCGACCACTGAAAGATTAAATCACTCATTTTAGATGCCTTAAATTGTTCAAGTGCAATATAAAACGTACTGTTTTCAAGCTTGATAACACATTTGTCATTAAAGGTATTGTCAAGTTAAAAGTATTGAAAATTACGTTTTCGAGCTTCTTGAGTTCGAAAACAGCAGGAGGTTCTGAGGATGGCTCGCAGAATCAACCAATTTATCGATTTTTCCTACATTTTCCGAAATGGATTGATCGATTGATTTCAAGCCTTAATCAACTTTGGCATTCAATGAAACGTGTCTATTGTGGCCTTAACTATCTCAATTGGTTGATTCGTTCAAGTGATGTCATGAGCGAAAGAAACGATGAAAAATGTATTTTTTTAAATTATCTTTGAAGTAAATAATCTAATCAATTGCTAAATCTAGTCAGCTCTAACATTCAAATAAAACGCGTCGATTGCTACATTGAACGTCAAAATCGGATGGCTAGTTCAAAATATATCGGCGTCAAAAAACTTCGAAGAACCCAAAAATGTATTCATAATAATGTTTTCAAACTTCTTGATCACGAAAACAGCGGGAAGTATTGCGGCTGCTCCACAGGATCACTCGTTGCTCAGATTTTTATTTTTTATAGTTGACTAATATGATGGCTGGTTGAAATGTGATTACTGAACGTACTTGCGTTTTATTACATGAAGTCACGACCAATGCTTTATATTTTTTACAATGATTCATTTCATCGAACACTACATTGTATGTAATTCTCTCTCCATTCCATTACCCAACCATAAAAATATGATTCGAACGTACGGTACTGTGATAATTTTTTTTACAGCTCAATTTCGTCTATTGACGGTGTAAAAAAATAAATTGCTACTTTTATCATGCTTTACATAATTTAAATGCAAAACAAAAAATCTCACAACGGAAAACATTAAAATTTTTTGAACAATTTATCAAAATTTCTAAAATGATTGACTGAACGTTGGATATACATTCATAATACTCAGTAAAAACAAAATTATTGATGACGACAACAATAAGAAAACTTTGGATATAAATTTAAATATTTATACTCGTACAGTGAAAATATCAAAATTCCCTCTAATTTAACAGAATGTTGCGATAAATCCGATTATACGAGACTTTATAATGAAGGTAGAACACGTTTCACTACTCACCATGACAAAGTTTGTGAAGCGAGCAGCAAAGTCCACTGATCCATATTCATAAACTCAAATCTCCTGGAAATTTAAGCTGTCCGATGAGGAGAAGGGAGTAGGAACAAAACGTTGCTATCTTCTGTCTAGATATCTATTCGTGTCAAGGATCGAGGAAGATACAACCTAAAAGGCAATCGTATGAGCAACGGCAGCAGGAGTAAGAGGGTATGATGACAGTTGAGCTTTTCTAATTAAAAGGATTGTCAAAGCGCCGTAAGGCGTCGTTAAAATTAACATGGCGCACCCTACATCCTGCTTATTCTGTACTGCTGTTCTACTGCCGAGGTACGATCTCTATACTCAATAACGCTCCACCTATTTATATTTGAATCTTCTTGTTATTTTCTGTTTATTATAGACGTAGTCCCAATCTCATATAGACTGTAGACAGTTCAGTTTTTATGTCTTTTATGTAATAACTAGACTATTAAATGATTTTATAGATAACTTCAATTATGCAATATAAATATCTTTAAGAATACCGACATAAGATACACATAGAAAATTTATTATATCAATAGCTTCGTTCTTCAGATCACTAAGTAGTACCGTTCATGTACGCACTTCATTCCACACATTTCAGCTTAAAAAACAAAAACTCATCACTGTTGCTAGCAACCAATTTATTTATTAATCATTACGTTTTTTGTGCGCTTTAAATAAACATCTAAAGTTATCTTATCCTATTTATTTTGCATTTCATTGATTTGTTTATTCATTCAATTATGAATAACAAACGCAAAAATGAGAGTGGGCTTTCCTTGGAAAGTCTTGAAAAAAAATTAAAAAAATATCAAGATTTAATTATTATTGAAAAATCATTAAAAAAATCAAATGATTCCACTACTAGTAGATCTTCACCTGAGGGTAATTAATTATGTTTCATACATATTTTTTCTTTTTTATTTGGGCAACAAATATTTTATATATTTTGTTGTACCTTTTTCCCGACTGGGTTAAGATTTAAAATATAAGTGAAGTTAGATTTTAATTATCTATTCTTCACTTTTTGCATCAGGAATTTGTAATTATTCTTTTTATATCTCCTGGTCGCTTATCTTAACCTAGCTCTTATATTGCTCTTGCAGACTCTGGTGATGATCAACGTCAGAGTCAATACTCTGATAATGATAACGATATTGATTCACCCAAGGATTCTAAGACGTCAGGCGAGTCTCTCGAGTCAGTGGGTTCTGAAGTTCCCAGCCTCAGTGAACCGATCTTAAAAATGCTCGGTACGGACAAACGTCTTCTTAAAGACAAGGTTTACAATTTGCATCCCGAACTCTCTGCATGCTGGAAAGAAATTGTTTCATCTGGGTTGGAGAAGGATGAAAAAATTAGATTGGTTGACAGTTATCCCAATAAAGGGAACTGTACATTGTCAACTCCTGTTCTTAACCCGGAACTGATTCCAATTCTCAACAAAACTTCTAAATCTCGTGATAAATACTTGACTCAAAACCAAGATTTATGTGGTCGTAGCCTTGTTGCTCTGGGACAAGCTATTACCAATATTTTTAATGATAATAAGGATCCTGTCGATAAAAATGAGTTACTCCAACTCCTCTGTGACTCGAGCAGCCTAATGTGCGAGTCAATGTTTCAACTCGGCAAGTCAAGACGTTCGCAAATCTATTCTTGTGTTGATGACAAAAGAAAATCTATTCTCGAAGAGTCTGTCACCGACGAGTTCCTTTTTGGCCAAGATCTTAGCAAACGCATTAAGAATTCTGTCGTCGTGGAGAAAACTGGCTTGTCTATGAAGACCCAACCTCCAAAAAAGGATTTTTCAAAGGAGGTAACTCCTTTAAACTGGAGAAGCCCGTCTGCATCTCGCGTCAACACCAAACAGACGGGCTATCAACGTATTCCTTTCGCGAGATCAGCTTTAACGAACAAAACCAATCAGATTTCAACCCGATCTCAAGCCCGAGGTCAGAGTTCGGTTCAATTCAATCGAACTCACAACAAAAAGTAGAGGTGAGTGTGGTTGCTGGTCGTTTAAAATATTTTTTACACGCCTGGTCTAATATCACCTCTGATCCTTTTATACTGGAAATTATTTCTGGGTATAAAATTCCTTTTACGTCAACTCCGGTACAATCATTCATCCCTAGAAACAATAATTTCTCTGACACCGACAAAATTAAAATGCAGGAAGCTATTAATGATCTTCTGTCTATGGGGGCCATTCAAGAGTGTGTAAAAAAGGACGGTCAATTTTTCTCAAGCATTTTTCTTGTTCCCAAGAAAAATGGAAAAATGAGATTTATTCTTAATTTAAAAAATTTAAATTCATTTATAGAAACAATTCATTTTAAAATGGAAGACTTTCGTACGGTTCTTAAGCTTATGTCAAAAAGCTGTTTCATGGCTAGTTTTGATCTTCAGGATGCATATTTTATGATTCCAATTCATAAAAATTATTGGAAATTTTTAAGATTCATTTGGAATGGTCATCTTTATGAATTTGTTTGTCTACCTTTTGGTTTGAGTACTGCTCCCTGGGTATTTACAAAAATTTCTAAACCTATAATCAGTTCTTTACGTTCGTTAGGTTGGTTATCAGTTGTTTATTTGGACAACTGGTGGTTAGTAGGTGATTCAATTGCTCTTTGTTCGCAAAACGTTAAGATTTCACGAGAATTTTTAGAATCACTGGGTTTTATAATTAATGAAAAAAAGAGTAATTTTATTCCCTCTACTTCCTGTAAATTCCTAGGTTTTGTTTTTAATTCGGAGCAAATGACGATAGAGCTTACTGAAGAAAAAAGATTTAATATTCACAAGTTAATTTTAAAGTTTAAAAATCTCTCTTATTGTTCTATTAGGGAATTTTCTCAATTAGTGGGTAATATTACTGCAGCCTGCCCAGCTATTAATTATGATTGGTTACACTCCAAAAAATTTGAACAACAACGTTACCTTGAATTATAAAAAGCTAACGACAATTATGATAGTATCATGAAAATATCACCAGTATTAATTCCTGAATTTGAATGGTGGTTAAAATATGTTTTAATTTCAAAAAATCCTATTAGAAATGGCAATTTCTCAACTACTATCTTCTCTGATGCGTCTACTACTGGCTGGGGAGCTTTTTGTGAAGAGCAAGTTGTTTATGGACATTGGAATTCTGATGAAAAATCATTTCATATTAATTATTTAGAGCTTTTAGCAGTGTTTAATGGCCTTAAAACATTTGCATCCGGTTTATCTAATTGTGAAATTTTATTACGAATTGATAACTCGACAACAATTGCTTATATAAATAAAATGGGCGGTACAAGGCATAAATATTTAAATGACCTCGCTTATGACATTTGGCGTTGGTGTGAGATCAAAAATATTTGGATTTTTGCTTCATACATTCCTTCCAAGGATAATGTCGAAGCTGACACAGCTTCAAGAGTGGATAATATCGATACAGAATGGGAATTATCCTCTTCTGCTTATCGAAAAATCGTTTCTCATTTTAATAAACCGGATATTGATTTATTCGCTTCAAATCTTAACAATAAATGTAAAAAGTATTGTTCTTGGCATCGGGATCCTTTAGCTTTCTGTATTGACGCTTTTACAATTGACTGGAACGAACTTAATTTTTTTGCTTTCCCCCCATTTTCTTTAATTCTCAAGACATTAAAGAAAATTCAATCGGACCAGGCTTGCGGAATTTTAGTAGTGCCAAATTGGTGTGGTCAGCCATGGTACCCATTATGGCTATCACTTCTGGATTCACAACCTATCATTTTTTATCCCGATTCTAATCTTCTTCAATCTCCATGTAGGAAAATTCAACATCCACTTGCTCAGAAGTTATCCCTGATGGCTGCTCGATTATCCGCCAGGCCTTCAAGCAACGAGGTGTAAATGACGACGCTGTTGAACTACTCATTCAATCAATTTCAAGCTCAACATTACGTCAATACTTAAAACCAATTTCTGACTGGGCTATTTTTTGTTATTCTAAAAATATTAATTTATTTCATCCTCAAGATAGTGAGATTATTTGTTTTTTAACGAAAAAATTCAATGAAGGTGCTCAGTACAGCACTCTCAACACTGCTCGTTCTGCTTTGTCACTTATTTGTGATGTTGATATTGGTAAAAATCCATTAATTTCGCGTCTTCTAAAAGGAGCTTATAATATTAAACCGGCAAGACCTCGTTACGATCGCATATATAGTTTAGACCCAATTTTAGAAAAATTAGAACTTTTAAGTCCTCTCAGCAATCTTGACCTTCCTCAATTGACAACTAAATTAGCAGTTTTATTAGCTTTAATTACCGCACATCGTTTGCAAACAATTGCTTTAATTAAAAGATGTAATATAATTAAAAGAGGGGAAAATTATGAAATCGAAATCCCTGACAAAATAAAAACCTCTAGGCGAGGTGTACTTCAACCTCTTTTAATTCTTCCTAAATTTAATAAAAATTTAAATTTATGTATTGTTTCTACGTTGGAAACATATTTAGAAAAAACATCCCTCTTGGTTACAAATCCGGATAATTTATTTATTACTACCATTAAACCTTATAAGAACGCTTCTAAAGACACAGTTAGTCGATGGATTCGTTCTTTTTTACAAACTTGTGTTGGTCAAGATTACACTACTCATAGTTTGAGGCATGCGGTCACTTCTTCTGTTTTTAAACAAGGTATTGATTTAAGCGTAATTAAAAATTTAGCTGGTTGGTCGGATAAATCCAAAATATTTGAAAAATTTTACAACCGACCAATCATTAAAGATAAAAGTATATTTGCTGAATCTGCTCTTACACATTCATAAATATTTATGTTAATTATGTTTATGATAATTTAAAATTGAGTATTTGTAAAACCATACTATTATGTTTCAATGTTATCGTTTAATAAAAAAAAAAAAAAAAAAAAAAAAAAATAAATAAATAAATTATTTTATTATTATCATTTATATTTTTTAAATAAATAAGTTTATTATATTTATATATATATATATATATATATATATATATATATATATATATATATATATATATATATATATATATATATATATATATATATATATATATGTTCATTGTTGCTCTGAACATCTACTTAGTGATCTGAAGAACGAAGCTATTGATATAATTATATGATCTAGCGAGCCTGCCGAAGGCAGGCGAAGCTAGATCTTAATTATATCACTAGCTTCGTTCGAAAAGATCACTCCCACCCGCTATAACTAATTAACATAACTTTATTTTCTTCCCTCCCAATGATCTTTTTTATTAAGTATTAGCTGAACTTTATGATAAATAAATAAATTGGTTGCTAGCAACAGTGATGAGTTTTTGTTTTTTAAGCTGAAATGTGTGGAATGAAGTGCGTACATGAACGGTACTACTTAGTGATCTTTTCGAACGAAGCTAGTGATATAATTAAGATCTAGCTTCGCCTGCCTTCGGCAGGCTCGCTAGATCATATAATTTTGACTCAAGAAGTATTCTTGTGAGCCAAGAATTTATTTCTAAAGAAAGCTAATTATTTTGCTGTAAGGAATTCTTGCCTTGATTTAGATTTTCTTGGCTACAAAAATTTAATATCTTTGATAAAAAAGCTCTCATGTCTTGATCTGAAACTATATTATCTTCACTCGATACTATCAAGTTCTTCAAACAAGACCACTTGTTTTTAACTAAAAATGTCATATTATTGTTTTCAGAGCTGTAAACCACCAAAAACAGATTCTCTGTTATAAGGTCGCGCCAAGTACACGTTCAACATTTATCCCTTATTGCATACAACATAATTTTTTTTACAAAAAATACTGAAATCAAAAAAAAAATACCAAGTAACTGGGATATCGTAAAAATAAAAAAATTTATTATTTTGAAAATATACAAATAAAAAAAAAATTTATTTGAATGTACTTGGTGTGCGCTAACGCAAAAAAAATAGATATTCTTTAGTGACGTCATACCTTTTAATTATTTTATATTTAGATCTTATTTTGAATTGAATTTGGTTAAATAAACTTTAATAGTACATAAAAATTTCATTCAAATAACTTCTTTTTATCTGTATATTTTCAAAATAATGAATAATATAACTACGTTATACTTTCGAAATGTTTTATATTTAGATAATATTTTGAATTGATTGTCCTCGATAGCGCAAACCAAGTACATTCAAATAAATTTTTTTTTATTTGTATATTCTCAAAATAATAAATTTTTTTATTTTTACGATATCCCAGTTACTTGGTATTTTTTTTTTTTTGATTTCAGTATTTTTTGTAAAAAAAATTATGTTGTATGCAATAAGGGATAAATGTTGAAGGTGTACTTGGCGCGACCTTATAACAGAGAATCTGTTTTTGGTGGGATTCGATATTGTTTTTGTAGGATTAAAAATCGCTTTATATTTTTTCTAAAAAAAGAACATAATCATTTTTTGCTTCAGAAGGCTCCCGTACTGATTGAATACGTAAATCGTCTATTTCTATTCACGCTGAACTTTTTTTTATTATGGTAATAAAATGACTAGATTTTTCATCTCTTTTAGAATGAAAAATTTGAGGTTGAAATTATCTAAAATTTTCTGCTCGAATTTGTCGACAATTTGACAGCAAAAGTTGAAAGACAAATTTACGATTAATTTTTCCTAAATTTGAAGGTAACTTTTTACTAGAAAAAGAGTCGGTAATGTTTATTCTTACCATTACAGAAGAGAAGCAAATTGATACGTAAAATTGTCTACATTTTGATGGTTAAAAAATAATTTACAATTTTCTAAGTCTAATTAACATTAAATTGATAAGAAAATTTTCCTGAAAATTGATGACAACTTCTTTCTTGTCAACTTTTGAAGTAAATTTGCATTGTAATCCGGACAGTAAATTTACGTCAAATTGTATAGCAAGTTGCATACAAATTGTCTTCAAAAATGGAAAAGTCTGAAGTTGCCGGACACTTGTCGAAAAATTCAAGCAAACTTTTGTAAAGTAAACTTTTGCTATAGCAAACTGTGCTATTAGAATATTGATGGTAAAGAATTTGAAGAAAAATTTCCCTGATAGCCAAGTTGGCAGCAACTTGGCGACAATCTACTGCCGCAACCTGTCGCCAAGTTGGCCGCAAAAAATAATTGGCATTTCTATAAGTTGATGGCAACTTTCTGAGAAATTTGGTAGTAAAAGTTGTCATTACATTAGAGGACAGGAAGTTGCTTCAAGTTTTTCAAAAAGTCGTCGTTGCGGCAATAGATTGGCTCCAAATGTATAGGAAACTTGTAGTCAACAGTTACAAAAGCTGAAATTTGTCGACAACTCGTCGTCAAGTTGGTCAGAACTCATATACACCAACTACACTTATCCAAAAAATTAAAGGAACAAGAAAATTTTATAAAATTTTTAGTGATTTTTGGAAGTCTGTATTTTAGTAAAAAATGATCGTATCGAAAAAATAAAAAAAGCAAATTGAAGCTTGAAATTTCTAGTTTAAAGATCTTTCAGCCAAATAATTTTCTGAGCCACAGTTTTTGCGGAATCATAAGAAATATGCCGAGACAAAATTTTTCTAAATTTTCCAGTTTTGTTTTTTAGGTCTACGGGGCCGGGAAAATTTTTTTCGAAAAAACCAATTCATAGCTCGTTTAGGAAATTTATTCAGCTACAATTTGCTTATTTTTGTTTCTCTGTACGACAATATGCTGCTGAGATATCAGCCTTCAAATGAAAAAGGGTCTTTTTGTCTTTGATTATCGATATCTCAGCAACTAATGGTCGCACAGTAATTTAAAGGACAGTTTAAGAAATTTGAATAAATGCCCTACAAGCTCTATTTTCGATTTTTTTGAAAAAAAATTTTTTTTCATCCTTAATATCAATTTAAAAAACCCACAAAAAATGGCCATTTTCTGGTTTTTTAGTCAACTCATCGCTACTTTGTAAATATCGATAAAAAAAATAATATTGCCAGGTGATTTTACAGCTTAATGTACCCCCAAAAACCCTGGAAATTTTCAGATTGATCCATCGAACCGTTTGTCCGGACCGATTGCTCAAAGTTTTATAAAACAATTAAAGGAACAAGATTTGTTCCTTAATTTGTGTAATCATTACCAAAATGAAAAAATTAATTTTTTCGGATTTTCTTTCATTTTCACGTGAGTTATTTGGTAAATGTAAGGTAAAGAGAAAAAAAAAATTTTTCAAAAAACGAGATAAAACAAGAGTCTTTTTAACATTTTTTTTTTTTTACATTTTATTCGGGTTTTTTTTTTTTCTTTCGTTTTTTGAAAAAAAATTTTTTTTTTTCTCTTTACCTTACATTTACCGAATAACTCACGTGAAAATGAAAGAAAATCCGAAAAAAATTAATTTTTTCATTTTGGTAATGATTACACAAATTAAGGAACAAATCTTGTTCCTTTAATTGTTTTATAAAACTTTGAGCAATCGGTTCGGACAAACGGTTCGATGGATCAATCTGAAAATTTCCAGGGTTTTTGGGGGTACATTAAGCTGTAAAATCACCTGGCAATATTATTTTTTTTATCGATATTTACAAAGTAGCGATGAGTTGACTAAAAAACCAGAAAATGGCCATTTTTTGTGGGTTTTTTAAATTGATATTAAGGATGAAAAAAAATTTTTTTTCAAAAAAATCGAAAATAGAGCTTGTAGGGCATTTATTCAAATTTCTTAAACTGTCCTTTAAATTACTGTGCGACCATTAGTTGCTGAGATATCGATAATCAAAGACAAAAAGACCCTTTTTCATTTGAAGGCTGATATCTCAGCAGCATATTGTCGTACAGAGAAACAAAAATAAGCAAATTGTAGCTGAATAAATTTCCTAAACGAGCTATGAATTGGTTTTTTTCGAAAAAAATTTTCCCGGCCCCGTAGACCTAAAAAACAAAACTGGAAAATTTAGAAAAATTTTGTCTCGGCATATTTCTTCCCAGTAAACACATTTAGGTAAATGTGACGTCAGAGTGACGTTACGCTATGTCATGATTTACGTAAGATATAATTCATGAATGAGTCAGGTGTGACTCATTATTTCACACTTTTTTACGTAAGATTATGACGTAAAACTAATGACGTATACATGACGTAAATGTGATGTCTGTGTGACATTCCATGACGTCAGTATGACATATGGGTGATGTCAAAATGATCAATCCGGAAAAAATTTTTTTGAAAAAAAAAAAAAAAAGAAAAAAATTAAATACCGAATTTTTGATTTGATTATTACCGCGCGAGCGCATTACGAATTCAGAAACAAGATTTGATAGCAGTAAATTATGAAAAAATCCTGGGCGTCTGCTGGATTCGAACACGGCTCCTCTTGGCTGGCAGTCCTGAACATTGCTCACTGGTCACATCACGAGAGTTCAAGTCTTGTGCTTAATTGATGTATCTAAGGTGAAATGCCGGTAAAGACAGAGTTCATAAGTTTTCGTGATGGATTTTTACAAAATTTAAAAAAACTCCATGAACATAAATGATAATTATAAAAAATTATTTAAAATTTTATTAAGTTTCTTCAAATTTTTTAATTTTCTGTTGTGATGTAAAATTTAAAGAATCTTATATAAAATTTTGCGAAACATTAAATAATTCCACGAAATTGTATGAAATTTAATCGATTGAAAAATTGCGATACTAAACTTCACAATCTTAATATCAAAAGAGTTCAAACTGTCGTTACATTTTCTTTGTCATCCTCAATAGTATTTTCGGTATATTTTTTAAAAAAATGAAGTTAATTTTTTTATGCTCATGCTAATGTTTTAATCTAAAACTTCTGAAATATATTATAGAGTTTATCGATTACTTTGGCGCCAAGAATATGCGACATTTAGTTGTTATTTTTACACATTTACACATTTTTGAAAATTCATTCTATGATTGTTTTATTTTAATAAATTGATGATAAAAAACTATGACTCGGAAATTACATCAGCACAGCGTAAAATACTGACTTGTCACTGATGTAAAGATATGATTTAAAAGTGACATCCATATTACGTATAACCGTGACTTTGCTACTGACATCAATGTATGATTTTAAAATTACATCATTATGATATACAATAATGACTTTATTACTACGTAACAATGTGATGTAGATTTTATGTCAAGCGTACGTAACACATAAGTCATAACTGTGACGTCATACGAGAGTCATGCTTACATCAATATGATGTTAAGCGAACGTAACACATAAGTCATAACTGTGACGTCATACAAGAGTCATGCTTACATCAATATGATGTCAAGTTTTTACATCATATTAAATTCATGTAAAACGTCAGATTGACATCAAATTTACATAAGATGCCGTGACATTACTATGATCTACGTATGACGTCAAAATAAGGTCATGTGTTCACTGGGTTATGATTCCGCAAAAACTGTGGCTCAGAAAATTATTTGGCTGAAAGATCTTTAAACTAGAAATTTCAAGCTTCAATTTGCTTTTTTTATTTTTTCGATACGATCATTTTTCACTAGAATACAGACTTCCAAAAATCACTAAAAATTTTATAAAATTTTCTTGTTCCTTTAATTTTTTGGATAAGTGTATTTGATCAGAAACTCTGGCTATCAGGGTTAAAACAAAATTAATTATAAGTTTTTTGTAGGTTAGTTTTTTTTTTTTTTTCACCCAAGTGAATGATAAATAATCAATTGACAATTTAGGATGACGTATATTGTATGCTTGACATTCCTTATATTATAAATAGACCAAAATAAATAAGAAAAAGTTTGCCGACAGATGTTTCTTCTAATTTAACAGCAATTATACGTCAACTTCTAATGTTCAGATCTGTGATTATAATTTGAGAGCAACATACTGTACAAATTAACAGAAAGCTGCCCGCAAAAGTTGCTTGTTCAACTTTTGCTAGTAATTTGCCGTCCGATCCTGGGAGTAAATTTCAACTTACTCCAATATTACCGCTTCCTTAGCAGAGGTTTACTTTACAAAATTTTTCATCAAATGTCTATAAACTTTAGACTTTTCTGTATTTGACGACGATTTGTATACAACTTGCTATACGATTTGAGGTAAATTTACTACCCGAATTAGAATGCAAATTTACTCCAACAGATGACTAGAAGAGAGTTGTCAATTTTCAGGGAAATTTTTGTATTAATTTATTGTTAATTAGACTTGACAAATTGGAAAGTATATTTTTACGTCAACTTGTAAACATTTTTATTTATCAATTTATTTACTTTTTGTAATGGTAGGAATGAATATTTCCAACTTTATTTTCTAGTAAAATAAGTGTCTCTGGATTTTTGGTTCAAGTAGTAGTGTCTTGATGAAAGATGTTTTCAAAGTATCGAAAAAAAAACAAAGTTTTTTCAATAACTTTTGCTTCAACATATCTGAAGTAAATAAAAGTAATCTTAAAAAATCACTTTACATTTTTTAATTTTTTAAATAAAAAGAAGTTACTTTTTTAAGCTGAGTAAATCAATATTTTGACTTGAAAATCGCGTTGTTCTAAAAACTAGTTGGTTACGTATTAACAAGTAAGTAAAACTTACTTGTTGGCCTATCTTAATTTATTAATTGTTTTAAATCGTTTTTAATCTTCATGCAGGTCCGGAATTCGCTATATATTATTTTACTACTAAAGATGATTCATGACGATTAAAAATTTCAAATCGTCCTTAATCGTAAAATAATATTGAAATTTCTAGTTCTGTATGAAGATTAGAGACGACTCATAACGATTTAAAATTTTTAATCGTCATGAATCATCTTCAATCGTGAAATAATATTACAATTTTTGGTCCCGCATGAAGATCAAAGACGATTCGCGACGATTAAAAATTTCGAATCGTCTTTCATCGTAAAATAATAGTGCGATTCCTGGTTCCGCATGAAGATTAAAAACGATTTATGATGATTTGAAATTTTAATCTTTATCAATCGTTTTTAATCGTGAAAAAATAAATCGTCTTCTGACGATTCGAGATGATTAAATGTGAAAAACCATGACGATTATGACGATTAAAGACGATTAATGATGATTAAATTTTACATCGTTTTTAATCATTACAAATCGTTTTGTTTAATCAGGGAAGAACAAGAAATTCTCAAGCAAAATATATCAATATTTTGTTTCAAAATAAAAAGTCCTTCATTGAAAGATAAAATACTCAAACGAAGAATTTTTTTCTCTGTCGGAGAATTTTCAGTTTTTGATTCAAAAACTTATCTCTTTAATTAAAACAGTTAAAAATTATGAAACAACAATCATATTTGGAAAAAAAAAAATATTTTCTTGAATCAGGATAGTTTTCCTATCAGTGGAGAGCCGGAAAAATAAGGAATCCGACATTACAATCAGCATTTTTTTGCTAATCCTAAGCACAAGCGCGCTGCGTATGCCTTACGATCGAAGTTATTTTTTCGACCAATTCACTTACATTAAATCATATCTACACTATTTTTATAGCATTCAAATGGGCTCCATCATACATTGGTACAACGACAATTTATCAAGGAATAATTTCGATCTGGTACATATTCTAAAATACTATCGAACATACTCAGAATTTCTAAGAAATGTAATAAATTCTGCTTCAGTGAAATGAATTCGACTGTAATTGGAACACTGACAAGTTTTTCAGCTTCATCTTTCGACCGATAATTATCTCTTTCTCCTATTTTTATTGACTGGGGAGGAAAATAAGTACCTGCATTTTTTAAATTGTCAAAACGTTTATGCTCCGTTTCTAAATCTTTAAACGGATTGATTATTGATTCATGTAAGGTTTTCAGATACGTCATATTTTCATGTGTTTCATCACGTTCCTCTAACCTTAAAAGTAATCCTGTTATAAATGTATTAAGCGGTGACTGACAAACGAGAGTTGAGCAATCATCAATAATAGTTTGAACACAAGTTCGAGAAATATCGTTATAATTATAAATTGGTGATATAAATGATATGGACTGTGCTATCCGATGATTATTAAGCATTTCCTTATTAAAAAACTTATTAAATGATACGTTAGAACTCATTTTTATTAAAAATTAAGCTTAAAATTTTGAACAACGAAATCTAGATATAATCAATAAGATTATTTTTAAAATTATTAAAATTTTCTTCCTTAAAACATTAAACTACTAAATCTAAATTAATAAATAAATTAAATTATTTAAAAAGTTATCGAAGCTTTCCTCCTTTCATACTGTACGTGATGAAACTTTCCATTTTTTTCATCTTGGCATAGTATTTAGCACACATAAGTGAAATAGAAAAATATACATTAATTTTTGAATAAAAATCCAAAAATTATAAACTGACTCTGAATAGATACAATTAAATATAAAAAATATCTTAAAATTAAGGTCCAATGCGTCGACAGGGCTGCTTATTTCGCATTTATGATAGTCTATAATAACTTAAAAACTTTTAATTGTTTTCTGTGTCACATGACTCTGTTTGTGTTGGATCAGTTTTTACTGTTATTTTCAAAATTCCTGCTGTGCGTAAATGCTTTTTAACATAATTATATCGATCTACGAATTTTCCAAAGGCGTTTACTTTTATTCCGTTCTCATTGGAGTAGCCCGTATAAAATATTCCCTGTTGTTCTTTAAAAGTAGACTCAACTCTAACAGCAAGTTTTAAAAAATGATCTCTAAGAATTCTACATTAAAAATTATTATTAAAAAAATATCATTTTAAATCATAAATTTTCTCAACATTGAACTTTATAAATAATAAAGAGAAATATTCAATGAATTCTGTTGAAATCAAAATATGCTCACAAAAAAATATAAAACTTATTAGTAGTTCCTAGATTGATATTTATGTTAATTAATTAATAATTAATTTTGATAAAAAATAGTCCAAGGGTACTAATGTTTAAACAGAAGTATGTACCTTTCAATAGATAAACAATAAAAGCAATTAAATAAATAAAATTTTGGTATTGCAGAAGACATTTGAATTTATATTAATATGCTAAGTTAGTTTAATATGTATATATAATTATGCATATATAAAGCTCAATCTATTGGAATTTATCCAACTGCTGTCCAGGCTTGTAATTAACATTTTGTAAGTAAATATTTGTCTCACGATCAATCATTTTTTCTACAAGCAAACTTTTGATATCGTCAGGAAGTATGTTTGATTTATAATTGTAATAGCTTTGTAAAATCATAAGTCCTTTATAATCTTGATGCAAATAATTAATTAAGCTTTCATCTGGATCGTAAAACTTTATTCAGGAGCAATTGTCCAAAGTATCAGTGTTTAATTCAGTACAGTTTTCAAGATAAGTAAGTTCTGTGAGGGTAACATTGAGTCCAGCTATAATAAATATAAAAATAGCATAAGAATAAAAAGCAAAAAAAATAGAAGTTTCTAACATTAAAATTCTGAGTATAAACTTCAATATTATTTGATATGAAATAATAAATTCGAAGAACAGTTTAACCCTTTCCCGGCTCGGAGCATCGGTGAGTCTAGGTGTGAGTCATGTGGGGATAGAGCCAATGAGAGTCCGTTATAAGGCTGTATGAGTGAAAGTTTAGATGTAGTAGTGTAGAGAAGCGCCCCCTTCTACCATTTTTCTGGCCCCCTCTCTAATAAACAGACTATAGCTCTCTCATTTTAAGAATAAGACGTACAATTCAAATTAAGAGTAGGGATTCAAGGTCGACCGGGAAAGGGTTAATCACTTATATAGGATCAATAATCGTATAATTTAAAATAATTACTCAAACAAATCGTTGGTAATAATGAATAAATAAACGTGTACTTGGCGCGAGACACTGCTGTGTCTCCAGATTTAAATTAAATAGTACTTGTTTGTGTAAAAATTTGAGGTTATACAAGCATCTTAAGTACAGAAAGGTAATGATATAAAAAATTATAAAATATACCATCATATGTAGGTTCCGAGGCATTCGTATTTTCAGATGATAATAATTTATTAGAATCAATATTTTCGTCATTGTCATTCATGCTTTAATAAACAATAGTTATAAATCAATTGAATTCAATGAAATTATTTTATTCCAGGTGAGAAAATAAATTACTTTTGAAATTAAAATGTTTACGTATTAATAAAAACAGAAAATGTATTTAATGATACTTACTTTAAGATAGTTGTTGTTAAGGAAACTTCTGGGTTAACAAATATTTATATAATAATTCGTAATTTATTGAAAAACTTCACCACAGTCACTAGTTGTGATGCACCGCCATATTGCTACAACTTATGACTGCTTAGCAGCGCTGGCGTCACTGCAGAGAGATAGCAGCTACTCAGCACAGTAATTCTTACCGTATTGTTTAGGAAACTACTCTCATACAGGGAAGGTAGATCAACATAAAGCAAAAATAAACGTTACTTAAAAAAATCTCTTGACAACATAGGACCCCTTTCCTATTCGTAACATAAATCTCACCATACAATATTGTGAAATTTCAAATGCTTTTTTTTCCTGGACTGAGTTCTAAATAGCAAAGTAATATTTACTAAACTTTTTTATCGCAATAGGAGTATTTACGATACATTTTTCTCCGTGCAGTTACTATTCGAAAATTACGATGTAATAGGAATATATATAATTTTTGAATTGTAATTTTTATTTTATTCTTTTTACGATGTTAACATTGTAATTTTTGGAATAATTTTTAATCCAAAAAGTCTTTGTAAAAGTTACAGTGTTAAATAGTAAAAAATGTAACCTACATAGTAAATTTAAAAATAAGACATGTTGAAATTGATGCTAATGAAAGTATAGTCCATGATTATGATGTTAACATTGTAAATTTGTAACAACAGTGGAATATTCTGTCTGTGTATTATATTGAACTTAATTTTATATTTTACTATAAGATCAAATAGGTTACTTAACCTCTTAGTTTATATTATTATCTCTGATAGCACTCAATCACAAATATTAGATTGTGTCATTTTTTTTTTTTTGTTAATGATCACTGTTAAAATTCATTCAGGATATATTACAGACGAGTTATTCTCGTAGTTCTCCTTTCAAAGAGAGTTTTGAATGATCACCCAAAATTTTCTCCATAAGACAGTATTCGACATCTGTCTAATTAAATATGAACTATATTGGTGTTGTCAATATTTATGTTACGTTGCAGCAGTTTAGTAAGTTCCCGAGCTATATTAAATGTCGCATAGGTACTCTGAGGCTTGAATATATGGTAGGATAGATAGAGATCTCGTGGCTGATATATAATAGCTCGATCGCAAAATAAAATACGGGACACATGTGAGTGGAGAAAAGGAGTTGAAAAGAGCAGAAAAAGTGTCATTGATTGATGATGGTCGTAATTGAACAACTCAAGAGAACAATCGATGCTCTCTGAATGGTCACATAACTACAATACTTTGCATTAAGTTCTCTCCATGACTATTCTCTTCCCCTTTTTATTCGGACACACTAATGCACACTGGGTGGATGCGTAGGTTGGGTTGGCTAAATGGCTTAGAATGAGTTTGTTAGGATAGCATTCACTCGTGCGGGTTATACGTCAACACAAATTCGCTATCTTTCAAAAGTTTACCATGTTACTGTGAAATTCAAACCCCAGAAATCCCTAAAATCTATGGTTGATACTGTTAGTGATGGTGCCAGCTCGCTACTGCTGTTGCGGTCTGTTACGCGGGCGTATACCATAAACCGGCTAAGACCTCTAGAGCGAGTTTTTATCTCCCTATGTATCCTTGGATTTGCATGTTTTAATATGGATTTCTCATTCACGTTTATCGGTTATATAAATATCAGAACCATTCCTATACACAGAAATATATGCATTATTAATAATGTAGTCAAGTGAAAAATATTGATATTTTATTTTAACGGTTCTTTATGTCTCAAAATTTTTTTTTTTAAAAACTGCAAAATCCAACGTAAATTGTCCAAATTTACAATAATATTCAGACACAATTTGAATAATTTTCTTTTTTCATACACATAATCAGAAGATGGTTCCGAATGAGAAATTAATTGTTACAATTTTTTATCGTAGAGAAAAGCGAAATATACTTCTAAAGAGGTACGAAATTATTTCAATAATACACAGTTTTTTTTTGTCCACATACATCCAGTCAAATATTATCTTGAAATTAGACAGGATAGTTTTTTAAGGACGACGTCTATCGCCTATTATGACAGAGTGTTTAGCTTGCCAAGTCTGGTCGCACCTAGTATTATAGACAAATATTAGGGCGCCACTGGAAGATGGACTCGGCCTTCCAGAACCGGATAATGTATGATTTTATTTTTAATTAATTAAATTAAATTAATATATTTCTCAGAGTCGTTTGTAATATTTTGTGAGAGAGGTGAGGAATGGAAAAATAACTGAAATAATGCTAATCAAAATTTTATTAATTTGAGCACCTTGCTTTATTTAATTTACCAATAATAATTTACTTATGACAAACTAATACTTATGACAAACTAATAGACTTATGACAAACTAATTATTTTCTCGTCCCCTGGACGGTATCTTATGACAAACTAATTATCTCGTCCTCTGGACGGTATTACTTCCCGTGAAAAATGAATCATACATGGCCATGCATGGCCGTATATGGCTCATACATGGAGCATATATGGCCATGCATGAAGCATATATGGCCATACATGAAGGATGTATGACCATACAAACTTTTTTAATACAGTCATGCATGGCCATATGCAGTCATACAAAACCATGTATGGCCATACATGGCCTTGTATGGTTCATATATGGCCATGTATGACTGTATTAAAAAAGTTGGTAGATTCATGAATGGTCATATATGCTCAATGTATGGCCATGCATGACCATATATGCTCCATGTATGGCCATGTATGATTCATTTTGCACCGGAATGCACGCTTCGAATGCTCGTCCTGTGATAAATGAATCATACGTGGGCGTACCCGTGAAAAATGAATCATACATGGCCATGCCTGGCCGTTTATGGCTCATACATGGAGCATATATAGCCATGCATAAAGTATATATGGCCATACATGAAGCATGTATGGCCATACGAACTTTTTTAATACAGTCATGCATGGCCATATGCAGTCATACAAAACCATGTATGGCCACACATGGCCTTGTATGCTCCATGTATGGCCATGCGTGACCATATATGATCCCTGTATGGCCATGTATGATTCATTTTTCACCAGAATGCACGCCTCGAACGCTCGTCCTGTGATAAATGAATCATCCGCGGGCATACACGCTTTTTCAATAAAGTCATGCATGGCCATACACAGTCATACATGACCTTGTATGGTTCATATATGGGTAATTGTTTAGAAGTCGGGCTCACCCTATTTTGGTTCATAAAAAATCGAAAAATTAATATTTTGCAATGCTTTTTTGTGAAATTGTTCTATTTCACGGCGGATTTATGAAAAAAAAATATTAGTATATCGAAAAATCAATATTTCAATTAGTTTTCTTAGTTTTTAGGTAAAAAAATGAATTTTTTAATATTTTGATTCATAAAAAATAGAAAAATGAATATTTTTCAATGCTTTTTTTTTTTTAAATTGTTCTATTTCAAGGCTGATTTATGGAGAAAAATATAAGAATATCGAAAAATTAATATTTCAATTAGACTTCTTAGTTTTTAGGTAAAAAATGAATTTTTTAATATTTTTGATTCATAAGAAATTGAAAAATGAATGTTTTTTTTTTATCAGCAACAAAAATTTCTTCTAAAAAAAACCTTCGAATTTTAATACTTTATCTTTTGGAATTATTCCATTTTACAGCAAATTAATATATAAATAAATTAATTTTTTTAATTTTAAATTTTTAATTTAAAATTCAAAAAAATTACTTTTTTATCAACGGTTGGTTTGATTAAGCCACAAGCTGTTGATTGGCGCTAATTGTATCATCTCAAATTTTAAATATTCTTATATTAATAAATATATATCATAAATATATAAGTATATATGAAATTCTCGTGCATCATTTAATGAACAATTGTTTATTACAAATATTTATTTGTTTATGTCATTTTATGGTGTCCTTATAGTGAATTGTTCAATACATAGTGTAAAATTAAAGTGCAAGTGTTATTATTAAAAAAAGTGTAAGTGTAATTATTAAAATCTTTCTTCAAGATGAGTTGCTTAAATTGTCAAATAAATTTACGTGAAGCAATCATTTTATTTAATGATAGGGAAAGTGCTTTAAAAGTTTTGATGGACCATACAGCAATTAAAAAAGAAATTAAATGCACAACGTGCAATAATTTTTGTAAGTTAAACTTAAAAACATTTATGTAGCGATGCCAAAAACAAACCACTTACACTGAAAATAAAAAAAAAATAAAGAAGAGGTGTAATTTTAAAATGTCTTTGAGACATGATTCGTGGTTTGCGAATACTCATTTAGCACCGGAAGTGAGTTGTCAATTCAGCGCGAATTACTTACTCCTGAATCCCCCTCATCAGGAATTTATGATGCGCGAAATGGGAATATCTTCTGCAACATACGTGGATTCGAGTTCTTTTATTCGAAAAGCTCTCGAATACTGGGCAATAAAAAACTCAGCTGACAAGATAGGAGGAAAAAATAAAATTGTAGAAGTCGATGAAGCTAAATTCGGCAAGAGAAAATACAATCGGGGCCGCATAATTGATGGGCAGTGGTTATTTGGAGGCATCGGCCGGGATTCAGGCTCATTTTTCATTGAAGTAGTTCCTGATAGGAAAAAGGAAACTTTGCTGGCCATAATTAAGAGGAAAATTCGTCCAGGAACTACTGTTATATCGGGTTGTTGGAAAGCGTATAAGTGTTTAACAGATGAAGGTAATTTTCATTTATTTAACTATATACATATATTTATTTAAATATACATATATTTATTTAAATATATATATATATATATATACATATATATTCTCTTCATGAAATTTGTGTGTGTGTAATTTTAAAAATTTACTCACACATAAGTACATATAAAAAATTACGCCCTTTCTTCACGAATTTTATGTGTGTGTGTAATTTTAAAAATATACTCACACATAAATACATGTGAAAAATTACGCCCTTTCTTCATGAATTTATGTGGATGTGGAATTTTAAAAGTTTACTCACACAAAAATACATGTGAAATTTATGCCCTCTGTTCACAAATTTTATGTGTGTGTGTAATTTAATTTTTGTTATAATTATTATTTTAGGATTCAAACATTTAACGGTTAATCATTCCGTTAATTTTGTTGATCCTGATGATGGTGCTCACACCCAAACCATCGAAAGATTATGGCGAACGGCTAGGACGCACATTCCTCGTTATGGACGATCAGAAGAACATATGTCCGGCTATATAGCTGAAATGGCATTCCGTGCAATCGTTAAAGATCATCGTGATCGGCTTCACATTTTTTTGTCCATACTAAGAGAATTTCACAATACTTTAATTGATGTTTAAACTACTATTTTATTATCTTATAGTTTGTATTTCATTAATGTTTTTATTTAGAATCTTTTCTTTTTTTTTTTTTCTTTTTCTTTTTTTTTCTTTTTTTATGTTTAATAAATGTCATATTTTTTTTTTCTATACTAAGAGAATTCCACAATCTTATAATTTGTATTTCATTAATTTTTATATTTAGAATCTTTTATTTTTTTTTTTTTATTTTTTTATTTTTAATAAATTTATTTTATTTAACGAATTATGAATTTAATTTATTACATCGGTTTTTTAAATTTTCAAAAAATTTTTCAAAAATTATTTTTTTTTCGTAAATCTGCTGTAAAATATAGTGATTTAAAAAAAAAAAAAAGTATTAAAAAATGATAATTTTTTTACAAAAAATTTCAAAAAACGCATTTTTTTTTACCTAAAAACTAAGAAAACTAATTGAAATATTGATTTATCGATATTCTAATATTTTTTTTTACAAATCCGCCGTGCAATAGAACAATTTCAAAAAAATATTCATTTTTCGATTTTTTACAAATGAAAATAGATAGGGTGAGCCCCACTTCTAAACAATTACCCATATATGTACATGTATGGCCATACATGGCCATTAGGGTGTCCGTTATTTCCCAAATTGGTTTTTAACTCTGCAGCGCCCCGAAAATTTTTAGTAAATGGTCCAAAAAAAAATATCTGACCGATATAAGCTCTTAAAATTGATAATAACCCGTGCCACAAAGACGATTCATTTCTCATTTAAATAACATGGGGTTTTGGTACTTTTTGCAATTAATTTTTTCTTTGCAAAGCCAGTTGATAAATTGCAGCGGCATTAACTTATTTTTGTAGAAAATTGAATAATCTACAAAAACTTTTTCTTTCCATTTTTCGAAAAAATCACTTGCGTCAAAGTTATTCAAGGTCAAAGTTGAACTAGAAATAATTTTTTATTTTTTTTTTGTTTTGAACAAAAAATCATCGTTATTTATATCAAAATTTATTGTTTATTGCCGAAAATATCTTATTTTGAGTATTTTTTTGCATCTGTCAAAACTATTGAAAAGAGAAAAGTCGAACATTCTTAAAAAAAAAATCTGATGAATTAAAAATTTCAGATTCACAATTACTTTTATGAAAAATTAAAATTCGTGCCAACGCATGCGTGTGAATCACGGTGATTCACGGTAGTATCACGGTGATTTACCGTGAGAGTTCACCGTGATGTCGTAGATCACGGCAACTCTGCGGAAATCATTGTTGTTGTATAGAAAAAAAGGCAATACATTAATTGTACTTTTTAAAAGCCGTAAGATGGACGGTGGAGATACGGTCCGTCAAGGTCACGGTAATCACCGGTAACGGTTCCCGTGATCTTCAAACCTCATGCAGACTCATTAATGTATTGCCTTTTTTTCTATACAACAGCCGTGATTTCCGCGAAGTTGCCGTGATCTACGACATCCCGGTGAACTCTCACGGTAAATCACCGTGATACTACCGTGAATCATCGTAATTCAGGACCGCCAGGGCAATAGTCAATACACGACGCCGGCTAGTCACGATACTATATTTCTCTCTCATGCTCATGCGTTGGCCCAAATTTTTTTTCTTTCATAAAAGTAATTGTGAATCTGAAATTTTTAATTCATCGGAATTTCTTTTTGAGAATGTTCGACTCTTCTCTCTTCAATAGTTTTGACAGAAGCAAAAAAATACTCAAAATAAGATATTTTCGGCAATAAATAATAAATTTTGATATAAATAACGATGATTTTTTGTTAAAAACAAAAAAAAAATAAAAATTATTTCTAGTTCAACTTTGACCTTGAATAACTTTGACGCAAGTGATTTTTTCGAAAAATGTAAAGAAAAAGTTTTTGTAGAACATTCAATATTCTACAAAAATAAGTTAATGCCGCTGCAATTTATCAACTGGCTTTGCAAAGAAAAAATTAATTGCAAAAAGTACCAAAACTCCATGTTATTTAAATGAAAAATAAATCGTCTTTGCGGCACGGGTTATTATCAATATTAAGCAAATATAAGAGCTTATATCGGTCGGATATTTTTTTTGGACCATTTACTAAAAATTTTAGGGGTGCTGTAGAGTCAAAAACCAATTTGGGAAATAACGGACACCCTAATGGCCATATATGCCCCATGTATGGTCGTGCATGGCCATGTATGATTAATTTTTTGACTATTACAATTACTTATAAACAGGATGTTGCATTGTTAAAAAGATAGGGAATTTTTTTGATATCACTAACAGCATATTGATGATTATATTTTGTTTTTTCGAAAGTGATTATATTCTTTGAACCTTACGTAGCACAACTAAACTTTGTTGTAACTGTCAGTCGCATAGCCTAGTCGACAAAACGTCAGTCTCTCGTACGAAAGGTCCCGGGTTCGAATCCTACTAAAGCGGGAGTGGTCATAATTAAGTCTAGCGTTTTTTCTCTGAATTATAAATTTCCATTTCGATTAGGAATCCAATTATTCTCAAATCTAATTATCTCTGCGTTGCCAAAATAATAAAAAAAAAAAATTAAAAATTTTTTTTCAATTCAGTTAAAATTTCTATACATAGTCATGTATGGCCGTATCAAGCCATGTATAGCCATATATGGCCATGTATGGTCATATATGGTCATACATGGTCATATATAACCATGTCTGGCCAATTTTCATACATAGCCATGCATGGCGCATTCATACATGGCCATGTATGATTCATTTTTCACGGGTTATGGCAAACTAAATATCTCGTCCCCTGGACGGTATTACTCCCACACACCCACTCACTTATTAACCTTAACCTATAACCTCGTCCCCTGGACGGAAAACTTTAAAAGCATTCCCTGGATGTGTATTATTTAAAACTAAATTTTGTCCTCTGGACTTATCACAGACACAGTTAAAATTTACTTAAATTTACTTGACTCTACTTTGTACTCAATTGTATTTTCTACTCAATGACATTATTACTTTTACTTAATACTCAACTTCATTTCTCAATATAATAATCCAATACTAAATTTTCCAATATAAAATTTTCCTCTGTTTATTTAATTCACTTAATCTATATTTATTAATTAATTAATTATGGTTTTATTTTAATAATTAATTAATTAATTAATCCACTGATAAATCTTATTCACAATTATCTTCAAATTTTTATATAATTACTATATTCCTTTTTATAATTATGATCATCGCATGTTTTAATGCTCAATTTAATTTACTGGCAAAATAATCCGTTCTTAACTTTTACTCGACACAATTTTACCGTAATTTTTCTAGCGTCTTTTTGATTTTAGATTTATTAATTTATACTTATTTTAAAATTACTTCAAAATTTTTTTTAAATCTAATTTTACGACTAGAATTACGTTTCGAATTGACTAGAATATTCGGCCCGGAAAGTGGCGTCGCGAGGCCTGAATCTACGATTTTTAAGACACGGATAATTTTATCTACCCAAAGCAGCTGACAGGCCTGGAATACTTTTATAATTAATATTGAATTTAAATTAAATTTATCAATAAACAACTGACGCGGAAATTTATTTTATTCCAGCCGAGAGGTCTTGAATATAATGAATTGAGAGTAACAACAAAATGGCGATTGCGCGGCACAAAATGCGATGGAAAATTCGAGAACACGAGACACGTGATTGAACCAGCCGACAGGCCTTGAACTATAATTTTATTGAACTTGTGGAAAGATGCCAAGTACTTTATTTATAATTAATTCGGCCCTCTAATAATTATGAAAGGCCTTAATTAATTATAAATTTTACCTTTATCAATTATCCAGCAACTGAATGAAGAACGTATCCTGTGGGCTACTCCGTTCCGTCGGCTGGTTGGCACTCGAAAATTCTCCCTCGTCTCGTTTTCTCTCAGTTAAATTTGATTTTTGATTGAAAATCTGTCAATGAACAGTACGCATTAGACAATATAATTAATTATTGATTAAAGCAATTATCGGCCTAAAGGCCTAATAATTTATTATCCAGTTAACCATCCATTAATGAACCGCCTCGTTCCACGTGAAGTGGACGTAGACTTATACATTTATTTTTTTGCCAACTGCGACTTGCCACTGTTGTAGTCTGTCCAACTCTGTTGAATTCACGTTCCGCAGTCCATTATATGGTTTCAGTCCCGTTCACTAGTCCGGAAACCTATTCCCACTTTCTTAGACTAAGGAAGTGACGAACGAACGGGCCGTCGTGATCCATGCGACACCCGGTGACTAGTCGCAACACTAACTCGAAACTTACCAGGTCGTTGGCCGGTTATCGGCGGGAAACGAAATTCAAATTCAAATTATTTTATTCTTTATTAGCAATAATTTACCCTGTTACACTATATAGAACAACTGGTCAGATTACCGATGGCATAGATCCCGATTACCTAGATATTTATTGCCCAGAAATCACTCGCCTAGATTATTGATGAAATATGATTCCGAAAGGTTAGATTTCCGATCACCGAAAAATCCAATAAAATACAATTCGATCGCCTACAATCCCAATGAGTCAAAATCTGATAACCTAGAAATTTAATTGATTATAATCCCGATTAAACAGAATCCCGATGGCATAGATATTTTATGACTTAATACAAAAAAAATCGGTCTGTCGGTTGACCCTGTGAGCCAGCCCCAAAACTTCCCGCTTATTTTGAGCTCCTTGAGCTCGAAAAATTGTTGTAGATACATTTTCGAGCTCTTCAAACTCGAAAATACTTTTGTATGTCTTTGTTTTCGAAAGAAAACATTTTTTACCTTTTTTTCTCAAACGATATCTCTCGAACGAATAAACCGATTAAGACGTTCAAGGCAGCAATCGACGCGTTTTATTGAGTTCTACAACTGAATAGATTTTGAAATTGATTTATCGAGTCGTTTTTGAGAAATTTTCGAAATACTAACAAAAATTTTTTTTTTTAATTCTTTCGACAACGGTTTCTCTTGAAAGAATTAACCGATTATGATATTTGAGGTGGCATTCGACGCGGCTTATAAAGCTTCAGAGCCCAGTTCATTTTGGAATCAATCCATCGAGAACATAAAAAGTTATGCAAAAAAATCATTTTCTAAAAAAGTTTATTTTTGGAATATCTCTGAACGAGCCCTACCGATCAAGTTTATTTTTCTTCCAGCTTCAAGATAATTGCAAGTCGCGTCGAATGGCATCTTGAAGATCGAAATCGGTTTATCCGTTCAAAAGTTACAGATATTTACACACATACATACATACACTCGGATATCATCGTGAAATTAGTCAGGATAGCTTCCTAGAACCTTAAAACGTCAAGATCTCTTAGAAATTCGATTTTTGAAAATCGGACTGAAATTAATAACTAATATAAGTTCGACTTCAAGCTCAGATAACTTTTGAAAGGAAGGATTTATTAAAACATGATAAGAGAATTATTTTTGTAGAGAATTAAATTCTTTACAAAAATGTGCTCTAATTTTCAAAGGTGTATTTTTATCCTTAAATGAAACTTTTGAAACTGTTTCCGAGAAAAAAAAACAAATTTGTTCTTTTTTGAAACACCCTAATATATGGTTGACTGCGTTTTGGGCCTAAAACCAGGCATCCCCGACAATTCATCCTCGACAACTCATCTCAATGACAATTCATCTAATGTCAATTAATCTACGACAGCAAAATCCCACAACTCTACAACTTAGTTGTAAAATCTTATAATTGTAAATATAATTTAGAATAACGGAGTAGGGGAGAGGGGGGCAGCTTTGAACAGGAGCAGCTTTGAACAACGGTAATTAAAAATAAAAAAAAAAGATCTTTCCAGCCGCAAATTTTAATTTAAGGTAGCAACACAGCTGCCAACTAGTATCCATCAGAAACTGTTTTATTTTTCGCGTTAAGCCTAACTTGCAATGAATAGTCGAATTTACGCTGCAATTCTAAAATATTTATTTTTTGGATGTAAGCATCTCACAGTTAAAATAATAATATATTCATAAATGTATCAAGTGTCACTTAATCTTCATGTCTTTCACTATCTAATGAAGATAAATGTTTTCAATATTATTAATTTTCTATTAATTTAAATAAATTATTTAAATCAAGTATGCTATTGGGGCAGCTTTAAACAAGATACGGGGGGCACGTTTGAACACTTATAAATCAAAGTAATTATAATTAATATACATTTTCTTTCCTTTTACTTTATTTATAAAAAAAAAATATGATAAAAAGTTAGTTGTATACATACATATCTTGTGATATATGTTAGTGTATAGTCATGACATAAATTAAACTCATTTTCTAAGAGTGAGGGTGAAAAAGGACAATGATTATTTTCGATAGCGAACTTCAGATAGTTGATTTGACATAACATTATATAGGTAATGTACCAAACTAACCTTCACATAAATAAAGTATTGAAAATTTGATTAGTATTAGATCATAATTGTAATCGCTGTTACAATGGCAACACTAGTTATAATTATAGGACATACAGATATGATTAGAACATGATAAATAATAAGAGAAATACTTTTAAAATATGAAATATCTGTAAAATTTACAGGTTATTTTGTTCACAATAAAATACACGTAACAAAATTGTTTTATAATGGGAAATGCATAAGTTATGTGGTATGAAAACCATATTTTCAACATTTTTTGATTTCATTAAAATTTTCGAGGCTATCAAATTATTGGAAGAAATAGTCAAAACATAAAGCTTAAGGTCATAAATTAAAGGTCATTAGACAAGCTTTCAGATACTTTTTACGGAAATTGTCTATGAATATTAGTTTTGAAGTTATATAAGCGATAGTAATATTATCACCCTAATATATGTATATATATATATATATATATATATATATATATACATATATATATATATATATATATATATATATATATATATATATAAATTTTTCAACGAATGGTATTTTGGAACTCTACTTAACTTATTATGATAGTTTATGACGAAATTCCTTGTAAAATCGACCATGAGGACTAATACAATAGTTAGATTTTTTAAAAAATCTATCTAAAAAGCGGACAAGCAGTGATAATGAAAATGATACATGAAAAGCTATAATCTATGTAATTCATCAGACGATGCCCCTAAGAAATGCTGCAAATGTTTATAATATTACAGCTGGTACCTTATTCTATCGCGTAAAGTAATCAAGAAAGCAACTTGATCTAGAAACAAAAAAATTAATAAAGCTGTGACTAAATTTAAAAAAAGTTTTTAATCTTAAATATTTTATATTGATTTTTGACTTAAGTTTTAACCCAAGATTTCTAATAAAAAATACTTGAGAAAAATCTACGTCCAACGAGTAACGTTATTAAATTGTCTCGTAAGCTAGATTTATTAAATTTCAATTATTAGTGCAGTTAGTGATGTTAAAAATTTAATAATTATATAATAATTTTGTTAACTTATCATTATCACAAAGATTTTATAAATTTTAATTAAACTAATAATTGAACGGCTTCATTATGAAAAATAAGAACCGTAATAAAAACTATGAATGTAATAATAATAATTTATGTGGTTATCTTATAGATTGTTCAAACCTGCCCCAGGCTTGTTCAAAGGTGCCCGCCTAAGGGGGGCAGCTTCGAACAAAATTACCTTTTTTTAAATTAACAATATAGTTTCAATAATGCACTTTTTTTAATTAACTAAAGTGCATTATGAAAGATAAATGACCAATGTATTGATTCAAGCATAAAAGATATTATATACTTCATCACATTAAAAGTAATAAATAAATAAGTTAAAAGTGTTCAAAGGTGCCCCCCTCTCCCCTGCGACTTTCAAAAGTTGAATCAATTAATCAAAAAAAATAAAAATCAAGAGAAACGGTAAAAAGATAAACAAATTGGTATAATCGATACCCGAGTCAACATTTGAAATGTGAATTTGCCCCCGACATTCTAAATTAGGTTATTGAGGCTGAAATCATAGTAATATGAGGATATTGAGGGTAAAATCACATTGAGCAATTAGGCAAGCTATTGAGCAGAACTCTAAATCTGACCTAACTTTGGGAGTTTTGTCCACTCTTACTCAATGCAGGGTAAATTTACAGTCGGCAGGAATGTAAAAATTCCCTCCAAAACCTACTTTTTAATTGTGGAAGAGATCCTTATATCAAATAAGTATAAGCAATCACACTAGTAAAAGATAAAAAAAAATTGACATCAGAATCGATTTTAATTCCAATTTGTATTTCAATAGAAATTGGTGATCGTATGTTATAGCTGTGCCACACTGAAAAAACGATTTATTTGAGCCGACTAAGATTTGTTCGAGCCGAAGATATCCTATATTTGAATAAGGCCAAATAATTATTTATTTGTGAGAAAGATATAAAATATTTGAGTAGTTTAATTGCGTGAAATAAGTGATTTATTTGTGGTAAAGAAATGATACAATTCCTACAAATAAATAAGGGCTTCAAATATAAGTATAATATCGCCAAATTTGAAGTTATTTGTCACAAATTTAATATCTTAACCACAAATATATCAATTACTTATCGCAAAGAAACCATATATTTTGTCAGATTCTAAAATTATTTGAATCGGCTGTCAGATTTAATTATACCAAATTTATTTATTTGTCATTAAGAAATATTTAGAGAAAAGCCACAAATAAATCGCAATTCGTTTAGGACAAATATTTATTTTTTTCAGTGCAATTAGTACTGAAGAACTTGAAAAAATTAATTGTATTAAAACAGATAAACAATAAATAATAAATATTTCAACTAAACCATCATATCTATTTATTTTAATTTATCAAAATTTATTAGATTGAAAAAAAATAAAGTTGATGATTTAATTGAATCATTTTTCGTAAAAAGTCAACATATATTTATAATTTTTATCTAAACACAATTTTTTTTTGTGGTTTATAGGAGTAAAGTCAATAGTTTATTTAGACCATAGTAGACATTCATATTCATTTAATTGAAATTTCAAAACCGTCAGGGTAAAATAAACGTAAATAAGAAAAAATTTAGGACCTAAAAAAATTCAATGTATTTAAAAGAGTTGAAAAATTTTTTAAGTCCAGAGTAATTTTACAATTATATTTTGGACTTGGAAAAATTCAATCGATTGACAAAAAGTGATGAATTTATAAATTCAACGAAATACAGTCTTAAATTAAATTTTAGGCTACAGAGGATAAAATCACAGTTTTAAAATCGCTTTGGAAGTGTGATTTTACCCTCGCTAACAAACGACGTTGTCACCTTACGCTAACAAATGAATTGAAGGTATCTAGATAAAAACCACATTTCAGATTATGACTCGGGTGAACACTACAATACGTTTATTATTGCCATCGCTGTCATGTAACAGGAACAAATTACCATTATGAATGTACTTCCAATCGTCTTTCAGAACAAGTTCACCACGAGTTAATGAATTAATAGCATGATCGTCGGTAGACTGATTGTTCCGAGCACGTTGAACCGATTGGGACAATGAAATTAACTTCGGCAAATTAGCTGCCACAGGTGACAATACACCACGCAAGGAACGTGAATTGACATCAGCTGTTTTATTTGTAGTATTAACTGCCGTTTTTTTTAATTTTTTCTTCAGTGATTTCCGTTTAAACGACAACAATATTACCTGAATGATCATGTAAAGGGGCAGTCCCAATAATATTGCCTGTAAAATAGAGAAAAAATATTAGAAAATGATTATATATATATATATATATATAACATACCATTTTTATTATCACTGTCAGCATAGATAATTGCATTACAACTAGCATTTGAATCGCAACACCATGATACACTAGTTTTATTGACTCGTTTTTAAGAGTAAAGTATTCCATCGTGGAGTAATAAGTTCTTTCCTCTTTGGGATTCTACAAACTTCAAACATTATTGCAAATTCATTATTTTAATTATTTAAATGAGAAATCAAATCAACAAACATAACCTATATCACACTACTTTTTTAAACACGTGAAGATCTAATCAGAAGTCGATCAATCAAATGCGCTCTCTGATTAAGAAAAATGATTTGCTCCATGTTAAGTGTATATCTATATATTTGTCTATTCAAATTGTTTTAAATCATTTCAAATTGTTTTGAATTATTCCAAATAATTTTTTTTTAACAAGGGCTATCAATAATGACCATTACGATGAAAATGTAGCACCGTTAAGTCGCTTACAACTATAAAACAATAAAACTTAAAAGCTACCCTTATCATGTAACAGATGGCATCATAGAATATTACTGGTTATGTTGTTATTTTGTCGTTCTATAATAACAGTCCTAAATGTATCAGAAAATGTGAACCGTATTATAGTCAGCACCATCCAAATAAATTTTTTTTTTCATCAAGGCATAAAACATCGATGCCATCGGGGTTCTAAGTGATTGGGATTATATTCAATTAGATTCCGAGGTTATCAGATTCTCACTCATCGAGATTGTAGGTGATCAAAATTCTGTTTTATTGGATTTTTCATTGATCGGAAATCTAACCTTTCGGAATCATATATCATCAATAATCTACGTGATCGGTTTCTGGGCAATAAATATCTAAGTAATCGGGATCTATGCCATCGGTAATCTATCCAGTTGGTCTAAAGGCAATATACGTCATCCCGATTTTTAGGACCTCAAAACGTCAAGATCTGTTTGAAACTCGGTTTTCGGAAATCGAATTGAAACCAATAACTTCCCATTGTTTTGGAAAATTTTAATTTTGTTATCAGTAAGTTAAAAGAGTAGATAATTGATGATATACTTTAATGAAAATTTCAGTTCCAGTTATAAAATACATAAAAGTTCATTTATTTAATAACAAATAAATGGTGGGATAAATTTTTGACTCCAAAAGTGGAAAATTTCATGAAACCGATGTTCACTTTTCCGTCAACTGTGAAGGCTCTTATTGATTATTATTTTTTTTTTTTCTTTTATATTCACAAGGTATTGTTAGCTTGTTTGTGGAACTAAATTATAAATGAATTGGAATGTTTTATAGATGAAATGTAAATTTTTGTAATCGTATCTCCTTTGATGTTGGGGTCATTATCAACTGACTGCGCGACTAAAATTTAGAAATTGCAAAATCCTTGTTTATGTGGTCAAATAAAATATGTAATTAATAAATAATATATATTAAAAGAAAAAAAAAATTAAAACAATTTATCAAGCGAATAAATGAGATTTGATTTTAATGCAATTCTAGTTTAATTATTTAATAACGGATCGGGTGAATTATTTACGTGAGTCCAACCAAATAAGATAATAAAACAAGTTGGTGGTAAGAAATGTTTTACAAAATCTGGACACGGATAAAAAAAAAGGGTATCATAAAGTTTGATTCGGAAATTATATAAAGATGATACCACAAAGATTTATCATTATACTTTAGCGTAAACAAGGCATCGAAAAAAGTTCAAGAGGAATTATGAAACAAAATAATGTGAATCGAGACTCACCAGCGAGCTTGCGTGCACATGTAAAACTTTTTGAATTATTGATTCTTGAATAGCAAATATTCAGATGTATTTTTCATAGAAACTATCAGTCTCTCATAACGTGCTCGACAACGACGAACTTTTATATTATTCATGAATGCCAATTTCACTGGGAGCCCAATGTTGACCATTTTTTTCTTTTTATTTGTTATTTTTTTACTTGCTAACATCACTGCTCAGCACTTTTACGCGCTCTCACCACACACGCACAGATACGTTATAGGTTACCAGAAAATATAATTACTGAAGTAATGGAATTACGTTCCGTTTTAGTTTGAGAATAAAGTATTTATGTGCTCACCTTAATTCAACAGTGTAACTTTACCCCTATTATTCTGGTGATAGGGTAAATTTAGCCCTTTGTTTTTTATATGAATTTATACAAATATAGATGTGTATTTTTATTTTCTGATGCTAGTATACGAACTGAAAATGTTTAATAACCGAAAAAATGTACAAATTAATCATAAATTCACATTAATTTTTATATGATTTGATTGAAAACTATTTTATGATCATAATTTTTATGAAGACTTCCTAAATAATATACAAAGAAAAATTCGTGGTAACAGTCACAATACATTATGGGAATGGTTCCTATATCGTATGGGACTGTTTTTTCAAAATATCGATTGTAGGAATGGTAACTATAGGAAATATGGTAATCATTCCTATGATAATGGGTTTCATTCCTTTACGGTATCAGAACAATTCCTATTCAATTATAACCATAGTTCCTATGTGATTATTGTAGTCGTTCACATACTACTATGGCAATCGGTATTATATATTTTGGTGATGGTTACTATAATAATGTGGTAATGATTATCATAAAATTTAGAAACTTCTCATATCGTGAAAACGGCTACCATAATAGTATGGTAACCATTACTATACTAATAGCTACCAATCTATTATGGGAATCTTTATCATAATATACGGTAACGTTTATCACAATAGCATAGAAACGATTTCCACGATGATTGTAATCATTTCTGTAGTTTAATACCCATTCAATATAGGAACTCTTACCATAATTATAGGAATTATTCCTACAGTTATAAAAACTTTTCCAAGAAATTATGGGCACATATCTTATAATTCTACATAATTTTTATTATAACGATACGTAATATTTCATAAACGTACTAGGAGCGGTTGCTAAACCTTCCTCGCTGCGTATATAGATACATTATAATAATAATCACGTAGTATGTTCTAATTTGATTGTACTACAAAATCCAAAAATTGTTTAATTTGGGAAGAATAAAAAACCATTTGGCAGTCGAGATAGTAGGTAGATTTTTCAATTTATCTATATAAAAAGTTTCATAAATATCTTGTGATACATTGTTGAAAATTGCTACATTAAACGAACTATTAAATAATTAATATTAAAAACTTGATACACGTGCATTTCAAAAATAAGATAAAATATTGTAAAATATAATTCTTTCTCTCAAACTAAGTATTTTAGCTCTACGTTACTCGCAACATCGCCCGAGTACCTACTTCTATGACCGTCCCGGGTTCGGGGCCATAAAAATTTGATCCTTTCTGTTCACAGCGCGAGCCTTTCGCCCGCATACGCAGCTCTTCTACGCGAACATTTGGTCGCCAGATTTCATTCCTTTTTTTATACATGTAATTTTTGTTATAAATAATTTTGCAGGACTTTCTCACGCTCTTGGGAAAGTGGAAAAATCGAGAAACTTCCAAACCAGTTTTTTGAACCTTTTTTTTGGCATACTGGAGCTCTGCATCAATTCGCTGCCGTTGTTTCCAGTCAGTCATTCTCTGACCTCTTGCACCGAGCACATCGAGTGTTTCCTAGCTTGTCAATTTTCCTATTCAGCTTCACAGCAGTTTATAAATATCAGTTCACTCAGTTCTTTTCTTAAAAACAGTGAAAGCTATAATCGTTCAGTTACAATTATTCCTAGTTTAGCGAGCATTTATTGCCATCAAGAGCCATCAAGAAGCAAGTACGCAGCTTCCAGGGTACTCAGCAACTCGTGATCATCTTTCATCCACTTCGGCTCGACCCGCATTGGTGTGATCGTGATATCCTGCCAGCTCCTACCAGACGACAAGTTCTCAACCACCAAACTCAGGGCTAAGTAAATTACAACCTGGGTTACTTTTGGTATGTACACGGATTCAATTGCTATCCTATCTCGCATGAAGTCAATACTCTGACGCAACTGGGTCGCGCTATAATCCCTGACCTTTAACTGCTCATCACAAGGTCTTTCTGCGTCTGGTCCCGGTTCACCTGCGACCGGGGCACCACCTTGTGAATCGTCAGTGGTTATAGCGGACCATCTCTACTCTGGAGAATCCTTTCGGGTATTCTCCCCTTACCGTGAGCAGCACGATGGCTGACCCGCCCCCAGTCTTCACCAAGGCCTTACCCAGGACGGTCCCGGTTCACCTGCGACCGGGACACCGCCTTGGTGACCCGTCAGTTGTTGTGGTGGATCGGCTAGATGAGAGTTTCGAGAGGTACCTACTGGATTCTCGTCTGGCTAGTCCGCGTCTGACCTCTCTCAGCTCGTCACAAGGTCTACCTGAGTCTGGTCCCGGTTCACCTGCGACCGGGACACCACCTTGTGATCCGTCAGATGCCCTAGCAGACATCATTAACTCCTGCTCTTGCTCAATCATATCATGATCCGTCTGATCGAGACATGCGTGTCCAATCACGTATCTGTCTACTCTGTTGTCAAATTGCTAATATTCGACTTGAGCGTCTCGCAACGCCAATTCAGTGGCTTGCGAAAGCTCTGCTGTCAAGTTCTGTCTTCTAAACTGATCTGCTGCTATTTTTATAACATCCAAGTAAGATACTGACATCGCAATATTCCCAACAGCTGCTGATTAATCGCTGCGAAGGAGCTAGTACGAGTTAAACGAGTAATTCCGAGATCCGGACGAGCACCGAGAGTCTTTAATCTAAGACTCGCGATCCTGTACCAGTTCGAGACCTCCAGAACACGCCTCCAGCTGCTTGGCCCTGCCAGGCTTAAGTCAACACCGAACATAACCAGCCAGATCTACCAGTCATCGGGCTGCTTGTCAAGCCTAACTTCTGCTCGCTTCCATTCAACACCGATCGAGTCAGAGCACATTAGCTCTGCTGCCACCAGCCCCGCTACGAGGAATCCAACTGCTGAGAATTCACCAGTATAACAGGGCTAAGCTGTTACTCTGGTCGTCCTTAAATTTACCTTTTTAAGGGCGCCACTGGAAGTGATAACGGCCTCCCAGAGCCGGATCTTAGATCATCAGGGTCAGTGTAATTTGTTTAATTGTAAGAGAAGGATGAGGAAGGATAATTTATAAATAATTAATTATTTCCAATTCACAATTTAATCCTTTTATTTAATTAATAACCTTTTAACCTTATGACCTTTTATAAACCTTATTGACCTTTTATAACCCTTATAATTATTTACCCGCAATAAATTCCTTAATCTAATTTATTTATAACCCGCAATATTTATTCCTTATTAAAATTGGCCAACTACCTTTGGCACTATCACACACTCTCACACACAATATTTTACCAACTACCTTTAGACTTTTATCACACACTCACAAACACAGTTATTTAACTCCACGCGGTCAACGAGACCCTCTACGTGGCTAAAACCTTAACAATATACTCTCGCGCGGTCCCCTGGACCCTCTACGCGACTTTAACACAATTTCACGCGGTCACCTTGACCCTCTACGTGATATAAAACCTTGTAATTATTAATACACGCGGTCCCCTGGACCCTCTACGTGATATAAAACCCTTATCAATTAACGCACTAACTTATAACAATTATTTACAACTATTTACTTGATTATCACAATTTCCATAATTATAATTTTCACTGACTCACAATTTTACCGATATAAAATTCCGTTACATCTATTTCCTTATTAAAATTACTTTCAAAATAATTATTTATCATTTAAAATCACTAATAAATTCCAACAACTAATTTCTTATAAACGTTATCCTTTCCTTATCAACGAATTTTGTTAAGCCGGTTTTGTGAGTTAAATTATGTGACCGCTCAACAATTTACCACGACTTCGATATCACAATACTCAAAACTCAACCTTTGTTTTCCACGTTTTACTTTATGACACTTATAACGTTTATAAATTTATTCATTGATTTTTATTGATTTATTAATGTAATTTACTTATAATTAATTTAATCTTAAATTTAGTGACTAGATAATTTTGACTAGAACGCAATTGATTTTCCGGCGAATGCTTAACACGACCTGCCTGGAATATTCCAGAAGAACTTTCCGGCGAGTGACTTAAACAACCTGCCTGGAAATATCAAAGCTAATACTTGCTGAGTCCGGTTTTCTAATTATTTTATTACACGATAAATTAACACGACAATACTTGCGAACACGACGATAAATTATATGTTATAATTAACAAATATTCCGGCTCCCTGCCTGGAATATTCTACAGAATACCTATTGCAATTTACGTTGATTCTTTTCCGTCGGTCGTTCTGCATTCGGCGTCTTTCTCCATGTCTTGTTCTCTCTTGTCCGTGTATTAAGTTCTCAACCGTGTATGCCAGGGTAACCGGGTTGTCTCAAATTTTCCGCCTTGTGTTAACCTTCTCGGATCCAATTCTCGTTTTCGCCAAAACGCTCAAACTCTCCTTCAACCTGCTATTCATACGCAATCAGTTCTTAATAATAAAAGGTACCGGCTACCTGCCTGGTATCTTGTAACAATTGAATTTATTCTATCGCTTGGTTCCACAATCAAAAACTCAAGCTCTCAATTAAATAATTTACCTAATATATTTTATTCGCAGCGTCTAAATGTCGGCGTCTATAATGGCGTCTATGGTGTTGGCTTCTCTCCTAGGTTGGATCGCTCCGGTCACAAGTCTTGTCTTGATGGATGCCCACTCCCATTGGCTCTCGGTCTTCGTGTGCGTCTGGGTGGTTACCCGGTCCTGCCGACTCTGCTGCTTCTTCGCTTCTGTCTTCCACTTTTATTAATTTCACTCGATAGTTTTCGGCCGTTATCGGAAAATTCCCTCTCTGCCTAATTACGATTGGGCCTCGTGTATTAGCATTTTCATTTAGCGCGCCCGGCGACAAGTCGAAAAACAATTAATTGCTCCTTTGGGGTTGCAGGTAGGGTAATTGACCAACTGCGAAAAATCACGATTTTGGTTGATAATAAAACTCAATTTACCCCGTTACACCAGTACCAGAATCAAGAACTACAGTCCACAGTCTAAATATCCACCTGAGTTTAATCAATTGCAATAACTTATATACGGTATATTTGGTCTAAATATAAATAAAATTGTTAAACTATTAATTTTAGTTCTCGCTCAAACATACATGTTAGTGTATAGTCATGATATGAAATTAGGCTCGTCTTTGAAGAGTGAGGGTAAAAAAAGACAACGACTCTATCGATAGAAAACTTCAGATAGTTGATTTGACAAAACATTACATAGATAATGTACCAAACTAACCTTCACGTAAACAAAGTATGAAAAATTTAATTAATATGAGATTACAATTGTAATCGCTATTACAATGGCAAGACCAGTTGGTGATAGGACATACAGATACGATTGAAACGTCATAAAAAATAAAAGAAATCTTTTTAAACTCTAAAATAGCAGTAAAATTTACAGGTTATTTTCTTCACAGTAGGATACAACTGACAAAATTGTATTATAATGGGGAATGTATAAGTTATGTGTGATGAACACCATATTTTCCGAATTTTTTTTTGATTCTATTAAAATTTTCAAGACTACCAAATTATTGGAAGAAATCGTCAAAACATGAAGTCTAAGGTCAAAAATTAAAGCTTACTAAACAAGCTTTAAGATACTTTTTACTGAAATTTTCTATCAGTTTTAGTTTTAATATCATATGAACTTCCACTATAAATGAAAACTGATGTTTCGAAAAATCGTGATAATTTCAAACAGCCATTACTTCAATACTAATCGACCGATTGAGCTCATCTTTGAATTTGATTAAGGTGATCACCTACAGAATAAGTATAGAAAATTTTATTAAGATCCGTTAAAGACTGTGGGTGCTATCGTGATGACAAGACCAATGATAATCATCAGGCGTAGAACTACATTTGATACATCATGAATAATAAAAGAAATATTCTTAAAGTATAAAGAAGCTGTGAAATTTACAGGCTATTTTGTTCACAATAAAGTACAACTGATGAAACTAAATTACAATGGGAATTGCATCAGTTATATAGAATGAAAACCATATTTTCAACATTTTTGTATTCCGTTAAAATTTTCAAGGCTATCAAATTATTTGAAGAAATGGACACAACATAAAAATTAAGGTTGTAAATTAAAGCTAACTAATCCAGCTTTCAGATAAGTTTTACGGGAACTGTTTATGAGTATTAGTTTTGAAATTATATGAACTTGAAAGTAGATAAAAACTGATTTTTTCGAAAAATCGTGGAAATTTAAAACAGCTATAACTTCTGAACTAATTGACCGATTTAGCCCATCTTTGAACTGAACCATGATATTCGCCCATAGCATAAGTGTGAAAAATTTCATTAAGAAATTCCATTCTATGTAATAAGCAATGTCGGCGTAATCGTGTCCTCAAAACTTAGTTATACTACATATATATTAGGGTGGGCCACAAAAAAGAGCTAGTTTTTGTTTCCTTTAGTTACTGTGAAAATACTGTTGAAGATGATGAAAAAAAGAACTCTGGTCAAATTTGAGCTCTTAATATTAATATTAAGAGGTGGTGCTTCGTGATTTTTGATTTCCTATTTAAATAACATGGAAAAGAAAAAATTTTTAGTTTGGAATTTTTTACCTTGGCAATGTCTCATCGTACGGATAAGCCCTGCTTACATTTTTGTAGAAAATTCAACGCTCTACGAAAAAACTTTCTCATCATTTTTCGATAAATCTATCTGCTCAAAAAATATTGGAGCTCTAAGTCAAGTTAGAGTAAATTTCGAGATCTTTTTACTACTCCGGTGAAACTATCGGACTTATCATAAAATGTCGAATAATCTTTTTTGTAGACAATTTCGTTTCCTACAAAATATCATTAAAATTTTTTTTTTAATTCTGCACTGTTTTCTAGTTATTTTAATTCTAATTCCAAGCTCATAAAATCGATCAGAACACTATTTTGTTAGGAGCTTGGCATTCAAATGAAATAACTACAGAAAGACTATTCGAAATGGAAGGTAGTTTGTTTAATTAATCGATATAAAAAGTGAGTTTTATAGATACATATCTTGGGATATATGTTAGTGTTTGGTCATGACATAAATTAAACTGATTTTCCACGAGTGAGGGTTAAAAGGGACAACGATTATTTTCGATAGAAAACTTCAGATAGTTGATTTGACATAACATTATATAGGTATTGTACCAAGCTAACCTTCACTTAAATAAAGTATTGAAAATTTGATTAGTATTAGATTATAATTGTAATCGCTGTTACAATGGCAACACAAGTTATAATTATAGGACGTATAGCTATGACTGGAACATCATAAATAATAAGAGAAATACTTTTAAAATATAAAATAGCTGTAAAATTTACAGGTTATTTTGTTCACAATAAAATACACGTGACAAAATTGTTTTATAATGAGAAATGCATAAGTTATGTGGTATGAAAACCATATTTATCGATTCTATTAAAATTTTCAAGGCTATCAAATTATTGGAAGAAATAGTCAAAACATAAAGCTTAAGGTCATAAATTAAAGATAAATAGACGAACTTTTAGATACTTTTTATGGAAATTGTCTATGAATATTAGTTTTGAAGTTATATAAGCTTTAGTAGTGATTAAAAACTGATTTTTACAAAAAATCATGAAAATTTCAACATCCATAATTTCAAAACTATTCAAACGATTCAGCCCATCTTCGAACTTAACCTTGGTAATTACACATAAAATTAGTGTAGAAAGTTTCATTAAGATCGGATAAGAATTGTAGACGCAATCGCGTCCTCAAACGTCCGTTCTATGACATAAATATATATATATATACATTTTTCAACGAGTAGTATTTTTGAACTCTACTCAACTAATTATGATAGTATATGACAAAATTCCTCGTAAAATCGACCATATGTACAAATACAATAGTTAGATTTTTAAAAAAATCTACCTAAAAATAACGGGATTTCAAAAAAATTGTATTAAAGATAATTTTTAGAAAATAAAATTATCAGCAAAAAAGATTGAATGACATTTTATGATATGTCCGATAGTTTCGCTGAAAAAGTAAAAAGATCTCGAAATTTACTCTAACTTGACTTCGAGCTCTAATAACTTTTGAACGGATGAGTTTACCGTGTAACAATCGGTACACCTGAGTCACCACTGAACTGAACCTTAAGTTCAGAAATAATTTTTTTATTTTATTATTTTATAAATATTAGCCTGGAGAATTCGGAGCACACCCACCAAAAGTACAATAATACATGAGTACCCGTACATACGTATGTGTGCATGAGTTTTTTACATAAGCGTGTGTTGTATATGTGTGCATTGACCATATATGGATATCTACGACGTATTTTGAGCTTGCTCTGAATTCCCACAGAAAGGTATGCAAGTATGAGCGGTCAAGTTACAAGAAGGAGAGACGTAGATAAGAACAAGCAATTAGAAAATAGTACGTCTTTCTTTCTCTATGCACAGCTGCACCACCACGGCCGGTCCCTTACGAAGATACACCGACTCAATGTCTTCCAGATGTCCTATGTAAAGATTTCTCTGAGTCTTTCGCGGCCGCGAGTCCCTCGTCATAATAAAAGTCATCGTAAAGGCCTTAATAAATATGTCAAAACATTTTCTTGTTCTAGTTCGACTCAAATTTTTACGACTTTTCTATTTAAACCAATAGGTCCCACGTCTCCCGCGGATCCTTACTATTTCCTTTTTCAATATAGAAATCTATCTCTAATTCTATTTATTTTTAATTTTTTTAATTGCATTTCTCAGAAGAGTCTAAAATATCGATAATAAATGTCACCATATATTTTGAAGAAACATTGTTTTACAGAATCTCACGGTCTCCCGCGGATTCTTATTTTTCCCTTTCCCACCATAGGAAGCTCTTCTATTTTAAAAATTTTAATTTCATTTCTTGGAATTACCTAAAATATTGGTAATAAATGTCGTCATAGAAACGTAGTCTCTAAAATTTTACATGGTTCCCCGCAGAACCTCTCCGTCCCTTTTTCTATCCTCGAAGATTTTTTATCTCAATTTTGTATTATTTTTAAAATTATATTTTTCCTAGAGTATGTAATATATCGACCGTAAATGTCATCATATATTTATTACTTTATTTTTAAGCGGTCCACCGCGGACTTATTTTTCTATTTACATTCTGTTTGCTTTAAAATCCCAAGAATTCCCGTAATAAAAATGTCATTTTCAGCTGTCCAAAGAAATCAAACCCTTCCATATTATTTTTCTTCTTTGTCTTTAACCCATTCTTTGTATCATCTTTGGCCCCACCTTTCTTTCAAACCTTTTCATATATAAACCCCGGGAAAATAATCAAAATCAGTCATTACTTCAGCTACTAAAACCCTTGTCAGATCTATCTACGAGTAAGACTCACTGAGTCGATTTCAAAGTTCGTTCTCGTGACGCTCCACGCCTAGGCAATCGGGGGTCCTAGATCGATAATCGTAAGTCGATTCTTTTATTTAAAATATAAATTACGCAACTTAAATTTTATTCTTAAAAACTTTCCTCGTGAGGTCCTACGCCTAGGTACCTGGACTCCTAGGTTGGATACTTAGAGTAAAATCATTTGAGTTTGCATTAGAATTGACCAAACCCTTTTCACGTGACGTCCACCGCCTAGGCAATCGGAGTCCTTGTTCGAGAATAATTAATTCTATTAATAAAACCCTAAAAATCATTATAAATTCACTCGACGGCTAAGCCGGCCGTTCGGTTCAGCGTGCATAGCATCTTCGTGAAAAGATTCAAACTGTGAATCTCAATTAATTGCTATCATAAATCATTATAAAAATCTGCGTACACAGATTCAAATTGGTGAATCTGAAGTGAGTGTGTGTGCAGGTATATCAACCCATTGGGGTAAGTTCATTATTATAATATTTTGTAAAATTTAATCTGTCAATATACTACACATGTTTTTGTATACATTTGTCTCTTCATTTACTGTCCTTTTCTCTGGCATTCGAGTGCTGGTAGTTTAAGTCATAGTAACTTTAATGTAAGACAAAGAAAGAACACGGTCTTCTCGAGGGCCCATATTCATCGACCCAAATCCCTCTCGCTCAGAAATCCCGGACCTACCCTAACGCCACGCAGGTCATTGAACGGGATAGTCTATAGTACATCCGCTCGGTACGAATAGACGAATAAGTTATAAACGACAAAGAAATTATAACATTCTTATATCAGCCACGTGACCCAAATTTCTTGGTTGGATGACAGAATAAATATAATCTCTTATTGTAACTTATGATTAATGATAAATTAATAATCGGTGCCCAATAACGCATACGTTCTCACACTAACCACGTGACGGTTCAATCGAACTCCTTGGCTGAGTTATAGAACAGGGTAATTCGGCATTACGATATTAAATAATAATTTAAAATAACCCTTACGCCCGTCGCCTTCACTCACTTCGATCGTGACAACCGAAAAATAATACGAGAGCTTTTTTCTAGAGCGGTAAATTTTTCACAAAAATGTATACTGGGCTTATTCGTATAATGAGCCATTGCCGAGGTAAAAATTCAAAACTAAAAATTTTTTTTCTCCATGTTATTTAAATGGTAAATTAAAAATCACAAAGCGTCACCTCTTAGTATTAACATTAAGAGCTCAATTTTGACCAGAACTTTTTTTCGATCATCAGGGTGTGTCAAAAAAATCGACTGATGTTTTTTTTTTCAAATGATCGTGGAATTCTGTCAGGGGATGTCAAAATTAAATTTCTATGGAAATATAGCTCTTAGTATTGATATTTAGAGGTCACGAATCATTATTTTCTATTTTTCATTTAAATAACATAAGAGAACAAAAATTTTAAGCTTGAAATTTTATGCCTCGGCAATGGCTCATTGTACAGATGAGCTCACGATTTATTTTTACGCTCTACAAAAAAAGTTTCTTAACATTTTTCGATAAATTCGTCTGTTGAAAAGTTATTGGAGCTTGAAGTCAAAGTTATAGGGAATATCAAGATCTTTTTACTTTTTTGGCGATATTATCAGACTTATCGCAAAATGCCATAAGATCATTTTTGTAGAGTATTTTATTCCCTACAAATTATTTTGAATAAACTTTTTTCGAATTCCGCATAACTTTTTAGTTATTTCCATTTCAATATCAAGCTTTTAAAAAAATAATGTTCTGATCGATTTTATGAACTTAACATTAAAATGTAAATAACTAGGAATTTATGCGAAATTTGAGAAAACCTTATTTACGATAATTTGTCAGAAATCAAATCTTCTACAAAACGATTTCATGATATTTTAAAATAAATCTGATAGCTTCGCCGGAAAATTAGAAAGAACTCGAAATTTACTATAAATTCGACTTCAAGCTTCAATAACGTTTCAACAGACGGATTTATTAAAAAATGATACGAGACTTTTTTTGTAGAGCATTTAATTCCTTATAAAAATGAAGCTGAGCTCATCTGTACAATGAGTCATTGCCGATGTATAAAATTCCAAGCTTTAAATTTTTTTTCGAATTATTATCTATCTTCCTCTTGTTTGATGCTCCGAAAATACTACAAAGCGACAATAGACGTGAGTTTGTTAACAGCGTAATAGAAGATTTGCACAAAATGTGGCCTAAGTTAAAGATTGTTCACGGGTGACCAAGATATCCTCAAAGTCCGGTTAGTATTGAGAGGTCAAATCAGGATATTGAAAATATGTTACGAGCTTGGATAGCTGACACAGGTACTAAGCGTTTGTCTGTAGGTTTAAATTTTATACAGTGGCAAAAAAATAGTTCACAACACCGAACAATCAGCCGTTCTCCGTGCACAGTACTGCTCGGATGCGATCTAAAGCTTGGACTTGCGACTTCTAATATTCACTGGCATTGACTTATATTTTAAGAACAGATGAAGACTTGGAAAATTTAGCTCTTGATAGTAACGATAATAATGATGATGATATTAATAACAACAATCATGGTAATAACAGCAAGAATAATAATGACACCACTACTACTACCACTTCTTCAACTTCTACTACTACTTCGATTTATTTAGAACATCAGTGCAGTAAATGTGGTAGTATTTTTGATGCAAGATACTTGGTAAAAAGTGATGCTTGTAATTTGTGTCGTAAAGAGACTACAATAGAAAAAGAGAGAGCTGAATCCAAGGTAAAAATGGTCGCAGCAGCAGAAAAAATGCTTTCCTCCACTAAAAAAAAGCTCCCTCAGTATAAAATTGGTGACTGCGTACTTCTTGCAAGGTCAAAAGTCGATCGTTGCCTAAGAGATCTCCAGAACATTGTATGTGTCATCACAGATTAAAAGGAAGAAGTAAATCAGGTGGAGGATCGGAACGGGATAATAAAAGTGTGGTCCCGGCCAAGTAGTTGAGCTAGGGGAGTTCACCCCCCCCCCCCCGATAAAACGGGCCAGTTTGTACTGGCGGTCGGCAGGACCTGTTTTACCGACAGTCCTCGGATTGGCAGTCGGTAAGCACTGTTTAATCGTCGGTATTGATATTGCCCGTCGGAAAACGTGGTTTGGCTGTCGATTGGGTTGGAGTGACGGTTGGTAAGACCTATTTGACCGACTAAAATATGCTTTTGAGGTTATTTTTAGATGTTTTTTGAGGTTATGTACGATAATGATTGCGTAAAAAAGTAACATCCACGCATTTTTACAAACTAGATTAGGTCATGAGCAGCCTACCAGATTGAAGGTTGTTGAGTAATTCGCATCAGCCCCAGAGCTGGCACTAGCCGCCTATCATCTACAGGTTGTGTTAGTGGGTGTACTTACAAGTGTATTAATTTCAAGTCTTATATATTAAAACTAAGGTGTGGACAAGTGCATGTGAGAAGCATGCTGAGAGGATGCCATCTATCGGCTTACCTCCCGCCTCCCCTCTTTTTTTGCTAGATGACGTCATTGATTGCGTCATCCGACAAGTTTGAGCTTGTTTCTGAGTTGTAGTGGGGGTAGACGAATAGTTTCTGAGCTCTTGAGCTCTCAGCACTTAGTCTTTGCTGGAACATCTAAGTGAGCAGTCAGTGAAAATTTTATACTAAAGTTTGGTATTATATTTATTGTGTTCGTTTATTATAAATCACGTAAATCATTTACTTTATAAATTTAGATAAATATTTGATGCTTTATTAATGAATTAATCAACTCATTAATTAACTAATTAATTGAATACCTTTTTCTAGGACGGATTTGAAGAAACTCAATGAGATCAGTGATTTGGAAAACATTTTACCGACCAGAAAATTTAAAGAATTAGAAGTTGGCAAAATGTACAAAATTTCCGAATTAAAAATAATTTCAACACAGTATGGACCCAGAGTGGTTGCTGCTGTTGATGGTAAATTTACAGTCTTTTTTCCAACACGGACGAACAACCAATTGATTGCCGATGAAGACACATTTAAAAACCTTGTCAACACTGTCGAAGAACAGCATCTTTATTTGAGATTCCACGGTAGTAAATATAGCCAATTTGAATTTGTTATCTGGTCAACATGAATGTACTTTTTTATAACAAATAAAAAAATTTTTAAATTTAGTTATCCTTGTACTAAATATTTAATTGCCTTGTCATCGTATTCCATGTTTTTTGTTAAATTTAAATAATACAATTAATAAATAAAATAAATAAAATGTAAGACCGCGCATGCGTCGTGTGAACTACGATGGCATTTCAACGCTGTCCACAAGGTGGCAGCAGGTTTTATATTTGCGGGAAATTTAAAAAACTGCTCGCGCACACTCCGTGCAGCGCGCGGTATTTATGACTTTTTTAATCGTGAAGGATAAGTTGGACAGGGGAGGCAAATATTTTTTTTAACATATAAACGACAAAATATAAGTGTATTAAGTACTTTTTTCATTAATCAATAAATTAAAAAAAATCTTGGCGTCGGTTGGCCCTGCGGGCCAGCCCCAAAACTTCCCGCTGTTTTCGACCTCAAAGAGCTCGAAAACATTAGTGTAGATATATTTTCGAGCTCTTCGAGCTCGAAAATGCTATCGCATGCGATTGTTTTTTTACGATCTTCTCAAGCTCTAACAAGTCTGTTATGCTGAAGTTTGTAAATTTATATAAGAATCAAGAATTGTTAATGAAGCGGATTTTAAAATTTAATCCCTGATTATGATCAACAAAATAAGTGTATTCAGGCAGAAATCAATGCCAGGGATTGAAATCAAGATTTAAATGAGTTTTGACTCATGTGAGAAACAATCAAATCAGAAATATCCGAGAAAAATATTGAAAACTACGTTTTATCGATTTCATTGTTGGTAGTATGATTTAAACTAAAAACCAAGTTTGATGACATTATGTATCGAAAGTAACCATATAAAGGATGAGTTGGTATGACTTCAGACACATTTTAGTAGGTTATATTATGATTTATCCAGGAAAAATAACATAAATTGTTATTTTTTTAATTTTTCAACGCCGATATCTTTCGAATTGATCGATCGATTTTGACGTTTGAGGTGGCAATCGGCGCGTTTTATTGAATTCTAAAGCTGATTAAAATTTGAAATCGATCGCGTCAGTCGTTTCGAAAATATTTAGAAAAAACCGTTTTTCACCATTTCTTTCTCCCGCGATAACTCTCGAACGAATTATCCGATTTTGATGTTTAAGGTGGCAATCGACGCGTTTTTTTAAGTCCTAGAGCTGATTAGATTTTGAAGTCGATCGTATGAGTCACTTCTGAGAAATCAATAAAAAACTAAAAAAAAAAATTTTTTTTTTTTCGTAATTCGCAGATATTTTCGAGTCTATTTGATCAAAGGATCTGAAATTTCGAGGAAAGTTGATGGCTATTATGCTCTTTCAATCGCCGCCTTAAACATCCAAATCGGTTCATTAGTTCAAAAGTTACAAAGAGTTTACACACACACACACACACACACACACACACACACACACACACACACACACACACACATATACACACACTTGGACATCATTCCGAAAATAGTCAGAATAGCTTCCTAGGACCTCAAAACGTCGACATCTGATGAAAACTCGATTTTCGAAAATCGGGGTGAAAACAATAACTTCCCGAAATTTTCGAAAATCGTCGATTTTCTTAGCGGGAAGTTAAAAACCTAAGATTCATAAAAAATGTGTGTGTGTGTGTGTGTGTGTGTGTGTTTAGTAATAATACATAACTATATCCTTGAATGTTAATAATAATAATAATAATAATAATAATAATAATAATAATAATAATAATAATAATAATAATAATAATAATAAGCGGGTTTACTCTTCCGAGACTGAGGGATTTTGCCGCGTAGATTGCTGCCTTATATAAAAACGCTCCCTTATGCCTATTCTCATGACTATGAACAATTTGCATAAGGAAGTCGTCTTCATCTGCTGTGAAATTGACAACCTCGTATGTTATACCCAAAACCAAACGATCATGTAGACACTCCAAGCTCTGTAGACCTCTCCCTCCGATCTGCCGGGAAAGGTACAATCTGGTGATTGAGGATTTAGGGTGCATGCTCCGATGCATGTTCATGACTTTGCGTGTCTTGATATCGAGATCTCTGAGCTCTTTTCGGGCCCATTTGAGAACACCGAAAGAGTACAGGAGTACCGGGACAGCAAGCATGTTTGTTGCAGAGACTTTGTTTTTCCCGGAAAGTTCTGATGACCAGATTTTCCGGAGTCTCCGCACATACTCGCTGCAGAGAGTAGTTTTGATTTTCGAGACGTCCTGCATAGGACTCCCGTCAATCCCTAGATATTTGTACGACTCTCCGGCGTCAAGATGGTCTATGACGCTCCCATCTACTAACTCGATATCTTCACGCACATCGGAACACTTACCCTTCACCAGATTAACGACCGCGCACTTGTCCAACCCGAAAGCCATGCCGACATCCCGTGTATACTCTCCTACGATATTCAATATTGGACTCCCTAAGGAGGAATTTAAGACGGTCGTCAGGAACGCTGAGCAACAAAAACTGCTCAGCACACATATGGACAAGTCGATGCACAGCGTGTTCTTTAAACACGTGCGTGATCATGGCTTGTCCACACAGCTGACGTTTTCCTTCCTGAAGTCAGCTAGCCTGATGTCCGAGACCGAAGGATACATTTTTGCCTGCCAAGATGGTGTTATTAACACTCTCGAATACCGTGCTAAAGTACTCCAGATGCAGCTACCCGACACATTGTGTAGGGTGTGTAAGCAACATCCTGTGACGCTTATGCATCTTTTGTCAGCATGTCCTGTGCTGGCAAGAAATGCATACGTACAGCGTCACAATGCTGCTCTGCGAGTACTTTATTACCATCTTCGACACACGCACGGTATCGATAAAACACCAGTGCTGCCTTACCTGCCAGGAGATATTCCGCAAGTTGTTGAGAATGACCGTTGCCGTATTTATTGGAACGTGCCATTCGCAACAACGCGGAAAATCGATCATAATAAACCTGATATTGTGCTCTTCGATAAAACCGCTCGTAACATTTATGTTATTGAGTTCTCAGCTCCGGCTGAGTATAACATCACGGTAAAAGAGGAGCACAAACACGAGATATATCAGGATCTCCTGTTTGAAATTGGCAAACTTTACCCAGGCTACCGTGTCAAGCTTGTCGTACTCATTGTTGGCGTCCTAGGAGGGATGAAACAGTCTTTTGTGTCTGCATTGGCTAAAATTCCAACTTGTTTATCGCAAGTTGAGTTTTTGGCATCGTGGATGCAAAAGGCTGTGATACTCGGATCCCTCCGTCTCCTAAGGCAACGAAACTTGGCCTGCTGCGCATGCTGATCATCTTGTTGATGAAGCATCGCAGCAGTAACGATTTGGCGCTCAGGTGAGGCCCTCGGTAGAGTCGGACTACCGGGGATAACCCCCTGAGCATTAAACTAAAAAAAGAAATAATAATAATAATAATAATAATAATAATAATAATAATAATAATAATAATAATAATAATAATAATAATAATAATAATAATAATAATAATAATAATGATAATAATAATAATAATGATAATAATAATAATAATAATAATACTAATAATGATAATAATAATAATAATAATAATAATAATACTAATAATAATAATAATAATAATAATTATAATAAATTATAATTCATCAATCATCATAATCATATGGTAGATCTTCACCATCTACATGTGAACATCTCAGCGGTTGTGATTGCGAAGGTGATGGCGAAGGTGATGCTGGTGATGTCAAAGGTGATGCTGGTGGTGGTGGTGGTGGTTGCGGTGATCCATTGTCATCTGAATCCGACAACAGCACCGTCGAGGCCAGCGATGGTGCTGGCGAGCCTGGTCTTTGCTGCTGTCGAAATTGTTCATGGCAGCAACAACGATCTTGACAACCCTTTAAGCTCAATCGAAGATCAAGGTCCTGTTGTTGTTGTTGTTGTTGTTGTTGTTGTTGTTGTTGTTGTTGTTGTTGTTGTTGCTCCATTTCTTTTACCTGCAATTAAAAAAACTTGATAAATTTTTTTGTTATGCACATATTTTTCTAATTATTTAATTTTTTTATTCACATGATTACTTGTGTTAAAAAAAAAAATATGCAAGAATTCATACATAAAGTATTAAATAACATAAAAATTTTCAGAAAATTAATTATGTCGATTTTATAATTATTAATATAATAGAAATTTGATTTTCCTTCTAATTATTTTAATATAAATTGAGCAGAAAATTAATTTTTTAATGCTTATTTTATAAAATAAATAAGTTTTTTTTAATGTGTAAGAAAAAAAAAGAAAAAGATTATTTTTTTACATATTTCATTATGTGTCTAAAAAAAAAAAAATCATTTTTCTAAAAACTTCATTATCAGTAGTTAAATAAGTATTTTCGCTTTAAAAAAAAAAATTTTTCTCTAAAAAAATAGAAAAAATCCAACGTAATTATAAGAAAAATTAATTTTCTTAGAATTTTCTATATCGATAATCAAATACTTCATGAATAAGTTTTTTGATACACAATTAACTATGTAAATCAAAAGAATTAATCATGTTGACACAACAAATTTTTGAAAAACAGTAAAAAGACTCATTTATCATGCACTTAATTATTAATACATAATAAAAAAATTTCAGGAAATGAAGTCTTCAATTATTTTAATTTCTCGATACAGTTAATAATTACAAAAAAAAAAAAAAAATTTTCAATTATAAGAAACAACTTAATTAATTATTAATATGGAAAAAATATTTGTTAAATTACTTACAGTTTTTAAGTGGTTATTAATCTCAATTGATTCAGCAGTTTATTGAATCTACGCACTTGTCTTTTTCAGCACTTGTTCCTTTCAGCACCCTTTGACGGTAGTGACAGGTTTTAACAAGAAACTACCCCACCACTTTTCTAAAATCTTATAACGAATACAGAAAAAAACTAAAGGGCCAATCAGGAAAAAAATTGATTTTTCTTGACCAATCACAGAAATTTATATATCTTTTATTGTTGGTCACCATGAGCACGTGGGTAATAAACCTACGCCGGTTTGTTTACATTTTCAAAGAACTTGATTTAAACGATGTTCTACAAAAATAATATGAAAATATCAATTAAAATCATAGTCTACGATCGTAATCATCATTTTTGTATTCATAAATTAATTAAAAATGAATAAATTTTATCGTAGAAAACAATTTGCGCGCGTAAGTTTAGACGATTAGAATACCGCCATCTATGAGTCAAAAATCTAACCAACATTGTATTCGAATTATCAGCTATAAAATCCCAGCCGTTTGAAATTCATCGATATTTATTGAAATACATCGATATTCATTTAAATAAATTAAATTATAAATTATAATTACCTGTTTTTTAAAAGATAAAACACTAAAGTAAAAATCAATGTATCTAATCATTAGTTGTGGTACAATCAAACTTCGTAAAAAATATACTCTGGTAGTCATCAAGTTGGCATAAATGACTGAAAATGACTGTAAGTTGTCATCAATTTATTACACTCAGCATGGTTGCAACATTATGTTGATGACAACTTATCATCAATTAGAATAATAATTAATTTTAAAATGTAGCAATTATTTTCTAGGTTATAGAAATGTAAGCAATGATTTAATATCTTTTAAAAATAATAATTGTTAGAAAAAAAGTTGAATTGCATCAAATCAAATTTTATTAATTATTTTCAAATAGCAATTTTCTTAAAATGAAAGTAATTAGTTTTTTCAAGCGCGGGAAATTTAAAATCGATACATCTGATCGTTCATTGTGGCGGTAAATTCAATCAACTTGTTGTCATCAAAATGTGACAACAAGTTATTTTAGTGGGTAGATGTCAACTTATCATCAGTTTCGACTACCAGAATGCATGTAAATTATTTGATAATTCAATTAAAATAATATTAATTATTTATAAAAAGTTAAACTATTTTCTAGGTTATAAAAATGTAAACAATTACTTAATATCTTTTAAAAATAATAATTGTTAGAAAAAAAAAGTCAAAATGCATCAAAGTCAATTTTATCAATTAATTTAAATATCAATTTCTACATTTTCCAAAAGCATGCAAGCAATTATTTTTTCAAAACGCGGAAAATTTTAAATCGATCGTTAATGGTGGTGGTAAATTCAACTTGTTGTCATCAAAATGTGATAACAAGTAGTTGGTTGATGTCAACGTATCATCAGTTTTGACTACCAGAATGCATGTAAATTATTTGATAATTCAATTAAAATAATAATAATTAATTATAAAAATGTAAACAATTACTCAATATCTTTAAAAATAAAAAGAAAAGGGGGATAAATAGAGAAAAAAAATAGAAAAACATCAAGTTCAATTTTATTAATTACTTAAAAATCGAATTTTTTAAAATTATTACATTTTCCAGAGCACACAAGTAATCATTGTGGTTCAATTTACAGTGATATTCACAAAAATTATTGTTCAATAATTTTATATTTTTCAACGCGTGAACTTTAAAATCATCTAAATCAATTACAATTTTTTCGCTTCCAATCATATCTTCGATCCATAATTTTTTCTCAAAACCTTTTACATAGATATATTTGTAATTATAAGTGACATGTTCAATTGTTTCTTTTAGCTTTAAATATTGCGTTTTTTCAGAATCCCAGGTGATTTCATGATGATTATATGTTACCCAGGTATTTGAGCGTTGACACTGGTTTGATAATATTATATAATGTCCAATTACAAGGTGGTTTGAATAACGTACATGACATTTCTTCAACAACATCAATTTTATGTTGGACTGTAATTGAAGCAAGTTCTTTTACAATAAACTGATTGTGTGAGCCTTTAAATCCTTGCACATCTATTATCATTTCCATTTTGATAGCTCATATCTCGACAACAGACAATGAATCACTGAATAATTAAAAAATTCAGCACAGCTATTTGTTATTATCCCCCACCACACTATTTTTTAAGATAATTAAATTTTAATTTCATTGGTTTATTTTAAAACTGCGCAGTAGAAAGTTCCAGAAAATTTATTTTTAGACTGCCCGATGAAAAAAGTTTTTGTCTAATTATATATGATTATATATGTTCATATATATAATCATATATGATTATATATAATCATATATGAAGTTATATATAATCATGCATGATTATATATGGGGTCATATATAATTATATATAATTATATATGACCCCATGCATAATTAGATCTGATCATACCTGGCTGTTATTAGCCCATATATAAGTCTATATATGACCAGATCTAATTATATATAAGTCTATATATAATTAGATCTGACCAGATCTGATTATATATGAGTCTATATATAATTAGATATGTTCATACTTGGCTGGTATAACTCCATATATAACCATATATAAGTCTATATATGATCAGATCTAATTATATATGACTCTATATATAATTAGACATGATAATACTTGGCTGTCAACTCCATTTACTACCATATATAAGTCTATATATGATCAGATCTAATTATATATAAGTCTATACATAATTAGATCTGATTAGACATGACTGATACAAATCCATATATAATTAGATCTGATCAGACATGGCTAATATAAATTCATGTATGGTCGTGCATAAGTTTATATATGATTGGATCTGATCAGACATGACTGATATAAAGTTATATGTAGTTATATATATATATATATTACATAATATGACAATTTTTTAATATAAATGTTATTAAATTTTTATTTTGTCAACTATCAAATAAACTTAAATCCCCAATACTTAAAAAATGTTCAAAGGTTTCGGCAGCAATTTAAAAGTATTAATCGATATCGATTTATATACGAATATTTATAAGTTTATAGATAAATAGATTTGATTATATGTATCTAATGAATTCTATTGTCATTTATGTACAAAATCAAATTCATTCTTAGGTGCATTATTTACGTATGATGTATTGACTTGATTATTTGAGTCAAGTAATGCCATAAACTTTCCTTTATTGTAAGTTCATAACAGACTAGAGGATCAGACTACAATCCAGCGATCACTAAAGTTAAGCAGCATCGGCGTAGGTCATTGATTGGATGGGTGACCTCGTAGTAAAGTGGTGGTCAACGAATAGTAATTTTTTTTTTTTTTTTATTTAAATTTAATCAATATTTATATTAATGAAAACAATAAATCCTAATTAAATTACTTAATTAATAATTTAAAGGTATTCGAAATGAGATTCTAAAAATGACTATATTCATTCATGCATGATCATGTATAAACAGATCTGATTATATATAATTAGACCTGGCCAATTTTTGGATCCAATCATATATAGATGATTATGCATAATTATATATGATTAGACAAAAACTTTTTTCATTGGGTGATGACTCATTCGTCTGCAGGAATAAACTTATTTTCTTTGTTAAATTTTATACCCGGGTAAAAAAAAATTATATATAATTCAATATAATCATATATATTTCTATATAATTATATATAATTATATACAACTATATATAATTTTACTAGATTATATACAATTATATAGAACGCTAAGAAAAATCTCAGATGATTATATATAATAATATATAGTTATATACAATTATATATAATTGCATACAATTATATATAATTGCATATAATTATATATGATCATCTGTCATTTTTTTTAGCGTTATATATAATCTATATCTATAAAATGACAGGCCTTTTTTTTGAACGCGCATCACGTAAAAACTACTGAATATTTTGACATGAAATTTACACCACAAAATTCTGCGTGTTTTAAAGAAGGTTTTAATCTATATATTATTATGATTTTGATGATAAAAACTATATTTTTATAGATTTTGTTTTAATAAATTTTATCGATTATCGATTGTTCTTTTTCTTTCAAATGAAACAAAAGAACATTAATATACATGAATCTGTCCTTTTTTTGATATGATACAATTTTATTTGATTTTCTAATTAAAGTAAAAGTCCCTACATACGCTTAGTATCATTAGTTGCTCACTTTCACTGTTTAATGCGTTTTTTATAATTTTTATAAAAAAAAAAAAATTCAACTGGAAAAATTAGTATTAATGAATAATTATTTGTGAATTTAAATACGTTAAAATATCATGTATCAAATTATTTTATAATAGATTATGAATTCAAATTGAGTGACTGTTTTCAAAATCATGCTCTGCCGGGCATTTTCCGCTTTAACGTTCATTCGTTAGACTATTTAAGAATGGTTAGAACTATATCTTATTATATATATTTTTGAAATTCATAAAATTTTATATTATGTAAAAATAAAGTTTCATAATTTATAAATTATTTTCCAAATCAATAAACTTATCATAATTTAATCGATATTGACTTTAAGCGAGTATAGAGCCATGTGTTGATCGAGTAATGGTACATGACAACTTTAAGTGAGCGACTACGAATACACTCAAGAACCTTGCTTAAAAAATTAATAATAATTCATTATCAACATTATTTTTCAAAGTAAAATTTTATTTTGATACTTGAAATTAGAAAAAACTAACAATATGATTTTTCATTTTATTTATCAATTTCTATTGAGTGATTTAATCTCACTCCAATGAAAAGAGAGCGGATATAGATGAGGTTTTTACCTTAATATTTTAAAAAGTACTGAAAATACTTATAATAATCATAATGATCATCATCAAATTCAATTTGTGTTTTAAAATACAAAAATTTTATTTTAAATGTCTGATAGCAACTTTAATGTTGAGAAGTTTTATTGTTATGCAGATAATAGTTTTAATAAAAATTTTTTATTACATATATATATACTAGCTGTGAACGCCCGCTTCGCTGGGTTTTTTTTTGGTGATTTTATTTACATATTAAATTTTTTGCTCTGAAATTTCGACAATGATTTGATAAGTTCTAAAATATTTGAACGTCGAACATCCCCTCAAATTAATTCCGATAGTTCTAAACTATTTTTCGATCGGGCTACTCCGATTATTTTCGTATAACTTAAGACTTCAAGATATATATTTCAACTTTTATCACGTTTTCCAAACTTTTAAACCAATCGGCAGCATCCAACATCAATGAAATCATTTTTGAGTAATTTAATTTATTGAACTTTAATGTAATTTAATTTACTGCATTTACATTTACATTAATGTAAATACATACCTATATATATATATATATATATATATATATATATATATATATATATATATATATATATATATATATATATATATATTTGAAGTTTCTAGAATGTTATTTTCGGAACCTTGCAAAACATTCTAGACCGATTAGAATCATTTTTATAAGATTTGAATCAACTAATTGTAATTTAGAGCTTTCCGAATGATTATCCAAATATTCGCAACAATCTAGAACATTTTAGACTATTTAGAATGAATGTTGAGTGATTTAAATCAACTAAGTGCGGTTTAGAGCATTCTAGATGTGTCTCGAAATTTTTAGAACAATCCAGACCATTCTTGACTAATTAAAATTAATCTTAAGTAATTTAAATCAACCAAATTCATTTTGAAGCATTCCAGATTAATTAGAATTAATTTTCGAATAATTTGGAAAACTAATTTATATGTTAGAACTGAGATTTCAAGATTATTCCCGAAATGTCTAGATTATTCTTGAAATTCCTAAAACAATGTAGAATATTCACCATCAATCATAGATCCATTTTCAAAGTTCATATTATTTTAACTCCCATCTTTCACACCCTCATAGTTATCAAGTTAGTTTCTACATCAAATCGTATTATAGGCACAAACACCTCCTCTTTTATAATATATATATATATATATATATATATATATATATATATATATATATATATATATATATATATATATATATATATATATATATATATATATATGTAGCGACCACGTCACTACTCATATTATTTAATATTCATAATTTCGGATAAGTCCGTCAATCATCGATCGTCATCGATCGCCGAATATTTTCCCCCACGCGGATACGATATTCGGTAGCAACAGTTCACACGAGCACACAGTACAGTACACGCGTACAATTAGAGAGATACACAGCGACTAGCTAACACATTTCGATAGTGCAACTAGCATTATCTTGTATTATATCATTTAAATAAAACTCATTATTTATTATTTTATTAATACTAAAATTGGAGTCAGATAATTTATTTATCGTAGTGATTAAGTACCACGAACCACATCCCAGTCACTACATTGGTGACCCCGACGTGATTTTCAAGAAGACGCCATTTTCGTGCACACATTCCACGTGGCAAACAACACGTTGAGTGTAAAATACCGCGTCTACGCTGATAGCTAATCGCGACATATTAATTCCGCGAGTTCTTTACAACAGTGAAGTGCGTGAATTAAGTGTTGTTTAAGCCTTTTATCACGGCTGGTGCATTGCGGGGCATTTTGGACATATGCCGGACTGGTTTATAATTTAAGGGACACCATCGGGGTGCAAATTAAATTGTGATAAAAGTGATTAGTGAATTCCTGTGCAAATACAGTGAATAAAGTTATCGTTCGCGTTAAATTTTCGCCCAGTGATAATTTTCGTGCGACTCGAAGCGTCTCGAACATTCCTAAACGGTGAGTCAGCTTCGACGGACACTAATCCGCTTACAGTGGTATTATAATTTTATGTTAGTTTTATCGTGTTAGTGTTTCTCGTATATTAGCTATGTCTGATCCAAAGAATTCAGACGACAAGAAAGACGATGTCTTTTTGGACGCCAAGCCTGTGATTATCAACTCTCTCAAGGCACCTCACTTCAACCCGAAGCGAGTGAGTTTATGGTTCGCGCAGCTCGAGGCTCAGTTTGCGATCCACGGCGTAGCAACTGAGAAAGAGAAATTTAACCACGCGGTTTCTCTCATCGATACTGAGTATGCATGTGAGGTTGAGACCCTCATCATCAATCCACCGACGACGACGCCATACGCCCAGTTGAAAGCCACCCTCATCGCGTGCTATTCAAAGTCAGAAGAAGCTAAACTGCGTCAGCTTCTAGATGGCGAAGCGATCGGTGACCGATCACCTTCGCAGTTTCTACGCCATCTTAAATCGCTTGCCCCGACCATTGATGACGCTGTTCTGAAAGCAAGATGGCTGGCAAACTTGCCCAAGAAGACACAAGAGCTTCTAGCCATCTCTCCGACCACGGCTACCATCGATGAGCTAGCCAAGACAGCCGACAAGCTACACGAGATGTTTCCGGTGACTCACACCGCTGCCGTAGCTTCATCATCATCTTCTCAGGAGACGATGGCGCTGCAAAGACAAGTCAGCGAATTATCCCGACAGGTAGCAGCACTGACGACAGCTTTTAACAAGAACCGCGGCAGATCTCCAGCCCGAAAATCAAACCAACGCTCTCGAAGCAATTCGAAGCCACGCAAGCTTGATAAAACAGGCACCTGTTATTACCATGCCAAGTTTGGTAAAACCGCGTACAAATGTACGCCGGGCTGCAAGTTCTCGGGAAACGTAAAAGAGAGTCACTAGCGGCGGAAAGCGACTCTCTCGCATCTTCAAACCGCCTCTTCGTCGTCGATCTAACCACGAATACTCAATACCTCGTGGATTCTGGTTCAGATCTCTCTGTTTATCCATACGGGCGGATGAAATGCAAGCCTACGCCAGTAGGTTACCAACTTCACGCAGCAAACGGCTCGTTGATAGAAACATACGGTTGTATCACTCTGTCACTAAACCTCGGATTACGTCGTGAATTTACGTGGAGATTCATCATCGCTGACGTCACGAAACCAATAATTGGCGCCGATTTTCTAAGTCACTTTAACTTGTTAATCGACCTCAAACACAAACAATTACGTGACGGCTCCACTGGTCTCCAAACACGCGTGGATTCAATACGCTCCGATGCAAAATGCATCAAATTAATCGAAGGTGATACAGTTTACCACAAACTGTTATCAAACTACCCGGCTATAACTCGCCCAGAAGGAATAACTTCAGCCAAGAAGCATTCCACGGTGCACCATATTAAGACGACATCAGGACCTCCAGTTTCGTGTAAAGCACGACGTCTTGCGCCCAATAAACTGAAAATTGCTCAAGAGGAATTTCGCAAGATGGTTCAACTGGGTATCGCACGTCCATCGACCAGTCCTTGGGCATCTCCACTTCATCTTGAACCCAAGAAATCTGGAGATTGGCGACCATGTGGCGACTATCGACCACTCAATGCGCGTACGATACACAATAATTACCCGGTCCGACGACTCGACGATTTTACCGCAACGCTGCACGGTAAAAAGATATTTTCAGTGCTAGATTTGGTTAGAGCCTTTAACCAAATTCCCGTCGCCGAAGAAGACATTGAAAAGACAGCCATCATCACTCCTTTTGGTTTGTTCGAATTCCCATACATGACGTTTGGACTTCGAAATGCCGCACAAACTTTTCAAAGTTTCATCGATGAGGCCACACGAGATCTACCATTTGTCTTCCCGTACATCGACGACGTCCTAGTAGCTTCAGAGAACGAAGAGCAACACCTCGAGCACTTAAAAATTTTATTTCAGCGCTTACAAGACTACGGACTTGTCATCAACGCAGCCAAATCAGTGTTGGGCCAGCATGAGGTAAAATTTTTAGGTCATCACATCAGCAGTAAAGGTATCAAGCCGTTGCCCGACAGGGTAGACGCAATTATTAACCTAAAATTTCCTAGTACGATTTCTGTATTACGTGGTTTTCTAGGTACGATAAATTTCTACAGGAAATTTATCAGAAACGCTGCAGAAATCCTTGCACCGCTGAATAAACTGCTCGAGGGACCCAAAGTGAAAGGATCAACGCTGATCGTCGAGACGCCAGAACTTCGACAGGCTTATGACAATGCGAAGCAGGCATTAGCCAACGCTGCAATGCTTGCGCATCCAAACGACGACGCAACTTGGGCTATTTTCTCAGACGCATCAAATACAGCCATTGGTGCAGTTCTGCAACAACTAGTTGACGGAGAATGGCAATCACTTGCTTTCTTCAGCAGAAAACTACAGCCATCTATTCAAAAATTATCGACGTACGATCGTGAACTTCACGCCATCTACGAAGCTGTCCGACACTTCCGTCATATTTTTGAAGGTAAACAAGTTGCAATTTATACCGATCATAAACCTTTGCTCTTTGCTTTCCAGCAACGTACTGAACGAGCATCACCGTGGCAATTTCGTCGCCTAGACTTCATTGGCCAATTCACGAGTGATTTCAGACACATTTCTGGACATGAGAACATCGTTGCAGACACACTGTCGCGCGTTGAAGCCATTTCGACGCCGATTACCACGCACGAGCTGGTAAACGCTCAGAAGAATGATCCTGAACTCCGAGATCTTCTTGGCAACGCTGCAACGTCACTACAGTGGCAACAAATAATTTTCAACGACCATCCGGCCGCAGTTTATTGTGATGTTTCATCAGGTAAACCACGTCCATACGTTCCTGGTCAACTACGAAAGAAAGTTTTCGATGCACTACACTCTCTGGCACACCCTGGCACCAAAGCATCTCAGAAACTAGTGAGCAAACGCTACGTCTGGCCATCAATCCAGAAAGACTGTCGAGAATGGGCCAAAGCTTGCTTAAACTGCCAGCTCAACAAGATCCATCGTAATGTATCTTCACCTCTTGCCCGCTTTGAATTGCCGACGCAACGTTTTGAGCATATCCACATCGATTTGGTCTCTCTACCAGTATCTCGCGGCTACAACAAGTGCCTGACGATCGTCGACAGATTTACCCGGTTTCCAGAAGCCATTGCACTTAAAAATGGAGACGCAGATACTGTCGCACTCGCGTTATTTAGAGAGTGGATCTCAAGATACGGTGTACCAGCCAGAATAACGTCCGACCAAGGAGCACAATTCAGATCATCGTTGTTTCAATCGCTGAGTAAACTATTTGGCATAACACATCTGGTAACGACGCCGTATCATCCTCAATCTAATGGTCTGGTGGAACGCCTACACCGACAACTCAAGGCCGCACTGCTGTGTCACGATGACACTTGGTATGACGCGCTACCCGTCGTCTTGCTTGGTCTACGAGCTGCCTGGAAAGAGGACATTCAAGCTACCCCAGCTGAGCTTGTATATGGTGAACCAATTCGCATACCAGGTGAACTGCTTGTTCCGTCAAATAAACACGCAAATGCAGAAAGCGTTTTACGTGATCTGATAGCACATTTTAATAACTTGGCACCGGCCGAAACCTCGCGTCATGGACAGCGTTCTGTTTTCTGTTTCAGAGATCTCAACACATGTTCCCACGTACTGGTGCGAGTTGGACAGATCGGACCATCATTCTCAGCTCCGTATGAGGGTCCGTATGAAGTCGTTGCGCGGCACGATAAATATTTCATCGTCAACTACAAACGCACAAATACTGCGATTTCCATCGACAGACTGAAACCCGTCTATTTCGTAGCCGACGACGCATAATTTTTTTTTATATAATTTAAACCTGTTTAAATTCAATTTTTTTTTTCGTTTATTATTAATTGTATTCTCTCTAGTTAGTACTTTCTTCACAACGTAACAAACATGCTCAAATTATTATTTTCTTTTTCATTGTAAATATTTCTTATTATTTTTCATTTGTAAATAAGCATCATATTTTTTTTAAGAGGGGAAGTACTGTAGCGACCACGTCACTACTCATATTATTTAATATTCATTATTTCGGATAAGTCCGTCAATCATCGATCGTCATCGATCGCCGAATATTTTCTCCCACGCGGATACGATATTCGGTAGAAACAGTTCACACGAGCACACAGTACAGTACACGCGTACAATTAGAGAAATACACAGCGACTAGCTAACACATTTCTATAGTGCAACTAGCATTATCTTGTATTATATCATTTAAATAAAACTCATTATTTATTATTTTATTAATACTAAAATTGGAGTCAGATAATTTATTTATCGTAGTGATTAAGTACCACGAACCACATCCCAGTCACTACATATATACATATATATATATATATATATATATATGTATATATATGTATGTAATATATACATGTGATAATTTATCCTAGTAATACAATATTTATCGCCCGCGAAGCGGGCAGGATCTGCTAGTTATATATAAAAACATATAATTCTATATGAATCATATATAATTCTATACAAAAATAGAAAATAGAGAAAAATAACTTGGGAGTGAAGATATATATGTAAATATGGTTGTTTAAAAAAAAAAAAATTTTTTTTTTTTTAATTTTCTAGCTCACAAACCAATCAACGGATTTTTATGCACCACAAATGATTTCGTAGGAAATTGAACGCTCTACAAAAAAAGTCTCCTATCATTTTTTGATAAATACCACTGTTAAAAAGTTATTTAAGCTTCAAGTCAAATTTATAGCAAATTTTGAGATTTTTTTACTTTTCCGGTGGATATAACGGTCTTATCAAAAAATATCGTAGGATTCGTTTTGTAGATAGTTTTATTCCTTACAAATTATTACGAACAAAGTTTTTCGAAATTCACCGGAAAAGTAAAAAAATCTCTAAATTTGCTATAAATTTGACTTGAAGCTTAAATAACTTTTGAACAGTGGGATTTATCAAAAAATTATGTGTGACTTTTTTTGTAGAGCGTTCAATTCCCTACGAAAACATCGATGGTGCATAAAAATCCGTTGATTGCTTTGTGAGCTAAAAAATTAAAAAAAAAAAAAATTTTTTTCCGTGTTATTTAAACGGAAAATAGAAAAATTGATTGAGACAAACCTTAATACCATTAGGGGCCTGGAGTGGTACCAAAATTTTCATTTTTATTTATACTTTTATTTTTGGATGCCACAAAAAAAAAAAATTGTTTTTTTTTTTAGCCTCTTATGAGCTCAAACGTTACTTTATATTACTAAACAAATTCTCACTAAATTTCAGCCAAAGATCTTTTAAATTGAGTTATCACAAATGGGGGCCCCCTTTTCCATTTAAAGTACACGCGAAAACTTTTCATTTTAATTTTTCGTTATTAAGACTGTGAAAAAATTTTTTTTTTAAATTCAACCTGGTACCATTTTGTAGAAAATCAATTCTCTACAAAAAAGTGATTATGCATTATGTACGTCAAACAAACCGGAAAAAGGCACGGGGCTTCAAAGATCGACAGAAATTTAGTCTCCTCAAATCATTTTTTGTTATTTTTAATTTTTATTCGATCAAAAAAAATTTTTTCAAATAATGACAAGCACAGTCTTGTAGGAAATTTAATTTCCTACAAAAAGTATTTGATATCATACATACATTAAATGAATGAAAAAAAAGTTACAGAGATTTAAATGTCAACGAAAAAACAAGTTTAAAAAATATCAATTTTCTGAACTTAAATATCAACGAAAAGTGAACTTGATTTTTCATTGATATTTAAAACCCTTTAACTTTTTTCGCATTCATTTGACGTATATATAATACCGGATACTTTCTGTAGGAAATTAAATTCGCTACAAGACCGTGCTTGTCATTATTTGAAAAAAAAATTTCGATAGAATTAAAATAAAAAACAACAAAAAATAATTTAATACTGAGGAAACTAAATTTTTGTCGATGTTTGACGCCCCGTAACTTTTCCCAGTTTGTTTGATGTACAAATTGCATCAGCACTTTTTGTAGAGAATTTTATTTCCTACGAAATTATACCAGGCAGAATTAAAAAAAAAATTTTTTATAGTCTTAATAACTAAAAACTAAACTGAAAAATTTTTGTGTGTATTTTAAATGAGAAAGGGGACCCCCTTTGTGATAGTTCAAGTCTAAAAATATCTGGATAAAATTAGGTGAAGTTTTTTTTTTAATATAAAGTAACTTTTGGCCTCATAAGAGTTTAAAAAAAAAGTGTTTGTTTTTTTTTGGGACACCCCAATATATATGTATGTAGGAGAGGGAAGTCACCGGTGCTATAAGCAGCAGTGGAAGTAGTTCGGAGCTCGCCACGAGATCGCGCCCACCACTTGTAGTGTGTCTCTAGTAAGAAACTTATTTCAAAACTGTTAAATTCGAAACTTGAAACTATTCTGGCCCGGGTACGCCTCCGTTACTTGGCAGAGTGACAAGTACCTTTTTTGATGGTAATATAGTACATTCTATATTACATAATGACAAAAATATTTATTATCAATGTTTCCATAAATAATTTTTCTTAGAAATTAAACTTGGACTTAAAAAAAAAAAGACATTTAAATAAAAAGCGTAGAGCCTCTACTATAGAAAAATTCACAATTTATTTAACAAATTGCATAGGAATTCAATTATATATAGTTCTACATAATTATATAGGGCTATTTTTCATATATAATTATGCATAATTATATATAATTTTTTTTACCCGGGTAACTGCGCAGTAGAAAGTTCGAGAAGATCTATTTTTAGACTGATGACTCATTTATCTGCAGGAATAAACTTGTTTTCTTTGTTTGATTTTCAAACTGCGTAATAGGTGACGTCATACCATTTGTTGCGCCATCTAGCGTTTTAGGTTATGTTGACACGTTATACTAGGGGATTTCACTACTTTTTGTTCGGTGATGTTGGTACTTTTGGGGCGACATCTATTTTTTACGGCGTCATTTATGACGTCACAGGTTGTTCTAGAGCTTTCCACTGCGCAGTTGATGAGCCGTTTCCCACCTATAAAAGAGACGCGTGAGACCATACTCCACAAAAAAGAAGTACGAGTCTCTGAATGAAGTACGAATCTCTGCTGAAATATTCTCTGACGTTTAGTGTGTTAAAGTTTTTTGTGAAGTTCTCTGTGAAGTTCTCTACAGTTTTTTAAATAATTTTTTTACAAAAAATTATAAACAATTTTTTAGTTTAAGTGGAGTGCATAGACATTATTTTTAGTGCAACTGTCACTTATTAGTTTTTAATTTTTTTGTGCAACTGACACTTATTAGTTTTTAATTTTTTGTGCAACTGATACTCATTAATTTTTTTTTTTTTTTTTTTGTGAACTATCGATAAAAACATTGTTTAAAAAATGGCGCGATTAGTCGATGCACTTCACGGTTTGGTGAATTCTGTTGCACAATCATACAATGATTTACAGTTAGAGTCAGTGAATGAAGAACATTGTCAGAGGTGTTATCAGGTGTGTGTTGAGACAACTAAATACTTCAAGACTATTTTGGCAGATCCACAATCGAGTGTCCAAATTAAGAGAAGCGTTCAAGCAAGTATAATGGGTCAAAAATCTTGCTCACACAGATTTGAGAGAATTTTTGAACAATTCTCAAGACTTGGTCTTTGAAAAAATTCAAGAAATGTTGGGTGATGTTGCCGGGGTGAAAATCAACGTCGAGCTTGTGTGTAAATTTAGAAATGAGAAAATTAATGACGTCGTTGATGAAGCTAAATCTTTCAACACCACAAGCCGTGAAATTACACCCACAACATCTCTCACTGATTGGTATGCTGACCGTGTCAACGAGAACTTATCAAAAAAGGTGGAAGAGTTCAATCAAAAGGACTCGGGGTGGAGATTACTTGAGATCCATAGCTTGGTCATCACAATGTCCAGATATGTTCCTCTACAAGCTGGAACATCAACTTTTGTTAGACTGCCCAAAGATATCCAGATGAAACGTGCAGTCTTAAACATTGAGAACCACGACGAGTACTGCTTCCTCTGGTGTGTTGTGGCAGCGACACACGAAGCTCACACTGGACATCCGAAGAGGATTTTGAAGGTAAAGTCACATTATTGCCAATTAATAAAGCGCGATATATCTCATTCACAAAATCTATTGATGATATATCTGTGTCTTTACGTTGTATAGATTCATTTAATTCAAATCACAAAACTTCATTATCCAGATCCGGAAAAATTCCAATTAGTTACTCGCAAGGGTGTATTCCCGTATGAATATATTACAAATATCGATAAGCTTAATGACAAACATTTGCCCGATCAAAATTCATTATTTTCTAAATTATCCAATACTGGTATAACTGACGATAATTATTCATTTGCTCAACTTGTCTGGAATAAATTTAACATCAGTACATTAGGTGAGTACTCTGATCTATATCTTAAGACTGATGTACTACTCTTGGTTGATGGATTTGAAAATTTCAGACAAAATTGTTTAAATAATTATAACTTCCCGTGAAAAAATTTTCTGATCAAGCCTTATATGACCTGATATGGCCATATCAAAAAATTTGATATATTCATATCTGACCTGATATGATCTGATATGCCCATATATAATTTTTAATATGTTCTGATATAGTCTGATATAAAAATTGGCCATATCAAGCCATATCAACTTGATATGTCCATATCAACTTGATATTTCGATATCAGATTTGATATGTCTTGATCTGACTTGATATGCTTGTATATAATTTTTTTTATATGTCTTGATATGACCTGATATAACTTGATAAGGGTATATATATTTTAATATGCTTGTCAAAAAAATCTTGATCAGGTTTGATATGGCTTGATATGCCCTGATATGGGCACGTATACTAGTTTTTTCGAGTTTTCCGTATACATACGTTTGGTAAAATAATTTAGAAATGACCAAATAACGTAACATTGTTCGGAACAACCGATTTTATAATGGTTCATAAAATCTTATGAAGTCTGTTAAATATTTTAATTTACCGCATTTATAAATTGTATAAAGTGCACAAACTTTGTTGAAAAATTTTTCCAATAAGCTAACGAGATCAATTTTTAAATCTCTGAGAGAATTTCAAATTTTCGTAATGAATTTAAATATAAAAAATTGAGATTTTAAATTGAAAAAAGTTTAATTATTATTAAATTTTTATGTATACTTTTTTAAAACTGATAAGTTAAAAAATCTTGAACTTTTTTTTTTTTCTTTTACCAAAAGAAGTAGTTCTTGCCCCGTTACTGGTGGGTATACCGTTAATGGTCTCGTTACTCTATAAACAATAACAATTGAATATAATACAAGTAACCAAATCAATCATTTATCTGATGTCTTTAATTTTCTTAGTTTCAATTTTATCCAAATAGATATAATCAACCTTACATTTCAAGTTCATGATTTGGCAGAGTGGTTAATAGATCAGACTTAGAATCAGAAGTACTCGGGTTCGAGCCCATGACTTGGATGGATTTTTTTTTTTTTTTTTTTTTTTTTTCATGACAATTATTGCATATACAACTTTACAAAGTTATACACAATTTTATAAAATTATCTATAAATTTAGTTCCCGAGATAACAATGTTAATCTCACTATATATAGTCTGATATGTCCATATCAGAACATATCAAATCTTATCTGTACATATATTTTCTGATATGGCCAATTTCCATATCAGGCCTGATATGAACCACCGAAATCAAGCCATATCAGGCCATATCAGAAAATTTTTTCACGGGTTAGACCCGCTGCACTATTATACAGCGCCCGGATTAGCTTTTGATGCAATGCTGAAGTACACTAATGTGGAACTGGAACTATTGACTGACCCCGCAATGGTACTTTTCATCGAGAAAGGCATACGAGGTGGAGTGTCTCAGTGTACTAATAAGTATGCGAAGGCCAACAATCGGTACATGGGTGATGAATTTGACGTTAAAAAACCCGAGTGATACTTGATGTATTTTGACGTCAATAATTTGTATGGCGCGGCAATGAGTATGCCACTACCTAAAGGCTCATTTGAATGGGTAAATGAAAATAATTTAAATGACGTAAATAATTTTGTAAATACCAATGACACTGTAGGATATATTTTAGAAGTAGACTTGCACTATCCTCAGAAGCTACATGAGCTACACAAAGATTTACCATTGTGCCCTGAGCATTTTTTACCACCGGGTAGCAAGTCTACCAAATTATGTAGAACTTTCTATGATAAAAATATTTACATAATACATTGTAAAAATTTGAAACAATGTGTAGATTTAGGAATGCAGCTAAAGAAAATTCATCGCGTACTCAAATTTGAGCAATCCCCATGGCTAAAGACATACATCGACAAGAATACAGACTGTAGGAAGGCTGCCCGAAATGAGTTTGAGAAGAATTTCTTCAAACTCATGAATAACGCAGTCTTCGGTAAGACTATGGAGAATGTTAGGAAACACAAAGATGTTCAATTGGTTACAAGATGGTCTGGTCGATATGGAGCATCAGACCTCATTTGTAAACCTAACTTCCATAGTCTTACTATCTTTGACAAAGACATGGTTATAGTGGAAATGAAAACAACCCAGGTATATTTTGATAAACCCATTTACACTGGGTTCGCGATTTTAGATTTATCGAAAATATTTATCTATGATTTCCACTGTAACTATGTCAAACAGAACTTCACAAACCAACAATCCAAGTTGATGTACACGGACACTGACAGTTTAATTTACCACTTTACAGTACCAGACATCTACGAAATCATGAAACGTGATATTTCAAAATTCGATACGTCGGACTACCCCCCTCAAAACTCGTACAATATGCCGATAGCAAATAAAAAGGTCCTAGGTCTGATGAAAGATGAGAATAATGGGAAAATTATGACTCATTTCACTGGACCTAGGGCCAAACTATATGCATACAAAATTATGAATGATAGCAACACTAAAAAACGAGCAAAGGGGATTAAAGGTCCGACGTTACGAACTATCACGTTTGATGATTTCGAGAGATGTCTTCACGATGACATTAACTTGACGAAAAAACAGTACTTAATTAAAAGTTCCAAACATGACGTGACGATAGTTTCTTTTTTTTTTTTTTTTTTTTTGGGAAGAGGGTGAGGGAAAAATGCTATTACGCACCGTAGAAGACAATACCCATATGAAAAGCATAGACTGCTCTTCATATGCATATTGCCCTCCATGTGCCGAACTCCTCCCCCAAGGATGTATCCACTTAAGATTCTACTCTCAGTAGATAACTGGATCCCTGGGGGCCCTACCGGCTAAAAACCTCACTCCCTTCCCTCTTCGGACCTAGTACTGCGGGACCGCGCAAGCATTACTTCGCAGTACTAGTCCTCCTCCTCTTCTCTCCGTCGCTGTCACTTTCCTTACTCTATCTCTTCCTTCTTCTTTTCCTTAAGGACCACTCTTACGAACATTGTCCAGGTCTTATAGTTGTCTGCCGTCGCCAACATCCAAGGTATTACCAAGTCAGCGGCATTTGGCACTTCTTTCTCCTCCTGAAAGCGTAGCCGTATTTCCGACCAACGCTTACAGGAAAAGAAAGTGTGCTCGGCAGAGTCGACAACTTGCGGACAGTATTGGCAGTAAGGATCGGTTCGGATCCCTGTGCGATACAGATACTCATTTAACTGGCCATGACTGGAGAGAAATTGGGAAAGATAGTAATCTACCTCTCCTTCTTTCCGTGAAATCCAATCACGGACTCGTTTAATGAGTCTAAATGTCCAACGTCCCGTTTCCGCAGATTCCCATCGCTCTTGCCAGAGCTTCAGGGTCTCCTCGCGTTCTCGAGCCTTTACACTCTCCAACGGTTCTTCCCCAGCCCTACGGGCATCCCAGATGCGCCTCCTCTCGAACCCCAAAAGGTCGATCGGAATCACACGCGCAATGACCAGCACGGCTGCTTCGGAAACCGTACGGTAAGCACAAGCTACCCTCAGCGCACCCCTTCGTTGAACGGATGCCAGTCTCCGACGATAACTTTCTACTTTGAGTGACTCACACCAGATTTCTGCTCCGTACAGCATTATCGAATGCGAGACGCTCATGAGAACTCGTCTACGGCTGCTCCTCGATCCTCCGACGTGAGGCATCAACCGAGAAAGACTTGCCACCAACGTTGTCGCTTTTTCAACCGCACTGACAATCTGATCGCGAAACGTAAGTTTCGTATCGATCGTCACCCCAAGGTATTTCAAAGAACTTCCACTCTCGACGTGTTGATCCACGACGAGAGCCTGGAAAGGACTCGGAAACCACCTCTGGGCTGTGAGAACTATAACCTCCGTTTTTGCTTTAGCCAATGCCATGCCATGGTCATTGAGCCAAGCATCCACTTTGGTCGCGACCAAGCAGGCCAATCTTTGAGCATTCTTGTAAGAGCGCGCGAGGATTAGCGCCGCCACATCGTCAGCAAACCCCTCAAGTATCACCTCGTCCGGTAGATCTAGACGTAGAAGAGCGTCGTAAAGGATGATCCAGAGTTCTGGTCCTAAGACCGAACCCTGAGCCGCTCCCCCAGTCAGCTTCTTCATCATCTCGCCAATAGTAGTCTCATAGATCAAGAAACGATTACGTAAGTAATCGTCTATGATCCGAATGAGATACTCGGACAGACCTAATTTCCGAAGCACCTTTATTATATCTGGCCATCGTGCCGAGTTAAATGCATTCTTGACATCGAATGTCATCATAATGCATACTGGACGGGACCGATGGTTTCCCGTCCAAGCTCTTCGGGCAAATGAAAGCGCTTCCGAAATAGCACCGATTGTGCAGCGACCAGGCCGAAAACCATGTTGGTTTTCCGCCAGGCCACCGGCATTCGCAACTTCGATTCTCAGTCGATTTCGAATTAACGACTCGGAAATTTTTCCCGCAACGTCCAGCATGCAAAGTGGCCTGTAGGACGAAGGAGTATAGGGCGGACCCTTTCCTTTGTCTAACAGGACTAACCTTTGCAGCTTCTATCGTGCAGGAAAAACTCCAACCGAAATACACGCGGTGTAAGTACTCAATAGCAGTTCTTCATGCTGGGGGACAAGAGCCTTGTAGACCTCAACGGGAATACCGTCAGGGCCCGGGGCCTTGCCTCCTTTGAGACCTCTTACAACACGATTTAGTTCAGCTGCTGAGAAAAGCGGGCACTCGTCATCGGATATAGTCCAAACAGGACTGTCCCGATCTTCGCGCTCCGGAAACAGGACATTAACTATCTCCTGCATCGCGTTAGGTTCCATAGGAGATACTAGACTGCGATCCTCGAATTTTCGAGTAACAATCTGGTAGCCAAGGCCCCATAGATCATTATCTACTTCTTCGCAGACCGCCTTCCAGCATTTCCCTTTGCTCTCCTTGATCGCCGTGACCAGTCGCTTCTTCGCCGCTTTGTACTCTTCGTTCTTCTGCTGCCCAGTATCACGCTTTCGCGTCCTGAGTGCTTGCCTCCGAAGACGCAAACACTCAGCCCTGAGCAGCGCAATCTCATCAGTCCACCAGTAAGCCGGTTTCCTGCGTGAGCTTGCGGAACGTCGAGGCATAGCAGCGTCGCAGCCTGAGACGATAGCCTTTATCGTACGGTCAACGATCATCTCCACATCTTCGCGCGTCTCAGCAGTTATAGGATGAAGGTCCGCGACACTGTCTGAGACTGCCTTTTGTAAAGCATCCTCATCCAGCCTCGAAACCGTCCAACCTACCCACTTCATTGCACGCTGGCACACTATCGCAGGGTTTCCCCTTAGATTATGTACCGTATACGAGATGTATTGGTGATCGCTGGCCGTAAACTCCTCAAGAACAGCCCAGTCCAAGATTACAGCAGCTATCCGTTGAGAAGCAAACGTAAGATCTACAATAGACCCACGAGTACCAACTCTCCGGAAAGTTGCCGTGTTTCCCTTATTCACAATGACAAGGTCAAAACTTGCCATCATGTCCAAGAGCTCAGACCCACGCGTGCCGGTCCATTCCATTCCCCAATCGGTAGATTTTGCATTGAAATCACCACCTATCACAACTTCTCCCTCAAGACTGCGAATGACTCGTTCGAGTTCATTCACTCTCCTTCGAAAGGCCGCAATAGGTTCATTGGGTGTGAAATAGCACGACACGAAGGTAATCGCTGGCGTTACTACCCATACAATACCATCCCTGGATCCACTATCTTTTACGGAAACAGACCCCAGGTCCGGAATCCAAATAGCCGCTGTGCCCGAAGGGTCACAGAACCAATTTGGTCCAGACACTGAATGGTATTGTTCTGAAACCAGAACAATATCCATTCTGCAGTCTTGTCTCCGCGCTAGAAGTAGATCCAGCGATGTTCTGCCTCGTTGTAGATTCGCCTGCAGTACCTTAGCCATTTTTGTGGGTAGTGCACCGCCGCGAACCGATCACGTGATCTACAGATCGCTCGTCCCCTACTGCCGCACAGAGGTGGCAGCGTGGTGGATTGGGGCAGGTCTTGACCTGGTGGCCCTCCTGGCCGCAACGCCAGCAAAGACTCGACCGATCAACCTCCACCTTACATGATCCAGTCGAGTGACCAAGATCATGGCAGCGAAAGCATCGATCAAGCCGTTCCCAGCGGCGGATACGGCAGACCAACCAGCCGACTTCAACCTTTCCCAAGGCCTCTAAGGTAGTGACAGGGCATCTTGCCTCAATGAAGGCACGGACGGCTCCCCATTTACTGGGTTTAGTTATATTAACTTTGAGCTCGTCCGCACCTTCATTGATGCTCCGACGCAAGGTCGCCCTTACCTCATCGACTGTTGTTGCAGCGCCCAGCCCTTCGATAACCACTGTAGTGGTTGGGACGAGATGGCGCACCGCAACAACTTCACCAGCCGCCTCGGTGAACTTCTTATCGAGTGCAGAGCGATCTTTAACAGATCCCTCGAACTCAATAAAAAGACCGCCTTTCCTGGCTGTCCTTATCGATCTAACACCCGTAGTAAGATCCTCCAGGGAGAGTTTTGATCGCAACGCTTTCAAAACCTCTCCGGACGATCTCGACTCACCTGGTGTAATCAGGACTGCCTCCGCTCGTTGTCGCTTCCTCCGTTGCCTGGTCTCCTTGGCTGCTGTGGTCCGTTTCGTCACTGGTCCTGTTGGTCCTGGTCCCGCCGGTCCACCATCCTTAGCTGCTTTCTCCTTTTTCCGTTTCTTCCTTTTCTTTTTCTTTCCCTCTACAACGATGAACGGAGCACCGATGGTCTTCTGATCACCCTCCACCGTCTCCGTTTTCTTCTTCTTCTCCCTTCCCACCTCCTCAGGAGACGATAACGGGCGCTTCCCTGTCGAGGCCTCATTTCCTAGGACCGTTACTTCCGAGTAGGAACGACCGATCAACTCTTCAGGCCCTTTGGGTGGGCTGGATGGCTCGTCGTCTTTTCTTGGAGGTACCTTCCTCTTCTTCTTTGGTGTTTTTTTGTGGGCTGCCTCCTTCCAAAGTTGCTCCTGTCGATTCAACTCCTTTGTTTGACGCTCACGTCCCACCGCCTCTATTGTCGCGAGTTTTCTTTGGGCGTCTTTCCACGTCTTTCGGTGCGTCAAAAGCTGCGTAAGAATCAACGCAGCCTCTTTCACGCCTGGTCACCTCAGACGCCACGGTCCTCTTTCTTGAGATGGTCCGAATGATCTCCTTTAGGATCTCCTGCAGCTCCTGGAGACCAGAGTCTTCCCTGGAGATCGCCGCATCTCTCGCCGTGAGACTCACTGTCAAGAGCAAGCCAGGATCAATGATCTTGCCTTCACTTGATGTGTCGACCGTACGGTTACCCTTGGCCAAGTGGTCCACCAAGGGCGTCAAGCAGTCGCTGGATGTCGACCACGCAGGTGCTGCTAACCCACCTGCGGTAGCCGTGGCTGGGGTATCCCTCCCCTGCTCCGTAAACGAATTTTTTTTACTCTGCTGTTCCATCATAAAAAGAAAATCCGACACCTTAACATCACGCTCGTCACTGTTTTTAAGGAGTGTAGCTTCTCCTGAGTAGTCCGCGGTGAGTCTTTTCGGGTCACATCCCAGTTGTTACACCGGTAGCAACCCTCTATAGAGCTCACTAACCCAAACTTTCCTCCACGCGAAAAATCATCAGAGATGATATCGTCTAGAAGTACTCGTAAGGGCCATTCCCCTATCCGCCACCCGGGGACGCGCTCGGTTGGTCTCAAGCCCTGACGATGACATGAGATGGCAGCCCCCTTCATCTTCCCGGAGTAATGATGTCGCCATCATTACCACTGAAAGACTGAAGAGAGTCACCCTCATCATCACCGACAACTTTCGAGGACGTGACGATAGTAGCACAGCACAAAATAGCCTTAAGCTGGACAGATGACAAACGACAACTTTTGGACCACTCAACCGACACATTATCATGGGGATTCACATCGAATGATGATGATAATGATAAAAATAATGAAAATGTTTTATCAATTAAAAAAAGAAAACTTTTGTAAAAAAAAAAAAAAAAAGTATGTAAAAATTAGTTTTAAGGATATGTGTGTAAATAAATAAAACATTTATATACAAATAAAAAAAATTGTTTTCTATTTTATAGATAAAAGTGTATTTTTATAAGTTTATTTACAGATCAGATTTTTCAATCCAGCTGTTGTGGGAGCTATCGAAGCCGAACCACTTCACGTGCAATTTATTTCCGCGTTTTTTTATAATTTTCTCCACTAGATATACATGTGGATATTTGAATTTGCTGAGTTCTTCTGCATAAAATCCACCTTCAATTGGCCTATCCTGATTGTCTACGAGCTTATACGTTGTCAGATTCGTTTTTTGCACAATCTTAATTGTAAAAATTCCAGTCGTCCAGTTGGGTGTGTAACCTTTCTCAAACACATGCTTGTACTTGCTGATTCGAACTTTGTCTCCGACTTTGAATTTATTTTTTCGTGCTTGTTGCTGAGCTTGAAGAGGTTTGTATATTCTTTCCAGCAGTTCTTTTTAATTAGCAGCAGTTACATCAGCAGGTTTCATTTTAATTGTCCGATGTTTGGTATTATTGTAAGTATCTAATAAGTCTTCTAGTATATCAATCCATTTATATGTACCACGTGCAGAAAATTCACGCCACATTTTATTTTTAAGTGTCCTGTTAAATCGTTCACATATGGATGCCTTCAAGTTGCTGAATGTCGAGTACATGTTGATGTTTTTACGTTGCATGAGTTCTTGAAATTCTTTATTATAAAATTCTTTGCCTTGGTCAACGTGCAGATTTTTTGGAACACGACCTAGTTGCAATATAGATTTCATTGCACTGGTGACATCACTACCATTTTTACTCTTAATTGGTACAGCCCAAGCATACTTTGAAAAAATATCTATGACAGTTAGCAGATATTTGTTTCCTTTGTTCACTGTTGCATAAGGAATCATTTCAACTAAGTCAGCTTGCCAAGTTTCATCAAGTGCTCGTATGTCCACATGACGACGTTGATAATTTCTGCGTGCTGCTCTGTGCAGCTCATACGCTATTACTGATTTCTTGTCCTCTTCCATTGTTGACGAAAATTCTAGCTTCCAATTCTTTTATTCGCCGGGTATTTCTACTGATTAAGTCTTTTTGTAACTTTAAACGTTTAATTTTAAATTTTTAATTCTTGGTTTTCTTTTTTTCATATTTTCACAGCAGAGTCGAGTGTTACCACTTGAGAGTGTAAATGCGAAATGATCTCAGACTGATCATTCCTTAAACTATCATACATTAAAGACAGCTCGTGATATACAAGATCACGTGTAAATTTTACAGTTGCTGCATCGCTATTTTCAGCAGGTTTGCCAACATGACACAGTCTCTTGCTCTCAACATCATACTGTCCGTCAACAGTTACTTAAAATCCTCGTCCAGGTGGTCCTGGTGGTCCACTGATTACAGCACCAGTTGGTAGTGAACGTCCAAATGTATCGATACTCATTTTTTTTTTTTTTTTGCTCTTTTCACTTCAACAGTCAGCAAATAAGTGGCATAAATTTGACACAGCAGATGCTAATAAATAATCCCCGCTTCTCGTAGTTCTCCGATAATTGACATGATTTCATTGGTGTGACTTGGATTTTCAGCTGCTTGAGATGCCATGAGTAAACGCAGACGGTTAACTAGTTCATTTGGATCATCCCAGTAGACATAATCCATACGTGATTTTTTCTTTTTCGCAATCATAAAATTCGGTAATCCTTTACCTCTTGATAAGTTTCCATTCTTATTGAGAAAATTGGCAATATAATTATTATACTTGATTGTCGTGTCTTCATAAAAACTACCATCTGGTTTATAATTTTTTCTATGAGTATTTGTCATTTTAATAATTTCGAGAAATTTATTTTTATCATTCTGCGTGACTTTTGAATCATCCGGCGATTTTTTAAATAATAATTCCAATAAACCAGGAGTCACAGAGTAATTTTTATTTTTTATATTAATCTCATTATCGTCAAAAGTTATTTCAGAATCACCAATATAAAAATCATTAAAACATCGACGAATACCATATCTCATGTCAATATCCTTACTTCTTCTATACACTTTAGCTAAATATGATTTTATTTCGCCACTCACTGGCTTGGCGGGGGTACTCGATGCAGCAGAAAATACTTGTGTTCCTTCCATAGCCCCACTTCTATCTTATAACGTAAACCGTTTTTCTTTTCGCGACGGAGACGCAAATAAAAATCCGGAGTCGTATGTGGTCACCCAAGTGTATTAAAAATTGAAAATAAAAATTATAAATGTAACTCAAAATAATAAATAATTATTATCAAAATAAAATTGTGCCCGGACCAGCTCCTCAGGCTGGGTTAGTGCACGAGGGCGCCATTCCGTTTTTACCAAAAACGGACAAAAATAATAATTATTCAGGGGAGAGATCACGGGACAGTATCTTGAGCGAGAATGTATGCACCAAGCGAAATGACAACCAAATAAATATATAATGAACAAAAATAATAATAAGAAATAATTACTATTAAATATATCCAGGAAATAAACAAACAAATATTGGCTATCACTGGATTCCTTCTTCTAAATTATTTAATTCAAAATATATTTAAATAAACTCAACACTTTGTTATAAATTTTTATCAAATTAAAATGTACTCAATCCAACCAAATGATAATAATTCATTTTAAATTATCCACTGGGGAATTCAAATACAAACTTACAAATAATATAACATATAAATTGTAAACTAATAAAATAATAATAATTTTGACTTTAATTTATTTACTCTGGGGAGAGAAAGACACGGGTACTCAATATATTTGGCAACACTAGGTTGCATACCATCAAATTATAAAATAAATTTTTCCCAGAGAAATAATATTTAATACTCAAATATACTTTTAAACTCATATATATGTAAAAAAAATACTAGTGTAAGACAAGGAGCCACTCTTGCTATCCTTGTCTAATCCTCTAAGGAATTTGCTCGACACGTCTACGTACTTGAAACGCACGCCGGACAAATTCAACTTATTATGACAATATAACTCAGGTTCAATTATTTATCAATTAAATACCGCGATCAACTCTACTGAAGGACCAGCGATAGTCGATGCAACAAATGAAAATACCAATTGACTTACCGGCGTTGATAACAATTTACTTCTTGAGTTTATTAATAATAAATATCACAATTCAAATTAAATACTTTAATTATGCAATTATTTTATTACGGCACCTGGGCCAGAACAATTTACACAAAAATAATCACGGACAACAACACGTCCTATCTTTACAAAAACCCGGTCCTCTCTGACTATATTTTCGTTGATTTTTCCGAGGGAGGGGTATCACTCACGTGTTATCCCCTCTAACGACCTCGAACTCGAAATTATCAATTAAAATAAAATATTTAAATCATTAAACGACCTGAGTTATACCATAATAATAAATTAAATAATATTTCCTATTTATAAATAAAAACATAATAATTTTTGACCCTTTTAACAATAAAATAATAATTATTTCAGTGCACCACGTGACTGGAGAAAAATATCGATTTTTATCCCCACTATATCGACTAACTCTCTCTTCGGTCGATATTTTTATGTACGCTTTACAACACGTGTGCTACTGACTGAAATCAAAATATTGATTAAGTACATAAAAATCAAAATAATTATCAAAACATAAATATAAATATTATAAACAATAATATCAATAAATACATAATTAAATCATAATAAGATAATCCAATAAAATAATATAAATATTTAAATAATAACAAATCATAATAAATAAATGCGCTTAATTTGAGCTAGGAGGTGTTGTTGAATTCACGGCGAGATGGAAAAGCGCGCGCAGCGATTCACGTTTGAATCGCTACGTGACAATCTTCAGAGATAATACTATCATAATTACTGGCTTTATCAAACTCTGTATCATTATTCACCGTTGGATTATCATCTTTATATTCTTCTTTGACTTCTTGCTTGATTTCTTGTTTGACTTTATGCTTAGACGACTCGACTAGACTCTGCAAAGGTGTAACAATAGGCTTAAACATTTCACCCATTGCCTTCTCAGCTGTGTCTTTACCCAACTTGAGCATTCTGTGCTTTCGTCGGATAGCATCACTAGCCTGAGATATCTGATGTAAGACATCTCTCTGCTTTGAAAGCTCCTCAGTCTTCATGTTGAGGGGTTAAAATTCACTTAATCTCTGATGACTATTTATCAAATACAACTTAATTTATACTAATAAAACAGTCAAATCCTTTTCTATATCTACCACTATTTAGTTCACTGTCTTTGTCAATCACGACAAAACCATATTTACCATCGACATCATTTCACTATGCAGAACACAAGTCTTTGAATAAGTTGTATGACATGTTAGTATTTACATGATCATCATACACATGCTTCAAGTTCATTTCATCTTGTCGAAAGAGAACTATAAAATTTGTATTGTCACGTATCAAATGCTTAGGAATACGTGTATAAGTCTGACAGAGATAAAAACTGTCAACATCTTTATGTCGACCCATGCAGAAGTATGCTCTGATATGATGTTGTTTTTCACAAGCGACATCACCAAATATCATTAATGAGTTTGGTTTTGCATCTTCAGGTTTCAGTACTTCTTCATGCTCGTTGAATGTAAAAAATCCAATACCTTCTATTGGTTTAAGTAGTGATTCTAAAAATTTATATTTCGGTTGGTTCAGAGATTTTGAGTAGAGATAAATATTATCAAATCTCAAGCCATTGGGGTGTATGATGAGTGAGAGCAGAGCATTTGTTTTTCCACAATTTGATGGACCACAAAATATAGCGTGTATACTGTTTGGCAGTAAAGCGCCGTGTCTCTTAACTTTTTTCACTCCGGTACCTTGAACAATTTGATCAAAATTTATTACTGGTAACTTGGCTGCTTGATTTGTAAACTCCATGTTGTCAGTTTGCGATCACAACAACAACTCACTCAGCGAGCTCTAAGTACCAGGTTTTATATCATTTTAAGTCAGTTATGATGCTGCTACTATGAAGAGCACATGTGTAAAGACCAGTGGTCGAGGTTCTATAAACAGACTAATTAATAAGCTACCAGTTGAACTACACATACCTGGATATCAGTACTGTGGACCAGGTACAAAACTAGCCAAAAGATTAGCTCGTGGTGATCCCGGAATTAATCCTCTGGACTTTGCGTGTAAAGAACACGATATCGCATACTCGTATAATCGCGAAAATTTGGCAGCACGTCATGAGGCTGATCAAATACTTGCTGAGAAGGCGTGGCAACGTTATCAAGCAAAAGACGCTGGCATTTGTGAAAAAGCTGCTGCGTGTAGTGTAAATAAAATCATGAAGATGAAAAAATAATTCGGAATGGGTTTGAAGAAGAGAACAGCTGGCAAGAAAAAGCCTAGTAAGAGAAAGCCTACTAAGAAAAAAACTGGCAAGAGAAAGACTAGCAAGAGAAAGACTAGCAAGAGGAAAACTAGCAAGAAAAAGACTAGTGTAAAGAAACAAGTAGCATTAAGACAAGTTGTCACAGCCAGTGATCGGCAAAAAAAAAATTTTCGATTTTAATTTTTCATTGTTTACAAAATTAATATTTCTATTTATCACAGTAGTAAGTATCCCGATAATCAGTAATGAGACTAACATTTAATAGTCATTATTTGAGTAACTAGTAATTTGAATCATATAACTAGTAATTATTTGAATAACTAGTGATTCAAATTATGAAATTATCTATTAATCAAATAATTAATAATCAAAATTATGTAACTACTAATAATTTAAATAATTAGTAATTAAATATAGAAAATTACCTATTAATCTAATAATTAGTAATTAGAATTATGTAACTACTAATAATTTAAATAATTAGTAATTAAATAATTTAAATTACTAATCATTTGATCAATTAGTAATAATATAATTAAAATCACTAATTATTTAAATAATTTCTAACTTTCGTATTTCAATTACTAATTAGTTGAATAAATAGTAATTGTGTTTCTTACTATCGGGATAATTAATATTTAAATCATTCAAATTATCAGTTTTCAGAGAAATTAGTCCATAATTCACTGTTTTTCAATGCAGGCTCTTACATTGCTTATTTTCAATAGTTCAATGCAAACTAACAACTAGAATAAGTCTCTGTAAATTTTCTAACTGTGTAAAGAAATTGTCTTACATAGTTGAAAAATTTGGAGAAACTTACGTATTGTCTAACAAATCGTTCAATAACGTCGGAGCAGCTAAACTGTAAAAGAGAATAAAAACACTTTTTACGAAGACTTTATAATAGTTAAAACTATTTAATAAAAAATTTTTTATTGTGTATGAAATAATAAGTTTTATTTAAATTCAAATTATAAAGAAAACACGTTCCTTTAAGTAATAGCAATACGAACCAAAAATCAAGATTGATAATTCTAATTAATTATCATATTTCATATAAATTATTTTTTCTTTGCAATACTTGCGTTGCATTTCATTACTACTCTGAGTTCAAAACTCTGATTAGTCAATTTATTATATTTCGGGAGATCAAACATGGTTGCGTAGCTTAAAAGCCTCTCGACAGGCGCTGATGACGGTAGGATTGTATTGGTTTTGAAAAATATATTTCGAACGACTGGATACAGGTTCAAAATCTGATAATCTGTCCTTGCTTCTGCTGTAAATTTTATAAAATTTACTTCTTGAATAGTTGTCCCAAATGGTTTTGGTGTTGAAGAACTAGGCGTAGTAAACGAAACAGATGCAGCAGAAGAATTAGGCAATGAACTGAATGCAGGTGACAAATTTGAAATAGCAGAAGTACTAGGCGCAGTCATAGAAGGTAGATCATCAAAATTGAAAAAATCATGTATTGATGATGTTTGAAGTTCTTGTGGTTGATTATTAGTCGTCTTAGGAAAGCTCATAATGGCATCTTGTATAGCTTTCATAACGTTGTATTGCGCTTCTTTACGTAATAAAGATAACTACCGAAGTTTGAATATCGGATGAGAGGCTGCAGCAACTGCAGCTGTTCTCCCTTCGTTTACAACATCAAAAATGTTTTTGAAACGTTTATCAATGGCTTCAATTAATCCGGGAACCGATTTGTGACAATAATGGAACTTCAAATCCCTACAGGCTAACAGTTTTTTTCGAGTGATGATGTGTCGGCAGCAAATGTCCATAGGATGCAATCTGATCACCTTGTAAAACTTCAATAGCTTGAGCGATCGGTTGGAGGCAACGGCTATACTCTTCCATGACTCTTTGAAAACATAATCAGATATAAATACAGAGAACACATGTCGCGTTACTACCGTGATTAAACAATTGAATTCAACCGGATTCAAAATTTTAATTCTGTTATATTCTGTCGAATTCTGCAAAACAGAAATCAAGTGAATTGAAAATTTGAATTTGAATTTAACAGAATGAAACCGATTTAAAAATTTTAAATTCGTTTTAATTCAGTTTAATTCGGATTCAGAACCAGAAATTGGAGAATTATTTTCGAATTAATCAGAATTAAACCGAATAGAATTATTTAAATTCATTTTAATTTGGACAAATTCTGGTTTTCCTGCCGAATTAGACAGAATTAATTTTTAACTTAGGTACTGAATTAACTGAATTTATCTGAATTAAATAGAATTAAAAATGTAATTCTGTTTAATTCGACCGAATTCAGTTGTTTAATCAGGGTAATGCCAATAAGGCGTATCTCAAAATATACGCCTTGTCGCCTTTGCAAAACCAAAAGAGCGTATTAAAATTTTTTTTTTCTCAAACAACTTGGGAATTTTAAAATAGTAAAAATCGGGCTGAAAAACAAGAAAGAAAATTTTTAAGAAAAAATTTTTAAAGCCAAAAGGGCGTAATTCAAGTAATGTTCAAAATAGCTCCTAAGAATCTCAAATTGTTGAGATCTAATGAAAAATTGAGTTTTAGAAATTCAGCGGAAAACATTACTACAGTCATGTGTTTATTGGTTCGGATTTTCTCGGTTTTCACTTCAGTTTCAAAAAATTAATTTCATCTTTAGATCTCGACAATTTGAGGACCTTAGAAGTTATTGCGACCATTTTTCGATTGACGTCCTTTTGGCTTTGAGAATTGTTTTTCTTAAAGCCAAAAGGATCTATCTTGCAAAAAAAATTTCTTTTTCGATTTTCAGCCCGATTTTTACTACTCTTACATTTCCAAGTTATTTAAGAATAAAACATACGAATGTATGTTTGATCGTTTTCATGTTTGAACTTTGGCATGTTCGAATGATTGCATGTTTGTATGTATGTGTAATATAACATTTGTTTTACCTGAAATCTGACTCTTCTAGCGGTGTGGCAATACCCAATGTTTGGACATTGCGCAATATTTTTTCTTTTAACCCGAATAATTGAATGAGGGCATCGTACAGAGAATTCCATCTCGTAGGAACAGGTCGTTTAAGACTTTTCCCAAGAGTGTCCTTAACATTCTCACTTTGTTTTGGCGCAGATAATAATTTCCACAGCGATGTGCAACGTTCGATCATTTTATTGTAGCTCACTTCTAAGCTTTTGGAAGACTTGATGCACACCATTGCATTAGTTGTGGCTACGAGATTGAGGGTGTGACTTGCACAACGAATATGCGTTGGGAGTGTTCTTTGTAACTCTTCCTCCTCGTCCGTTTCTAAGGGTTGCTCCTCAGCCCATTCATTTTCTTCGGAATCAAATTCTTCTTCAGACTCAGTGTCTTCTTCTGACATAGAATTTTCTTCTGAATCAGGAGAAGAGTCTGCCTCATTAATACCATCCGAGTCGAAATATCAGACCCGTTTTAGCTGCAAAAGTGTTAAAATCCTTTGTAGTTTGATTCGCAGCCTTAATAGACGCCTGTTTAAACAGTAAAAGACGGAATGAACTAAAGATACGGTGAAAACAGCTCCACTGAGTTCCGTTTTCAATGTAAATCTTATGCAAAGAATTATTATTATTATCTTCATTATTAAGAGAATAAGGAAAATTTTGTTCCCGGCATATCTGTATGGTAGAATTAGTTCATGTTATTAAATTTGGTATCGTCAGAGAGGTTTTGACTTGAATTTGTGCTTTTCTGTAGTTTCAACACTTTTTTATTATCAATAATTGAGATAAATCGATTTATCCGTATCATTTAAATTACATTTAAATGACGTAAGAAAAAATACGATCGTATTTATTTTCATTAAATAAATTAATATTCTAATTATTCTGTCACTAAATATGACTGAATATCATTGAATACATACTATATGATTTATATCGCGTTACTTATTTCAAAATGAGAAAGTTTTATATTTCCATTTGGTTTTAGGAAGCTTCTCAAAGCCAAAAAAGTGTGCATAGAAAAAAAAAAAGATTCATTGACACAAAAAATCTTTACTCGGCTAAAGAAAATTTTTATTTACCCCAAGAAATTTTTCGCATTATGAATTAAAACGAACAAGAAAATTTTTGTATTGAGTTTATGATGCATAAAATTTCTTGGTGCAAATAAAATTTTTTGAGGCAAGAAATCGTTTTTTTTTGAGTATTTTATAAAATCAATAGTGCTATTTGGGCAGTCACGTATAGTGACTGCATCAGGTTGCTTGTTATTATTATTATTATTATTATGATTATTATTATTATTTTAATTTGAAGGTATATATTAAGCTTAGGGATTCCCAACATCTTATAAGGAGCACCATAAGTTTTAATGCGTATAGCGATTCGATTTCAAATCAAAGTTGAATTTTTATTTATTTATTTTTTTTCTTCATAAAACAATAATAATAATGATAATAATAATAATAATAATAATAATAATAATAATAATAATAATAATAATAATAATAATAATAATAATAATAATAATAATAATAATAATAATAATAATAATAATAATAATAATAATAATAATAATAATAATAATAATAATAATAATAATAATAATAATAATAATAATAATAATAATAATAATAATAATAATAATAATAATAATAATAATAATAATAATAATAATAATAATAATAATAATAATAATAATAATAATAATAATAATAATAATAATAATAATAATAATAATAATAATAATAATAATAATAATAATAATAATAATAATAATAATAATAATAATAATAATAATAATAATAATAATAATAATAATAATAATAATAATAATAATAATAATAATAATAATAATAATAATAATAATAATAATAATAATAATAATAATAATAATAATAATAATAATAATAATAATAATAATAATAATAATAATAATAATAATAATAATAATAATAATAATAATAATAATAATAATAATAATAATAATAATAATAATAATAATAATAATAATAATAATAATAATAATAATAATAATAATAATAATAATAATAATAATAATAATAATAATAATAATAATAATAATAATAATAATAATAATAATAATAATAATAATAATAATAATAATAATAATAATAATAATAATAATAATAATAATAATAATAATAATAATAATAATAATAATAATAATAATAATAATAATAATAATAATAATAATAATAATAATAATAATAATAATAATAATAATAATAATAATAATAATAATAATAATAATAATAATAATAATAATAATAATAATAATAATAATAATAATAATAATAATAATAATAATAATAATAATAATAATAATAATAATAATAATAATAATAATAATAATAATAATAATAATAATAATAATAATATCACTTTCTCACAAACGTAATTTCATCAATCTGCAAAAATGAATATTTAATTAAACAAAAAAAGCAGGGTTTTCTCGGAAACAAATATTTTTTCCCCGCATCTGTACCAAAAAAATAAATTTCAGTTCTGTTTTGCGGGAAAAAGTGTCTCTTCTCCAATGCAGAAACAAATCAATGCAGTTTAAAATCTGCACACACTTTGCCGTAAAATTATGAAAGAATTTTGAACTTTCGTTACAAATATGGTGAATTATAGTATATCTGTCAAGAAGGAAAGTAGAATTGGGAAACTTAGAATTCTGATACGCCAACTGGTAGCTAAAGCTATAACTACTCAAAGTAGGCTAAATCATGAATGTTTACATGTGTCTATATGTCTATCAGCTAATATAAATAATAAATACTTAATTGTCTTTATAATTATTGTGTTCCTATGAATTAAAAAATTGTTTTCGTTCAATTAAAAAAAATTTCGAATTTATAAACATGGAATTTCCATCAAAAATAAGTAAATGTAACATATATTGTTTGTATGGTTGTAAAAGTCGTGATTCTAGAAATGACAGTGTACATTTTTCAATGTTCGTCAAAAAATTGCAAACGTGATTACTTTGAAAAATAAAATGGATCAAGAAGATAAATCCGACCGTTTTGATAATTGCTGACATAAATAAAACAGTTTTGCTACCACGTGCTTGTATGAACCATCAAACCAACTTAAGTTAGTTTGGCACTCGCATCAGAAGTCAAAAAAATGACTTTTTATTCTTTTTTTTTTTTACAAGTAATGAAACATCTGTTTTCATAAATTATCATTATAATTAATATTACTAATAATTAATACAAAATCAATGTATATTACCCAGTAAACACATTTACGTAAATGTGACGTCAGAGTGACGTTACGCTATGTCATGATTTACGTAAGATATAAGTCATGAATGAGTCAGGTGTGACTCATTATTTCACACTTTTTTACGTAAGATTATGACGTAAAACTAATGACGTATACATGACGTAAATGTGATGTCTGTGTGACATTTCATGTATGACATGTGGGTGATGTCAAAATCATCAATCCGGAAAAAATTTTTTTGAAAAAAAAAAAAAAAAAAGAAAAAAATTAAATTCCGACTTTTTGATTTGATTATCACCGCGCGAGCGCATTACGAATTCAGAAACAAGATTTGATAGCAGTAAATTATGAAAAAATCCTGGGCGTCTGCTGGATTCGAACACGGCTCCTCTTGGCTGGCAGTCCTGAACGTTGCTCACTAGTCACATCACGAGAGTTCAAGTCTTGTGCTTAATTGATGTATTTAAAGTGAAATGCCGGTAAAGACAGAGTTCATAAGTTTTCGTGATGGATTTTTACAAAATTTAAGAAAACTCCATGAACATAAATGATAATTATAAAGAATTATTTAAAATTTTATTAAGTTTCTTCAAATTTTTTAATTTTCTGTTGTGATGTGAAATTTTAAAAATCTTATATAAAATTTTGCGAAACATTAAATAATTCCACGAAATTGTATGAAATTTAATCGATTGAAAAATTGCAATACTAAACTTCACAATCTTAATATCAAAAGAGTTCAAACTGTCGTTACATTTTCTTTGTCATCCTCAATAGTATTTTCGGTATATTATTTAGAAAAATAAAGTTAATTTTTTTATGCTCACGCTAATGTTTTAATCTAAAACTTCTGAAATATATTATAGAGTTTATCGATTACTTTGGCGCCAAGAATATGCGACATTTAGTTGTTATTTTTACACATTTACACATTTTTGAAAATTCATTCTATGATTGTTTTATTTTAATAAATTGATGATAAAAAACTATGACTCAGAAATTACATCAGCATTGCGTAAAATACTAACTTGTCACTGATTTAAAGATATGATTTAAAAGTGACATCCATATTACGTATAACCGTGACTTTGCTACTGACATCAATGTATGATTTTAAAATTACATCATTATGATATACAATAATGACTTTATTACTACGTAACAATGTGATGTAGATTTTATGTCAAGCGTACGTAACACATAAGTAATAACTGTGACGTCACACAAGAGTCATGCTTACATCAATATGATGTCAAGTTCTTACATCATATTCAAGTCATGTAGAACGTCAGATTGACATCAAATTTACATAAGATGCCGTGACATTTCTATGATCTACGTATGACGTCAAAATAAGGTCATGTGTTCACTGGGTAAAGTTAAATAATTATAATTAAAAAAATTACAAAAATTACATTGATTAGAACTAGAATAGTTCGAGGTTATACCAACTGTCATAAATTTTTTACAGTTGGTACCATAATCTCTCTAACATGTTATGTTTATTTACTTCTTAAATAGCTAAACATTACCTCTATATAATAAATGTCAACTGGATTTATGTAAATAATTTATTTACATTATTTATTGTCTTTACATTAATTTTATTCATATTCAATAAGTTAGTCTGTCAGTGAATATTTCAAATTTGGCGCGTACAATGAAGCTGCCATTTTTTCCCTAGTAAACATAAGAGAAAATAAGTGTCCGTCTATTAACAAAGACAGATAGCTAATCATCATATTAAAAAATTAATTTATAAAAAACCGTTTGTTAAATTTCGTTTATTAATTATCATTCTGAAACTTTTTTATTATACGCTTTAGATATCAAATCATCTAATAAAAAGTTTTTTTTTGTGGGTCAAGTTTGTCAATTTTTTACAAATTATTAATTTCCGGTAAAATTGAATAAGGACAACCATAAGAGCCCATGTATAATCACATGATTTTAATTAATTATATCTCTTAAACGACGTGGTAAAAAATTCTGATTTTTTTTTCTCAAATACATTTAAGTATAATTTTTCAAATAAAAATAAAAAAAGTGGAGGTCAAGTTTGAGAGCTGTGGGTGCCAAACTACCTTAACAAGAAAAACTCATACCCACGATCCTTCCACTTTTGAGAACTTGAACATTTATTTTATCCGGATCATCTCGAATACTTGATCATTGAAGACAAAAAGTAATGAGTGTAAATGCAGTAGACATCAGAAAAATTAAAATTATTAATAAATAGAATAAATAATTAATAAAATAAAATTTTTTTAAAACACGCATTTATAGCATTTTGAAATTAATAAGTGCATTTTTATAAATATTAATTTTTAAATTAGTTACTCCATTTATTTATGATTTTTAATTTGTCTAATGTCTGCTACATTTGCACTCCTAAAAAGAAATAATTTTTAAACACTTATTGTCTTCACTAACTTTACCAAAGTTCAACAAGTGTCCGTGATTTATTATATTTCCATCACCGGTAAAATTTTTATTTTGAAGTGTTCCACTAATAAATTGATAAGTGTCTTGAATTAACAGCCGCATTATTTATTGTAATAATCTTTAACACTTATAATGATTTAAATAAATTATTAAAACATAAATAAGCCAGTTGATTTTGTATAGCAAACATTCAGAATAGCCTACTTTGATTAGTTTATTTTTCGGTCACCAGATGACTAATATCTAAGCCACGCCCATTCTAAGGTTCCCAATTTCATAAGTATATTCGTCAAAGATTTCATCAAATTTTGCTTAAGATTCTTCTTAAAGACTTACGGAAATTTGTAGAAACAGTCTGCAGCAATTCTTAACCTATATGTCTAATATTTATCAATGTTAGGTCAGTTGCAGCAGAATTGCTTAAGATATCGGGTTTCTTTTTCTCCAAATCACTCCAAGCTCAACACACAGTCCCTATTGGGAACCTTAGAATAGGCGTGGCTTAGATATTAGTCATCTGGTGGCCGAAAAATAAACTAATCAAAGTAGGCTATTCTGAATGTTTGCTATACAAAATCAACTGGCTTATTTATGTTTTAATAATTTATTTAAATCATTATAAGTGTTAAAGATTATTACAATAAATAATGCGGTTGTTAATTCAAGACACTTATCAATTTATTAGTGGAACACTTCAAAATAAAAATTTTACCGGTGATGGAAATATAATAAATCACGGACACTTGTTGAACTTTGGTAAAGTTAGTGAAAACAATAAGTGTTTAAAAATCATTACTTTTTACGAGTGTAAATGTAGCAGACATTAGACAAATTAAAAATCATAAATAAATGGAGTTACTAATTTAAAAATTAATATTTATAAAAATGCACTTATTAATTTCAAAATGTTTTAAATGCGTGTTTTAAAAAAATTTTATTTTATTAATTATTTATTCTATTTATTGATAATTTTAAATTTGTCTGATGTCTACTGCATTTACACTCATTACTTTTTGTCTCCAATGACCAAGTATTCGAGATGATCCGGATAAAATAAATGTTCAAGTTCTCAAAAGTGGAAGGATCGTGGGTATGAGTTTTTCTTGTTAAGTTGGTTTGATGGTTCATACAAGCACGTGGTAGCAAAACTGTTTTATTTATGTCAGCAATTATCAAAACAGTCGGATTTATCTTCTTGATCCATTTTATTTTTCAAAGTAACCACGTTTGCAATTTTTTGACGAACATTGAAAAATGTACACTGTCATTTTTAGAATCACGACTTTTACAACCATACAAACAATATATGTTACATTTACTTATTTTTGATGGAAATTCCATGTTTATAAATTCGAAATTTTTTTTTAATTGAACGAAAACAATTTTTTAATTCATAGGAACACAATAATTATAAAGACAATTAAGTATTTATTATTTATATTAGCTGATAGACATATAGACACATGTAAACATTCATGATTTAGCCTATTTTGAGTAGTTATAGCTTTAGCCGCCAGTTGGCGTATCAGAATTCTAAGTTTCCCAATATCCCAATCTGCATGTTTGTCACTCTCGCCTGTGGCTCGGAGGGCAATTTTGCATACGGGTTCGAATATCCTACTTACCTCCTTCGGTGCGTAATATAATATTTTCATAAGGTTAAAAATCTTAAATAATCATAGTACCCAATGAACCGTCATGCCTATGAACCGTCGACTTTTACTCGTCCACACGTCAGCTGTTGTGCATATATGTTTCACCAAGCTAATCATTGTTTTAATAGAATCCATATTTTTATTAAAAGTCTTGATAATTTTAAGTCCAACCGTTCGAGCTGATAGATGGGTTAATTTCTTGCCACCTTTTTTGATGTTTATATCTATATATAATAAATATTACATGTTGATAAACATTATGTAATAGAAAAAAATGAAATAAATAGAAACACAAAGTAGAGTAATCCATTGCTTAGTTTTATAAATTCGTTGTTACTTCATACCGTCAAAAATTTTTCGAAACGATGAGCACTCAACTGTATTAAAAGGAGCCATCCTTTCAAGTATATAATTGATTATATTTTCCTCCAATTTTGCCTGGGAGAAATCATAATAACTCTTCATCATTTTTTCTGTTTCATCATTTTTTTTCAGTCTTTTCCGGTTGACATATTCTTTATAAGCGTCGAGGCTATCAGCATGGACTTTCTGAAAATTATGTTTATTTTTCTCATTACAACGTAATTATAAAAAAATTTTCATAGATCTCTGCTTGTTTAATAAAAGACACTGAGTTTAGAATATGGGCATAGTTAATTTCATGAGCACATCGAGTACATCAAAGCAAAACATGGATCCATATTGTGGACTCTCTAATTTTTTACTATTAGAGATAGTATGATTATTGAGTTACGAAAAAAATTAGCCTTTATAAATGTAATAGGGATGTTGGATGAATTGTAATGAAAAAATTATAAGAAACTTTAGTTTTATTATGCAGGAAGAGAGTGTAAAAACGGTAATAATACCTATTTATTGCTTCGAATAATAAGTTATTAATTCAAATACGACACATAAATTTTGTTAGCCGTTAAAACTCACACCATTAAACAAGAAATTTTATCTTACATTGAATCATTTGCGAATAAAGTCTGATGAATTCAAACTAAAGATGACAGTGTTCAAAAGAACATAGTTTTGTCTATTATGAAAAATTTTTAATTACAGCAAAATTTATAATTTGTAAATTACAAAATATAATATTTCGGAAGTAACGAGTGATGAGAATTAATTTGACCCTTGAATTAGCTTTGAGGGTTCAAAAAACAATCAGATAAATGTCTCATAATAATATTGTAACGAATGTGAAACTGACCTTTAAAATATTCAAATACCTAGAAAACAAATGCCTTCTTCTCTTGTTTTATAGAAATGCGACAAGAGTCAGTTAGTCTTATATTAACAGCTTGACAGCATACGTCTCGTATTAAATAGACTATATCTTTGATTGCCTTTTTTTTTACTGCTGTTTATTGTGATGCTATTATTTCTATTTTTAGTGTGTTGTCATTGTAGTATATGAGTGATAATGATTTAAGTTATCAGTTACTACAATATATATGATCATAATTTGTAAATAATGCAGCGATTTCAAGATTCAAATAATAGATAATAAAATGTCACTTTAAAAACTGTGATCATAGATTCAAATTTATAAGTCTTTAACGAAAACATTAATTAAAGTTAAAGCTTTTTAAGATAATGTGAATTTCGATAGCCAATGACATTTATGTGTAGTCTTTTAATATATAAACAGAACCAATAAGATTCATTAATCATCAGAATAAAAAAATTCTAAATTAAAAACGTGATGGACCGCCTTGATTAGAAAATACGATTTGTGACGATTAAAAACGTTTAAAAATTTTAATCGTTTTTTAATCCTCGTTAATCATCAATTAGCGATTCATGACGATTTTAAACGATTAAAAAATTTTTAATCGTCATTAATCGTATTTTCTAATCAGGACATCGATATGGAACACGAAATAACTCGCAAATTATCAAAAATTTAGCAAAGTATTTCCAAATTTACGAATTATTCAACAATAAATGGAATAATCTGACATTCTGCGAATTATTCGAAATCGAATATTCCAAAAATTTTAAATTATTCGGAAGTATGAATTTCGATTTAAAATTTTTGATTCCAATTAAAATATAACGATAATTGCACACCCAGAACGTCGAGCTCTTTGAGTAATTCTAAATTAAGATTAGGATTTTGTATCAGACAGGTTAAATTATTTACCTGGATATGTGTGGTATAGTTTGACGAAGTTTGAAAGGAGCCTCTGATAGGACGATGTATAGATTTTGCTTTACATTACTGGCAAATACTAATTATGAAACCATTAACCGTTGGAATACTCAAATTTGGCTCAAAGAATCTCCCATCCAGATACGGGCGTTTTCGACATTCGGCTGCTAATTCTGCTTGTCTCTTATTTGTTATTTGTACAACACCAATAGACGAATTTTCCTCGTTTGCCATTTGTGTGTCTTCATTATTGTTTGTTGTGACAGATCTTAGTCGGGCAGAAGAGTTAGGCATTTTCGGCAAATGTTAAATCAATTGCTGAAATGAAATTATTATTTATCATATGGATGAAAAATAATTTAAACTGCCTATATGATAATAAATTATTATCATTATTCAGAAATTCTTTGTTATTAATGTTTCTTTAAGTCATAATCATTTTCTCAATTAACTACCTATTTTTTATTTTTAAGTTTATCGATTATAGAGTAATTAATAAAAATAGGAAATGACAATTTTTCCGAAGTAGAAGAAAAAAAAATACTAGAAATCTACATGCATATTTAATTTAAAATTTCCAATAAAGGATTTATTTTTTACATTATTATTACCAAGAAAGCTATTTTTTCTGGCTATTCTAGAAAGTTTATATTTATTTAATTTCATTGTTTATAGTGTAAATTTACCGTAGGATAAACTGATTAACCCTTAACGGCCACACCTCACCCAGGCCACACAACGGCCACATGGGGTTTAAGACTTCTAATTCCACTTTTGTTATTCTATTTATTTGAAAGGTTTAAAATCTATAATTTCACTTTTTTTAAGCCTGTGGTGATTAATCACCCCATGTGGCCGTTAAGGGTCAATAAAAAGAAAATTGGATATTTACGCTTGGCCTTGAAACTTGCGTGATTGCCAACGCATTATAACTAGACTGGGCCAAAAAAAAAATCGAATACTTTTTAACTTCCCGCTAAAAAATTTAAAATTAAAAAAAATTAGGAAGGAATTGGTTTCACCGTGATTTTTAAAAATCGCGTTTTTTATGGCAAAAAGTAATTTTTGAAAAATGAAAAAAAAAGTTTTATAAATTATGAAAAATTGACATATTTTAAAATTTTTTTCTTCCAAATTTTTCTATTTTTAATCGTGCAATAGCGGGTGAAGCTTGACCGCACGCCTGTAAGAGAAAGGTTACTGTATAGCAGTGGTGGAATAGTTACCATACGCTTTGAGTGAGATACCGATACGTGCAGTGCTCCCTCTCTATAATTCCTAACTTGGGCCTAAAATTCTAAGAATTCCTCCTTAGAGAGGGACCCCACTTTTTCTTGAGAATACTAAACAGAGAAATGCGCGCGCAGTCATTCTGATCGTACACAACTATAATTTTTATTCAATGTAGTAAGAGTAGGGGAACACATTCTCCTCAAAATGAGGGGAAGTGGAATCATAGCAAGGGGAATTATAGAGAGGGAGCACTGTAACACCTTCGTATGCGTTCTATAAATAGAAATATATTTGAAACAAAGCGATAAAAATATACTCTACTATTTTAGAAAGAGATAAACAGATATTCGAATAAATTTTTTCTAATTTCCATTGTTTCAAGTACTCTCCCATGTAATTGGAATATATAAATAATTGTTAATATTTCTTCTATTAATTGAAGACTATTTGGTTAATATGCATTATTTTTAAAGTATAGTTCAAGTAGGTAATAATAGGGTAATATGATTAATTAATTAATTATTAATTAATGATAGTTGATTATCGATTAATCGATTGTTAGTTGATAATCAATTAGTTAGTTATTTAGTTTGTGAGAAAATATAAATGGAGAAAAAAAGATATCTTATAAAATTATAACTTAATACTATATTATTTGTTATAAAAAAGTGAATATTTAAATTACTTACTTTTGCAGGATATCAGCAACTGAATAGCTTAATAATCTCACAAATCGTCACATATACAAATCTCAGACACGTTAGTGGTATTGAGCACAAATTACTTTGTAAGAACTCTTTTCAGAACGTGTTTAAAACTGGTTAACACAGCTGCTGCGTGAGCTTAACTTGCAAGCTTAAGCTACATACGTGGTGGTAGGGCTACTCCCCGCTCTTCAATAATCCTCTTGCCCTTATCGATTAATCTCGAATATAATCGATTGCGTCATTGTCGCTACTACTCGTAGGCTGTGAAGAAGGTAGCAGACGCGGGGAGGCGAAGAGGCATCGCGGAAATTGAGAGCCTGCACTGTGGGACTCACCGACGAAAAGAGCGAGCCACTGCTACAGCGGTCGAATAGTATGATTTTCTTTATCATAGCTCATAAGTTATTCTTATTTAAGCATTTCTACGGTTATTATTATCAGTCTGATTTTCAAAAATCAAGTTTTCATCAGAAATTGCCATTTTGAGGTCCCAGAAAGGTATTTTCAAATTAAAAAATTATGTTATTGCTAATAGATCCATCTGTTCAAAAGTTATTAGAGCTTGAAGTCAAATTTAAAGTACATTTCTAGATCTTTTTACTTTTCTGGCGAAACTATCAGACTTATCACAAAATGTCATAAAATCTTTTTTGTAGACAATTTCATTTTCTACAAATGTAACAATCGGTACACCTGAGTCACCACTCAACTGAACCTTAAGTTCAGAAATAATTTTCTTATTTTATTATTTTATAAATATTAGCCTGGAGAATTCGGAGCACACTCACCAAAAGTACAATAATACATGAGTACCCGTACATACGTATGTGTGCATGAGTTTTTCTGCATAAGCGTGTGTTGTATATGTGTGCATTGACCATATATGGATATCTACGACGTATTTTGAGCTTGCTCTGAATTCCCACAGAAAGGTATGCGAGTATGAGCGGTCAAGTTACAAGAAGGAGAGACGTAGATAAGAACAAGCAACTAGAAAATAGTACGTCTTTCTTTCTCTATGCACAGCTGCACCACCACGGCTGGTCCCTTACGAAGATACACCGACTCAATGCCTTCCAGATGTCCTATGTAAAGATTTCTCTGAGTCTTCCGCGGCCGCGAGTCCCTCGTCATAATAAAAGTCATCGTAAAGGCCTTAATAAATATGTCAAAACATTTTCTTGTTCTAGTTCGCCTCAAATTTTTACGACTTTTCTATTTAAACCAATAGGTCCCACGTCTCCCGCGGATCCTTACTATTTCTTTTTCAATGTAGAAATCTATCTCTAATTCTATTTATTTTTAATTTTTTTTAATTGCATTTCTCAGAAGTGTCTAAAATATCGATAGTAAATGTCACCATATATTTTGAAGAAACATTGTTTTACAGAATCTCACGGTCTCCCGCGGATTCTTATTTTTCCCTTTCCCACCATAGGAAGCTCTTCTATTTTAAAAATTTTAATTTTATTTCTTGGAATTACCTAAAATATTGGTAATAAATGTCATCATAGAAACGCAGTCTCTAAAATTTTACATGGTTCCCCGCAGAACCTCTCCGTCCCTTTTTCTATCCTCGAAGATTTTTCATCTCAATTTTGTATTATTTTTAAAATTATATTTTTCCTAGAGTATGTAATATATCGACCGTAAATGTCATCATATATTTATTACTTTATTTTTAAGCGGTCCACCGCGGACTTATTTTTCTATTTACATCCTGTTTGCTATAAAATTCCAAGAACTCCCGTAATAAAAATGTCATTTTCAGCTGTCCAAAGAAATCAAACCCTTCCATATTATTTTTCCTCTTTGTCTTTAACCCATTCTTTGTATCATCTTTGGTCCCACTCTTCTTTCGAACCTTTTCATATATAAACCCCGGAAAAATAATCAAAATCAGTCATTACCGCCGCAACTAAAACCCTTGTCGGATCTATCTAAATCCGAGAGTAAGACTCACTGAGTCGATTTCAAAGTTCGTTCTCGTGACGCTCCACGCCTAGGCAATCGGGGGTCCTAGTTCGATAATCGAAATTCGATTCTTTTATTAAACATCCAAAAGTCATTACCGCCGCAACTAAAACCCTTGTCGGATCTATCTAAATCCGAGAGTAAGACTCACTGAGTCGATTTCAAAGTTCGTTCTCGTGACGCTCCACGCCTAGGCAATCGGGGGTCCTAGTTCGATAATCGAAATTCGATTCTTTTATTAAACATCCAAAAGTCATTACTTCAGCTACTAAAACCCTTGTCGGATCTATCTACGAGTAAGACTCACTGAGTCGATTTCAAAGTTCGTTCTCGTGACGCTCCACGCCTAGGCAATCGGGGGTCCTAGATCGATAATCGTAAGTCGATTCTTTTATTTAAAATATAAATTACGCAACTTAAATTTTATTCTTAAAAACTTTCCTCGTGAGGTCCTACGCCTAGGCACCTGGACTCCTAGGTTGGATACTTAGAGTAAAATCATTTAAGTTTGCATTAGAATTGACCAAACCCTTTTCACGTGACGTCCACCGCCTAGGCAATCGGAGTCCTTGTTCGGGAATAATTAATTCTATTAATAAAACCCTAAAAATCATTATAAATTCACTCGAAGGCTAAGCCGGCCGTTCGGTTCAGCGTGCATAGCATCTTCGTGAAAAGATTCAAACTGTGAATCTCAATTAATTGCTATCATAAATCATTATAAAAATCTGCGTACACAGATTCAAATTGGTGAATCTGAAGTGAGTGTGTGTGCAGGTATATCAACCCATTGGGGTAAGTTCATTATTATAATATTTTGTAAAATTTAATCTGTCAATATACTACACATGTTTTTGTATACATTTGTATTTTCATTTACTGTCCTTTTCTCTGGCATTCGAGTGCTGGTAGTTTAAGTCATAGTAATTTTAAGGTAAGACAGAGAAAGAACACGGTCTTCTCGAGGGCCCATATTCATCGATCCAATATCCCTCTCGCTCAGAAATCCCGTACCTACCCTAACGCCACGCAGGTCATTGAACGGGATAGTCTATAGTACATCCGCTCGGTACGAATAGACAAATAAGTTATAAACGACAAAGAAATTATAACATTCTTATATCAGCCACGTGACCCAAATTCCTTGGTTGGATGACAGAATAAATATAATCTCTTATTGTAACTTATGATTAATTATAAATTAATAATCGGTGCCCAATCACGCATACGTTCTCACACTAACCACGTGACGGTTCAATCGAACTCCTTGGCTGAGTTATAGAACAGGGTAATTCGGCATTATGATATTAAATAATAATTTAAAATAACTCTTTCGCCCGTCGCCTTCACTCACTTCGATCGTGACACAAATTATCTTTCTTAAAGCTTTTTGAAATTCTGCATTGTTTTCTAGTTATTACTATTTTAATGCCAAGCTCTTGAAAAAAGGAGTGTTCTGATCGATTTTAGAAGTTTAACATTAAAATGGTAATAACTAGAAACCAATGCGGAATTTCAAAAAACTTTATGAAAGGTAATTTGTAAGGAATAAAATTGTCTACAGAAAAGAATCCGTAACATTTTGTGATAAGTCTGATAGTTCCGCCGGAAAAATAAAAAGATCTCGAAATTTACTATAAATTTGACTTCTGGCTCCAATAACTTTTGAACAGATGGATTTATCAAAAAACAATAAGAAACTTTTTTTATAGAGCATTCAATTCCCTACAAGCATTGGTCTCGAACTTATCTGTATAATGAGCTATGGTCGAGATATAAAATTTCAAACTTAAAAAGTTTTTTTTTCCATGTTATTTAAATGTGAAACCAAAAATCACAAAGTGCCCCCTCTTAATATTAATATTAAAAACTCAAACTTTACCAGAATTTGTTTTTCATTACCTTTAAAAATATTTTCATGGTTACTAAAGTAAAAAAAATTAGTTCTTTCTTTTGACCCACCCTAATCTATATGAAGATTTGCCGTAAACTGTGAGCGGGACTATTAGTCGTAGGTTTAAAACTGAAATTTCTGTGTATGTACGTATTTTTTTATTTCAGAGAAATACCGCGAAAATGTATTTTCTTAATGTTGAAAGATGAGATTATTGAAACGGGAGATTAATTTTTAGTCAACCAAATTAATTTTTTATTTAAAGATTGAGATTTTCAAGTAGATAAATTAGTTTTTTATCAGACTTTTTGAAAATGATTAATTATTTCCTTTACCAAAATTTTTTTTTAAATTAATGAATGAATTTTCCCAGTAATGAAACCACATTTCAATGGAACGTACATTTTTATAATTAAATTTTAAAAATTTAAAAATTCATCTGTATCCTATTTTAATGGGAAGGGGAAAAACTTTTTCTTTTCCTTCAAAATTTTAATTAAATAGGAGTGATCTTATTACTTTAAAATAATCCTTCATTAAAATTTTGTTATTGACCGACTTAAATAGGCATTATAAAGTTCAATGTTGGTTTCAATTCTCAACTTTTATTTCGGGAAACTGTTTTAGAAATTTATAAATAAAGAGTTTAATTAAGTATTTTATTCCTTAACTAATTGGTAGTTACAAATAATATAAAACAATTCTCTTAGAAACTAGTAATTAGAAAATTGAAGTTCTTAATTATTGAAGTAATAGATAATTGGAAATGACAATTAACTAATTTTTAAAAAAATTAATAATTTGAGAAACTGATTTATTAATTATTCAAATAATTAATAATGGAAAGAATAATTAACTAATTTTTAAAAAAATTAGTAATTAGATGGCATAAGTATCTAATTATTCAGATAATTGAAAATTTGGAAGAACATTTACATAATTTATTGAAAAATCAATAATCCACAAGAGCTAAATTCTAATTACTTGGTTATTGAGTAATTATTTGATCTGAATAACAAGTTATAAATTTATTGAATAATAACCGAATATAAATTATCGATTTTTTAAATATTATAAATACATTACTGTCTAATTACTAAATACTTAAGTAATGAATAATATTTAATGCAACAATTATACAATTTCTTAACACAGAATAATTAGTGGTAATGTAATTGACGAAAATATCATTTTTGCCGATCACTGGTCACAGCTGCCAAAAATTCCATGACTCCTGGAGGTGATCCAATTAAAACAGCGTTGAAAGGAGCTCGTCAGCCTGTTAAAAAATGTGGTAGGAAAAAAAATATTCGGCTACCACGAATTCTACCGGTTCCATCCAAAGTTGGTGGTGTACTACCATTTTTAATACCACTTTTTGCCGGCCTGAGTGCAACAGGAGCTTTGGCTGGGGGTGCTGCTGGTATAGCGAAAGCTGTAAATGATGCAAGTGCTGCTAAAAATCGATTGGAAGAGAGCGAACGTCATAATTTGAAAATGGAGCAAATATCCATGGGTAAAGGTTTATACTTGAAGCCTTACAGACGTGGTATGGGTTTATATTTGAGACCATATCCAGTAGGCCGAGGATGCGAGTCAAAAAACAAGTAGAGCTACCACATCGACCACTTACAATCATCGACATACTGAAATACGCTAAAGCTCTAAAAATTCCAAACTTTCGTGGTGTTTTTATGAGAAATGATTTACCTAAAGCTGGTCCGAGAAAAAACGAATCAGCTATTATAAATTTTGATGATAAATTTGGACCTGATACTCATTGGGTTGCATACAAGAAAATTAATGAAGTTATTTAATTTGACAGTTTTTGTAATTTACAACCACCACAAGATCTTATGGAGTATCTCGATGTTGGTAGCGTAAAATATAATCACAGAAGATATCAGGATTTTAATACAATTATATGCGGACACTTATGTCTCAAATTTCTCACAGGACAACTATAAATTGATGTGACTTTGTGTAGAGCACATCAGTCATGGCTGAGTCATTCACATTAACGTTAACGGGATCTACATCCGTGTTGGAGGCCAACTACTTCCCTCCAATTGAATTATCACCAAATAAAAATCATGTCCTGGGACTTGTAGAGTTGTTAACATTTAATTCAATACCTAATATTGATGTTGGTGCTAATAAATTCTATGTCTCTTATCCTGTGGATAATATTGATATCGAAAAAATTGATACAAATGATACAAATAATGTTGATGAGAAAAAAATAGTCAAGAAAAAAAGAACTAAAAGAAATGTAGCAATAATTACAAAGTTTGATGACAATGTCTCATCAGTAACTGAAAATAATAATACAATGAGTGAAATTATAGAAGCTGGAAAATATGAAACTGTTGAAGAAAGAGTCTTGACAATACCAACAGAAAGTTACGAAATCACCGACATTGAAAAGTACATTCAAAAGAAACTACGAAGACTCAGCATCAGCATAAGAGCAAATAATAATGCATTGAGAAGTGAAATTAAATGTGATCAATTTGTTAGTTTTACACCCCAAGATTCGATTGGCCGGCTATTGGGATTTACAAGCCGAAAGCTGACACCACATGGAACTCACTCATCAGATTTACAAGTGAAGATATTAAAACTCAATGCTCTGAGAGTTGAGTGCACCATTACATCAGGCGCTTACATGAATGAGCACAAAGTTCACACTATTCATGAATTTTTTCCGAGTGTACCACCAGGATATAAGATTGTTGAATTGCCATCTCACGTCATTTATCTGCCAATCGCCGTACAAGCAATACAAAATCTCAGACTGAGAATTGTCGATCAAGACGGAAAACTGGCTAATTTCAGAGGTGAGACGATAACCATAAGACTACATATAAAGTCTATAAAATAATGGGTATCGTGTATGAGACAAAAAGTGGTGCTGGCTATAAAAAGATAGCAGCATGGTCGAGCAACATCAGTCGCCAAGTACCTCACAAGGCGTTAACACATCAGAACGCTCAGTTTCTACAGTGCCTAGGACTAAAATTACGTGGAAAATTGAGAAAATAAAAACTTATTTTTGTTGTTTAACGTGTACACGACCATGGCGGAAATCTTAAATATTCAACGACAAATTATTTTTGATGAGTCAATTGTGCACTATAAAGCGCATCCTCATCTCCCGTACGCTTCATCAACATTCAACAACAGCGATGAAATAAGAACTGCTGTTCAACATCAAGATTTGTGTCTACTTCCAAGTAAGAGTACACTACATGTACGGAAAATTTATAAAGTCTGATGGTACAGCTGTAAGTGTAACTACTCACATGGTCAACATGACAGTCTGTCATATGTTTGAAGAAATACGCTACGAGCTCAATGGTGTTGAGATTGATCGTAATAAAAATGTTGGTATCACAAGTCTCATGAAAGGATACACATCACTAAGTCCTGCTCAACAAAATACACTCGAGAACTCAGGCTGGATTGCGGATAAAGCTGTAAACAAATTACACAATGACAATGGCTACTTTGATGTATCTATACCTATACTATACCACTGAGTCTTTTGCTTGGATTTGCTGAAGATTATCATAAAGTTGTCATCAATGCAAAGCATGAATTAATATTAATAAGATCAAATGCTGATTTGAATGCCTACGTTGTGGCCACACCTGCTGCTGGAGCTCATGCTGAAGCTGTTAAAATTACGCGGCGAAAAATCGAGTGGATTGTACCATATGTGACTATGGCTGATAAACAAAAAATTGAAGCTTTGAATTATATCACAAGTGATCCAGCTATCTCAATCAGTTTACGTGCTTGGGAGCTGTACGAGTATCCTCTATTGCCAAATACTTCGAAGCACATTTGGGCAGTAAAAACTTCTGCAAATCAATTCCCTGCAGAGACATCAGCTTACTGCCTCATAATACATGATCGCATAGTCGAGTATAATCCTATAAGCAGCATCGTACGAAAACTAATATGGAGACTGTTAAATTTGATCCAACACCAGATGTACATCACATGTATGTATGGAGATTTGCACATGAGCAAGCAAGAAGAGGCGAATGGGAACAAGCAGCAAGAGATCGAGAACGATTAAAACAAAGAATTAATAAATTAAATATAATTATTAAACCTGTATTAATTAATAAACTTACATCTATAAATAAATAAACTTCTTTTTATATTGATATATAGTGTTTTTTATTACTTATAACCTAACATATACATTTAAGTCTTACATAACCTTAAGTATACTATAGATATTTTTCTTAACCTAAAATATACATTTTAGTCCTACATAAACTATAGTCTTTTTTCTTAACTTAAAACTATACATTTTGGTTGTACATAACCTCAAATACATGATAAACTATAGTATTTTTTTTTTTCTAACCTAAAAAAATATACATTTTAGCCGTACATGACCTCAAATACATAATAAATTATAGATATTTTTCTTAACCTAAAACAATGCACTACAGTTAGAGCAATCTTTTTTAAATGGATATGGAGAGCTATCGGGGATATCATCGTTGAATATATAATGATCCCGACATCTTTGATAGCCCATTAATTTTTCATTCTCTTTTAATTCTTCTGGTAGTTTGTTCCAAACGAAATCGATTTGCTGAGCTGCATTTTCGAGGATAAATGTATCATCAAGACATGCTATATCACGATCATCCATACACAGTAAATTCTTCAATTGATTGAAGATCTGAACTGACTCTTCGTAGGTTGGTTGAATTCCATAAAAATGCCAGAACCATCTCTTGAACTCTTGGAAATTTTGAAATGCGCATGAAGTATCCGATTTCTTCAAATGATAAGCATCATATGTACATTGATGTTTCAAGAAATCATTCTTTTGATAGAGTGAGAAAAATCTCATTTTTTCCAAGTCAATAATTGGAACAACAGTGTCAATTAGATCTTCAAGCCATTTTTTCTTCCATTCACCTTGTACGTAAAAGTATCGTGCATGTTTGACCATAATTTCAAGAATTTCTTTCAATAATTCATATGGTAGCAAACTAGCTACCCGTGAAAAAATTTTCTGATCAAGCCTTATATGACCTGATATGGCCATATCAAAAAATTTGATATATTTATATCTGACCTGATATGATCTGATATGCCCATATATAATTTTTAATATATTCTGATATAGTCTGATATAAAAATTGGCCATATCAAGCCATATCAACTTGGTATGTCCATATCAACTTGATATGTCGATATCAGATTTGATATGTCTTGATATGCCATGATATAACTAGATAATGGTATATATATTTGAATATGCTTGTCAAAAAAAATCTTGATCAGGTTTGATATAGCTTGATATGCCCTGATATGGGCACATATACTAGTTTTTTTGAGTATTCTGTATATATACGTTTGGTAAAATAATTTAGAAATGACCAAATAACGTAACATTGTTCGGAAAAACCGATTTTATAATGATTCATAAATTCTTATGAAGTCTGCTAAATATTTTAATTTACCGCATTTATAAATTGTATAAAGTATACAAACTTTGTTGAAAAATTTTTCCAATAAGCTAGCGAGATCAATTTTTAAATATCTGAGAGAATTTAAAATTTTCGTAATGAATTGAAATATAAAGAATTGAGATTTCAAATTGAAAAAAGTTCAATTACACCAAGAAAAATGTCGGCTCAAAACCTATCAATTTTTATTATGCTGTCGACTAAACTTGAAACAGGAAGGGAAGCATCCAAAAAATTATTATGATCATACGAAAAATTATTATACTGTATCACAATACTTACTACGCGCGAGAAACTTGTTGATGAAATTAAATTACAATTACTTTCATACATTATAATAATTATGATGCGGCATAATAATTTTTCGTATGAGCGTAATAATTTTTTGCATGCATCCCTTCCTGTTTCAAGTTTGGTCGACAGCATAATAGAAATTAGTAGGTTTTGAGCCAACATTTTTCTCCGTGTAAGTTTAAAAATCTTTAACTTCTTTTTTTTTCACCAAAAGAAGTAGTTCTTACCCGGTACTGGTGGGTATACCGTTAATGGTCCTGTTACTCTATAAACAATAACAATTGAATATAATATAAGTAACCAAATCAATCATTTATCTGATGTCTTTAATTTTCTTAGTTTCAATTTTATCCAAATAAATATAATCAACTTTACATTTCAAGTTTGTGATTTGGCAGAGTGGTTAATAGATCAGACTTTGAATCAGAAGTACTCGGGTTCGAACCCATGATCTGGCCGGATTTTTTTTTCTTTTTTTTTTCTCATGACAATTATTGCATATACAACTTTAAGAAGTTATACACAATTTTATAAAATTATCTATAAATTTAGTTCCCGAAATAACAATGTTAATCTCACTATATATAGCCTGATATGTCCATATCAGAACATATCAAATCTTATCTGTACATATATTGTCTGATATGGCCAATTTCCATATCAGGCCTGATATAAACCGCCAAAATCAAGCCATATCAGGCCATATCAGAAAATTTCTTCACGGGTATCCATGATATTAAATGTTGATGTCCACAGTGATTAACACTTTTCTGCATTACAGCAACATCGACTTGATCCAAAGGTGGTTCAAACAACCAATGTTCACATCTTGCAAGTCCATATGTACCCAATTTATCATAAATATCAGCAGCACACAGTTCTTTCACCACAAACTTGCCATCAGGCATCTCGAAACCCACAAAATCAACGATTAGGTCCATGCTGTTTGTTAGCGTTAAACAATAGCTTGGTTAGCATGAACGTAGTTTTATGGCAAGCCTGTTCGTATTCGCGGCGATCTTTGAAGCTAAGTAATAATTTCTTCCAATGCTTCACTTGTAGATCAATTTCATTCTTTTGTTTGGCCAATTTTTTCAATTTTTCTCGTTCTTCATTATGACGATCAATGTCATTAACGTTGTCGTCGTCCATTACATCCTCGAGGTCGATCTGCGCATCATGAAAGCATACATTCGTACACCCATGGGGTCTGGAAAAAAAGATTAATTAATTAGTAATTATAATTAAACAACTATAAAGCAGGTTATTAAAAAAAAAAATTAATACATACCTTGACGAACGACTCATCGTGATTATTTCTATGCTATACGCTTTTCCAGTTTCACCAACTTTTCCGTAGTTTTTAATAATCTTCTGAATGAAATCCTTCTGTCGTGGCAGCTTATACACGATGCTTCTAATCGAACACTGTGAATTATTTCTGTGTTTTTTGCGAACGCAATTATATCGTCAATAAATTTACCGATAGACTCTGGAGGAGGAACGTCACCGAAAAATGCTTTAATAAGATCTTCAAAACTTTCCGCAAAAAGGTAATTATTGCGAAGAAAAATCTTTTGACTTTCAGTTAATTCAGCCATAAATACAAGGTCTGGCGAGCAAAGACTGGTCACTTTAACTCTTCTCAGCGTAGACTAAGTGGATGCGAGCTCTTGAGCTCAGCACTCAGAACAGGATCCCCCACCCCAAACTATAAAACAAGTTCAAACTTGTCAAATGACGGCACAAACAAAGGAAAATCAGTTCAAACCTGTTAGATGACGCAATATTCAAAAAAAGTGGGGGAAAGTAAACCAATAGATGGCGTGCACTCGCAAGCTTCTCGCATGTGGCCTTACACACCCCAGTTTCAATATATAAAACCAGATGGAGATGTAGATGTACTTCGTGATGACGCTCAAGGCTGATAGACTGGAAATCGTCAGCCTTGAGCGCCATCATGAAGTTTTTTGTTTCAAAATTTCCCTCTCAGAACAGACTTCAAGCGACATCTAGTCGAAAACGAGCTCAATTTAACCGGCAGAGCTATAGTATCAGCTCAAAATGGCCTCCATAAGCACAAAAAGTACCCGAAGATGAGCTCAAGAATGATTTACAGTGGGTAAAACAGAGCTCACCGACTGCTAATACGAGCTTGCCGACTGTTGAATCAGAGTTTACCGGCTGTCAATCTGAGTACTGCCCGTAAAACAGACCTTACTGACCACAAGTATGTCCGCCGACCGCCGGTAGGTTACCCTCCGTCGGTAACTCAGCAGGACTAGAACCCACAATCTGTTTTATCGGGGGTGGGGGGGGTGAGCTCCCCCAGCTCAAACACTCGGCCCGAAAATCTTGTTTCAGCTGGCTCTCAGTTCTTTAATCGTAATGACATAGACTCGAAAAAACCTTTTTCTCTGAGAGCAGCTGCGAAAAGTAGCAGTGGAGGGAAAAAATTTATTCAATGCTCGTGCAGAGCTTCTGCCGCGCAATGCACTACAAAAAGGTGTCCGTGCAAGAAAGTAAACATTTTGTGCAATAGTAGATGTCACTCGAGTATATAATGTGTAAATAGATAATTATCGAATGATTTTATATTTTAAGCTTTGCAAATAAGTAGAAAATTAAAATTTATCTGTAAATAAATAACATTACCTGCTCCAACTAATATTTTATCTGTTTTTAGTTGCCTCGTGTTTAAGAATCCGTTATTCCTAGATATTACACGATCGGCAAACCAGCTATTAGACATTTCATGAACTGTCTAAAACGTTAAGACATTTCATATAATTCTGGAATATTACACGATATGTCTAAGGCCTAATTGCATTCGATAAACTGTCTAAAAATTCTAGTCACTCCATGTAACTGATTGACCATTACACGATCTGGCTTCAGTTCATGAACTGTCTAATTTCACGATCTGTCTATGGCATATATAAGCATGAAAATTGAAGCTTATTTGGAGAGCCTTAGATGAACTGTATAGAAAGTTAATAAGTTATAACATTCAAAAGATGTCGGAGAAAGAATAAGTAAAAGTATGAATTCTCGATATTTTGTGTTATGTCCGATTAATTTTTTTTATTTCATAAATAAATTTATGAAACTCCTCTTTACAAAAGCACGCGAAAACGCAGCGTCAGTTTTACCACCATTTATGCGTAAAAAGTAGAGCGACGATTCTTGCAATAGCGATTGACGAATAAATAAAAACTTGTCGTCATTTTCCACCAATGACGATAATTTAATTACTCCTAGCAAACATCAATCAAAAGTTTTTAAATAGCCTAAACACCAAGGCTCAGGGCCTTAGTTGACTATCAGATCTCGTGATCTTGAGACCTACGGACCGCGAATAACGAAACCGCGAAAATTGCGTGAATCTTATTGCAGGAATCCGCGTTTGCGTTGAAAAGTCAAAAGAGAAAATTTATCTTTTTAAGAAAAACACTATTGCAGGAATCCGCGTTTGCGACGAAAAGTCAATAGGGAATATTTAAATTAAAAATCTATATTAAAATCATTTAATCTTACTGCAGGAATTCGCATTTGCGTTGAAAAGTCAGTAAGATCTATAAATAAAAATTCTATTAAATTCAGTTATTGCAGGAATCCGCGTTTGCGTTGAAAAGTCAATAACTGAATCCAAATTATCTATAAAAGTTCTCAAACAACTATTAAAAATTCGGTTCGATTAAATAGTGATACAAAATTAAATCTAATTTGTAATCCAATCTCGAGTCGACGTAGTACTGCGCATATTAGCCTTCGGGCCCAACAAAGACGCAAAATACAGTAAAATTGTATATTTTAAAATTGTGAAAAGTTATAGGGTGTAAGTAAAGTTCAATAAAATAATATTGTAATTGAACGGTTAATAAGAAGACTAGAGATCACAACTTCAACCTTGAGTGTTTCATTCGAAAGTAGCACACAAGACTTTATCCTACAACCCCAGCCGCGTCCATTCAACCAAATCCATCAGGCGGAGGCCGAGTGAGCTGCAAAGTTCTGGAGGGATATACGCCTGCCGTGTTAGAAGAAAGAATCATCTAAAGGTAAGTGAGAGACAATTCTAATATCTTTTCTCTCCGTTGATCGATTTATAAATGCAACGTTGACCAAGCTCGAAGGCGTTTGGGTTCACACTCTTCAAAAAACCCACATTAAATAATAAATATAGGAAGTTAAAATCTTCCTCGTATTCCTTATTGTTGTCCGCAACCTCCATATCGCTCGTTAAATTTTTCTATCGCTACCAAAGGGAGAAATCCCTGATAATTAATTTAAAAATACAGCGGCGGACATAACATAAAGAAAACTAGGGGCAGCGGTGGGATTCGAAGGTGTTAATCCTTCTCTTTGAGAAATTGCATTTATCTTAGAAACTATTATAAATTCATGTTTTCTTTCCCCAAGTCGGGGTTTCTTAGAAAGAAAATTTTTCTTATATACCTATTTATTATCATTTTATTGAAATTTTCTTTTTTTCGGGTTTTTTGAAAATTAAATATTTCAATATCTAAATTATTTGTGTCGGAGTATAACCGAACCACACCCGATTTGTTGCGAAACTCATAATTTTCGCTGAGTCGGTAACCTCCTTTGAACTATTGTATCAGAACAGAACCGTTTCGACACCTTAAAATAAAAAATTTTTTTTTTTGTGCTGATTATTCATCTCTTTTCATTGTTGAGTTGACATATGTGTCACACTTTATTGTTTCGCAATAAAGTTATGTTTTTTTTTCTTTTCTTCAGTAGTGGCCTGTCCAGTCGATGTCATTCTCAGTCATTTATAAAATTGCTGACTATGTACTTCAGGTTACATCAGTCAGAAAACCAGGTGACTGTTCGAATACAATATAAGGTTATATTGTTATATAGCCTCATCTTTCATTATTTTTTTTTATTATACTTTTCAAAATTTTATCTCCATCTTCAAAGGATTCCCTTGGAAAAAAAAAAATAATGGACAATAATAAACCTATAGTTTTGCCAAATGTCCAGTTGCATAAGGAAAACATCGAGTCATCGCAAAATAGATTATCTTTAAAGTTTCTATCCGAACTACCGGAACTTGATAGTAGAATTTCAGATTTCAAACAAGTTTTTGTGAAGCTAGAAGATGTAATTCGAAAATGGATGCCTTATATCCATCCGAATAACCAAAACATTTTTTCTCAGCCTTTATTGTTCAGGAGAGGGGGGGACGATGAGACCTACGCATTGCGATTACGGCCTCCCAACTTTAAAATATCTTCAAGACCACAAGACCCAGTAGCATTTTTCGTAAGAGATAAACAAAGTATTTCAAAATTTTCGTTGTCTATAATCTTGCCAGTACTAGGACAGAGGGAAAATTTTATAACTAAGAAATCTCATTTGTTGTTCATTTTAAAACTTGTAAATTTATTTTCAGGTAGTCCGGGTAATTTCTTATCCCAAAATTATTCTAAAATTTATTTTCAAAATTCGTCAAAATTATTAAACAAAAATGTGAGAGCCTCCCCAATCCTTCTGAAAGTTTTGTGGAAAGAAATTTACGAAGAAAATTCAGATTCAATACCAGATAAGATTTACAAGTATTTGGAATCTATTTCAAATTTCTCTAGTAAAATTAATGGAATTGAATGTAATAATCTTGATTTTATTTCTCCTTCTATCTCTTTCAGGAGAGAGGGGGACGATGAGAAATTAATCTCAAAATTTTTAAGGTGGCGATTTGAATTGTTAAATAAAATTGCAGGAAAAAATTCAAAGATTGTGCGATCGTTATTTTTAAACTTCAAATTTATTAAAAGATCTGTTGGCTCTAGTAAATCTCCTAGTTATGGTTGGGTTGTAAGTCCAAAATTTTCAGTGTCGAAATTCTATACACCATTTAGGGACGAGAAAATTGCAAAAAGAAAATTTAAAATTATTCTTTTGCCTTGGTTCGATTATTTGCTTGAAGAAACTCTGAATCTTACAATTCACCTTGTTTTTCGTACAGCTCCTGATTTATCATCGCAATTAAAAATTACTCCGATAGAAATCTTTACTTTCAACACTCTCTTTTCTTTTCCGTTCAAAATTGTCAAAACAAAAATTATACTGCTAAACAAATTTCTATCAATTTGAAAATGCTTATGATAAATGAGGACTTAAAATTTTACTAATCCTAAGATATTAATTAAAACCTTGAACACTCTTGACCGGTATTCTTTTTATCTACTAACCACTAACCCTTTAGTAATTCGCTTTTAGATTTGGTTTTAGAATCCAGGAAAAATATTACTAGATGTATGTTCATATTTTGGGGCTTTTGAACTTTATACCATCAACAACTGAGTGCAGAAGCAAAATATTTTACAAACTAATCAACTAATCAAAAGGAGGGATCCTATAAGGACACCATAATTTCATGACGAGAAGAAAAATACATCTTCAAGGCCTTACTCAAGAATCATCTTAGGCAGATAAACAGATGCCTAGCGAATCAACTCAACATGTGCCATTTTATCAAAAGATTTCATCAATAAGAGAAGATCAGAAGAATCAACTGTTGCAGAATCATCTCGAAAATGAATTGTACGCGGCAAGAGAATAACTTTTGTAAGTTAGAATAAGTTAAATATTAGATTAATACTATATACTTAAGATTTTTTTTTTTTTTAAATTTGAGAAAAATTCCATATAATCTATAGACTTTATTATATCTATGATGCAATGAGAAAATATTTCCTTAATATATATAAAAAAATTTTTATTCAAATGATCTACATTTTAACGTGTAAGATTGACTATTATTTGCAAACACATACTTTTTAAATTCGAATCAAATTATCATAAGCGAAGGAAGTCTTACTTGGACACAGCAACTTATTTATAAATTAAATTCATTTTCGTTTGAAAAAAAAAAAAGATAGAAATAATATTCATAAATTTTTTTTTGTTAGCAAATTTGATTCATGAATCTTCCTAAATCCAAGAAAACGTACTCTCCTGAAAATCCTAATTCATTCTTACGGTCTGATAGTCGAAATATTTTGTTTTTTTCATATACAAGCGTAAAACGCAAAAGAAAAAAAAAAATAAAAAATTTCTTGAACCAATGAAAAACATAACTAGTCCAAAAGACATACACAACAGTCGTCCAGTAACCTACTGGCACTCAGGTGTTAAGTAAGAAAGGCTGACAATATTATTCTGCCACTGTGTGTCGGGCCATTGACACACATAGCTCACATGTAATTCTGCAGAGCTCATATAAAAAGAAAATGAATATTGCAAATCAGCGTTTCAAGGTTGCGATTGATGATTAAGGTCTGCTCTAGACCAGAATACATTGTGTTTTACCATCTCAATAATAAGTTGTTAAAGTAAAGTCGAGAAATTTTCTGTTAATAAGAACTTTAGTATTATTTAGAAGATCTTACCATCAAGGGATTTAAAATCGATATACGCCATTATTTTCCTTTTTTTTTTTTTTACCTTCTTATAATCGAAAGTGAATCATTTTGTTTGTTTTTTCTATTTTAACTCTATTTTGCTCTCGTGTATCTTAAGATTTCCTCCTCCTACAATTTTATACTATTTCTTTCTGATTAATTTTTGAACGTTATATTTTTATAAATGCTATCTATCTAGTTTTCAAAATTGAATGCGATAAATGCAGCAGTCTGGTAAAATCAGAGACAACATCAAGTTCCTTAGTCAGTATATTTCAATTAAATGTAAAAATTTTAAATACATCTTCGAAATGAGAATATTTATATTAAAAGAGCGTTAATCCTAACGAGTCATGATTTTTGTTAATTATATAGAATTAGAAAATTTATTTCGCGAGTAAATTATAACAAAATATCTATTGAACAGAATTATGGTTATCTGAATTAACCATAGAAAAAAATTGCCTTTTAATAAGATCTCTGCGAAAGGTATTTGTATTACTAATTATAACATCAATTATTTAAGAACTCATTTCAATACACAGTATAACAACTCAGCAGAAAAGGAAAAGAAAAAATTTCAATTGTATTTTTCATGAATTCATATCGAGAAATATGAATCTTTTCTTTTTATTTTAAAGAAAATAACCTCAATCAAGTAAAATTTGATCACAAATTTGTCAATTTCTGAAACACTAGCATTTATTCCGACTATTTATTGAATTAAATAATCGAGAATAATTAGCTCCACAAAGAAAAAAAAAAATGAAATTCAAATTAAATTTTGGAATTGTTAGATGCAAACATATTTTTAGATTCTAAGAATAATTGTCAGCGTTATCGCGACCTTTTGAAAAAGAGGGGACATTTTGTTTAGGAAAGCAAGAGAGTTTAGCAACCCTCTTACTTTCCGGGGGATATGTTATGTCCAATTAATTTTTTTTATTAATTTATTTTATTTCATAAATAAATTAATGAAACTCCTCTTTACAAAAGCCTGCGAAAATGCAGCGTCAGTTTTATCAGCATTTATGCGTATAAAAGTAGAGCGACGATTCCTTGCAATAACGATTAATGAATAAATAAAAACTTGTCGTCATTTTCCACCAATGACGATAATTTAATAACTCCCATCAAACATCAATCAGAAGTTTTTAAATAGCCTGAGCACCATGGCTCAGGGCCTTAGTTGACTATCAGATCTCGTGATCTTGAGACCTACGGACCGCGAATAACGAAACCGCGAAAATTTCGTGAATCTTATTGCAGGAATCCGCGTTTGCGTCGAAAAGTCAATAGGGGATATTTATCATAAATCTTTAAAAATCTATCAATCTTACTGCAGGAATCTGCGTTTGCGTTGAAAAGTTAGTAAGATATTTAAACTAAAAATCTATTAAATTCAGTTATTGCAGGAATCCGCGTTTGCGTTGAAAAGTCAATAACTAAATCTAAATTATATATAAAAATTCTCAAACATCGATTAAACATTCGGTTCGATTGAATAGTGATACAAAATAGATATAATTTGTAATCCAATCTCGAGTCGATTCAGTTTTGCGCATAATAGCCTTCAGGCCCAACAAAGACGCAAAATACAATAAAATTGTATATTTTAAAATTGTTAAGAGTTATAGTGTGTAAGTGAAGTTCAACTATAAGAATATTGTAATTGAACGTTTAATAAAAAGTCTAGAGATCGCAACTTCAACCTTGAGTGTTTCATTCGAAAGTAGCACATAAGACTTTATCCTACAGCCCCAGCCGCGTCCATTCAACCAAATCCATCAGGAGGAGGCCGAGTGAGCTGCAAAGTTCTGGACGGATAAACGCTTGCCGTGTTAGAAGAAAGAATCATCCAAAAGTAAGTGAGAGACAATTCTAATACCCTTTCTCTCTGTCGATCGATTTATAAATGCAACGTTGACCAAGCTCGAAGGCGTTTGGGTTCACACTCTTCGAAAAACCCACATTAAATAATAAACATAGGAAGTGAAAATCTTCCTCGTATTCTTTACTGTTGTCCGCAACCTTCATATCGCTCGTTAAAATTTTCTATCGCTACCAAAGGGAGAAATCCCGGATAACTAATTAAAAATTACAGCAGTGGACATAACATTTGAAAATTTTGAAGTGCTCTAACTTCTAAAACTAATCAACCGATTGAGCTCATTTTCCAACTCGATCAAAGTAGTCACTTTCAGTATACGTATACCGAGTTTCAAAGCGATCGGTTCAGTGTGGTTCACCATCGAAGTGGCAATCTGCATGAAATTAGTTTTTATTATATTTTGTAAGTTTTCAAAACCATTTATCTATTAAAAAAAGTAGTCAAATTAATAAACTACATAGTGAAAACTGGAGGCAATCGGGCGAGCTTTCAGATAGAACAAACAAACATGAGTTATCTCTTTCCATTCAAAAGTTACATCCAGTTAAATCGATGAACAATTTTTAACTTCCCGCTAAGAAAATCGACGATTTTCGAAAATCGGGTTTTCATCATATGTTGACATTTGAAGGTGTGAGGATGCTACTTAGACATTTTCAGAGCGATGTCTGTATGGGTGTATGTATTTGTGTATGTGTGTGTGTGTGTGTGTGTGTGTGTGTGTGTGTGTGTGTGGGTGGATGTAAACCTCTCATATCTTTTGAATAAATGAACTGATTTACATTTTTTTGGCGGCATTTGAAAGATTTCTTCTCAACTTAGATTTTCAGGAAATTTTAGATCATTTAGTCAAATAGTCTCTGAGATATTTAAGAAATACGAAAAAAACAAAAATTTTTTTTCGTTTTTTTCGGATATTTTGGAAACTTTCTAATCGATCGATTCCAAAATCTATTCATCTCTAGAACTCGATAAAAGCTTTCGATTGACGCCAAGAACGTCTCAATCGGATAATCTGTTTGCAAGATATCGTCGACGAAAGAAATAGTAAAACAATGTTTTTTCGCCCCTCCGGGCGAAAAGCGTCAACTTCTTTCCCGCTGTGTAAAACGAAGTTGACGCTTTCCGCCTCCGTCGAGGCGAAAAATAGTATTTAAACCTTGGGCAGTAAACAAGGAAGCCTCAGATCACATGTTTGTTGACCTCGGCTTCGCCTCGGCCTACAATTACATGAGATCTGAGACATTTCTTACTTTCCTGCCCGAGGTGTAAAATATACTATTAGTGAATATCATCGTAATGACCAAACCAATCATTCACGAAATTTTATTAGCTCTCGACCTTAATAACACGCGCCGATCGCCACCTTGAACGTCTCAATCAGATAGTTCATTTTAGAGATATCGTCGGCGGAAGAATGGGAAAAAAACGTTTTTTTTCGTTTTTCGTAAATATTTCGGAAACTATTGAGTCGATCAATTCTAAAATCGAATCAGCTCCAGAACACGATAAACGCATTCGATTGCTGCCATGAACGTCCCAATCAGATTGTTTGTTCGAGAGACATTGTTGACGGAATAATCAATGTAAAATCTGTATCAGCTTTTTTCATTGAATAATATCATAATTACTGAACAACATAACTCAAAACTGATATGTTTTTGTTTATATGAGTCATTGGAAGTGACTTCTGAAAAATCATCATGTTTGCTCGTTGCAGGATAAACTTACACCATATAGATACAACGTATCACGTAAACTTATTTTTGAGCGAACTGTTGAACATAATTGTCAATAAATATGTAAAAAACGCTTATTTATTCATTATTTTAGAGTCTAAATTTTTCAATTTTAATATAATACGTAATCCTTTTGAGCTTGGAAAGCTCATAAAAAATAAAACAAAGGTATTTTCAAGCTCCTAGAGCTCGAAAATGTATTTATACTAACGTTTGGGAGATCTTAGAGCTCGAAAACAGTGGGAAGTTACGGGGCTGGCCCACAGGGCCAACCGATGCCCAGATTTTTTTTGAAAATTTCAATCAACCATAACTTCTAAACTTATTGGCTGACTTGGCTCATCTTCGAACTTATACAAGGTAATCGTCCATAGAATAACTATACTGAGTTTTGTTATAATCGGTGTAGAATTGTGGATGCTATCGTTGAAAAACAGCGCATTATACACTAGTCCCAAAAATTAAGGGATAGAAAAAAAATCCGAAATTTTTGGGTGATTTTCAACATGCTGTAACTCGGTGAAAAATGATCGTAGAGTAAAAATAAAAAAAGTAAATTGTAGCCTCAAGTTTCTAGTTTTCATATCTGGGCCTCAAATATTTTTATCATGCTCGGTTCCGTAGTAATCTTAAGAAAACTGACGAAAAAAAAATTTTCCAAATTTTTGCTCGTCTTTCAACAAGTCTATGGGCTTCAATAAATTTTTTTTGATAATCTGACCTTTTTACTCTTTTAGGAAATTTTATGCTCTTCAATTTGGCGGCCTCAAAAAGTCTCTACGACTAGTTGGCGCCGAGTTATCATTGATCAAAGCAAAAAAGTCCATTTTGGCTTTGATAATCAATAACTCCGGAAGTACTGGTCGTACAGAAAATGGAAGTAGGATTTTAAAAACTGGAAAACATTCTCTATAAAACAAAATTAGTCGCTTTTGATAAAAAAATTTTTTTTGAAGCGATAATGTTTATTAAAAAACAGGTAAAAATTCGCATATTTAAGGATATTCGGAAATCTTGCTATAACTTTGGATATAATGGATGAACAAAGGATATCGTCGTTTTTTTTTCAACCTCAAAGTGTCCTGAAAAAACCCTGAAAATTTCAAAGCGCTGCGATTTTTCTTTCTTAGTGTCCCGAAGCTTTAAATTTATCAATTTTGCCAAAAATCTCCATAATTGGTAGTTTCTTGGTTTTTGGTCGTTTTTTCGATTTCAAAATGTTTTTTTCACCAGTAATCTTGATTTCATTGATCAAATAGATTGATTTTCGAAAAAAATTAAAAGAAAAAAAATTTTGAAAAAAAATTTTTTTTTTTTCCAAATTTTTTTTTTCAAAAATTTTTTTTTTTCAAAATTTTTTTTTTCGTTGTATTCGCAATGATTTATCATTGTCAAAAAAAATTCCTCAATTTTTTTTGACCGCCCGCATTAGCGTTTCCCAAAGCGTACCACGTGGAGATTGCAAGGTCGAATTTACGCTTCTTACACACATACCGACAGTAAAAAAAAATTGAGGAATTTTTTTTGACAATGATAAATCATTGCGAATACGACGAAAAAAAAAATTTTGAAAAAAAAAAATTTTGAAAAAAAAGAATTTGGAAAAAAAAAAAATTTTTTTTCAAAATTTTTTTTCTTTTAATTTTTTTCGATAATCAATCTTTTTGATCAAAGAAATCAAGATTACTGGTGAAAAAAACATTTTGAAATCGAAAAAACGACCAAAAACCAAGAAACTACCAATTATGGAGATTTTCGGCAAAATCGATAAATTTAAAGCTTCGGGACACTAAGAAAGAAAAATCGCAGCGCTTTGAAATTTTCAGGGTTTTTTCAGGACACTTTGAGGTTGAAAAAAAACGACGATATCCTTTGTTCATCCATTATATCCAAAGTTATAGCAAGATTTCCGAATATCCTTAAATATGCGAATTTTTACCTGTTTTTTAATAAACATTATCGCTTCAAAAAAAATTTTTTATCAAAAGCGACTAATTTTGTCTTATAGAGAATGTTTTCCAGTTTTTAAAATCCTACTTCCATTTTCTGTACGACCAGTACGTCCGGAGTTATTGATTATCAAAGCCAAAATGGACTTTTTTGCTCTGATCAATGATAACTCGGCGCCAACTAGTCGTAGAGACTTTTTGAGGCCGCCAAATTGAAGGGCATAAAATTTCCTAAAAGAGTCATAAGGTCAGATTATCAAAAAAAATTTATTGAAGCCCATAGACTTGTTGAAAGATGAGCAAAAATTTTGAAAATTTTTTTTTCGTCAGTTTTCTTAAGATTACTACGGAACCGAGCATGATAAAAATATTTAAGGCCCAGATATGAAAACTAGAAACTTGAGGCTACAATTTGCTTTTTTTATTTTTACTCTACGATCATTTTTCACCGAGTTACAGCATGTTGAAAATCACCCAAAAATTTCGAATTTTTTTTCTATCCCTTAATTTTTGGGACTAGTGTATTATGTATATCAACACACGATACATTTTTGAACCAAATGTGTTTCCGGACTTAGCTCGTCAAACTGAGTTTAGAGGTAGCAAAATTTTTCTAAAACTCCATCATAAAGACAAATACAATAGTTGGATTTTTATGGAATTTACTGAAAAACACTCGTACGATTTTTGCTTTATCCTGTCTTTGTATATTTGAATTGCTCTCAGCAGCTCAATTGCAATAATATATTTTTTGCAACTCATGGTAAGAAAGCACGTCTCTGATTGGTTCAAAATGACACTACAAAGAATAAATATCGCGAAGAATGTCCACATTGTTCGTAAAAAATATGACAAACGTACACTTTTTACATATATATAGATATACTATTTATTAGTCATTAAACGATCCACCAGAAAACCCAATCAACAGCCGACTTGAGTTAGGACAACGGAAAGTCCCAGACTATAGAAAATTATCTAACTGTATTTAATTATAATGTACAATTCACTATATAAACTTTGACTTGAAAATCTAGTTATTCTTTGCTGAATATCAATATTTTGAAAACAATAAAAATAATCTTAAATTATTATCAAAATTAATGAAATCATGTTTAATTGTTACTATTATTATTTAACAATCTTTTGTATCAGAAATTAGACAGAAATTAATTTTATATAAATAAGATTGAATATTATTTTAGGTTAATTAAAAGATTAAATTTAATGTAGTGTCCTTTTTACCAATCAGAGATATTCTTTCTTACCATTCGATGCAAAAACTATTGTAACGGATTGAGTGAGAAGGGCTTTCGACACTCGTGTGTTGGCAACACTCGCCTAACGGCTCGTGAACCAATCACACTCGTTGTCGAAAGTACCTTCCACTCAATGCGTTAATATTCTATTATTGCATAGTTTCTTATGCTATTATGTAATTCAATATCGCACTTCAATATTAAAAACTATGTTTATTATTAATAAAGTAATGAAATAAACAGCTCATATATTTATACAAAAAAATAAATAATGATAAATATAACAGTAATGAAACTCACTAATTGTCGATTCAAAATTGAAGCAAAAGAAATTCTGTATCAGCTGTAACAATTAAGCAATTTTTCTCCCACAGTAAAGAATAAGCGTACAATGGTTACTTTCATATAAATTTAATAATGCAGTCGTAAAACCAAAAAAATCTCAAATCACTGCTTCTGCCATTACCAATCTACAATTTATATAAATTCATGTATACTTGTATTCACATACAGTAACATAAACTATGAAGGCAAAGCCATACGATAGTGTATTGAAAAAAAGTTAGAAGAGGATATTCTGTGACAAGAAGCCTGTAGCATTAACCGTTGACTCAAACGATCATTAGTCAGTGTCGGAAGAAGCATACATTGAATTGTCATCGGGTATCGTGATTTTTTCTTTTCTCTCGTCACTCCTGTAAAAAAACCAAGATAGATAATGAATCGTTTTTAATCGCGACAAATCGTTTTTTCTAATCAGGGTTAGAACTTGCTCCTAAAATAATTTGTTTATAGCAGGCCGAATCATATTAATGCGAATGCGCTTTAGTTTGATGTTTTGTTAAATGAAAACATTTTATTTTTCAATGATCGATTTTTCATTACGTTGCTTTTTTGTACATAAATGAAATAAATGAAAAATCACATTTGCTTTTAAAGCTATTTATCTTCGTGCACCACTTCACCTTTTAAATCACCCAGGCATGTATTGAGAAAAATTTCTCATCTGATTTTTGCTATGCATACACATTTTCTTACAGTTCAATTATGGTTGTATTGATTAATTGATATATGTATTATTTGACTCACAAATTATGCATGTAGACGATCCCAATTGTAACGTGGGGTACAAGTATAAGTATGAGACGAATTCTACAATGCCATTGGAACCATATATTACGCACTTAGAAAGAAAAAAATGGCATTGCAACGCGGGTTATATTCTCACCCAAGATGAAGGTTACAAGAAAGCACAAATTGAAAAGCATTTAATGGAACACCGTCAAACGTTCAAGTTTCCATACTTTGTTGAGAAAGCTTAGAATCGGAGATACTTTGAACCAAGGTTTACAACCAATTCATTATTTATAAATGACACAGGTTCTCAGTTTTTCTACGTATTACATTAAAACAATGGACTGAAATAGAAAAATATGAATATGAGTCGAAATGTTTAGTGAAACGATGATGCCACGTGGTTAGAAATGTATCTGGCTGTTGGGTTACAATATAAAGGGTTGTCACGAAAGTAGACCGTATGCCAGCATAAAGGGGGTGTCTTTGAATACACTATTCTACACACGATTCCCATTCGTATCGATCCATTCTACTTGTGTGCATACGTGAGTGACGTCTTAACGTTTCTTGTTAAATCACATTAAGCAATCTTTATAAATTGATCAAGAACAAACCATGCGTAGTATGAGCTCATAAAACTTGTATCTTTTTGAAATTGCCATATAAAAATAAAAAATATATACATTAGACTGTTCCAAATTAGAGGTCTATTTTTATTTTTTTAATGAACATTGAAAAATCGAAAAGGTATCTTAAAATATGGTGACAGTTAAAATTTGAGCTATTAATATTGATATTTAGAGGTGCTATTGATAACTTTCGATTTTTCATTTAGTAACATGGTAAAAAATACATAACTTCCGAAAAAATCCAGATACAAAAAACTTTTTTTTAAACATTTTGTAGCAAATTTACTGATCTACAAAAAAGGTCTTTCATGATTTTTACATAAATTCAACAATTCACGAGATATCCGACGTCAAAGTTTAATAAAACTCAAAGAACTTGTTTTTGCTCGTTCTGAATTTTATACCATATTAACTAATGAGAATTCAGAACTTTTTGATTTAGCTTTTTTATAGAAAATTGAATGCTCTACAAAAAAAGTTTCTTATCATTTTTTTATAAATCCATCTGTTCAAAAGTTATTGGAGCTTGAAGTCAAGTTAGAGTGAATTTCGAGATCTTTTTACTCTTTCGTAGAAGACCTTTTTTGTAGATCAGTAAATTTGCTACAAAATGTTTGAAAAAAGATTTTTTGTAACTGGATTTTTTCGGAAGTTATGTATTTTTTACCATGTTATGAAATGAAAAATCGAAAGTTATCAATAGCCACCTCTAAATATCAATATTAAGAGCTCAAATTTTAACTGTCACCATATTTTAAGATACCCTTTCGATTTTTTAATGTTCATCAAAAAAATAAAAATAGACCCCTAATTTATAACAGTCTAGTACACATTTACACATAAATATTGTTAGCTTATGTTGTAAGCATATTATTTTATTGTTATATCAAAAAAATTCGTATACAGTACTAAGAAATTTATAAGCCGCGTCGAATGACATCTCAGCCATCAAAATTAAATCATTTGTTTTATTGATTATTTCTAAAAAATGTGAGTATAAGAGACTATAAGACTGCGTCAAAAAATATCAACGATCAAATGTCAAAAAGATAACGATTGCCCTTATTTTCCCCGGATAACTGTATGATTTATTATTGCAATATTGTATGATTTATTAAATGCACTTCAAATTGAACCGACTCTATCATTTTTTTCCAGTGAAACGCATATAATATTGGTCCAGCTATTTTTAACTTCCCGCTTAGAAAATCGATGATTTTCAAAAATTTCGGGAAGTTATTGTTTTCACCCCGATTTTCGAAAATCGAGTTTTCATCAGAAGTCGACGTTTTGAGGTCCTAGGAAGCTATTCTGACTATTTTCAGAATGATGTCCGAATGTCTGTATGTATGTATGTATGTGTGTGTGTGTGTGTGTGTGTGTGTGTGTGTGTGTGTGTGTGTGTGTGTGTGTGTGTGTGTGTGTGTATGTGTGTGAATGGTCTATAACTTTTTAACTAATGAATCGATTTGGATGTTTAAGGCGGCAATCGAAAGAGCTTGTTGGCCATCAACTTTCCTAAAAATGTCAGATCATTTAATCAAGTAGACTCGAAAATATTGACGAATTACGAAAAAAAAAAAATTTTTTTTTATAGTTTTATATTGATTTCTCAAAAACGAATTGACCGATCGACGTCAAAATCTAATCAGCTCTAGAAATCAATAAAACGCGTCGAAAGCTGCCTTAACCATCTTAATCGGTTAATTTGTTCGAGAGATATCGTTGGAGAAAGAAATGGTAAAAACGGTTTTTTTCAAATATCTTGGAGACGGCTGAATCGATCGCTTTCAAATTCCAGTCAGCTCTAGAATTCAATAAAATACGCCTATTGCCACCTCAAACGTCAAAATTGGTTAATTAGCTCAAAAGATATCAGCGTTGAAAAGTTAAAAAAATAACATTCTATGTTATTTTTTCCAGATAAATCAAAATGTACTGTACTAAAATGTGTCTAAAATCTCACAAACTTTTCCTCTATATGGTCTCTTTTGATCATCATATAATGCCAGCAAACTTGTTCTTTAATTTAAACAATATTATCAACGAAAAAATTGAAAAACCACAGTTTTTAATCATTGTCTCGGATATTTTATATATTATTGCTCTGACCTAAGCGAAAACTCATTCAAAACTTGATTTTAATCACTGACATTGATTTCTGCATCAACATATTTATTTTATTTAACATAATCGGGAATTAAAATTTAAAAACCTCTTGTTTATTAATGATTTTCGATTCTGAAACTATTAAACTTTAATAAAGCATAACTTGTTAGAAATTGAAAAACTCATAAAAAAACAATCGCATGCAATAAGATTTTCGAGCTCGAAGAGCTCGAAAATGCATTTACAACAATGTTTTCGAGCTCAAGCAGCTCGAAAACTGCGAGAAGTTTTGGGGCTGGCCCGCAGGGTCAACCGATAGACCGATTTTTTAGGATCGAGGAGCTTAAAAATTTACCGATAATAACTTTTTCAAGTTTTTCGAGTTCAATAACAGCGGAAGGTTTTGGAGTTGGTCCGCTGAGCAACCGATGCCCAGATTCTGATTTTATTCTTTTGTTAACGATATCTTTTGAGTGGAATTTCCTATTGAAACATTTCTGACGGCAATCGAAAGCTTTTGTCAAGTCCTAGAGCTCATTAGATTTTGGAATTGTTGCGTCTGATTAATTTTTATAATTTTCAAAATAATGTTTTTTTCTTAATCATAAAATTTTATAACATACAATGAGCAGCGCGAACAGCAAAATACCTGTCAAGAAAAATCTTAGTGGAAAAAATCATGCGTGCGTCGACCAAGGTGACAAATACGGAGGGGCAAATAAGAAAATTTTGGGCTCAAGGGAAAAAAAAAGTTTCGCTCCCTTCTGCCTGCATTCATCAAAGCATGAACAAGTTTTTAAAATAAAGAAAAAAAATCGGTCTGTCGGTTGACCCTGCGGGCCAGCCCCAAAATTTCCCGCGTATTTCGAGCTCCGTGAGCTCAAAAAATTGTAGTAGATACATTTTCGAGCTCTTCGAGCTCGAAAATACTTTTGTATGCTTTTGTTTTCAAAAAATAACGTTTTTTACAATTTTTGCTACAACGATATCTCTCGAACGAATAAACCGATTGAGACGTTTAAGGTGGCAGTCGACGCGTTTCATTGAGTTCTATAACTGATTAAATTTTGAAATTGATTCATCGAGTAATTTTTGAGAAATTTTTAAAATACTAAAAAAATTTTTTTTTTTTAATTCTTTCGACAACGGTTTCTCTTGAAAGAATTAACCGATTTTGATGTTTGAGGTGGCATTCGACGCGGCTGATGAATCTCCAGAGCCCAGTCCATTTTGGAATTAATCAATCGAGCCCGTAAAAAGTTACCCAAAAAAAACATTTTTGAAAAAAGTTTATTTTTGGAATATGTCCGAACGAGCCCTGCCGATCAAGCTCATTTTTTTCAGCTTTAAGACATTAAAAAACTGCGTCGAATGACACCTTGACGATCAAAGTCGGTTGATCCGTTCAAAAGTTATAGATATTTACATACGTACGTACATACGTACGTACGTACATATATACATACATACACTCGGACATCATCGTGAAATTAGTCAGAATAGCTTTCTAGGACCTCAAAACGTCGACATCTGTTGGAATTTCGATTTTCACAAATCGGACTGAAACCAATAACTTCCCGAATTTTTGAAAATTTGCAATTTTTTTAGCGGGAACTTAAAAAAAAGAAAAGTCTAGTATAAATTAAACTAGAGTAAGTACTTAGTTTGAAGTTCATCAAGTATTCACACAGGAAAACAGGTATAACAATATAAAATTTAAATATTAAATAAAAGTTTGTAGTCTTTAATTTAGTTATATCAGAATTATAAAATTAAAATTCAAACACACGTAATTTAATAAAATAAAATATCAAATAAATTTTGAAATGATCAGGTTAGTAATATCCGAATCATAAAATTGAAATTCAAACACGTGCAATTTAAAATTAAAATATTAAAAAAAATTTTAAAATCTTCAATTGAGTAATATCAGAATTAAAAAATTAAAATTCGAACATATGTAATCCAAAATTAAAATAGTAAATATAATTTTTGAATTAAGTAATTAGAGTCAGCAGCTAGCCACCTAATACTTTCATTATTAATTATAAATAACTGATTTGAATAACGTACTGAAAATTCTATAACTGAAAATGACCTAGTACTTATCTCAAACAATGTTATTAAAGAATAATCTCTCAATCTCAACAATTTTATGATTGAGTAGTCAATATAGTTAGAAATTAAAATTCAAATATCGTATTATTAATTAAAAAAATAAACTTACCCTCCTTGATAAAACATCTCTGGGGTGCCCGGTATATAGGCTTTGGCTCGGGCCAAATACCCACAAAAACATCATTTATGTCAATTTCTGACATAACAAAATCGATTAATTCGACAGTTTTCGAAATATCCAAAAAAACGGATAAAAAGTTTTTTTTTGTATTCCTCAAATATCTCAAAATATAAAAAGATATGAGAGATTTCCATCCACACACAGACTCTCGCACACACACATATGACCTCACAACTACAAGCACACATACAGACATCTATTTGAAAAAGTCAGAGTAGCATTTTAGGATCCTTAAACGTCGACATCTACCTCTGCTCAGCAGGAAGTTAAAAATCAGGTAACTGGTTGACTTTGTGACCAGTCCTGAAACTTCTCAATGTTTTCGAGCTAAAGGAACACTGTCCCTTGCGACTTTCGACCCACTCTGAAAACACTCTGGAAATATTCTGGTAACACGATGCAACCATACGGACTCCAGAGTATTTCCAGAACGGTTTCGTGCCTTTTTCTAAGAGTGAACCCAGAATATTTCCAGAGCGGATATGGAGCAAATCCAAAGTGTTTCCAGAAAGTATCCAGAGTGGATACATACTGACACCGTTATGCATCCACATTGAATACAAACTGATACCAGAGTGTTTCCAGAATGTTTCCAGAGTGGGATCAGAGTGAATACATACTCAAACCAGAGAATATATATATTCTAGCTGACCCGGCAAACGTTGTTTTGCCATATAAATTATTTCTAGGGAATTTCTAGTGTAAAAAAAAAAAATATGGGAAAATCCAAAATTGCACACCTCAATCGCTCATTTTATTCTATTTTGAATCATTACTTATATCTTTTTTTATTATAAATTTTTATTCTACTTTTGAACTATTGATTTGATTTTTTTATTTCTTAATTCCAGTTTAAGTTTTTTCTTTTTATCTAAATTTTTTTTAAATATCCCACATTTTGTTGTAGATTTCGCTTTTTTCTTTTAGTTCTACTGTTTTACGCTAGTGCTGCTGCTAGTAGTGGATGGAGAGAAATAAAGAAAAAAAAAAATTTACTTTTGTAATAATAACAATAGTAAAAATAAAAATTTAGAGCGATCACAAAGCACCCTCAGCGCTTTCGCGCTTGAGCTGTGCAAAAATGGCCGCTCAACTTTTCGTGAATAATCAGTTTTACGTTTTTAATTAATTAAAATTCAACTAAAAGGATTGAGAAAGTGATTTTCGATAGGGTTCTGATGATCAAGAATACAAAGATAATAAAAGAAAAGTTAGGCCGATTGATTGTGTCTATCGAGAGTTATTTGTTTTACTAAGTTTCATACAGGACAATTGACGACTCGTGTCACTGAGATTAAAATAATTTATATTTAATTAATGGAATAATTAATCGACTTAATGTTGGGTCGAAAGTATTCTTTAATAAATTGTCTTTGTGTTGGTATACAATTTGACCCATTTTAGTGTAATCCAAAAAGTCTAGAGATAACTTAATGTGAGTGAAGGAGTCCAAAAATTTAGAGTGATCATAAAGCACCTTCAGCGCTTTCGCGCTTGAGGTGTGCAATATCTAACTTACTGTAAGTGTGTAAGGATTTTATTTATTTTCTTCAAGAATTTATAATTTTCGATTGATTCTATATATGGATATATATAACTATATATAGGTATATATAATATTATATGGTCATACATAAAGGTAAGCATGAAAATTTTATACATTTCGAATTCTATATATGACCATTTATACCTATACAGAGGTACGTATAGTAACATATGGTCATACATAAAAGTAAACGTGAAAATTTTATGCATCTCGAATTCTATATATGATCTTATATAACTATATATAGGTATTGAGACAATGTGAATTGTTTTCGTCGTACTCAGCCTTGCGGTTCCCAATTTTCTCCGTCTCGTTGCCGCCTGAATTTAGTACGTCATAGTGCCATGGTCACATTACTTAATTTTCACGTTGACGCATGTCCGTAAAGGTGAAGTCGGGACAGAGTTCAGAGGCGAGTCCCAGACCCTCAATTATCGGTCAATCATTTCGATCCTGGATCACTTAATTCTTAGATGTACTTTTGTAATTTCATTTACGATTCTTAATTTATAATTGATATATTGCTGTATTTTCTACTATTAATCTGGCAATTTTACTTGCAATACTATTTGAGTAATTCTTATAAATTTATTATAAGTATTCTAAATCAAGTTTGAATAAAGTTATCAATATTGTACGTTACCGGCGAATCACTCGCGATATTAAATATTATAATATTAAATCATAAATATTGTGTGAAACTGCGTCATTCCACGTGGAGGAATATTGTATCCGGTATCTACGAGGATATTCGATACATTGTTAACTGCGAAACATTGATTGTAAGTTACTGAATATTATTATAATTGGCAATAAAACTTGCATTTTTTAGTTAATTCCTATCACTCTATCTTTCACTCATATTATTTATTTTCCTATTCTACTGGTAAGAATTATTAAATCGTCTACTAAGAATAATATTATTAATCAAGAACTGATAAGTTTATTTTAATATAAGAAATCTATTGATAAATAATAAGCCGTGAGGTAAGTTGGTAAATTTTACATACGTTGCCGAGTTTGAATAAGTGCGGGTCTTTACTTTGCAAGAACCCCAGCCCACTGCTCTGTCTAAGTAAAATAAAATTTGTTAGGGGCCAGCCTAAGCCAGGGTTCAACCCGCGAATTCTGGCGGCTGCTGGTAAAAACCTTGAAATGAAAAGCGATTTGTCTCAGTATATGTAATAATATATGGTCATACATAAAGGTGACCCTGAAAATTTTATATATTATGACAGAGTGTTTAGCTTGCCAAGTCTGGTCGCACCTAGTATTATAGACGAATATTAGGGCGCCACTAGAAGATGGACTCGGCCTTCCAGAACCGGATGTTGTATGATTTTATTTTTAATTAATTAAATTAAATTAATATATTTCTCAGAGTCGTTTGTAATATTTCGTGAGAGAGGTGAGGAATGGAAAAATAACTGAAATAATGCTAATCAAAATTTTATTAATTTAAGCACCTTGCTTTATTTAATTAACCAATAATTTTCTTATGACAAACTACACGGAGAAAAATGTTGGCTCAAAATCTACCAATTTTTATTATGCTGCCGACCAAACTTGAAACAGGAAGGGAAGCACCCAAAAAATTACTATGCTCATACGAAAATTATTATGCCGCATCACAATTATTATAATGTATAAAAGTAATTGTTATTAAATCTTATCGATAAGTTTCTCGCTCGTAGTAAGGGTCGATGAATATGGGCCCTCGAGAAGACCGTGTTCTTTCTCTGTCTTACTTTAAAGTTACTATGACTTAAACTACCAGCACTCGAATGCCAGAGAAAAGGACAGTAAATGAAAAGGCAAATGTATACAAAACATGTGTAGTATATTGACAGATTAAATTTTACAGAATATTATAATAATGAACTTACCCCAATGGGTTGATATACCTGCACACACACTCACTTCAGATTCACCAATTTGAATCTGTGTCCGCAGATTTTATAATGTTTTATGATAATAATTAATTGAGATTCACAGGTTGAATCTTTTCTCAGGAAATGCTATGCACGCTGAACCGAACGGCCGGCTTAGCCTTCGAGTGAATTTATAATGATTTTAGGGTTTTATTAATAGAATTAATTATTCCCGAACAAGGACTCCGATTGCCTAGGCGGTGGACGTCACGTGAAAAGGGTTTGGTTAATTCTAATGCAAACTTAAATGATTTTACTCTAAGTATCCAACCTAGGAGTCCAGGTGCCTAGGCGTAGGACCTCACGAGGAAAGTTTTTAAGAATAAAATTTAAGTTGCGTAATTTATATTTTAAGTAAAAGAATCGAGTTGCGATTATCGATCTAGGACCCCCGATTGCCTAGGCGTGGAGCGTCACGAGAACGAACTTTGAAATCGACTCAGTGAGTCTTACTCTCGGATTTAGATAGATCCGACAAGGGTTTTAGTTACGACGGTAATGACTGATTTTGATTATTTTTCCGGGGTTTATATATGGAAAGGTTTGAAAGAAAAGTGGGACCAAAGATGATACAAAGAATGGGTTAAAGACAAAGAGAGAAAAAAAAATAATATGGAAGGGTTTGATTTCTTTGGACAGCTGAAGATGACATTTTTATTACGGGAGTTCTTGGAATTTTATAGCAAACAGGATGTAAATAGAAAAATAAGTCCGCGGTGGACCGCTTAAAAATAAAGTAATAAATATATGATGACATTTACGGTCGATATATTACATACTCTAGGAAAAATATAATTTTAAAAATAATACAAAATTGAGATGAAAAATCTTCGAGGATAGAAAAAGGGACTGAGAGGTTCTGCGGGGAACCATGTAAAATTTTAGAGACTACGTTTCTATGATGACATTTATTACCAATATTTTAGGTAATTCCAAGAAATGAAATTAAAAATTTTTAAAATAGAAGAGCTTCCTATGGTGGAAAAGGGAAAAATAAGAATCCGCGGGAGACCGTGAGATTCTGTAAAACAATGTTTCTTCAAAATATATGGTGACATTTACTATCGATATTTTAGACACTTCTGAGAAATGCAATTAAAAATTAAAAATAAAATAGAATTAGAGATAGATTTATACATTGGAAAAGAAATAGTAAGGATCTGCGGGAGACGTGGGACCTATTGGTAACAGATGGTTTAAATAGAAAAGTCGTAAAAATTTGAGTCGAACTAGAACAAGAAAATGTTTTGACATATTTATTAAGGCCTTTACGATGACTTTTATTATGACGAGGGACTCGCGGCCGCGAAAGACTCAGAGAAATCTTTACATAGGACATCAGGAAGACATTGAGTCGGTGTATCTTGTAAGGGACCGGCCGTGGTGGTGCAGCTGTGCATAGAGAAAGAAAGACGTACTTTTTCTAGCTGTTTGTTCTTATCTACATCTCTCCTTCTTGTAACTTGACCGCTCATACTCGCATACCTTTCTGTGGGAATTCAGAGCAAGCTCAAAATACGTCGTAGATATCCATATATGGTCAATGCACACATATATAACACACGCATATGAATAAAACTCATGCACACATACGTATGTACGGGTACTCATGTATTATTGTACTTTTGGTGAGTGTGCTCCGAATTCTCCAGGCTAATTTTTATAAAATAATAAAATAAAAAAATTATTTCTGAACTTAAGGTTCAGTTGAGTGGTGACTCAGGTGTACCGATTGTTACATCTCTACCCCCAGAGTCGTCATCGCCCTCGATGACATTAATTTATGCAAGGAAATTTCCTTGCTTAAATGTAAGTGAATGAGGATAGGTCAACCTGAATCACCAATCAATTAATTTTAAAATTAAACTATTGTTACAATTATGCTCGATGATTGGAGAAATCCTTGGACTTCAAGTGGTAGTTGCTTGATGGCTTGGCACATGGGTTGGCTCTTTCTCTTTCTCCCTCCCTTTTTCTAAGGGACGGTGCATCTAAGGATGTTGGTGACATATTTCAGTTAATTTTAAATTTCTTGGTGTTGTCCTTGTAGGCGTCGACGTTTCCTTAATTTTGGGGTAGTGGGAAGAATTTTGAACTTGATTGGTTCTTCTCGAATCCTACCCTTGTGAATCCTTGTATCTTTCGAGGATTTAAATACCCATGATTTTCTTGCGAGCATCATTCTCCAGTTTTCTTCTTGTCGTGACAAGTGAAAAGTTAAAGTGAAAATGGCTTTTGTGATCAAGACCGAAGAAATTGAGTTGACGGAAGAGGTCATCGTCCAGGAGGACGTGCTATCTGGACAGCTGGCTGGTCCATCCGAAGGAGGCTCCGTGGATCCGTTGTCCGTCGAGGTGGACCCGTTAGGGGTCCCATCAGAAAATTTATTCAGGGAGGATCAGTGGGTTTGCTGCTCTGGACCCTCTGGGGTAAACCCAGAGGTTCAGTCAATAGTAGAGGTAAGTGCATTACGCATTGTTATAATTACAAATTCCTTTTCTTACCCTTTTTATTGGTTTAATTATATGCCCACGTTATTCCTTTACAGGAGTTGCTGGTACAGAACCAGCAATTGATGCAGCTACAACAGCAACAACAGCAGCAACCGCAACAACAACAACAACAACGACAGCAGCAACCGATTGACTTGTCGGTTTCGGGGGACCAGGCTGTTGAGCCGGTCCCTTCAACGTCGTCGGGGGACGTCGAAATACGAAGGTTGTTGGCTCCGCCGGCTCGTCCCAAGTTGGCGTACCATCGTTGGGTGCGCTGTCCAGCCCCGGAAGGGGTTCAGGCGACGCCTCAGGTTCTCAAGGTATGTTTATTATTCATTTATTTATCTTTAAAAGATTCTTTTTTATTATTTCTATACGCATTCTAAATTTATGTGCTTGTTTTGTTTCAGAAGCGTGCAGCAAAGAGAAAGCGGTCCGAGCCGGTAGCCGGTGGAAGCCGAGGTGCCCCCGCTGCGAGGACTAATCCACAGAAGGAAGAAATTAAGTTCCTGGAGCATTCCAGGGTTCGAGTCATCTGTGGTGACACCATGGCAGTGAGTGTGCCCTTTCGGGTGACGTTCGCGGAGGGTCACATCTACCCATTACCCTTCACGGATCCACTGGTGGGTTTGCTTGCGCCAATGACGTCTTTGGAGGCGAGCTGGTTAGTGGCATCCATGCCTTGGGCCTTGATGGAGAATTTCATTTTTGAGTCCCTATTGGCGGTAAGTTTCCTTTTCTTTATACGTACATACACATACACATATACATCTATACATATATATACATATATATATTCTCATATGCATATGTATTTCATATAAAATAATAATTTATTTTTTTCTTTTTACAGTTGATAGTGGCGATGTGTCCTGTGCACCTGTGGGATCTGGTAGAGACATCACCTCCTCGAATCCGGATCATCCTTGAGGAGCTGTGGGATAAATGTTCCTCGCGAGTGGCTCGCTGCATATACTGCGGCAATGGTCGTCGAGCGCAATAATGATCTATATATATATTACAAATTTATATGTTTCTGTTTTATGTTGTATACATCACTGCAAACTGTCTTTTGTATTTTATATTAATAAAAGAAAAAAAAATTTTAATCTGTGCGTGATTACTTGTAGTTATAAAATTCCTAGACTTCATCTTTCCTCTTTTTATGTAGTCAGTAAGCTGATTTAGATTTTAATGTCTTTGCGTTTTCTGCCTTGCTGTTTTCTGCTGCTGGTCATTGATGGTTGAAGTTTTTTCAGGAATTTTGTCGTAACCTATCATTATTAGTGAAATGGAGTTCAGAAATACCATCCGTTAAAATTTATATATGCAATGTAACCAAGTTTTGAGGACACGGTTGCGGCTACAATTCTTATCAGATCTTGATGAAATTTTCACACTTATTCCATGGGCTATTATCACGATTAAATTCGAAGATGGGCTGAATCGGTCCATTAGTTCAGGAGTTATGGCTGTTTGAAGTTTTCATGATTTTGAAAACTAGTTTTATCCACTTTCATGTTCATATATAATTTTTGAACTAATACTCATAGGCAACTTCCGTAAAAGTATCTTTTTTAATCACTAAGGATGTTTCCAATGTACCTGTACGCTCCAGGATTGACATTTTTACGGTTTATGATACTTTCAAAGCTTCAAAATTTTGATTATAGAAACATGCATCTTTTATGGGTTTTAGGTCTTAATAACTTGTGCACTACACATTAACATGTATCACAGGATATTTATGTACAAAATTAACTTATTCGATAGATTAAGCTGAATGATCTTTTTATACATTATATCCTTGTAGTGAAGAACATTTAGCTTTAGATTAAGATTTGTCTAAAAATCGTGTCCTTAATGCCATCTCAAGTCGTGTGAGAAGGTAAAGGTTGCGATTTCTTATCAAATAAACTCATTTACTTTTACCGGTCGGTAAGAGTAACGAATTTGTATCAGCATGGCTGGCTGAAAGTTGTTGCGTCACAATTTCTCCGATAAAGTAAGTAGGTCTATGGATCAGAAAAGATGAGAATAAAGCCATCACAACACTTGTTTCGTTCGAGGTTTTTCTTCCTTATTTCTCCTATAGGTTTTCCTTGTTGGGAAAAGGATGGGACGTTGAGGCAAGCACGCTTGCTTCAAGTGGCCCCAATGAATCTTTCCTTGTTGTTGTTGGTGTCTGGGACTGAGTCGTGTGTCGGTGCATCTGGCAGGTTCGTTGACTGCCCATGGGGGTTTCCCGAGTGAAGAGGGGTACAGGGGAACGACTGAGGTCGTGTTTATCCCTCAACCTGTGTTCACTCCTTATGGTTATTTTAACTTACAGCTAGGATTATACATATATTTTAAAACAAGGAATTTTACTTTATAATTTAATGATTACCAAGTGACTCATGGTTACTTGTGTTAATAAAAGAAAAGTGATTATGAATTACGTTTTTTTTTTATTTTTGTTTATTAATTTTTCTTTTTTTTTCTTCTTTTTTTTTGATCTTAGTACTATTCTTATTCATGAATATATATAGGTATATGTTACTATAATCTTAACTTATTTATAATTGGTGCCGGGAAGCTTAAGATATAGTAAACTTTTAATAATTGACATATATGTATATATATTCGTACAGATATTTTGGATATTTATTTTAAATTACCTAAGCAAATTTAATTAACAATCAATGCAAGTTAAGCTTAATAGTATCCCTTATTCTAGCATGCAATTTGTAAGAATAATTTAGCTGCTTTATCGTAAGGCTTAAGAGTTATGTATATTGTTATTATTATAATTATTGTTATTATCAATTTACACGAAAATTAGAATATTTTTTTTTTTGTTCTTTTTGGAGTATTCCTTTTGTAATATTTTTTTTTTATTTATTCCTTTTATATATATTTTTTTGTTTTTATTTATATGTTTACATAGTTATTGTAGCTTTATACTTAATTCATCTGAATTACTCATATTGTCTGAGTGCCCATACATTTTTAAATTTAAGTATTTTAACTTATTATTATACTTAGTCACTGTTTCCTTATAATATTCCTATGGCGTTTCATTAACAGAGTAGATACATTATTATCATTTTCTATTAATTCTTTATATATATATATATATATATATATATATATATATATATATATATATATATATATATATATTTTTTGTGTTGTTTTTCTTTATATTATTTTTTTTTGTTTAATCTTTTATATTTTTTTTTGTTTTTGTTTTTGTAATTTCACTTAATTTAGATATATAATATTTATAATATGTAGTACAAGCTATCTTAGTACCTTACATTATTCGGTTAGATTTTAATATTAACAAACAAACAAACAAATATTCTTCTAACTTAATCATTAACTTTAGTACCGTTTATGGCTATTGTTGATGGTACTATCTACTGATTTGATTATTATAGTTTATATATATATATATATATATTTTTTTTTTTTTTTTTTTTTTTTTTTTTTTTTTTATTCTTTACTTCCTTATTAGATTACTGTTCTTATGATAAAAATTATTTTGACTCATGTAATAATAGAAAATACGAATAATGATGCGATGAATACCGGGCCAAATAAATTTTATGTCTAGTTAGTATATATATTTATATGTAATGATGAGGTAGATATATATATATATTATTAATTTTTAATTTTTTTTTTTTTTTTTTTTTTTTTTTTAAAAATTTTTTTTTTTTAAATTTTGGAGGATTTTTTTTTTCTTTTTCGTATACCGTTTTCAAATTACGTGTAGATTAAATATTTGTTAATGCGTCTATTCGTACTCATGATTTTTAAGGATTAGTTAATCATAATCATGAATAGGAATATTTGCATATATTAGCATGCATATGGGTTAGTGTTAATTTGTAACGAGCATTTTTAGAGTCGTATTAACGTGAAGAAGGAAAACGCATAGAAATACATGCATATATATACATATATACATATATATACACATATATTCCCTATCCTTAAATTAGAGTCTTCCGTCTTTTCGTCAAAAGGTTAATGGTTTTGACTTAAACTATGGTTAGCTGAGTTAAATAGATGTATGTTAGGTTATAAGTATATGGGTTAATATATGTGTTTTTCTCTTTTTTTTTTATATGTTAGTAAATTAAGAAGTTAAAGATTTTGTCACTTTTGTATGTGTAAGGTTATGTGCTCATGTACGCTGGTAGCTTACCCTTGCGGTTAACTTACTGTCAGATAGTTGTTTATTCTTACGTCTTTGTCTGTGAAACTTCCTGATATGTGAGTATCTTCTCGGAGTCCGGCCAAGGTCGTTTTGCCTTTTGACCGGTTGATACCAACGTCGTTTTCTTCTTTTCTTATGGTCATAATTCCTGCCTTCAACTGAGTAAGGGGAACCGGGTGCCGAGTCGTCATGGTACACCAGTTGTTCTGGTTGACGTTGAGGCATAGAATATGGATGATAACGAAGTCCTTGGTCGTAGAAGTTTGAGGAAGTTGATGGCGATGGATGTTGCAGGTCAAGGGGTGGATGCCGTGCAACATCTTCTCTGTCATTGCTCCAGGATACTAGGTTGTCAAGCAGCTGAGGAAATGGAAACGCTTCTTGTAAGTCAGTAGTAAAAGATTCGAAGGGTTGTTTGTAATGATCGATGATCGCGTCCAGATAAATTTGTGTGCTCTCCCGATGATAGAAATGTCCAACCATCATGAGATTGATTAACCTGTAAGCACAGTTAATTGGGTAGCTGCGAGATGGATCAGGTTCTTCGGTTGACCAAGGTATTTCCCCAAATAGTCGCGGTAAATCGAGGTTGGAGAGAGGAGGAACATGTTTAGCTCGAATCTTCCTGTATTTGCGTTGTTTTCTTAAGTGACGTTGGCTGACCCAATAGTTCCTCATGACTTGCGTTCTGATATCTTTGTTTTGGGCTATAATCCACGCAGCTTGTATTTCTGCATCACTAGGCTTGATATTATCGGTGGCTTTTATGAGTAAAGACCTATAAGGGATGCAGAAATCTGCTTCCAAGGTCCGGGGATTTGGATGATTCTTATATAAGTAACTGCGACGTAGTCGTCTTAAGGCTCTTAGGCACATACGTCGATGCCAATGGTCTCGTATAACAATTAAAGAGACGAGGTAGATAAACAGGGTATCTACACCAAGGGGACGACTTCTGGAAGAGTACTCGTCTGTTGTTTCGAGAGGCATGTTGCTTATTTTATAAAGGAAAAGATTTTGACTGATGATCTCGTACCCACTGTCTTATGCAGATGGCGTTAGCTAAAGCACAGTAATAGTTTTTCTTGAGTCCGTGAGTGGTACAGGTAGTTGACGAGGTGCGGATTACGTCGAACTTAGGACACTTGTAGCTTTTAATCTCTAAGTTGACAATCTCGCGATTTAGGATCTTCTGTAGATAGGTAGCTTTTATTAATCCTCTAGTGTAAATTTTCCTTGCGTTCTTAGCGTATCTTTCTAGAATATTCAATACTTCTTGGAGTTGAGTATCACCGTCTTCCCAATTAATACCGTGATGTTTTTTAGTTACCCAGTCGTTTCTTTGCTGATTCCGTGGTGTTAGTTTATGATAGGGGAATGGTTGTTCTATTATCCAGTGGCCCAAAATGTCTTCAGTAGTAGTAACCAAGGCAACTTCTTTCGGGATGAATTCCTCTTTGTTATTCCAAAATCCTTGGATGTCAATCACTATATCCATACTAATTTACAGTAGTATTAACCTTGATTTACCTTTCAAGAAAGAAGAAAAACGTGTCTCGTAATTCGTCGAATTGATTGTATGCTGAACTCCTCTGATAACTGACACGTGTACAACGATACAATTAATTCTCCGACCAGTAAATTCGCAGGTAACTATTCTTGAGAGCCTTGTGTTCGCTGACTAGACAGGCGTTTTCAAGGTCTTCGTGGCTCAATGAAGAAGGTTTCCTTATTTTAAATGGTTGCAAATATTTTTCGTAAAGTTTAAAATCTGTTGCTGGGTCGAAGTCGTGAGCTTCGTCGTTGAAAAAGTCCTGGTGTATTAAATCGTTTCTGGATCTTAGATGTTGTCTAAATGCTCGCTTAACTTGTGCTGTTCTCCAGAAATTTCGAAGGATGAAGTGAGCAGTTAGTCGATGGAAATCTTCGAAACCTCTTTGATATTCTGATTGTATTTGACGTTCGTTTATACGAGCGTCTCGCTCTTGGTCAGTGTCGAGTTTGTTTTCGATAAGGCCTTTACACATAATTCATTCTTGTGTGCTGGAGACGTCGAAGGTAAAGCTTCGATTATTGCTGCGAGATTTTGGTCGACCCCGTCATCGACTATGATGCTTCTTCGATAAGTCGATTTAGCGCTTACCACAGGAGAATCGTTCCTAGTATAACAAAGAAATAGTTTGTAAGTTAGGTTTCGTGTTAAAAAGATTAAATACACCGTTAAGACTAATGTAGTAATTAATATTCCATGCAAGAGATAAAATTGTAAATCTTCATGCGTTTCAATTGGGTCGATAAGTTGTAGTTCTTGTTTTATTTGTTTTAAGGTGTAATCGTAGGAAAGAAATCCATAGGAATCAATGAGAGATATGGACGTTGGGCTGTCGTCGTTGTAATTAACCGAGCTGAGAGGTTGATATTTGTGAATTTCAGGAAATAATTGTGTTATATTAAGCCCGATTTTTGGTTGAGGTTGTAGCAGAACCGTTGAGTCTTCTGATCCAAACAGAGTAGTATAACCGATTTTTGCAGAATAACCAGGGCTGAGAGTGAGAGTTCCCATACCAGATATTTTTATATATTCGGTTGAACTTCCATGACGTGAGACTTGAAGCAAACTTAGGTGAGGTATGGAGTATATCCATCCCTTAATTTCTTTTAAGGATTTCCAGAAAAGATAATGAGTTTTACTCAATCTGATGTCACATCTGCTGAAAGAGTCGAGTCTTGAGTTTGCAAACAAATCAGCTTCACATGAAGGATGGATAGCTGTCTCGTATATTACAAAGTTGGGTTTGCATATATAGAGATTTCTTAATTCTTGACATTGCTTAAGTTCGTTCTCTTGAACTAACGCATACCATTCATGATTTGAGGACATCATCAAATAGTTGGATCGTGGTTGTATATAGGCGGATCCTTTAGAATTGTTTCCAAAAATTTGACGAACTGGATAAGGATGAAGTTTGTACAAATTGTATTTAAGTAACTGCACTAACGGTAGGCGAATTGTCAGAATTAGGTTATCCTTGTAAAACTTATGCTCGAACTTTATTAGTTTAGAGGCTTCCTCATTATTCAAATCTTCTGCTTCTATTGGGATCCGGTACTGTGGATTCTTGTTGAGAAACATTTCCATAGCTTCGAAGATTCTTTTTGGACCAAGAAGTTGTGGTGGGAATTTTCCAACCAGAACGAGGTTTATCGCCTCGATGACATTTTTCATGAGATTAAGATATTCCTCGAAATACGCTTGGGTATATACGCTCCAAGCACTTAGGTGTTCGATGTACCTTGAGTGTGATACATTTTGTTCAGACAATGGACCAGTCATATTCTTTATAGGCTCCGAAAATTTATAGTAAGCCTTATGTTGAAATGCTAGCCGTATCAAGTCCTCGTATGTGTCAGCATAAATGATTTGCTCTTTATTTTCAGACATCGACGCATCATTCGATTTAGAGGCGGAAATGATTTCGTCGAATTTTTGGAGGAACCCTTGGAGGAGGTCTTTTACGCTTGGGTCTTTTGGCGAAGAGCGGCTGTGTGCTCGGTCTGGATCAACCAATTGTCTTATTACTTCCATTTGCTTGAATAATCTTCGAGACATACGTTTGTAGTCTTCGAGCCTTATGTAGTACCGGCATTCCGATTCTGCAATTGATGTCAGGCAATGTTGATAAAGTCCAAGAATTTCCATATCTGTTATAGAGGGAATTCGTTGTTCCAGAAATTCCAAGTTCATTATAGTAGTTAGTTTCCATTCTTCTGGGGCAAGGTGAACATCCTTAAGATGCTCATAATAGAGTCCTGCGCTAGGCTCCATTGGTCTTAGATGGACTGCACTTCCCTTGACATTGGACACAATGACGATGACATTTATGAGGACCCATTTTAGTGCCGCCATGTTGTTTGCTAAAAGTAGTTATTTTAAATTCTTACTGTATTCTTGAAGTTTAAGAGCTTACTCTAATCTTAAAATTAAATTAAAGAAGATGGACATGCAGCATGCATGGGGTTAGTTTGGAGGTTGTCGTGTATTTTCATTTGGAACCTGGAGTTCATTAGAGTCAGCTACTCCAGTAATGTTAGACTGAGTGTTCACTGTTCGAGTTCTAGGGGCAGCATAGATAACTTCCCTAGTATGATCTGGCGGTACATATGGCAAGTACGGATAGATAGGTCGAGCATTGTTTGCATCTTGACTTCCTTCCTTTGTTTGTGATGACTCTTCGTCCTTAGGTATATAACCCTTTCCAGTCTTTGGTAGATGTAAAAGAAGGTTGGTTACAGAGTCCCATAATGCTCCTATCAACCACACGCTCCATCCGTAAACAGTATGCAGCGCGTAGCCGTGGATTAAAGTATCCATCGCGAACTTTATCGCTTTGAACGTAAGGTAAACTCCAAAGAGTGTTACGCTGAATGTGCCTATGGTGTTGAAGAAATTATACACTTTTCCCCAGGCTTTCGCGAGAGACAACCTAATGGCTTCTTCATCCAGTAGATTATTAATCTTGATATTGTTGTCAGCCACGTATTGACCCGTCGCACCTCTGGCAATAGTGTTTAGTACCGCAGTTCGTTCCAGTGGGAACATCATGTAGTCCTTGAGCTTCACAATGTCGTTGTCTGAATAGATACCACCTGTTGCCAATCCTTGGGCTGGGATGTACTTCCAAGAATGATTTGTTGAAGCGGTGAGCTGTTCTGGATTGGGGACTGATGATAGTTTCGGATTCAATTCGTACCATGAATCTTCTAATCGATACATTGGCGCTAATAGAGGATTACAGTCTATTTGCGTTCCAGTTTTGATTAATATATGCGTTCGTGGCAACATATAGTATGTATCATTGCCTCTGAGTACAGGCAATTCTTGATAGCATTCTTTCGTGTCCCGTCGTCTTACATCAACAGCTATACATTTAGCAAATCTTATTACTTCGCCTGACACGTGCGCGATGTATCCAGGCTTCTTCATGAATTGGAATGCGAATTCGTCAGGTGCTAGAGTGGCTAGGATAAGTGCATTTTGTAGGACCTTCTTTTCGAGTTCACATTCTTGTCTGATCATGTCGTGGTAAAGCATCATAACTTGACTCTGCACATGTCGTTCGAGGTAGACAAATTTCGTATTTACGTATGTGAAAAGATCCATCGATTTAGTGTCTATGCGGTTGGCGTCGTGGAAAAATTCACTGTTGTCAGAGTCGAGTATAAAGAGTCTCGGATGTTCTGTTTTGATTAATTTAGTTGCACAGTTGGAAATATGGCCTTTAGCTGTTAGTGCAAATGTTACACCTCCAGTAGTGACTGAATATACTTCCTCTCCGAACTTCCGGTTCATTCGATCTTGGATTTTATTTGCAGTTCCTTCGTAGAGTATGGAGAACTTGCGCGAATTACATTGATCTGGAGGCAGTAAATCCCAGAAGGTATTTCCTCCTTCTATATCCATACATTTACCGTGTTGATATTTGCAGCGAACTCCGGACCTTAATATTACTTCATTTTGATCTAAATTAATTGGAGTGTAGTAGTCTTGTAAAGTGAAGGTGGCATATCCAGTTACAGTAACATCTTCCCAATTACCGTAAGCATCGGAGTATGTTCCCCTATTACACCAGCCACCGGCCGTAAATGAGCCTGCTAGGGTAATCGGGAATCTGGTCGTTGCGTTCTTTTGGATACCTGCATGTGTTGCATCGCGATACATGAAAATTCCGGTTTCATGGATCGTCTTACAAGTCTCATGACTCAATTCATGGACAAATTCCATGTTATTATTTACTTCTCCAAATAAGTGATCGAGCTTGCCGCAATGATAAATCGTACGTTGAATAGTAAGTTTGCATTGAATGATTTTAATGTTCGAAAAACTGGTGGATTGCAGTAATTGGACTCGGGTGTCTTTTATCGTTGGCTTTCCAGTAGGTATGTTGCAATCCTTAATGTCTAGCAAGGACAGTGAAGTGACATTTATCGACGGAGTCCCGCAGTCATAAGCGATGAACCCGTGTGTCAGTTGGATTGCAGATGTTAACCAGAGAATAAATTTTGCAAGCTCCATAACGTTTACCTGTAGTGATTTATTTAACTAAAACATAATGATTAGTAGGACAAATAGGGAGTAATAATTGTGTTAGTCAGATTGGGTACCAGTGTCAGAGTTAGTTGAATTTCTAGTGTTACATATTTTTAACTTATCCACATGCTTAAGTGATCGTTTACCCTTTTCGTCCTCTATTATAGCTGTATTATTGTCTAATAATTCAACTATAACGTAAGGGCCTTTATAGTGTGAATCAAATTTACCTTTTCGTGGTTCTTTTATAGCATAAACCTGATCTCCAACATTCAAGGTACTGAGGTTCAGGTGAGCGTCGTAGTAACGTTTAGATCGGTGTTTAGATTTAATTAAGCTAGAAGCAGCGAATTGTCTCATGTCATCCATACGGTTGACTAGATCATGTAAATACGAACCATAAGTTTCGGTTTTATCAGGTGGTGGAAAGGAACTAGGTATACGAGCTCTTTTACCGTATATAAGTTCGAAAGGAGTGAAGTTTGTGGATTCGTGCACAGAAGTGTTATATGAAAACGTTGCGAAAGGGACAAGCTTGTCCCAGTCATCATATTTATTTACATAATGTTTAATAAATTCTGCCAACACGATGTGACTACGCTCTAGGGCTCCATTCGTTTGTGGATGATACCCTGAGGTAGTAACCTGTTTAATTTTAAAGATTTTAGCCAAATGATGAAATATTTTACCAACAAATGATCGACCTTGGTCGCTCAATATCACACGAGGTGATCCGAACTGAATTATTACGTTTCGTGCGAGTGCATCTGCAATAGTTTCAGCTTTTATGTTGGGAATCGGTACAGCTATACAATATTTTGTGAGATTGTCCTGTATAGTCAAAATATGCATATTACCTGATGGTGTTAAAGGTAATGGACCAACTGTATCGATTGATATTTTATCAAAGGGTTCTGCCGGAGTGTCAGTTATTATCATTAGCTCTTTAGTCTTAATCCGGACTAATTTTTGCTCTTGACAACTCCTGCAGGTTCGAATGAATTCTGTGACGTCGTCTCGCATGTTAGGCCAGTAGAAACGTTCACGGATTCTTCGATATGTTTTAGTGATGCCTTTATGACTACCGGTCAAACTTTCGTGGTACTCTGCGATGATATCTCGACGGACATCTTCGTCAGGCATTGTTACACTTCCATGACAAATAGTTAGCGAACATTCACAGTCGTTGAGGCATTCTTTCAGAAGGTCAATGACGATTGATTGACTCAAGCCTTCTAACATATCTCCTGGCTTTGAGATTCGCAGTGATTTTATGTTATAATGGCTTAATACATTTTTGACAGTTTTTAGTACATCTTTTAATTCTTGTATAGAAAATGAGTCAAAGTGATTCTTTTTCAACACTGCACTAAGAATTTTATGCTTACCATGTGGTGTTATAAGTACCTGATTAATTTTTGGCTTTTTCAATTTTAGATCTTGGGGATCTATTTTGTCTGTCTCTATTAATAATCGTGATGTAATAGTTGTAAATTCGCAGTCAGCGGAAATAAAGTGTAGGTAGTTGTCTCTGAAGTATGTCAGATTTTCGTTAGATGTATGCAGAGTTAGTTTACTCTCAGTGTTTTTCATTCCAGGATAAAACAATTCACAAGGAACAGTTTCAGCAACGGATTTTCTTTGTACCGGTTGTGGTTGGGGTACTTCAATTTCTTCTTCCGTATCTGTACTTGAAAAACTTTCGTTGATAGCTGGTAAATTAGCCCATCGTCTACTTGCTGCTCCTAGTGGTATTCTTTCGCCAATTTCTGATCCTGATGTTGATCCTTCAGAAGTAACTGCAGGAGTTGATCGTCCTGCAGGATGTCGAAAAGTTATACCAGATGGTCTGCTGGGCTGAGGTATTGGTGCCTTACCAGGAACCTCAGGTCGTGGGGACTCATATGATGGGTTTTCACCACGCCGATCCCAGTAGTAGTTTTCATTTTCTGATGATGGTCCGGGTGACATCTCGACAACGTTTTTAGGCGGTGGTACCTGGACAGGTTCAGTTAATGAAGGAGTTTCTTCGTCTTCTTGATTATTTACATACGTCAATTGATAATCAGTCGATCGAGTTTTAGTAGATAATGGTCCTGGTTTATCAGAACTTTTGGAAGGTGGAACACGATTAGTTGTGAGGCTAGGGAAAGCACTACTTCTACTGTGAGCCACCGGTGGTACTGGAACCACAGGCTGAGTGGTCTGTGATTGCTTTGAAGGTCGACCAACCTTACGTTTTTCTGGTTGGGATGTTGGAATTCGGGCTATTGTTTTTGCACGCTGGATTGGAGGTGGAGGTGCTAATGAAGGGTTACTTGCTAATCTTCGCAACCTCACTCTCTCACCTATAGTGCTAGCGTTTGCTATTGCCGCGTTTGTAGCAGATGATCGTAATCGCTCTAAATGCTTGGCAATTGAGCTAGATTGTCTGGCAGCTGTTTCAGGCTTGGTTGCAGGTAATACCATAATAACAGGATTTCTTGATAATGCATCTGCATTTAAATTCAATCGTCCTGGCTTATAATAGAAAACATACTCATACTCTCTGAGTCTTGTTCTCCATCGGACCAAGCGTTGAACAGGTGGCTTGACAGAGTCAATCCATTTCAGCGGTTCATGATCACATACAAGAGTAAATCGTCGACCGTATAAGTATGGTCGAAAGTGTAAAATACCATAAATAACTGCCAAACATTCTTTTTCGGTTGTTGTATAGTTTCTTTCTGCTGATTTAAGAAGCCTTGATAAATATGCTATTGGCCTATCTTCGCCAATTTTTCCTTGACTGAGTACTGCACCAATAGCAAGATCTGAAGCATCAGTCGTAAGTATGAAAGGTTGAGAAAAGTCAGGATATTGCAGAACTGGGGATGTGCATAATGCCTTACGCAAGTCGTCAAAGCTCTCTTGTTGAGCTGAGGTCCAGATGAACGGATTATCCTTTTTCAGCAATTCTGTTAACGGTTTTGCACGGCCCGAGAAATTTTCAATAAAACGCCGATAGTATCCGGCTAGACCAAGAAATTGTCTAATGTTTGTTACAGTTTTTGGTCTGGGAAATTTCTCGATGGCTTCTGTTTTCTTTGGGTCTGGACGTACACCACCATTGCCAATAATATGGCCAAGGTATTCGACTTCGAGATTCAAAAATTCGCACTTGTCAGATTGTAGGACTAGATTAGCTTGTACTAGTCTATTAAAAAGTCGTCGGACACGTTTGCCATGCTCTTCGAGTGATGATGCGAAAATAACAACATCATCAAGATATACGAAGAGTTCGACGTCTTGTAGACCTAGAAGAACTCTGTCCATAAGTCGCTGGAAGGTAGCTGGAGCATTTTTCAGTCCGAATGGCATTCTAGTATATTCATAGTGGCCATTAGGGGTGCTAAATGCAGTTTTCTGCTGGTCCTTTGGATCCATTTTAATTTGATGAAAACCACTAGCTAAATCAAATACTGAAAAATACTTAGCTCCTCCAAGTCTGTCAAGAATTTCGACTATGTTTGGGAGAGGATAAGCGTCGCCTATGGTTTTCTCATTTAATTGACGAAAATCGATTACCATACGCCAACGTTTATTGCCTTTGGAATCTGGTTTCTTTGGAACTATCCAAAGAGGCGAATTATATGGAGAAACAGATTCAGTTATCACACCATCATTCAACAGCTTATTCACCTGTCGGGAAATTTCTTCCTTATGGACAGGTGGAAAACGATATTGTCTGACAGATATAGGAACTTCGTCAACAGTTGGAATAGAATGTGTCATCATTGTGGTAGCAGGGAGATCGTCTCCAGGGAGATGAAAAAGGAGCGGAAATTCTCTGATAAGTTCATGCACATGCTCTCTTTCTAGTACATTTAAATGATCAAGTCGAAGACTAGCACATATTCGCTTAAATCTATCTTGATCGGTTTCTGGAACGTCACTTTCTTCAGAATCATCGAAGAAATCTTCAGAGCTACCGTCACATTCAAAAGGAATTATTTCTTGGGGAGGTACAACTAATTCTATGTCATCTTCATAGGCATTAATTGCATAGACGTAGCAGGTATTATTATTGTTTGTAACCAAAGCATTACCAATAAAAATATTCTCGCGAGTTTCAATGCGGGGTAAAAATCCAGTTTTCAAATCCGTTTTGCAGAGATTGATTGGAACTATTGTGCGAGTTCGTGCTTTTAATACGAGTATTGAAGGTTCGTCTTCTAATTGAAGTGTGGTTACTTGTGGTGTATCGAATGGGTCACCGTTAGTATTTTCGAGCGGAATCGGGTGTATAGGTTCGGAATCTGCGACTATGGTATTGTGATGGAAAGATATTTCAACCTTTTCATTTGTTAGAAAGTCAATACCAATTATTCCGTCAGTTGGAATAGGTAGTGGATTCTCAAGAACATGAAATTTCTCGGGATTTGAGAAAAATGTAATCTCTGTTGTACCCAGAGTGTCAAGTCGTTCCGTAGTGATCCCTTTTATTGAAACAGAGTCCCAGGTATCAATTACTGTGCGAGGGGCCAGCGCGTCTTTTCTAATTACATTTATGTCAGCACCTGTATCAACTAGGAAACGAGCTCTGCCGTTTCGCAATTCGGGGGCTGTTAGAGTAACGACTGGTCCTCTACCCTGGACTTCAGACCACATTATGAATTTTCGACTGTTAAGAATCTGATTGTTGGGGGACGCGCTTCCATGGGGTTCGCGCTGTTCGGCGTCGCGTCGTTCCGCCAAACTGCGTTGGAGTTTAAAGGCTCCTTGGGAGGTGCAGGGGAGTTTGATCCCGAATTATTTTGCTGGTTTTGGGGATTACCGGTATTATTGTTATTCCCGTAATTATTTCTATTGTAATTATTATAACCATTATTGCCATATCTTTGATTATTATTGTTACTATTGTTATTATTATCGTAATTATTACGATTATTGTAATAGTTGGGGTTATTATTGTTGTAATTATTATTGGGATTACTTTGATTATTATCCTGAGGAGGATAATTCGGGTAGTATGGTGGGTTATAAGAAACTGGAGGTGGATATGCTCCAGGAGGTGGGTACTGGTATGGCATAGAAGGTATATATGGCATTGGAGGGAAATAGCCCGGTGGAGGATAATAAGGGTAGTAACTTCCGGGTGATCGACTTCGTGAACGATAAGGTGAACTACTACGCTCAGGATAATAACGTTTATCACGTGGTGGAGTCGTATCCCGCACCGGAGATCTACTATACGAATTAGAAGATCTAGTATTGTCTTCGCGAACAAATCTGAACGGTATTGTGTTTCGACGTTCTTCGTCTTGGAAACTCACCATTCGAGTTCTACGCGGTAGATCAAGATTCGCGGATTCAGATTGCGCGTAAGCTAAATAATTAGAATTACGGTGAGAGCTACCTCTCAGGTCTTCCTCGAGCCGTAATGCAATTTTATATGCATCGTCGAGAGTACCAGGATTTTGGACACTTACTCCGTATATTAAATCGTCCGGTAGTCCGCGTTTAAATGACTCGAGTGCTAATCCGTCTAACATCTTCTTCATCGCAGCTACCTCAGCGTCATTGTTAAAGCTTTCGTTTAGTGCAGTTATTGCATTTGCGCGAATTTTCTTTATTCGGGTATAGTAACTCAAGATTGATTCGTTTTGCTTAAGACGAATGGCTTGAATATCCGCGCAATATTGTGGATATGTTTTCTTAGTGGCGAAATATTCCTTAAGCGCGTCTCTAAGAGTATTCATTGTATCAATTGTCTTATCTGCGATCGCATCTCTAGCCGTATCCTTGAGTTTAGATTTTACTCCGTTAAAATAAGTATTTACGAGATTATCTGGTACGATTGTAAGGCCGTTTTCTACGTCCTGTAGAAACGCTTGTAAAGGCATATTTTTACCGTCAAAACTCGGGACTTGCATTAACGCTTGATGCAATGTCATACTTTCCCCGAGGGACGTGATCATTTGATCCGTAATGTTCGCGTGTCGGGTGATATTATTGACTTGTTGGTCTAAGTCATTGTTATTAACCGGCGGGTTTAACCCATTATTGTTGTTGCCCCGCGGATTCAATCCGTTATTATTATTATTATTTAGTGGATCTAATCCGCCATTACCTGGTGGATCCATTTTGATTAATTGGTTGGGAAAAGGTTATAGGAGTAATATAAGGATAGTAAGAATGAGAATTTTGGTAAATAGTACGAAGTTAGCAAGGAAACTATATCGGCAATAGTCAGACGCAAATAAGGTTGCGTTGATCAAAACAAAAATTTATTTACTAATTAATTGTTACCAAATTAAAAATAGCCTTGTATTGAATTTATAATTGTTTCTTGTAAAGTGAGTAGTGTTTGAGATTTGTTAATTACTTGAATGAGGTGTTGTGTCTGTCTGTGTCTGTTTATTCATAAATTCTGGATTCTTATCGACACTGTTGGTGGGTGAATTATTTATTTCTTGAAGTTGTACTGTGTTTGGTAATTTTTCTCTTTTTACAGGATGTGGATTCACTATTCCTTTTTCTAGTATTGCTATTAATTTCCGTATTTGATATTTTCTTCCGGCGCGTTTTCCGCGTTTCATTAGATGTTTAAATTGTGTATAAAAATGAGAGTGAAATAAGATTACTTTGTAAGACTATAAATATTTTTCTCTTCCGAATGAGGGTGATTTATTTCCTGATTTGGTGGGGAATTTGCTGGATTTTGTAAAGATAATGGTATTGTTACGGGAGTGTATGGTAACTCTCCCCTATGGTATATTGCAACTAACTTTCGTAACTGATACTTTCTTCCGGCGCGTTTTCTGGTTCTCATTGAATATTTCTAAGCTGTACGTACAAGTTACTCTTCACAATTGCTCCAATGATCAATTAAAGAGTAAGCGTACTACAATAACTGATCTTACGAAATATTACAAGTTTTTATGGTTTTTTTAAAAAATGAGTGGATGAGTGAATAATGAATGAATCGCCTGAAATCCGACAAAAAGTCTGCGGTCTCCCAATTGATTCGATGAAAGATTGAATAGAATCCGTCAATAAGTCTGCGGTCTTCTAAGCAACCGTAATTAATGAGATGAGTAATGAGTGAGTGGTAACTGATCCAAAGTTCACCAAAATAACTTGCAATTTCGGGTGCAAAAAGATAGCAAGTTGTCTGCACGTAAAACTTAGTAGTATTATAAAATAAACAATCACCTTATCCTTAGAAAATCACAATTTATTTTCACTGAAATTGGCTCTAATTTTAATAATTGAATTTATCGATAATAAATTGAATTTTCGTCTAATACTTGCGTTCGCGGATCTAGACTAGAAAATTTGTAATTGAATTTTAAAAATCGTTTGGGTATATCGACTGGTATAAGTTTGAAATTAATAAAACTTTGTGATCTATTATCGTGTAAATATTTCTTTATAAAAGGGCACGATGGTGCATCTTCTACGATTGCAATTAATCTTTCTATGTGGAATTTGATTTTTGTTCGTTTAGTGCGTTTTAGTGTAGATGAGTTAGGCATAAACGTGTAGTAGTGATAATTTGTGTAGCTAATAAAATTGTAGGTAACAATAAATTTGAATTATTAACTGGAAGTACGGCACTTTCAACTAAAGCTTTTAATTTTTGAAAATGTAATAAAAGGTTAAAGACTTTCAAAAATGGAAATGCAAATAAGTTTTTAGGATAGAATAATTTAAATTGTTAATTGCACAAGATTTAGAAAAGATTTTTGGGAGTAATTTAATATTTTACTTCGGAATTTAATTTTTCAAAGAAATTGGTATAGGAGAGGATCTCAGGTAAAAGTTGAAGGCTTTAACGTTTAAATATTTTATTTTGAAATTATTGGAATTGATTTTTAGCACGTTGATTATTTTCCAATTTTCTAAAAATGGCTGGAATTTAGCAAAATGATTTTAGAAATTGGAATAATAATTATGATATTGAGAAAAATAGTTTAAATGATCGAGTTAAAAATTTAAATCAAAAGAAAAATTTCGCTTTATGAGTTTATTTAAGAAAATTGTAAAGAAAAATAAAGAAATTTATTTTTGAAAAATAGAAAAATATTTTTAATTTGATTTTTAAAATTTACAGAATATGGGATTTTCAAATTTAAGAAATTATTGAGTGTATAAAATTTATAAAATTTGTAGTTAAGATTTTGAAGATTGAATACTTAAAAATTACAAGTTGAAATTTAACTCGGAAATTTCAACAAGGCAGAACGTTTATTTTTGTTAAAATTATAAGAATCGAATAAAATTAAGGAATTTTAATGAAAGAACAATTCACCAGCGTATCCCACCGCTGTCACCAAATTTTTCGACTGTCACGATCGAAGTGAGTGAAGGCGACGGGCGAAAGGGTTATTTTAAATTATTATTTAATATCATAATGCCGAATTACCCTGTTCTATAACTCAGCCAAGGAGTTCGATTGAACCGTCACGTGGTTAGTGTGAGAACGCATGCGTGATTGGGCACCGATTATTAATTTATAATTAATCATAAGTTACAATAAGAGATTATATTTATTCTGTCATCCAACCAAGGAATTTGGGTCACGTGGCTGATATAAGAATGTTATAATTTCTTTGTCGTTTATAACTTATTTGTCTATTCGTACCGAGCGGATGTACTATAGACTATCCCGTTCAATGACCTGCGTGGCGTTAGGGTAGGTACGGGATTTCTGAGCGAGAGGGATATTGGGTCGATGAATATGGGCCCTCGAGAAGACCGTGTTCTTTCTCTGTCTTACTTTAAAGTTACTATGACTTAAACTACCAGCACTCGAATGCCAGAGAAAAGGACAGTAAATGAAAAGGCAAATGTATACAAAACATGTGTAGTATATTGACAGATTAAATTTTACAGAATATTATAATAATGAACTTACCCCAATGGGTTGATATACCTGCACACACACTCACTTCAGATTCACCAATTTGAATCTGTGTCCGCAGATTTTATAATGTTTTATGATAATAATTAATTGAGATTCACAGGTTGAATCTTTTCTCAGGAAATGCTATGCACGCTGAACCGAACGGCCGGCTTAGCCTTCGAGTGAATTTATAATGATTTTAGGGTTTTATTAATAGAATTAATTATTCCCGAACAAGGACTCCGATTGCCTAGGCGGTGGACGTCACGTGAAAAGGGTTTGGTTAATTCTAATGCAAACTTAAATGATTTTACTCTAAGTATCCAACCTAGGAGTCCAGGTGCCTAGGCGTAGGACCTCACGAGGAAAGTTTTTAAGAATAAAATTTAAGTTGCGTAATTTATATTTTAAGTAAAAGAATCGAGTTGCGATTATCGATCTAGGACCCCCGATTGCCTAGGCGTGGAGCGTCACGAGAACGAACTTTGAAATCGACTCAGTGAGTCTTACTCTCGGATTTAGATAGATCCGACAAGGGTTTTAGTTACGACGGTAATGACTGATTTTGATTATTTTTCCGGGGTTTATATATGGAAAGGTTTGAAAGAAAAGTGGGACCAAAGATGATACAAAGAATGGGTTAAAGACAAAGAGAGAAAAAAAAATAATATGGAAGGGTTTGATTTCTTTGGACAGCTGAAGATGACATTTTTATTACGGGAGTTCTTGGAATTTTATAGCAAACAGGATGTAAATAGAAAAATAAGTCCGCGGTGGACCGCTTAAAAATAAAGTAATAAATATATGATGACATTTACGGTCGATATATTACATACTCTAGGAAAAATATAATTTTAAAAATAATACAAAATTGAGATGAAAAATCTTCGAGGATAGAAAAAGGGACTGAGAGGTTCTGCGGGGAACCATGTAAAATTTTAGAGACTACGTTTCTATGATGACATTTATTACCAATATTTTAGGTAATTCCAAGAAATGAAATTAAAAATTTTTAAAATAGAAGAGCTTCCTATGGTGGAAAAGGGAAAAATAAGAATCCGCGGGAGACCGTGAGATTCTGTAAAACAATGTTTCTTCAAAATATATGGTGACATTTACTATCGATATTTTAGACACTTCTGAGAAATGCAATTAAAAATTAAAAATAAAATAGAATTAGAGATAGATTTATACATTGGAAAAGAAATAGTAAGGATCCGCGGGAGACGTGGGACCTATTGGTAACAGATGGTTTAAATAGAAAAGTCGTAAAAATTTGAGTCGAACTAGAACAAGAAAATGTTTTGACATATTTATTAAGGCCTTTACGATGACTTTTATTATGACGAGGGACTCGCGGCCGCGAAAGACTCAGAGAAATCTTTACATAGGACATCAGGAAGACATTGAGTCGGTGTATCTTGTAAGGGACCGGCCGTGGTGGTGCAGCTGTGCATAGAGAAAGAAAGACGTACTTTTTCTAGCTGTTTGTTCTTATCTACATCTCTCCTTCTTGTAACTTGACCGCTCATACTCGCATACCTTTCTGTGGGAATTCAGAGCAAGCTCAAAATACGTCGTAGATATCCATATATGGTCAATGCACACATATATAACACACGCATATGAATAAAACTCATGCACACATACGTATGTACGGGTACTCATGTATTATTGTACTTTTGGTGAGTGTGCTCCGAATTCTCCAGGCTAATTTTTATAAAATAATAAAATAAAAAAATTATTTCTGAACTTAAGGTTCAGTTGAGTGGTGACTCAGGTGTACCGATTGTTACATCGGTCAATTGATTTAGAAGTTATGGCTGTTTGAAATTTCCACGATTTTTCAAAAAAATTAGTTTTTATCAACTTTCATGTTCATATAATTTGAAAACTAATACTCATAGACAACTCCCGTAAAAAGTATCTGAAAGCTTGTTTAATAAGCTTTAATTTATGACCTTAAACTTTATTTTTTGACCATTTCTTCCAATAATTTGATCACTTTGAAAATTTTTATGGAATCAAAAAATGATGAAAAAATATGGTTTTCACACTACATAACTTCTGCATGTCCCATTATAATCCAGTTTTGTCAGTTGTATTTTATTGAGCACAAAATAACCTGTAAATTTCGCAGGTATTTTATATTTTAAACGTATTTTTTTTATTACTTATGATGTATCAACTGTACCTCTACCCTCTATCATTATTACTGGTCCTGTGATTATGATAGCACCTACAGTTCTTATCAGATCCTAATGAAATTTTTCACACCTATTGTATAGGTGACTACCTTGATTAAGTTTAAAAATGATCTGAATCGTTTGAATAGTTTTGAAATTATGGCTGTTCGAAATATTCATGATTTTACGTAAAAATCAGTTTTTAATCTCTGTTAAAGCTTATATAACTAAAACTAATATTCATAGACGATTTCCGTACAAAGTATCTGAAAACTTCTCTAATAAGCTTTAATTTATGACCTTAAACTTTATGTTTTGACCATTTCTTCCGAAAATTTGATAGCCTTGAAAATTTTGATGGAATCAAAAATGTTGAAAATATGGATTTTATTTTACATAACTTAAGCATTTCCCATTATAATCCAATTTCGTGAGTTGTATTTTGTTGTGAACAAAATAACCTTTTAATTTCACAGCTATTCTGTGTTTGAAAAGTATCTCTTTTATCACTAATGATGTTTCAAATGTACGTGTACGCTCTATGATTGACATTTTTACTGTTTTATGATACTTTCACAGCATCGAAAATTTTTTTTAATATAGAAACATGCATCTTTTATGGTCTTAATTCTTAACAACTTTGCACTACACATGAAAATCTATTTCCATTAAATTTTTCTTGTCGCTAATAATATAATCTTTTAATTTGTTGGCACTGGAAGATAATATTTTGTTATAGTTGGATTAGCGAGAGTTTGCGTTTCGGATATTTTCGGTTTTTACCCCCACCATCTAAATTTAATACCTAAGACATTGTGTCTAGATGGTGGGGGCAAAAACCCGAAGCGCAAACTCTCGCTAATCCAACTATAATAGTAATACCGTTAGGTGATAGTAACCATCTAAAAATTAAATAAACATTGTAGACTATGAACATAGCAATACTCTATTTGCGAAAAGTTTAGATAAGTATACTATCTATACAATGTTTTGTCAAATGAATTATCTGAAGTTCGCCGAGAAATTTCATACCATGACTACACACTAACATGTATCACAAGATATTCATACAGGAAATTAACTTATTCGACTTATTAAATGAGAAATCTACCTTCCATTTCGGCTGCCGAATGGTTTTTTTTAGTAATTCTATTTGTTTAATTAAAACTGTCACCTAAAAAATGAAATGAGTGAAAATTCAGATTTTTATCTAAATGTCGCAGTAATGTCCGAACAACCTTAAGTATTAATAAATCATACGTCAAGTATTAATAGATAATTTTTCGACGCATAAAAACACTTTTAGACAAATAATTCATATACTGACATTAAAAATTTACTTAAGCATGTTTGTTAATAAACTATTTCTTATATATAAAGAAATTTTATTATATCCGAACAAATACTTGTATTAGTGTAGCAGTTGTGAAATTATTTGCACAAATTAAATCTAAGCGCTTAAAAAATAGTATGTTCAAATTGATTGTTAAATTCTGTAGACAATAATAATTATTTGTGTATATATGTATATTAGAAATAGTTAACAGTTTGTAATCACTATGTCGACAAATTTACCAAGGGATAGAGACTGAACCATGCAAAAGGGTTAAACCCTGGGTGAAGCTACAGCACTTTGTGAGTCTTTGCTAATTTAATATTCCCTAAGGGTTGGGTTTACTTTGAAACTCCACTAACCTTCTAACCGTACCATATATTTTAAGCAAGTACTTTGGTTGAACAAGACACTACAAACTTTATCAAACTTTGTTCAACGTCAGCAAGCTATGTCTTGATCTTCATACGCTTATGTGAACATTCATTATAATCACCTCCATGAATGATCTTCGATCAATTAGTATCTATTTTTTACATTAAGATTTTTTGCATATCAACCTTCCTTTACTATTTTCCCACGAAATTGTTTTCTCCATAAAATGATAATTGATTAAAAATTTATTTTTCTACTCATTTAAAGTAATTGAAGTCTAACTATCGGTACACTGTAAAAAATAATTTAAAAATTACAATACAAAAGGAATTGAATTTTCATAGCTAGATATTTGAATTGTATTTTCAATAAAAAAAGTTTCAAATTTAATGTACTAACTTTAATAATCAAGCTGGTATTTAAAATTAATTAATTAACGTACTTAAAATGTATACGTGTTTTTTAAATTTTCAAAGCAGGTATTAAAAATTCTAAGACATATTGAATTTTAATAATTCCATTTGAAATTTCATAATACTTATTTGAAAATTCAAATGCTCATATATGAAATTTCCGCGCGTGACGTGATGCGCGTTCACTAATCAAAGGTTGTGTATTAGTGAAATATATATAATAAATGTGAGTAATGTGAGCAGTGTATATCAGACTTTATTATTGTTAAGTTTTTATTTCCTCAATAATATAAAGTAAATAAAACTTGTGATTGGACTGAACATCATTGACAGTATACAGAATTAAATGTGATATAGCATAATCCTAATAATCATAATATAGTTTTATAGTGATTTAAATATTGAAATGTGATTGAACTTTAAAATATTTATTTAATTTCTACTTTTTTAAACGTTTAATAAAAAAAAATATAATGACGCGCTATATTATATTATATTATAACAATGGTTAATAAAAAAAAAAATTTATATCGTTGTTTATAAGGAATTGATGGCAGTACACAAAATTTTGAAGTTTTATCAATAAACATTTTATTACTTCTTATACCTAATAGTTTTTTATTTCCATGTAACCATACACAGTTAAAATAATTGTTTGAATTTTCAAAACATTGTATAGAACGCAATAAACACATACAATTGTGATTGAAATTTCATTGTAACGATCGTATAGAATTTAAAGTACATGTTTTTGAATTTTCAAATACATCTATTTGAAAACTAAAAAGAAAGTGTTTGAAAATTAAACGGAAAGTACTTGAATATTAAAAAAATTGTATTTGAAAATTCAAAACGAAGTATTTGAAAATTCAAAAACGTGTATTTTAAATTTTATATGAAATTAGTAATGAAATTTCAAGCACAAATGTATGTGTTTATTGCGTTATATACAATGTTTTGAAAATTCAAACAATTTTTTTAACAGTGTACGGAAAAGAAATGTTAATTATATTTATGATACTAACATTGTAATTTTTTCTATTGATTATTGTAATAGTCGACTATATCTTTAAAATGATAGTTATTACGATGTAATATTGCACCGAAAAAAAGGAACTGTAATAAAAAATGCTTAATGTCTAATAATTATAACATTTTTAGGAATCAATATTTTTCGAATAGTAATATCATGGTTTTAATATTTAATAAATAATAATTATAAGTTGAATGCTAAATTATATAGTTCATTTAGATAAAATTATTATTTAAAACTATAAAAAAGATAAAGTAAATGCTGAAAAAATTAAACTTTAAAGATCAACAGCTAAAGCTTAAATATTTGTTGTTTGTAAAATAAGAAACTAAAGTCTCAAATAATAAAATATAAAGGATAGAAAATAATAAATTTGGTAAAAGCGTTATTTTGTAAAGTTGTTCAGTCACGAGCTTGATCATTTTTGAAAAGCTCCGTGTACTTTCGCTACGTCCGGGAATTGCCGAACTTGCTACTGACTGCAAGTCAGAATAGTGCCGGGTCACTCGCTATCTGGGCCCGGTACGTACAGTTCTTAACTCATGGCCGTATCAAGACGCCATGAAAACCCGCTGCAAGCTGGCCAATCACAGAAATCGTTTTATATTGGCCAGCCAATGAGAGAGTTCGCTATCAACTGCTTCCTGCTGGCGCGCTTTTAAGTCAATGGGAAAATTCGTCTCATACAGCAAGACTGCCACGTCACCATCGAGTGGCAACGAAGAAGAAGACGCCTGCTCAAGCCATTAACGGACAACGTGGATTGTTCAGTACAAACTCAGCTATTCGCCTAACCGCTTCGTCAAGATAATTATTTCTTGTGTGATATAATTCAAACCGCTTTGCTAATTATCCTCAATATTTAGTCAGTAAATTAAGGCTGCTATTTATTGAGAATAAATAAATTGTTATTCGCGTGTAATTATTATCTAAATTAATTTCCTTGAATTTGACCGCTATCGACCACGTGTCGAGTTTCTTATACGCGTATCTTTATTAGTTGCATTCGCTATCGCGTATATATTGAGTTGCATTCGCTATTAAGTAATTTTCTCACAGGTTTTCAGTGTACATATTGTTAATAAAACATCTAATTGATAATCTGTAATTTTTGTGTTAATCGTTAGTTATTGAATCAACCACACCTACACCAGAATCTTTTTGTGCATTCTCTCAATTTAACAAAAGTTCTTTTAATTAGAAACTTTACCGGGAGTCGCTTTCGAATTTTGCTATTAGCCAACAATCAAATTTAATGATATATAAACGGGAATAAATAAATTTTCACGAATATTTATTATTAAAGCAAATAATAAATATTTCCACTGGAATCAATAAAGATTTACTATGTGAAACTGTATATTATACTTCATCAATTCCCAAAAAGTATATATCAGCCTCAGCAAATTTTATTGTTCAATGCTGTAAAATTTCATGCGCTACCATCATTCATTTAAGTACGAAAATAACTTTCAACTTTCATACGCATGTGGTGGCCGAGCGCTATAATTACCGGAAATGGGGCTCTGTTCACAAAAGGTTCGGTGGTTCGAGCCCGTGAGTCGACTGAAATTTTTCTGATGATTTTTCATATAAAAATTCAAACATCTATACATACTGTACCGACTTAATCAGTTATTCACAATACAGACAAGAATGCAATCAATTACATGTACGAGGATAAGAAAAACAGATCATCGAAGAAAGAGGTGGGAGGGGGTGGAATCAGAAACCCGAATGTACCCTTGCACTACGAGACCAGCGGTTAAAGCCAGAAGTAAATGATTCAAAATAAATAAGTATAAAATGAAACGAAAAAAAAAAAAAAAAATATTTCGACTATTTCAAATAATAAAAATGAGGGTTGAGAACAAAAATTATCGGTATGATTGCACGAGATAAAATAATGATCAACTATGGAATTATATATATCGACTTTGAGATTTTTATTGTTTAAAACTTTAAAATTTATGGTTTAAGTTTTAATTTTCATCATAGTCAGTCTTAAGAATATTATCCTCCCAATAAAAGTATACGATTCGAGATAATAATATTTACTATTGGAAATTTTAAAAACTATATGTTTATTCAGGAGTTCTCACATTATTTAATTTAATTGGTGAATTGGACCTGGAGATTTTGGTTTGCCGTGGATTCGGAGTCTTGAAGGCTTACTGGTCTGCGGAAGAGGCTTATCAGAGAAAAGGCTATGGTTGTTGGAGTTGGAAGAGTGAAAAAAGTTGAAGTGAGTGGCGCTGATTGTCGGTAAATCTTATTTGTCTAAATAATTTTGGTTAAAATTCATTTATTCGGTTGATTCATAATTAATTAATTTGTTCAGTCGAGTCTTTTGTGATTATTAAAACAGTCAATGTAAAGTCATCAACCATTCATTATTTTATTATTCATATTACGTCTTCATTTTGTAAAGCGGCTTCGCTCCAATAAATGCCATAGTTTTTTATATCTTAATTATATCTGTTCCATACTCCCTTATAAGCTAATTATAAGACGTATCTCTCTCTATAATTTACCTACTGAGTGGTCTAGTACGAGATTATCCTCGTCCTGAGGTTCCACTGAGCATAGATAACAATTACATGTGATCTGAGACATTTCTTACTTTACTTCCCTAGACGTGTAATATACTATTTCTCCTCGACGGAGGCGGAAAGCGGCAACCTCGTTTTGCACAGCGTGACGAAAGTTGACGCTTTCCGCCTTGAGGCGAGAAAAACTTTTTGACCCTGAAGAAATGATTGAAAACCAAAGAATCGCTCATTATGCGATTTTTGGCCAAATCGATAAATTGAAAGGTTCGGAACACTAAAAAAAGAAAATCGCAGAGCTTTAAAATTTTTAGGGTTTTTTCAGGACACTTTGAGGTTGAAATAAAATTGACGGTGTCCGTTGATCATCCGTTATATCCAAAGTTATCCCAAAATTTCCGAATATCCTTAAATATGCGAACTTTGACTTGTTTTTTAATAAACATTATCGCTTCAAAAAAAAATTTACATCAAAAGCCACTAATTTCGCCTTATAGAAAATGTTTTGCAGTTTTCCAAACCCTCCTTCCATTCTCTGTACGACCAATATGTCCTGAGATTTTGATTATCAAAGCCAAAATGGACTTTTTTGCTTTGATCAATGATAACTCGACGCCAAATCGTCGTAGAGATTTTTTGAGGCCAGCAAATGAAAATGAATAAGATTTCCTAAGAAAGTAGACTTGTTAGAAGACGAGCAGAAATTTCGAAAATTTTTTTTTCGTCGGTTTTCTTAGACTTACTCCGGAATCGTGCATGATAACAAAATTTGAAGTACAAATCTGAAAACTATAAACTTGAGAATACAATTTGCTTTTTTTATTTTTACTCCACTCCAATATATTGTAATTCAAAAATATATAAGAATCAATAATTATCGATCTGTGAATTCGACTCTAATGCTTTATGCGTGTTGCTAAATGCATTGGAAGTCGTGAAAAATATATATATGAATAGTGATTAAAAAAAAATATTGATTTAATTATGACCAATGAAATCATTGGTACAAGTAAATAACTATTGGAAGGGATGTTACCACTTGGTAACAGCTCTTCTGGAAATCAAAAAAGATTTTAGTTCCCTAAGTGAGCTCATTCGTCATTGACGAAATTTTAAGTGTTCAAAGGCAAAGTCCTTAATTTTATTACATCATTCAAAAATAGTGATTTAAATGTTTATAAACTGAATTATTAAAATACAATTCAGAATATTTTCAAGTAATTGTTAAATTATTAAAGAATAATAATTCATTTGATGCAGAAATAGTTTTAATAACTAATCCATCAATCATTAAGTTCAATATGAATTATTTGAATATAATTCATTTATTCAATAAAATTCAATGTTGATGAGATGTCATGAATTATCAAGTGTTAAGAAGGAAGAATAATTAATAAATCAAATAAATAATTGCTGATAATAATAATATTTATCAAATAAATCAAGATAACAATTTAATCAAATAAATAATTTGTCATAAAATTTGAATAGTAAATATTGATTGTTTTTAAATAAATTGAATAACAATTGGAATCGAGAGCTAAATCTGATATAAAGTGTTGAAATTGTAAACTGCATTTAATTATCAAATGCGAATTTAATTTCGTTTCGTAATAATTTTTAAATAATTGTTTTGATTTAAACAAATTTATAGATTGTTTTGATTGTGCTTTTCTGATTTTTCTCGATTAATTAAATTTTATTTTACTTTATTTTTAATACTTTTATTTATCTCTTAGACAACGAAGCATTTGTATTTTCATTCTATTTTTAATGAACAGTCATCCTTATTGCTCCGTCCCAGTTATTTCGCTCGGCGAAGGGTAAATAGGAGCACTACTTTTAATATGTGTTATCCTGACGTAGCGTAAGCATGAAAATATGTTGAATTGAGAAAATAAATGTTGATTTAAGATAAAGATTCCACGACAATAATTCTTCACTGGGTTTAAGACAATTTTGATTTTCCGAATCGTTGAATCAACGTTTCTTGAATCAAAAATATTTGTCGGGATTCTGTCAACTGTTTTTTATATGTAGCCATAATGTTTACAAAAACATCAGATAATTTTAAAATGCATTCATAATCAATATCAATAGTTGAAATTGTTCTGTATCATAATAATTATATAACTACTTCAAATTGAATAGTGTTAAAACCAGAGTTATGAAAATTTGAGTAAAAATAATACCTCTCCGAATTTACCAAAAAAAGAAAAATTCTTTTTCATTATCATGCATAAATAAACTAACTTACGATTCTGTTTTTAGATCAAATATTTAATTTAATCCTACTAACTATTATCATTCTATTTCTATTGAGTGTCATTATATTTTATCAGTTTTTAATTGACTTTACTTATGTTACTACTTATAAATCATAATGTTGTAAAAATGTCTGTGCTTACATTCTTCTCTTTTGTAAATTTTACCACTTGGCTATTGCTATGGCCTTTAATATTAAGTACAGAAATAAATATACAACTAGGATTCTTAATTGATTTGTCACGTAGCGATTCAAACGTGAATCGCTGCGCGCGCTTTTCCATCTCGCCGTGAGTTTAACAACACCTCCTAGCTCAAATTAAGCGCATTGATTTATTATAATTTATTATTATTTAAACATTTATATTATTTTATTGGATTATTTTATTATGATTTAATTATGTATTTATTGATATTATTGTTTATAATATTTATATTTATGTTTTGATAATTATTTTGATTTTTATGTACTTAATCAATATTTTGATTTCAGTCAGTAGCACACGTGTTGTAAAGCGTACATAAAAATATCGACCGATAGTCTAGTCGAGAAGTGAGTTTTCTGCGAAAAATCGTTAAACCACTCTTAAAAATACGGCGATTGGTGCATTGGATTCAGAATTTCATTCTGAGAAATGGGTATTTTTTTTTTTATCCGCCATTAAAAATTCCATTTGTTATAAACAAAAAACGAAGAGACAAAAAGGGAGTCTCCGTTTTTTAGCTATAACTTCAAAAGTATTAAAGATAACTGAAATTAAAAAAAAGATCCTAAAAGAGGAGAAAATTTCAGTTAAAAAAGTCTCGACTCCCCCAGTTGTAGCTCCATTATTTATAATTTTAATTTGACGTTGAAAGTTGGGCTCCGCGCGGCCGTTTCGGCGCCTGCGCGTCGTCGCCGTACAAAGTATGCAACATAAAATAATTTTTTTATAACATAAAATATTAATTTAAAAATCTGAAAAAATTATAGTGTCATCTAGACACCTGAAGGAATATATCCCCGCATAAAAAAAATTTTTAGCTCGATTTTTGTTTAAGTTATTTGATTGTTAATTAACAAATTTTTCGGAGACTTGAATTTTTATAAAATCTCTTAAAAATGTTTAAAAAAAGTGTCTATAAATTTTTTCTCTTGGGAGCTCTTGTTATATGAATAATAAACAAGATTCCGTTGTAATAGTTTATAAAAGTTTTTTCATTTGTTTATAATGATTTTTCAAAGTTATCAAAAATTGAAATATCCGGCTAATGTTATAAAAAAAATTTTTTTTCCGAAATCTGTAATTGTGGTTGTTTTTGTATTCATATATTGCGTTTAGTAGCTTAGCTAAAAAATTTTTAACATGAATTGTTTAAAAAACTTTTATAAACAAATAGACAAATTGAATATTTTTGAAAAATTTTTTTTTGTCATTCTGTTGTCTTAGTAAAATAATGATTTTTAAAAAAAAATTTTTCCTTAAAAAAATTTTTTAATTGTTAATAATTGTTTTTTTCATTTATCCACCGTTTAAATTATTTATTAAGAAATCATTTTTTTAAAAATCATTATTTACAATTCTCAATATAAACATGAAAAAAAATTTTTTTTTTATTTAAATTTTCATTGTTTATTTTATAAACAATTTGTTATAAACAAATTTCCGTTTTCATTATATTTTTTTCCGTAGCTTCAAAAAATTACAAATACAGCCATGTGCATTAAAGTTGTGAAAAAATTTTTCTCTATTTTTTATTGAATTTTAAAATACTTTACCCAATCAAAGTTGAAGCAGTCAACTATTTTATCTATTTATAAATTGCTATAACTTTTAAACTATTGAAGATACGGTCTTAGACATTCAAGCCGATCTTTTAGACAATTTATTCATTTATATAATAAATTTTTCAAATGCTCGATATCTATTATGGTTCAATTTTTATAAGCATTTGTTTATAAAAAAATGCTTTATTTGAATCTTTAAACTATTATATCTTTTAAACTATTGAAGTTACGGCTTTTATGATTCAAGACAATTTTATAGAGTAATTATTGGACTACTTAAAAATAATTTTTTTATATTTTTAATTTCATTTGTTTATCATTTTTTTTTATTTATTCAAATTATTACACGGTTAAGGGTACGTTTTATGGATTTTATTGACTTTATACTCACACACACAACAGATTGTTCCATGAAGATATTTTTAGTCAGGAAATCTATACTTGCTAACTGTCGAGGCGACTTTTCTGTGAAAAGTTCATTCAATTCTGTAAATTTCTGCCAGGCTGCACTACTGGCAAAAATTTTAAGTTTTTGCTTTGACAAACGTTCAGTAATAAATTGAAAACTCCAAAACTAAATGAAAATAGCAAGAACAACATTAGTTATTGGTGTCAGGTAGGAGTATTAAGTCAATAAAATCCATAAAACGTACCCTTAACCGTGTAATAATTTGAATAAATAAAAAAAAATGATAAACAAATGAAATTAAAAATATAAAAAAATTATTTTTAAGTAGTCCAATAATTACTCTATAAAATTGTCTTGAATCATAAAAGCCGTAACTTCAATAGTTTAAAAGATATAATAGTTTAAAGATTCAAATAAAGCATTTTTTTATAAACAAATGCTTATAAAAATTGAACCATAATAGATATCGAGCATTTGAAAAATTTATTATATAAATGAATAAATTGTCTAAAAGATCGGCTTGAATGTCTAAGACCGTATCTTCAATAGTTTAAAAGTTATAGCAATTTATAAATAGATAAAATAGTTGACTGCTTCAACTTTGATTGGGTAAAGTATTTTAAAATTCAATAAAAAATAGAGAAAAATTTTTTTCACAACTTTAATGCACACGGCTGTATTTGTAATTTTTTAAAGCTACGGAAAAAAATATAATGAAAGTGGAAATTTGTTTATAACAAATTGTTAATATAATAAACAATGAAAATTTAAATAAAAAAAATTTTTTTTTCATGATTATATTGAGAATTGTAAATAATGATTTTTAAAAAAAAATGATTTCTTAATAAATAATTTAAACGGTGGATAAATGAAAAAAACAATTATTAACAATTAAAAAATTTTTTTAAGGAAAAATTTTTTTTTTAAAAATCATTATTTTACTAAGACAACAGAATGACAAAAAAAAATTTTTCAAAAATATTCAATTTGTCTATTTGTTTATAAAAGTTTTTTAAACAATTCATGTTAAAAATTTTTTAGCTAAGCTACTAAACGCAATATATGAATACAAAAACAACCACAATTACAGATTTCGGAAAAAAAATTTTTTTTATAACATTAGCCGGATATTTCAATTTTTGATAACTTTGAAAAATCATTATAAACAAATGAAAAAACTTTTATAAACTATTACAACGGAATCTTGTTTATTATTCATATAACAAGAGCTCCCAAGAGAAAAAAAATTTATAGACACTTTTTTTAAACATTTTTAAGAGATTTTATAAAAATTCAAGTCTCCGAAAAATTTGTTAATTAACAATCAAATAACTTAAACAAAAATCGAGCTAAAAATTTTTTTTATGCGGGGATATATTCCTTCAGGTGTCTAGATGACACTATAATTTTTTCAGATTTTTAAATTAATATTTTATGTTATAAAAAAATTATTTTATGTTGCATACTTTGTACGGCGACGACGCGCAGGCGCCGAAACGGCCGCGCGGAGCCCAACTTTCAACGTCAAATTAAAATTATAAATAATGGAGCTACAACTGGGGGAGTCGAGACTTTTTTAACTGAAATTTTCTCCTCTTTTAGGATCTTTTTTTTAATTTCAGTTATCTTTAATACTTTTGAAGTTATAGCTAAAAAACGGAGACTCCCTTTTTGTCTCTTCGTTTTTTGTTTATAACAAATGGAATTTTTAATGGCGGATAAAAAAAAAAATACCCATTTCTCAGAATGAAATTCTGAATCCAATGCACCAATCGCCGTATTTTTAAGAGTGGTTTAACGATTTTTCGCAGAAAACTCACTTCTCGACTAGACTACGAAGGGAGAGTAAGTCGATATAGTGGGGATAAAAATCGATATTTTTCTCCAGTCACGTGGTGCACTGAAATAATTATTATTTTATTGTTAAAAGGGTCAAAAATTATTATGTTTTTATTTATAAATAGGAAATATTATTTAATTTATTATTATGGTATAACTCAGGTTGTTTAATGACTTTGAATATTTTATTTTAATTGATAATTTCGGGTCCGAGGTCATTAGAGGGGATAACACGGGAGTGATACCCCTCTCTCGGAAAAATCAACGAAAATATAGTGAGAGAGGACCGGGATTTTTGTAAAGATAGGACGTGTTGTTGTCCGCGATTATTTTTTTGAGTAAATTGTTCTGGCCCAGTTGCCATAAAATAATAATCAAATAGTTAAAGTTTATTTAATTTGTATAATTAGTATTTTGTTATATCAAGTCAAAAGTATAGTTTGAGTATTGTTTATGATTGAATCGTTCCAGAAGTAAATTTTTATCAACGCCGGTAAGTCAATTAGTATTTTCATTTGTTGCATCGGCTATCGCTGGTCCTTTAGTAGAGTTGATCGCGATATTTGTTTGATAAATAATTGAACCTGAGCTATATTGTGGTAATAAGTTGAATTTGTTCGGCGTACGTTATATGTACTGAGACGCGTCGAGTAAATTCTTTAAGAGATTAGACAAGGATAGCGTATGTAGCTCCTTGTCTAACAACAGTACTTAAAATATTGTTTCTCTGGGTAAAATTTATTTTCTAATTTGATGGTATGCAACCGAGTGTTGCCAAATATGTATTGAGTACCCGCGTCTTTCTCTCCCCAGAGTAAATAATATAAAATAAAGAAAAAGATTAATATTATTTTATTTGTTTGCAATCTATAGTAATTATATTGAGTAAAAATTTATAATTTGTCATTTGTTTCCCCAGTGGATAATTTAATAATATTATTTAAAAAGAATTGATATATTAAACAATATTTAGATATTGTAATCATCTGTTGAGTTTATTTGAATATATATTGAATTAAATAATTTCGTAAAAGGAACCCAGTGATAGCCAATATTTATTTGTTCGTTTCCTGGATATATTTAGTAGTAATCATTCCTCATTATTATTTTTATTCATAATATATTTGCTTGGTTGTCATTCCGCTTGGTGCATACCTTCACGCTCAAGATTGTGTCCCGTGATCTCTCCCCTAAATTGTTATTATTTTTGTCCGTTTCGTAAAAACGGAATGGCGCCCTCGTGCACTAACCCAGCCTGAGGAGCTGGTTCAGGCACAATTTTACTTGATTTATAATTATTTAGTATTTTTAGTTATATTTATTATTTTTATTTATAATTTTTAACACACTTGGGTGACCACATACGACTCCGGATTTTTATTCGCGTCTCGTCGTGAAAAGAAAAACGTTTTACGTTATAGATTTAATTAGGGAGATTTTTAATTTATTTGTGCTTAATCAAGATGAGTGGTGCATTAGACGTCGGTTTATTGGGGTGCAACGTAGTAGAAACATAAGTCGTTAGTGTTTCAGATGTCTCAGTAAAATAAGTTGTTGGTGAACAAAGAAATAATAGGTTTAGAAATTAGTATATACTTTAACAAGGCCCTCTGTAAAAGCAAATTAGTTGATGGATTGAGCTTCTCTACGATTAGTGAATTCTCGTCAATCACTCAAGCATCAAGTCACGTGCTTATGAAAAGCTACCCCTCTTCAGCCCTGAATACCGGTTCTGTTTCTCTTACTACTCTAATGTATGTGTATCGTTACATATTATTTATATATATATATATTTATATATATATATTTATATATATATATATATATATATATATATATATATATATATATATATATATATATATATATATATATATATATATATATATATATATATATATATATATATATATATATATATATATATATATATATATATATATATATATATATATATATATATTTATACATATATATGTATTCTTTCTGTTGTCAATGCCTGAGGGCAGTGACTGAACAAAAATTAAAAGGGATAAGACGAATAGAAACAATGTCAAACCTGTTGACAGCTAACACGGATACAAATGGGAATGCGAATGAAAAAAAAGAAATTTTTTTTTTATGTTTGTTTATAAATCAAAAATTATCTCCGTTCAATCCGTTTTTTTGTGTGGCATTTTCTAATTGAAAATTATCATCCTAATCCATCGTAACGTAAAACATAAAGAGGAAATAGTAGGAATCATCCCTAATAATATTATTGGCAATTTATAAATCACCATGTAAACTACTCTTTTAATATTGTAACTTTTAATTTATACATTAAATAATCAGGTATTTGAGTAAGGGAGACCAAGTACGGTTGTCTCACGGGTTGGTTGCCACAGCGACTATAACGGAAAAAGAATCGCGAAGGCACCACTTCCCTCCCCATGTCACTTCAGTCCGCTTAGAAACGTTGTGACGGAGAGAGCGCGTTATTTTTTTTTTGACAGTGAATGTAATTTTTCGTGCACCTGGGTCGATTCTTGTAAGTATGATTAAATTTTGTATTGTAATATATCTTTTCATGTGTTAACTCGTGTAAAAAAATTTCGTTCATAAAAGGTTGGCAAAACGTTTACATGAGCGAAGGTCGAAATTTGAGCCAGATCCTAACTTAAAGTGAACGATTTCTGAACGCACTAAAAATTCAAAGTAAAAAATTAGGCCTCCAAGAATTCGTGGAGAACATGAATTTTCCCAAATTTTTAAGATTGTTAAACATGTTTTGGGTGTATACTTATAAAATTATGTACACCAGTAATAGCGGAAGTAAAATAAACTATTTTCAACCTGTTTTCGAATGTTTTTTCAAACGTTCACAAATAGTACATTTTCCACTCAATCATTTAGATTCGTGATATAGAATTATTTTACGAATTATGTGCGAACTATTTGTGACTGATTTGCGAACGATTGTCAAGTATTTTAGAGTTATAATAAACGTTATTTTTTACTTACCCACAAGTAAAAACTTTGTCTATTTAACCATTCTTCAACAATATTCAACAATATATAAAACGTTCTTCTGAGGTGACTACAATTATTTTGTAATTTAATCAAAAGTATTTCATAATCTAACCAAAAATTTGCTTCTTCATAGCAACTGATAAAGTGTTCGGAAATAGTTCTTAAATAATTCATAAAAGGTTCGCAAAATGCGAATATTGCCTGTTAGTGAGGTAATAAACCGTGAACTTTTTAAAAACACTCTCAGTTGGTATTGTCGACCAGGGCATTATTATTTCATCGACCATTTTTATATGGTGGTTATCATAACTTGTGGGTAAGTAACAAACAACGCTTATTATAACTCTAAAATAAAATACTTGACAATCGTTCGCAAATCAGTCACAAATAGTTCGCACATAATTCGTAATATAATTCTATATTACGAATCTAAATGATTGAGTGGAAAACGTACTATTTGTGAACGTTTGAAAAAACATTCGAAAACAGGTTGAAAATAGTTTATTTAACTTCCGCTATTACTGGTGTACATAAATTTATAAGTATACACCCGAAACATGTTCAACAATCGCTAAAATTTGGGAAAATTCATGTTTTCCACGAATTCTTGGAGGCCTAATTTTTTACTTTGAATTTTTAGTGCGTTCAAAAATCGTTCACTTTAAGTTAGGATCTGGCTCAAATTTCGACCTTCGCTCATGTAAATGTTTTGCCAACCTTTTGTGAACGAAATTTTTTTACACGGGAATCAAGTTGAATATATGGTTCATGATATTGTGATATAGTTTTATGAATATACACTGATTTAGATTTATTTTTAAAGGTAATTTCCTAGAATGATTGGGACAGGTTGTCTCAGCTTGACAAGGGCTGGTAGTCACATGTGAAAACCAACCCCAAGCATATGTGCAACTTTTTTTTGTTGGCTTTTTAAAATTTTGCTACATAAATGTTTGTTTGTTCTAGAGCTAACCATACAAATGTCACGGCATTACAAAAGAAAGTCTCCCGAGTCGAAATATAAGATCTATTTTAACCGTAGAAATTTCCAAACCCTTTGAAGTTCGATTTACCACCTTAGAATACGCCTGTTTTGACCGTAGAAGACAACCTGGATAGAAAGTACGGTTAAAAAAGGCCTTCTGAGATCTGTTTTGACCGTAAATGTTATTCAAATTGTTATTATTGTTAACATTTTTCCAACATCGTTTTACAACAAAACCAGACGTAGAATAATAATAATTATAGTAAGGATAATAAAAATGAGTATGCAAATAGTCTTTGAAATCTACGGACGCGGGTTCGAGTCTCACTTTGAGTCACTTTTTTTTTTTTTATACAATAATAATCATAATAATAATAAATTAATAAATCATTATTTTAATATATTAAAATAATCATAAAATATTATATTAATAATAAAACAATTATTATTAATATTAATAATATTATTGTATAAGATTCTTCCCAATTCAATAATTATGATAATATCCGGAGATACTATCTATACTCAATACTAAAAACTAAAAAAGTTGGAAAATTTAAAAGTGCACACCTCAATCGCTCATTTTATTTTCAATTATTATTTTTATTTAATTTTTATTTAGTAACATCAGTTTTTTTTTCCAATTATGAATGTTTCTATTCACTTTTTAAATTATTAATTATACTTTTTTTCGAATTCTTATTTTCAGTTTAATTTTTTTTTTTTTTTTTTTTTGCATATTTCAAGCGCGAAGGCGCTGAGGGTGTTCTATTCTCACTCAAATTTTTTTTTTTTCTAAATATCCCGAGTTTTGGTCTAAGATCTCTCTCTTAAATATTCGACCCAATCGACTGTCATTTGTAGAGGTGTGGCTTACGACTCGGTTATATGGGTTTACTAAAAATTTCGCTTCCATAGCGGTTGCGTAGCGTTGCGGTTATCGCATAAGACGGGCGAGCGTTAGATGATAGGTACGAATCCTGGGAGTTGCGATTTTTCGTCGATTATTTCTCTCTTCGGTAATTTTAGTTTAATTAACAGCATGAGTGTACTAAGTCCTAGAATTTAATAGATATCCTGCCTCTTTCAGATCCTAGCTTCAGAAGTTCCTCGAACTTCAGAATAAAAATATTTCTTTGCTAGGTTTTTTTTCATATTTGATTCAAATTTAATTATTTCATTCTGTATTTGTAATTTTATAATAATTATGATTTTATAATTAAAACAATGCTGTCGCTTCTAGCGTGTTGGTGCATTTTTATTTTCTCTTTTTTTTTTATAATAAATAATTGCTATTTTTATTGCTATTATTAATAATAATAGTAATATTATTAAAAAAATAATAATGGGCCTGAGTAGGATTCGAACCCGAGCCCTCCGATCTGAAATAATATTAACATTATTATTGTTATTATTATATTTAATATTATGATTATTTAACGTCTGGTTTCACCGTAAACTCGGAATATTGGGACATAACTCCTCGAGTTACGGTTAAACCAGACGTACACTGATACAGTAACCAATAGCACAAGGTCTGTTTTGACTGTAAATATTTCTGGAATTAAGTCGAGAGAAAGTTACGGTCAAAACAGACCTTAGATTTCGACTCGGGCTGCTCGAGGGCTTGTTTCACCACCTTAGATGCTACGTGCTGCAAAAAAAAATCAAAAACAATAGCAAATCTGTAAGGTCTATCGCGAAGGATTTAGAAATTAATTGTCACACTTTAACAAGGTATTGTAAAAAAATCACTGCCGAAGAGATAAGTAACATCACCATATCGACACCATCTAGAAAAATAGGCTACTAAAGAAATCGTCTGGTTTTTACCAATTAATTGGAATAAGAATTAAAAAATTACACACTTCTGGCTTCGAGTATTTATTTCAGATTGTCTCCTAAGGGAATTCGAAAAATAAAGTATGAGCTTGCTATGTCCAAAAACTTGAAAATTTCAGAGTCTTGGGAATCAAATAAGCTAGTTGGCCCTGACTGGTTTACGGCATTTATGAAAAATCCTCTATCCATAAGAACACCTAAATCCACTAGTTCGGCTCAAGCCGCCAGTTTTTATCTACACAATGTTATCAGTTTTTTTGAAAAACTTGAATTGGTAATTGAACGACATAATTTTCAGCCACACGATATATGGAATATGAACGAAATTGGGGTGACTACAGTGTGAAAACCGAACAAAGTTGTTGCTGGAAAAGGACTTAAACACGTTGGTGTCACTACCCGTAAAAAATGAATCATACATGGCCATGTATGACAATTGGCCAGACATAGCCATATATGACCATACATAACCATGTATGAACATACATAGCTTGATACGGTCATATATGACTCGATATGACTATGTATAGAAATCTTAAATAAATTTAAAAAAATTTTTTTCTAATTATTTTGGCGACACAGAGATTATCAGACATGCGAATAATTGAATTCTGAATTAAATTAGAAATTTTTAATTCGGAGAAAAAACACTAGATTTACTAATGACCGTACCCGCTGCAGTAGAATTCGAACCCGTAACCTTTTGTACGAGACCGACGCTTTGACGACTAGGCTATGCAACTGACAATTACAACGAAGTTTAGTTGTGCTATGTAAGATTAAAAGAAAGTAAACACTTTCGAAAAAACAAAATATAATCACCAATCCGGAGACATGGCAGTGTCTTGCGCCAAGTACACGTTCAAACGCATATGTGTGCGCGTGTACATGGACGGCGCGAGACGACCGTGTCTCTATTCTGGAGTCAGAGGCCTGTTCACTCTCGTATTAATAATTGAAAATTATTAATAAATTGAACATATTATTGTATGGTATCTATTTATTTATTAATAATTATCTTATTACTATCGAATTTTATTGCAATTTGCCTGTTTTTAAAATTTATTGGAAATTTAATGGAAATTTACTGAAGTTGACAGACATTTTTCGAAAAATTCGAGAAAACTTTTATTTCTAATAACAAAAGTTATCTCTAAGTTGAAAAAAAATTTTTAAAATAATGGCAAATTTTTCGTTCCCATTTTTGCTGTCAAGTTGTCAACAGAATTCGGGAGGCAACTTTCGGTAATTTCAGTTGTCAAATTACTGTCAATTTCGATTTAAAGTGGCTATTACCCTAATGGCCACTTTGCGTTGAAATTGACGGTAATTTAATGTTGAAATTACCTGAAATCTACTGCCCGAATTCGCGGACGATTTTATAGCGAAAGTTGAAAATAAAAGTTTATGGTTAATTTTTCTTCAATTTGAAGGTAAACTTGTACGAAAAAAAACGGTCGGTAATGTTCATTTTTACCATTTCAGAAGGTAAGCAAATTTATACATAAAATTGTCTATAATTTGAGCGTAAAATATACTTAACAATTTTTCAAGTTAAATTAACGATAAATTGACATCAAATTTGCGCGAAAATTAAAGACAACTTTTTTCTAGTCAACTTTTGAAGTGAATTTGCATTGTAATTCGGGCATTAAATTTACCTCAAATTCAATAGCAAGTTACATACAACTTGTCGTTAAGAATTAAAATGTCCTAAGTTGACGGAAATTAGAAGAAAAATTCAACGAAACTTTTGTACAGTAAACTTTTGCTCGAGCAAGCTGTGCTGTTAGGGTAGGGCTGTAACTAACAGGCCAACAGTAACAAAAGCTAAACGTTTTCGACAACTTTTCGTCAATTCGGACGCAACTAATGTACACCAACTTTCTGATCAGAAAGACAGCCTATCGAGGTAAAATAATTCCCCCAAGTTCGCGGGGGGAATTTAATTTTTAGCAAATTTTTTTTTATTAATTTGTTTTTTCGTCATTTCTTCGTCAATATCCGCTTTAAATAATTATTTATTCGTTTTTCATTTTTTCTAAATAAATTTTTAAAAGATTATTTGATGTTAGTGGTGACTATATTCATTTTTAATCCCTTTTAGTTCTTTTTCAATTTAACTTGATTTGTTTAATAATGTGACACAAAAAATAGGGTTCGTTCGATGGTTTTTATATTTATAAGTAATTATTCAAATGTTGATTATGCCCGTTGTTCTGATGGTAGTTGTGCGCACGCGTAAATGTCTACTCTAAGTTTTCAATTTTGTAAATTAAATTTATTGTGGTTGATTAAGATTACGCTCTAGTAAATACTTAAATACTCTTATAATGTGCTAAATAATCAATAGGATTTGGAAATTACTTGATAAAATATCTCTTTTAATTAAAACATAAATAATAATGATAACAATAAAAAATTGTAAACCTAGAACAGACTATTGCGCATGCGCGACACTACTATTAGATAAACAAAAATAATACATATTTTAATAATTAATTATAAATATACAAACAAACGAACGAACGCTATTTTTTGTAGGATATTAACAAACGAATCAAGATAAATGGAAAAAAAAAGAATAGAAAATAAGTAGGGGAGACTGGGGCAAGACGGCCCACCCAAGCCGATTATTATTCTTTGTGGCTTTTAACCATCAAGTCGATCTACTCTCGTCCAATTTTAACTCAATTTATCAAAATTTTGGTGAAGCTCCTGAAAAAATTTTTTTTTTTTTAATTGTAAAAAAATTTTCCGCGTTACAAATGTTTATATTTTTCTCTTCAACAACTGTATTTACTTTTATAATACTCGAAATAACCTTTTTTGGTATAATACGAGTAATTTGTTCACTTCTGTAGAAAAAAATTGAGTGTTTTAATTTTTTTCCAAACATATCACTGAATACTGTACCGAATTTTATAAATATTGAGACAAATCGCTTTTTCTCTTTCGCGATTTTCACCAGCAGCCACCAGAATTCGCGGGTTGAACCCTGGCTTAGGCTGGCCTCTAACAAATTTTTATTTACTTGGACAGAGCAATGGGCGAGGGTTCTTGCAAAGCAAGGACCCGCACTTATTCAAACTCGGCAACGTTATGAAAAGATCATCAACTTACCTCACAGCTTATTAATTAACAATAGGTTTCTTATAATAAAATAAACTTATCAGCTTCTTAATTAATGATAATATTCTTAACAGACAGTTCAATAATTCTTACCAGTAGAATAGGAAAGTAGATTGTGTGAATGAAAAGTAGAGTGATATGAATTTAACTAGAAAATGCAAGTTTATTGCCAATTATAATAATATTCAGTTACATACAATAAATACTGCGCAATTTACAATGAACGTAGTGTCCTCGTGGTTACAGAATATACAATGGTTCCGCACAGTGGAATGACGCAGTTACATACAATTTTGAATATTTAAGAGAGTATAATAATTAATACCGCGAATAATTCGTCGGTAACGCACAATATAATTTACTTTATTAAATCTTTGTTTAGAATAATAATGACCGTTTATACGCAATAATATCGCAAGCAAAATTGCCAGAATAATAAGTGAAATAGTATCAATAATATTAATAGAAAAAAATTGCAAATGAATACTGGATAACAAGTCTAGACGCCAAGTGATCCAGGATCGAAGTGATTGACCGATAATTGAGGGTCTGGGACTCGCCTCTGAACTATCCCCACTTCACTCTTACGGACATGCGTCGACGTGAAAATTGAGTCATGTGACCATGGCACTATGACGTACTGAATTTAGGCGGCAACGAGACGGAGAAAATTGGGAACCGCAAGGCTGAGGACGACGAAGACAATTCACATTGTCTCAATATATTATTCATATTGTTACATATAATAGTTATAATTGTTCTGTTGGACCCTATAACAAATTATATGAATAAATTAAAAGTTATTTAGCAAAAAATAACTTAATTGATTAATTATTATTTATCACTTGGATAAAAAATTGATTATTGGTATTTATAACTTTTTCAAATGCTCTATTTTACTCCAAATCCATAGAATTAACCAAAAAATGATATTTTTATTAAATTAATCAGGTTCATTTTACCCCTAGTTTCACTTATACGACTAAAAATGAGTAAATAATCTGAATTTGTGACAATCAAAAGAAAACAAGAAAAAAAAAATTTTGGTTCAGGGGGGCCGTCTTACCCCGATCTCCCCTATAGTCACCGCAAACTTCAAATAAATTTTTAAAAATTTATTTTAAAAAAATAAAAAACGGTCAAACAATTATTTATAGCAAACATTGACGAACAATCGACAAACAAACGAATTGCTAGAAAAAATTTGCCGAACATTGAATTCCCTACGCCAACTTATGGGAGCTAAGTTACGTATTGTACGACAAACAAGACATTAGAACAAGAAAGCCTGAAACACGCTTAGGATAATAACAGAGAATCATCTGACCACTAAAGAGTCTCGTTACAATTCTTCCAGTCTTTGAGCTATCAATAAATTTTGTTCTTTTAGTTATTTTTATTTATAATAAATATTCAAATGCTATCACTTTACAAAAAGATTTGAAATCCTACAAAAAACAGATCCTCTGTATACCATCGCGCCAAGTACACATCAAACATTTATTTCTTACTACGTCAAACATAATTTTTTTTTTTTTACAAAAAATGACTGAAATCATGAAAAAACACCAAGTAACTAAGTTGTAAAATAAAGAAAAAAGAATTATTTTCAAAATTATAAAACTAAAAAAAAAAAAATCGAGTAACTGGGATGTTGTCAATTTAAAAACCAAATTTTTTTTCGATAACATTTGAACATTAGAAAAAAATTATTGAACGTACTTGGTGTGCATTAACGCTGAAATTTGTTATTTCATCGTTTCAGATCTTTTAAGACCTCTAAAGCACACACCAAGTACGTCCAAAAATTTTTTTCTAATGTTCAAATGTTATCGTCTAGAGAGTGAACTGGTAGCACACACAGTTCAGAAGTTAGCGGCTAAATCTGCAGGATCTTCGGATAGCGAATCTGTATCAACTGTAGCGAGTTGGACGTAAGTCAATAGCGATTAACCAATAGTTCGTGTAAACCAGAACTTAATTGACTTCACGGCTGCTTCCCGTTTGTCACCAAAATAGGGAGCACTTGGTGTATTGAACTTCAAGTCTGTGCCATCTGTAGCGAGTAAAAGCTGAAGTTCCCTTAGCTGTCTTGATCCTGTTGCGAATTCTTTTCTTAGCGTGGCGTCTGCTCCTATAAAAATTGTACCACAGTCCGAGTATAGGGTACTGCAGGCGCCTCTCCGACTAGTACATCTTCTAAATGCTGCGACGAAAGCGTCAGTAGAGTAATTGACCATTTCAATACATATAGCGGGCGCAGCGAAGGATGTAAGACCTGCCTGGAACTCACCACCTTCTATCTAGACAGATCTCCATAAAACAGCGAGAGTCAATTGAGTTCCCCATTAGATGTTATCAGCAGTATTACTGGATTTTTTTGTTCATCATCCAGTAGCGAATTCTTTAAGCGACTGCCGACTCTGAGTAATCTGTTGTAGTAGACGTAGGGAATCAATTTACCGAGGCGATGATTTCATTGTAGAAAATCAACATCTTTCAGTAGTTTCAGCTCTTGCGAATAGTACTGACTTTGTATCGACCATATCAGCAAAGTCTTTGCGAGTTCCAGGTCAACTGTAGCAAGCGGTGTGGTCAGTGTGGACTGTGGCACTTCTTTAAATTCAGCGATGGCACGTAGACAGATTCCAAGCGAGCGAAGTAACGGTGACAACTTAGAGAATTTATCAAGTAGCGTCTATAGCGGGTATGAATCTGTCTTAAAGATGGTAAAAACCAGACCTAGACGTTCTTCAAGATGTGATACCGTCTGCGAAGGGATGTCAAAAGATGGCCAGTTTTCTTTTGATTTACTAAGCCACTTAGATCCCGTCCACTATAGCGAATGCTGTTCTAATTTACCTGCTGTTAAACCTCTCGAAGCGCTGTCAGCTGGGTTGAGTTTCCCGGGACACAATTCCAGTCGACACTTGGTAGCGATTCTTGAATCTTGGTAACTCGGTTGCGAATGTAGACTCTCTATCTACCTGGATTGTTTCGTATCTCCGTTAAGGATACAGCGGCGTCTGTCCACATGAAAATTGATACATTTTCAAGCTTCAAGATTTTCTTGACGTAGAGTACCAGTTGAGCGAGTAAGACAGCGGCATTGAGCTCCATTCTTAACATTGTTATCTTGGGAACTAAATTTATAGATAATTTTATGAAATTGTGTATAGCTTTGTAAAGTTGTATATGCAATAATTGTCATGAAAAAAAAAAAAAAAAAAAAAAAATCCAGTCAGGTCATGGGTTCGAACCCGAGTACTTCTGATTCAAAGTCTGATCTATTAACTACTCTGCCAAATCACAAACTTGAAATGTAAGGTTGATTATATCTATTTGGATAAAAATGAAACTAAGAAAATTAAAGACATCAGATAAATGATTGATTTGGTTACTTGTATTTTATTCAATTGTTATTGTTTATAAAGTAACGGGCCCATTAACGGTATACCCACCGGTAACGTGGCAAGAACTACTTTTTTTGGTAAAAGAGAAAAAAAAAAGAAGTTAAAGATTGTTAATCTTACATGGAGAAAAATTTTGGCACAAAACCTACCAATTTCTATTATGCTGTCGACCAAACTTGAAACAGGAAGGGAAACATGCAATAAATTATTATGCTCATACGAAAGATTACTATTCCGCATCATAATTATTATGATATATGAAAGTAATTGCAATTACATCTCATCGATAAGTTTCTCGCGCGTAGTAAGTATTGTGATACAGCATAATAATTTTTCGTATGAGCATAATAATTTTTTGGATGCTTCCCTTCCTGTTTCAAGTTCAGTCGACAGCATAATAAAAATTGGTAGGTTTCGAGCCAACATTTTCCTCCGCGTAATTAAACATTTTTCAATTTAAAATCTCAATTCTTAAAATTTAAATTCATTACGAAAATTTGAAATTCTCTCAGATATTTAAAAATTGATCTCGATAGCTTATTGGAAAAATTTTTCAACAAAGTTTGTATACTTTATACTATTAATAAATGCGGTAAATTGAAATATTTAACAGACTTCATAAGATTTTATAAATCATTATAAAATCGATTCTTCCGGACAATGTTACGTTATTTGGTCATTTCTAAATTATTTTATCAAACGTATGTGTACGGAAAACTCGAAAAAACTAGTATATGTGCCCATATCAGGGCATATCAAGCCATATCAAACCTGATCAAGATTTTTTTTGACAAGCATATTAAAATAAATATACCCTTATCAAGTTATATCAGGTCATATCAAGACATATAAAAAAACTTATATACAAGCATATCAAGTCAGATCAAGACATATCAAATCTGATATCGACATATCATGTTGATATGGACATATCAAGTTGATATGGCTTGATATGGCCAATTTTTATATCAGACTATATCAGAATATATTAAAATTTATATATGGGCGTATCAGATCATATCAGGTCAGATATGAATATATCAAATTTTTTGATATGGCCATATCAGGTCATATAAGGCTTGATCAGAAAATTTTTTCACGGGTAATTGAATGCAATTTATAAAATTGAGCTCGAATAGGTGATTTAAATATTTGAAGTGATTACTTTGAACTTAGTTGAATACTGATTTGATTGTAAAAATGTCATGATAAAAAGTAACATGAAAGCAGAGGTTACCGAGCGAAGGTTATTATTGAACACTTAAATTACTGTTTTTACTAGCGCCAATGCATAAATAAATGAGGTTATTGAGTTTATAATATTTATGATCACTTAATTTAATTGATTTGAATGAGTTTATAATAAATTTCTCTAAATTGAATTTATTTGTTGAACACGTGGTAGCATGATTGCCGAGGCTACTGAGCGAAATTTAACTCTAATTTTCATTGAAGTATTGAGCATAATGATAATTAATTAATCATAATATTGAGTCTTTTATTTTAATTGAGCACTGGTAATAATTAATTATTTAATAAAAAGTGCATCTGTGATGTCTCTCTTGTGAAAAACCTCTTAAGAAACGTGGTTGTCGATCATATTTTTATGAAGCTTGATGATCACTAATGATTAAGAATCAATCACTTTCAATTATTTAGTTCAGATGAGTACAAAAGGAAAAGATTATACAAAACACGTATTTGTGACTTGAATGTATAACGAAAGATAATGGCGGCCGTCTTCTCGACACGAGGCAGGAAGGAGTAGATGCGCATGTTCCACACTGCGCATGTCCAAGTTTAAGCTTAAAGACTAGGCCCAAGTAAGTGCTGTCTCTACTTGCTTGAAGTGCAACTATATTTGAATTTAAATATAAAGCGATTACGCAACAGTAGCGTTAATACACTGATAAGCGATCGATAAATTTCAGAAATCTACGCTGAACATCGATTTTTCTATATTCTGGCTCTACCTCATTCGTAGAGACATAATAAGCTATACCACTGAACTGCGTACACGCATCCAAGCATTTTTCTTTTGTATTCTCAAATTTTACTGTGTTAAATACGTTGGTTAAATAAGACATTTAGCAAAAAATCAGGGCAGTGCTCAAAATTTTCGAAAAGTCTACCATCCATCCGGGCTACCTGATGTCATTTTTCAACTTCCCGCTGAGAAAATTGCAAATTTTCAAAAATTCAGGAAGTTATTGGTTTCACCCCGATTTGTAAAAATCAAAATTCCAACAGATGTCGACGTTTTGAGGTTCTAGGAAGCTATTCTGACTAAATTCAAGATGATTTCAGAGTGTATATATGTATGTACGTACGTACGGAGGTATGTAAATATTCTGTAATTTTTGAACAGATGAACCGATTTTTAATTTTCGAGGTGCCATTCGACGCAGCTGGTTATTTGCTATAAACACTGAGAATTCGAGCTTAATTGGTAGAGTACGTTTGAAATATTTCAAAAATAAAATTTTTTCAAAAATGTTTTTTTTTAATAACTTTTAATTCGCTCAATGAATTGATTTCAAAATCTATTCAGCTCTAAAACTTTGTAAGCCGCGTCGAAAGCTGCCTCAACAATCAAAATCGGTTCATTCGTTCAAGAAAAACCGTTAACGAAAGAATTGAAAAAAAAAAATTTTTTTAGTATTTTGGAAATTTCTCAAAAACGACTCGATAAATCAATTTCAAAATTTGATCAGTTGAAGAACTCAATAAAACGCGTCGATTGCCACCTTAAACGTCTTAATCGGTTTATTCGTTCGAGAGATATAGTTGTAGAAAAATAGTAAAAAACGTTTTTTTTCGAAAACAAAGGCATACAAAAGTATTTTCGAGCTCCTTGAGGACGAAAATGTATCCACAAAAATTTTTCAAGCTCAAGGAGCTTGAAATGAGCGGAAAGTTTTGGGCTGGCCCACAGGGTCAACCGATAGACCGGTTTTTTATTTTACATTTCTTTTTAGTGCCAATAAATTTTATTTACTTTAATTTTCTCTCATCACAATTGAATCACTCGATATTGATTTTTGACAGTAATCATTCCGTCTGTCAAGTTGATACTAAATTGTTTTTATATTGCGTAATTTACTATCCTGATTGTGTATTGCACATTTTTTAAAAATTTATATAATCAGAATATACACTTAGAGAAAAATTTAAATTAATTCAACGATTACACAGCAGTTATATAACGCTCGAATTATATCCATAAAGTTTCAGAAACATACAATCAATTACAATGATGAGTCTTAAACATAGTTTTTTTCCATTCGATAGTAAAACTGACTATTTTAGGCAATTTTGGCTAATAATTAAAATGTTAAATAGTCTACAATTTCATTGGAAACTTAAGAATTGTTTAGAAAACTTTTAGCTATCATAACTTTGGGTTTTCTTTAAACGATTATAAATTATTTCAAATTTTTTTTTTTTTTTGTTTTCTCTTAAAAATTTTTCAAAATGTTGTTACATTCTGGTTTATTTATTATTCAGACAGAATATTTTGTAATTGACCAGGTTGACGTCATTAGGGTGTCAATAGAACCCGGGTGCGTCAGCTGTTGACCTTCTTTTATTTTATGCGAAAATGTTTTAATGACTTACCATGGTGACGATTATCCCCATTATTCGGCCCAAATAACCCCTTGATGCCTCCTCTAAATGCAAACAGGACGAGCCTTGAAGGCCTGGTTTCTCCGTAAGGGGAAGCGATTCCAATTGGCTGATCAAACAACCAGAGCTCGAAGACTCAACAACACAAGAGCTCGACGGCTCAACACCACACGAGCTCGACGGCTCAACAACACACGAGCTCGAAAGCTCAACAACACATGAGCTCGAAAACTCAACAAGAACTTTCTCAGACTTAATTCTCGGACGACCTTTGGCGAGGTCCGCAATGACACCTCAAATCTCGTGACCGAACTGTACTGCGCATCCTGACCTGCTTCATCGGCCTCGAAGCATGAATTATGGATTCGAAAAGGAAGCGCTTAGGCTGCCGGTAGCAGCGCCCAGAGCAGGTGAGAGCATTGGGCTGCCGGTAGCAGCGCCCAAAGTTAAATAAGGAGTACGTATTTTAATAAAATACGGATATATATTCTGCCTCAAAGTCCGAGTGACAGGATCAAGACAGTAGGTTTGTGTAGAGTTCTTGGCTCTACTAGATCTTGTGATCAACTGCATTGATTCTGTCACTCCTTGGTATTAGACATTATCAAAAGTGTTAACGTTGCATCTCAGGTTTCCTATGAGAAAATCGTCGTGGCCCGGGTCTCATGCATCGTCATCTGTTTAGACTATCCGCGAGCCATGGCGACTCTCCTATCGCAAGAGATTTCCGTTACATTGTTGGTGATGAATAAAATAATATTGCCAACAAAGTAACGATTTATTAATTTATTATTTAATTATAATTCTAAGAAGTGTCGAACCGTTTATTCGCCCACCGTGGCAAATAAATAATTCGAGACTTCAAAAAAAAAATTTCCAAAAATTTTTATTTAAATTTAATTGGAGCCAGAACGTAACAATGTATATTTTCTTTTTTTCTATTTAATCTTTTAACAAATTCGCGCAATATTGTACTATGCTCAAAAATCTATCAGGCATACGCAGTCTTAAATTTATTTGAAAATGCTTATTACTGTAATCGGTGAATAAATCTTCTAATACATATTTCCTTATGACACTTCGTTGCTTTTTTTGCTGATCCGTAACTACATCAGAATTTATCAAAATTTCTGAAATGTTCTGTCTCGTATAATTTTTGACGTCAATATTTCGGAATCCGATATTTATGTTCTGGCATATGTTGAACGTCCAAACGCATACATACATTCCACAATTTACTCCGTCGTCTGGTTGTGGAATATCTTTCGGAGTATAAAATTTTCAATGATCGATTGGAAATTCTAAATTCTACTAATTAGTTATTGGTTGTATGAACGGTAATATAGTTTTACAAATGGCCTTCATCGGCAACATCTTCATCAGCTTCTGCTACTTTTCTGCGTCTTTTTGCTGTTTTCATTCTCATTGAATCGGGATACACCATAATTTTGTTATTAAAATCAACAATCTTCATAGTCCAATGAGAAAAATTTCTTACGTTCAGAGGTAGTAGCCAGCAGTCATTGTCTGTTAGGTTATTTTTTATTATCCAATTTAAAATTCTTGACTTATATTCGATTCGAGTAAACTGGCTGTTAATAATGTCTCCAAAAATATTATTTTTTTTCACTTTGAAATGGCTTCATCTACTTGTAGTGCAAGGAAAGCATTCAAAATATTGTCATCAATTAAATTATTATTCTTACGGGCTTTAGAACTGTCTTTTTCGATTGGGAACCCCTTAACTGTTCTGTTATTCTCAATACTTGCACCTTTCATGGTTGTTTTTCTTTGGAAGGTAGTGATATTTTTTTTCTAATTTAAACTCGCCATTTACTGCCGTAAACTGATTTTTTTCAGAATTCAACTTTAACTTCTCTAGCATCATTAATTTCTTCTGTACAAATATCACTTCCATGGTTTTTTTTTTTCAATGTCATATACCCGTCAACATCTTTATTGTCATTGATAATTTTGTTTTATTTAAAATATAAATTTGTTTTTGCTTTTTTGCCTTTGTTACTTTTTTTCCCCAAAATTCGTGAGCTCTTAATCCTTCACGATTTCGGAAATTTGACGTGTTTTTGTATCTGAATTTAAGTTCAGATATTGGGATAGATTTTTTTCTTTTCACTCCGGTTTTCTGTCTGTCAGCCTTCAGTAATAGAGTTGTCTCTACTATATGCCCTTCTAACAACTTGCCCTGCCGCTTATTGAATTGTGGCACTGACATGTTAGTTTCACAGTCATTCATGTTATTTTTTATTATTTTATGCCAATTTTCGATGGAACTCGTACTGTCCTGTAAAATCCCAAATTTTTCAGTAACAATCGCCGATAACACTGGATAGTAAGGAAACCATAAATTCAATATATATAGAACAATTTCTGGAAATAAAGCTTTCATCCCAGTATTATAATTCGTTTCATATTTTTCCCAAATATTATTATATACTTGAGGGGCGTGCTAGAATATAATGAGTTGACTTTTTGTGGTGAATCTGCAAATTCCTCGTAGTGAACCGTTTCGTCCTCATCATCTATTTGGAAATCATCTTCATGAAACGTATGATTACTCTCAAAATCATCTAGTAGTTCATTTAATTTTTCCATGCTATGTGGCACAGCTAAAACAATTAGAAATTAATAGAAAACCCTCTATGTTTTTTCAATTGTATCACAATGCATTACAGCAGAAATCTTCAGTAATGTATTTTTGTATATCTTTTCGGATACAGAAGATTTTTTTAATATATCTTGATGCTGTTTCAATCATAGATGATAAACACAAATGAATTACTTTGAATTTTTCCACTCGAGGAACGTTGTAAAATATACAGTTAACATTATCTATAATTGACATAGCATTGAAAGCATTGCACACTGATTGAAACAACGTTGAGCTGAAATCTATCTTTATTTGATCAACAATGAATTTTCTTGATGACAATAGTTATAATGAGAAGTGTAGCTGTAATAAGATGAAACTAACAAACGGAACGGATTGTAAAGTATTAATTAATTTTGCTACAGGGAATGATTGAATCGGTTCTTGCGTTCCTGGTAAAATTAAAATATAGTAGCATAGAGTAGCGATTATTCCCGAGGGTGGAACAATAATTGAGCCTGTCGAATTAAATTAACAAAAAAACTCGTGCTTTGGGTATTGAAAGTAAAACTCGGAGCTGTTTTTCGGAATATAATTGTACAATGTATGGCATCCGAAAATACATATTTATAAAGTTGTTTAATCGTTTGCCCTGAAATTTTGTTTCATACTCTTTTAGCAGTAACTCTGTGAATTCATACACATCCTCGGATAAACCTTCTTTTTTCTTTGTTTCACTTTCAATTTTCTGTAAAATCTGAAGACTTGGACCATTGTTCAGTTTGCCACGCTTTAAAATACTAACGTCGGTATTGTTCAAAATTTTTAATTTTTTTTTTTTTCAATGTAGAACTGCTTTCAAATTTTTCATCTAGTCCTTGTCTTCTTTCCCCAGCTATATGTCACCTGTGGTTTTCAACCTCTATTGAATCATGGTATATTTCTTTACTTAAGGATACTGCTACTTGTCGTGGCTCGTGGGTTATTATTATATTATCATTGCAAATAAACCGAAATCTTGTACATGTACTGCATTTACATGATGCGACAGCAATAAAAAATTTGGCTTTCAATCGACCATATTTACATTTATGCCACTTTAACGACAAAACGCAAAATGGATAATGCCCGTTAATGATATTTCGTTAAAATCATTACTCCATTCAGGCTTAAGAGTCCGTGCGTTGTTCCGATTTACCGATAATTTTGTAAAGGTTAATGTTTTCGTTTTTTACATGTTTTACGGGTAAAAAATTATTATCATAATCGAGAAAGGTTATTTCTTCTTCCTCAATTGAATTTCAAGTGTTAGATTTATTACTATTTACAGTGACAGAAACACAATTTTTTTTGTTTAAGTCATTAATATCAAAACTATTACTATCACTATTTACATCTTGATAAACATCATTTCTTTCATCTAAGTCCTTAACGTAAGAATTATGATGACCGCTTACATCATGCTGCAGTCTACTTTTTATAAGGCCATCATCAATATTCCCGCTTCTACATAAGTAGTGAACTCACGTCTATTTTTTCACTCCTTGTTTGAAATATTTTTCTTCTTGTTTTACCCTCGGGCTTTTTTGTTGCAGATAATAGTTGCAAGCGTCTTTTTGCAATCTTTCGAGGTTGATTAAAATCATTGAAGTCATCTTATTTGAAACTGGATAACATTTTTTTATTCAAACGAGGCATCGACTTTGAGGTTATTTAATATCAGGACGTGAATTTAGGTGTTTATTTATCTTTTTGAGTGAAATTAGTCTACAGCGCTAGTAAATCTACTGTCACAGCTCTTTATTATCGAACTCAGTGTCAATATCACCTAGGTGTCATCATTACATATTTGTGTTGTAATCAGCTGGTTACAAATTTGACAGCTTTCTGTTTACATTCAAGCCCGATGGCTCTGTTATGAATTGTGCTCGATGTAAGAGAGCTGTAGGAAAATCTGTTGCGTGCAAAATCTGCAAGCTTGCGTATCATCCCAGTTGCCATAGAGAAGATCCAAAAACTAAACTACCTGACAGTTGCTGTAGTGACTCGTATTGCTTGTCCTTATCTCCAACTGATTCAACTTTCCAACAACTTACATGCTTTGACTCCCAAGGACCGTCCGGCGTTTCAAGGTTGAGCCGTCGAAAATCATCACAGTCTCGTTTCAAATTGATAACTTCCTCACCAAAAAGACCACCTGTATTACCTGATGGAGAGGACTCTGTTTTTTTCTCTCCAGCATATACAAAATGTCTCCGATGGTTTGAGCAAACATAATGAGGATATAGAAGAGTTATCTGATAAACTAGAAATAAGCAATGATAAAATTACAAAGTTGTCAGAATATTTAAGCTCAGTAAATGGAACCTCAACTGAGGTCTGTGAAAATCATATATCCTCTGTAGAGCAGATAAAAAATCTGACTGATAATGTATCCTCAAATGCTATAAAATGTGAAGAGAATTCAAAGTCAATTGTGTTGCGAAATTCAAAAATAGATTCACTTTTAAATTTAGCAAACACTTATAAACAATTAGATAATCGTCCATCGTCTCGATTGTTGGTTTCTGGAGTTCTTGATAAAGTGGCATCTGAATTGTCATCATCATAGATTATCAAACAAATTCTTGGCAAACTTGAGCTTTCAAATCTTGAAAATGATAATTTGAGTGTTCGGATTTTAAAAGGAAAGGTAGATCCTTCAAGAAAATCTACACCCGGCTCACTTATTTAAAATCTCAAATCACCTCAAATTCATGATCATATTATCGTTGTCAAACATCGCTCCCAGAAGCTGTTGGCTAAAGACGTTTTTAAGATGTAAGGTGTTCCTGCGTCTGAAGGACAAGTCTTAATAAATGAATTCTTGCATGCTGAAACTTACAAAACATTGAAGCTTATTAAATCAAAAGCTCGAAAGATAAAATATAAGTAGGTATGGGTATATAAAAGCACTATTTTTATGAAGAAGGATGATGATTTGAGTAAGATTGTGATTCGCAATAGTGATGATTTAAATAAATTAGGATAGCCATTACTAAACCAGCTGACTACTTCATCGCCACCCTCAAAATTCTAAGTCTTAACATAAACAGTTATTTAGCACATATTGCATTAGGGTGCTTTTTATTTTTCAAACATTTTTTTTTTTTCTTGGCCCATATAAAAATTTTATTGAAGGCGACAAAAAAAAAATTTCCTGAAAATTTTAACCCTTAATTTTAATTTTAAGAGGTCGCTATCTATTTTTAAAGTTTTCCCATTTGAAAAGCATGGGAACGATATCACATTTTTTTATAAAAATTCCTACCCAGGCAGTTTTTGAGCAATTCACTCGTTTTTGGGCTCGTTTCATAGGGCTTGTAGTCCTTTTTTAAATTGATTTTAGTGACATAGATGCATTTACAACAGTTCATAAGTTATGAGACTTCAAACTTCAGAAATTTTTATTTTTACCAAAAAATAATAATTAATGGCTATTATTATTCCAGCTATCAACTTTCTAGAAAAAATGACATACAACTTTTGTAGTGTGTTGAATACTCTGAAAAAAATACCCAATACAATTCAATATTATCAACGTTATTGTTTATTTTTTTTAACTTTTCTCTTTCAAAGGGTTTTAGAATTATTTAATTTTAATTTTATTCTCGTGACAAATTGAACTTTTGTACTTATCCTTTTTTTTGGTATTTAATTAATCGAGCTTCATCAATTTTTATGTAGTTTTATGATTAAAAAATAAAGTAATATTAAAAAAACTGATAATAGATTTGTGACTTGTAATTCAATTTCAGTCATAAAGACTGAGATTTTAGACCGTCGAAAACTATCGGCGCTTCGATCGATACGTTAAATGATAGAACTACATAAAAATTGATGAAGCTCGATTAATTAAATACCAAAAAAAAGGATAAGTACAAAAGTTCAATTTGTCACGAGAATAAAATTAAAATTAAATAATTCTAAAACCTTTTGAAAGAGAAAAGTTAAAAAAAATAAACAATAACGTTGATAATATTGAATTGTTTTGGGTATTTCTTTCAGAGTATTTAACACACTACAAAAGTTGTATGTCATTTTTTCTAGAAAGTTGATAGCTGGAATAATAGTAGCCATTAATTATTATTTTTTGGTAAAAATAAAAATTTCTGAAGTTTGAAGTCTCATAACTTATGAACTGTTGTAAATGCATCTATGTCACTAAAATCAATTTTAAAGAGGACTATAAGCCCTATGAAACGAGCCCAAAAACGAGTGAATTGCTCAAAAACTGCCTGGGTAGGAATTTTTATAAAAAAATGTGATATCGTTCCCATGCTTCTTAAATGGGAAAACTTTAAAAATAGATAGCGACCTCTTAAAATTAAAATTAAGAGTTAAAATTTTCAGGAAATTTTTTTTTTGTCGCCTACAATAAAATTTTCATACGGGCCAAGAAAAAAAAAATGTCTGAAAAATAAAAAGCACCCTAATATAGCATATTTGAACGCCTAGTAACTGAAACTCAGCCTCATGTAATTTCAGTAATGGAGTTCTAGTTAAATGCTGAAATATTAATCACATTAGATGATTAATGCTATCATTTGTTGAGGTAGAGGATTACTTGATGATTCTGGTCGCTACATTAGAGGTGGTGGTGTAATTTGCTTTATCCATAAATCTCTAACATCAAATGTTCTCTACACCTCTGAAACACGACATTTAAATTATCCAGAGTTTATTATCGCTGATATCACATTATGTACAGGATCACATATGTAAATATCATGTATTTATACAAGACTCCGAAGAGATTTAGTGGATAGTTTTATTACTGAATTCGGTAAATTAAATCCGCATTATAATAATGTTCTTATAACGGGAGATTCAAACTGTAATCTGACGAACTCTGATCAAGCATCAATTCATCTAAATTCCTTTATAAATGACTCTGCTCTTTTCTGCATCCCCTTTGGATCAACTTTCCATACGTCTGAAGTGTATTCGTCGCTCGATGTTGTCATTCTCGATCATGAAGATAAACTTTTGACCTTTTCAAAGCCACAGTTGCCTTTTATAGGCGGATACGATTACCTGCTCTGCGAGTACAACCTAAAACCACCAAGATGTCATGATAAGCGGATGAAATTTCGAGATTTTAGAAATCGTAATCATGAAGCGTTGGCAGAAAGTTTAACAGAAAGTCTAAGACTTACTAATACTGAGTTCAGCATGTCTGATCCTGACAAGCTTTTTTCTTATTTCTTGTGTAAAGTTATTACTTCTTTAAATCTTTATGCACCCAAGGCTGGAAGAAAAATACATCGTCCTGGATGTCCCTGGCTAAATCGTGAGCTTCAAAATGAACTTCCTGAACGTGATAAATTATATAAAAGATGACAAATCACCAATATCTTCTTGCCATTTATAAAAACAAGAGAAAGCATTTAAAAACCAAGGTAAATGCAGCGCGAGATAACTTCTTTGAAAGTTATTTGAAAACCAATCTTTCTGGATCCAACATATGGAGCAAACTGAAGCATGTGGGTATCATAAAAACAGAACAATCATCTTCTCTCGATCATTTTTCTGCAAATGCTCTAAGTGAATTTTATGCTAAGACTTCAACTAGATATCCATCATGCAATTTCGATTTTGTTCAAAATCTCCTACTTCTTTCCACTAGTAAGGTGACGTAATTTCAAGTGGAGCTTAATTGAAATTGTTGATGTTACTAAAAATTTGCAGTTCACTTTGCAAACGTCGAGCGGTAAAAGTTTTGATGGCCTTGATTTCAAGTGGTGGAGAGACCATCTATCGCAGGTGTCTCTTTTCTTGAAACATATTTTAAATTGTTCGTTAGGTCCGGGTCTGTTTGCTACAATATAAAAGTCCGTTTTTATTGTACTGCTGAACAAAGTGACGTCACCAAAATCTATGTCTAATACTAGACCTATAGCAAGCTTATCTCACTCGGCCAAGATGTTTGAACGGATTATAGCAAATCAGGTTATGTTTTACCTCGAATGGAACAATTTAATTGATGACTATTAGTCAGGATTCCGAAAATATCATAGTACCCAAGCAGCACTACCTAGATTAACTGATGAAATTCGTCTAGCAATCGATCATGATGATCTAACGTCTCTCATCCTATTTGACTTTACAAAAGCTTTCGACTGCTTAAACCACAGTCTCATTCTCAAAGATGTATGAAATGGGTTTTTCGATTGAATCAATCTCTTGGTTTCATTCTTACTTAACAGAAAGATCGTAAATAGTTCTAGATTCCACAAACACTCCTCGAAATGGGTTAATGCAACATCAGGTTCTCGGGATTTGAGAAGAATGTAATCTCTGTTATACCCAGAGTATTAAGTCCATTCGTAGTGATCCTTTTTATTGACACAAAGTCCCAGGTATTGATTAATATGTGAGGGGCCAACGCGTCTTTTCTGATTGAGTTTATATCAGCACGTGTGTCAACTAGGAAGCGAGCTCTGCCGTTTCGCAACTTAGGGGCTGTTAGAGTAACAACTGTTACTCTACCCTGTACTTCAGACCACATTATGAATGTTCGACTGTTAGGGACCTGATTCTTGGGGGATGTGCTTCTGTAGGGTTCGTGCTGTTCGGCGTCGCGTTGTTCCACCGAGCCACGTTGAATTTTAAAGGCTCCTAAGGAGGTGCAAGGGAGTTTGGTCTCAAATTATTTTGTCTATTTTGCGGATTATTATATTATAGTTGCTATAATTATTTCTATTATAGCCATTAATATTATTATTATCGCTTTGATTATTGTTATCAGTATTATTGCGATTACTATAATAATTAGGGTTATTGTTATTATAATTATTATTGGGATTGTTCTGATGATTATCCTGAGGAGGATAATTTGGGTAGTACGGTGTGTCATAAGAAACTGGAGGAGGATATGCTCTAAGAAGTGGGTATTGATATGGCATAGGAGGTATATATAGCATTGAAAGGAAGTAGCCCGGTGGAGGATAGTATGGATAGTAACTTCCAGGTGATCTACTTCGTGAACGATAAGGTGAATAACTACGCTCAGGATAGTTACGTTTATCACGTGCGGGTGTTGTGGCTTGCACCACAGATATACTTTGATTGGAAGATTGGGTTCTTAAGATCGGAATCTTAATTATTTCGCAACCATTTTCCTATCCTAAATCAAGCCGCGTACTCGGCTACATCAGGCATTCAGAACCCAGGGCTCAATATTTACACGAGTATCTGAAGGAGGATTGTCCGAACTTCCTGGTAGGAGGAAGCCGGGGTTTACCCTTACAATATCTAGTCCCGCATGTTTGACACCCATCGCCATCGGCTTGGGTATCAATTACACACACGGGTTAAAATGTCCTACTTTTCTCCCTCATTACATAATGTACTATTGAATGAAATCGTTCTTCGTTTTGCCAGGCTCCAAAATTGTTATATATTAATAATACCTGTCAGTCATTTAGTACAAATCGATAATTAGTTAAATATTTGGCTACGTAACATTTGACCCGAAGACAAAATATCCAACGACAAAATACCCGACGACAAAACAGTCTCAAACCAAAATACCCGCCACAAAATACTTGCAAGCCAAAATATCTATCATTAATATACTATCAGATAAAATACTAACAACAATTATTATTATTAAATACGAATTTTATGTGTGTAATTAGAAAAATGTACCCATACATAAAAGGGTGTGAAACATAGCGCCCTTTTTTCACGAATTTTGTGTGAGTGCAATTCAAATAATATACCTACACATAAAAAAAATGTCAAAAGTGGCATTAGGTCCCTGAACCTTACTGGGGCTTCGTTCCTGGACCCCCTTATTGAGATACTCTTTTGTCACGAAAAAAAAATTCAAAAAGATTTTTTTTTCCTGACTTCTTTTTTTTTATTGATTTTCGGGATGAATTGTCGGGGTTGAATTGTCATGGTCCCAAAAAGCGTCACTTCGTGTGACGGGTGTTTTATATTGAGGGTGTTTTGTCGCGGGTATTTTGTCGTAGGTAATTTGTCTTCAGGTCGAATGTCACCGTATATTTACGTCAAATTCAATAGCAATTCGCATGCTAACTATCATAAGTAATGGAAAAGTCCGAAGTTGACGGAAATTTAAAGAAAAATTCAATGAAACTTTTGGAAATAAGCTTTTGCTAAAGCAAACTGTGCTATTAGGATCGAATTAATGTATAATAGATCGATATACTTTTTCAGTTGATATTAAACCGACAGGTGGTCATTAATTTATTAACATCATGGTTATATTAATTATCAAAATTACTGCTATATTTTGTCAGAACAATGTTCGACACTTTCGGAACACTTTCGGACACATTCAACCAGATAACTACCAAAAACTTGTCGAAAACACTAATTTGAGATAATAAAAAATTTCAGTTAATAGAAATGTAATTTTTTTTTATTTTTTTTTTTATTAATAACATAACGGTTATCTTGTCGCGGGTGTTTTAGTTGACGGGTATTTTTTCGCGGGTATTTTGTCTTCGGGTCAAATGTCGTGTTACCAAATATTAGTATCGGCACCCCTGGTGGATACAATAAATTCAATCATCAATATTTAAGGATTGGAAGATTCCACATAACCTTCTTCGAGCTTGAATAATTATTTGTGTTTTCCCAAGTGCAGATCTCGTCCCCCAGTAGTGTCAGCTTGATTGACTGTCTCTGCTTCAGCCACTGTCATATCTTTAAATAAAATTGAGTCTTGTATATTCGGCAATTATCGGAAAATTGTCTCCTTCCCCACATAATTATAATTAGGACTGATGTCCGAGTCTTTTCAATTAGCGCGACTGACGACAAGTCGATAAACTGATTCCTCTAAGCATTGAGGTTAAAAGTCTGGGTAACTGACAAGCTGTGGAAAATCACGATCTTTCTCAAAACTAAATAATTTTACTCCTTTTACATGATATTTCGTATTTCAAATGCTTATTGAAGTTGTGGATTATAAAAATTCGCCATCCAAATCCCTCTAATAAAAATGATTTAATAAAATTATTGAACGAGAGGAATAGAATGCAGATAATAAATTTGATTATACACTTGCAATCCAAATTAATTTATGTATTTCTTATAAATTCTCATTGATTACACTATTAAGTTGAAGTAATTCAATAAAATGTTATGGGAAGAAATTTAATAAAAAATCAAAATTAAAAACAAAAAAAAATGAAAGTAAGAATCGAAAAAATAAAAGAAATCGAAAAAAAAAAAAATAATAAATAAATAAACGAAATGAAATAAAATAAACCTGAAGAGTTTGATTTATTTTTTTGTCTACTCCACGAAATTACTTCCGAAAGCTTTGTCGAGTATTTTCATTTCCCGAAATTTTTTCTCTCCATCTCAAACTCAACGAGCGACCAGACAAATCACCTGCCAGTGATCTTTCTAAGCCATCACGGACTGCGTGCCCTTTACTCTCTTTTACTTCCATGCTGTCCATAAATTACGCTTTTGATCAACGCAAAGGAATAAATAAATTTTAGATCATATTAATTGATTTTTTTTTTTCGTGAAAGAAAAAAATTATTTTTTTATTCTTCTGTAGAAAGATGCATGAGAATTAATTAAAAAGTATTTACTTATTTGTAGTTACAGCTAAGGATTTTCAAATGATCATTTTATAAAGATATTTTTGAGTTTTTAATTTAATTTCAAGTAACTTCAGAAAGCGTCAATAGCCGTACGGAAACTTTTCTATATATATATATATATATATATATATATATATATTATACACTTTACATATACGGACCTTATTCGTAAACTTTAATAATTTCTAACTTTCCATTTAAATGTAAACTTTTCAAATTACATACTGAAAAATTACTTTCTTCTTATGCTAGTTTTTTCAGTTTTTTGCTTCAAGAATTAAGAACATTATTCCTTTTGCTAAATTTCAAACATTAATTCAGAGGTTAATTTTTTTTTACAGAGCATTAAAAATTTATTTAAATTAGTATCCTTTTATTTTGCATACTCTACATTCGGTATTTAATTTTTTTTTAGTTAGTTTCAGTTCCTCTTAATTCAAAAACTTTCTTAAATAACAAAATGAAATTACCAATGATTTGAGCTGCATTATCTGGATTGCTCAACTTACCGCAATTTGGCCTAAACATTGAATACTAATTTTCAAACAATGAGAAATTTTTTTTCAGAAAACCAGCATCAGAACTTCAAGTTTCAAAGTCTCTACAGCCAGCTTAGGGAGAACAAATTCCGTATGGCAACATATGACTATACATGGAATATAAGGGTGTCCATATTTCCCAAGTTATCTTTTTTGCTGCCACCTCCTGAACTTTTAGTTTTTACGCTAAAAAAAAATTATCCAACCTAAACAAGCTCTTAATTTTCAAATTAATCCCTGCCGAAATCATGTTACATTTTCCATTCAAATAGCATAGGATTTTTTGACTTTTTGCTTTAAATTTTTCTATCTATGAAGCAAATAAATATATAACTAGGATCGAGAAGGATTTTGATAGGAAATTTTTCGCTCTACAAAGCAGGTCTCTTTAATTTTTTTGGTAAAATCATTCTTTCAAAAGTTATTGACGATTTACGTTGTGCTCGTAGTTTATAATTTAATTTTGGCAAATAAATATCAATGTTCATTTATTCCGTTCCTTTTCGTAAACTTCGTATCTTTTTATCTGATTTTTAGGAATTTGTTGATCGTTTGCATACTTAACAAAATCTCTATAAACATCTTGAGCTGGCTGATATGTATTTTCTAAATAAAGTTGTGCACTATCCTTCCTGCAATAATGAGATTCAAGTTTTGGTAAATCGGTTAGATACTTGTTTACATGAGCTTTTTTAAATTGATCAACTTTATAATTTTTCCGTGAATTTTTTGGTTTTGACTTTTTTATAATACCCATCATTGCTTCTTTTTATCCAATTCAGTACTTGCCATTCGCCAACACCCAAAGTATTCAAGAGCATTTCTTTACATACTGGCAACCTTTTATTATTTATTAGTAAATGATACTTGAAGCTGAAATTCCATCTCGATTCAGATGTATCCTCAGTTCGAGATTTTGTTTCTTCACTTACCAAAGAAATAACATATTGTCGCCTCTGGTCCCAAGACTAATCAGTCCAAACAGAGTTAAAAAAATTTTTCCTTACATTTTCTGTAATTTCATTGCAATTTTTATTAACGCTCGTTTTGCATTTTGTAGAATTACAGGCTGATTTTATTTTTCAATAATTTCTTAGTACGAATTCACTATGACTGTCTTTTTTTTTACTAACACTATAATATGACTTACCTGTTTCCCGAGTTTTTTTAGCTCTATTCCTTTCCCTATCATTAACGATTCCTTGATTTTTTCGAGCTTATCTTTTTGATAATAACCCAGAACTTTCGTCTAGGACCACTTTTTTAGATTGATGAGAATTTTTTCATTTGACTCAGTACTTGTATTTTTCACGTTTTTAAAGGAATTATCAGGGGTTTGTATCTCTAGTGAAGACCACGACTTATCAGAATCTTTAACGAATAAGTCCGTTTTTTCATCTAAATGCATGTTAATAAGCGGTATTCCACTGTCATAATCTTCGATTGAACTTTCAATTGATCCTGAACAGTCTGGTACCAGTTCTTTAGTTTTTTTTATTAAGAATCATATTAGGTGATGATTGAAAGTTCATAATGTCTGGTAACTATTAGAATGTCTGGTGTATCATTAATTATTTGAACAGATATATATATATAGGCAAATCCCGCTCAAAAGATACATTTTCTTCTTTATGAGTATCACTCGATTTTTTTTGGTTAGATTCAGAGTTACCTGAAGATAAAAGTAACGATGATTTTGGTAATTTTATGGTGGAAATAAGGAAGGTTACAGGATCTTATTTAGCTTAATTTAAATAAATCATGTCTTTATTAATTTTAACTGTGATTTTATTTAGAATTGAAAACATCAATCGGAAGATGATGAGACCTGCCAGAATTCTCTGATGATTTTTCATCAAATTTATTTCTGTGAGTTTTCTTGTGTATGTACACAGTTGAACCAAACTCTTTAACCCTCCGTGCATCGCGCGATCTCGCCACCTTTCGTTCATCGCGCCGCGGCGTTCCGCCGCAATGTATTTAATATTCCGGTATTGCCAAGTATCATAATTATGATTTTTTAAAATTCAAATCATACAAGCTTATACAAGTAGGTAATTGTAATTATTTTTAGAATTTTTTTATTAAAATAAATATTCTGTATTAAACAAAAATATAAATGAAAGAGATGAATTAAATGAGCTGATGATGAGCCACTGGTGGTAACTGGCAACACTGCGCAGAAAATCGGAACAAATTCAACGTCCGAGTTTACTCGCGTTAGCGGCACATCGCTACGTTTCTCAGGTTTTTCAACGAAAAAAATTATTTTTTCAATATTTAAAATATCGGAAACATAATTATCATTGATTCATTCGATACTAAAAAGCACAGTAGAAGAACTCTTAAAATTTCAAAAGATTAGAAAATTTATTTTTTTTTTAAATAATCTTTCAATACAAATTGCGGCGCTGCACTCATAGCACGATGAACGAAGGGTTAAGGTACTTGCTTTGTGGCCTTTTATTGTGCCACATTTCATATGATGTTTTTGTTGCTTTCAATGATTTTGTTGGTGTTAAATTAATTAGATAGGTTGGTGTTAAATTAATTAGATAGGTTGCAGTTAGAATTGCATCACCCCAAAATATTTTATCAAATTTTGCACCAGCTATCATTGGTCACGCTTTCTTTGTGATCGTCCTGACCATTCTCTTCGAGACACCATTCAACTGTGGAGCTCGTGGAACAGTGAGACGATAACTTATACGTTTCTGTACACAATAATCTTTCATTTCGTTTGATAAGTATTTCCTACTATTATCACAGTATAAATTGACTATTTTTAAATTAATCCGTGATTCACTCTTAGCTACATCGTCTTTGAAAACCACAAATACATCCGATTTATTTTTAATTCAATGTGTTGCACAATAATATGTAAACTCGTCGACGAACAATACAAAATAATTTTTATTATTTATCGCAGAAGGCGTAATTGGACCACATACATCATAATGTATGTGAAATAATGGTCGTTCTATATAATCTTTATTTTTAACTTTGTTAAATGATAGTCAGGTATAACAGGGTACTCCTCGACTTCCGTGGTCTTGACGACGAGGCTTACGAGGTCCCAATTTAGACACCTTTTGAACTCAAAAGTTCTAAGGGCGTCACTGAGAGTAAATTGCACGATCTCTCAGTATCGTATGCAAGGCAAACCAAAGCAGAGAGAATGAAAATCTCAAGGACAAGTTTGAAAATTTCCTTATCCTGGTTGGACCACACAGCTGCAAAGTTAGGTTCTATTTTATAAATAAATTTAATCACTTAATGAGCGGTCGGTAAGACTCAGCGTCATTAGTCGATCTAAAATAATTAATTTAATAAATATGATTTTATAAATATATCCAAATTTATTTAGAACCTTTGTGTAGCAACAGATATGTTTTCTAGTTAATATTAATTAAATTTAACAATAATAAAATCTCGATTTCCCGACAATATTGACGTATTTTAAAATTTCAATATAAAATTCCTTTAATTATAATAACAATGATTGTTTCCTTAATATACAATAAATCTTTGCTGGCGAGGCAATAAATTAATTTACTCACATTCATACACCGTCTGTCCGAAATTTTAATTTCTTAAATAACGCCTTAAGTACTGGGTTGTCTTTTCGCCTAGATTTTATTTTGTTTAAATTTTATTCTAACGAACTTTTACTTAATAAAGTTCCCAGTGATGCGGTCGGTTAGACTCAGCACCAAGGTCACTTTCAAACTAAATCTCTGGCACCTTCTAGAGAACAGTGTTTGTGACTCAGTACCTCCAGAAAATTACCAACTAGAGCTTGCTAAAATTAAATATTATGATTTTTCTAATTATCAAACACTTAATCAGTGGTCGCTAGACTCAACTGAGAAAACTTTGATTATCACGCTACCTAATAAAGACAAACCCAGACACTCGATATAAAATGGCAACCGAACGCTCTCGAACCCACGCCACGATACCGATAAACTTTAACTCATGTATTGATCAATAAATCTTTCCAATTTTAATATATATCAATGTTAACTTTAAGAAAATTATTAGAGTTAATTTGATTAAAATATTCCTCTTAGATTTACCGAAGTTTTTGCCTGTAGATGGAGAGACGCCATGGTGGGAGGAGAAATTAATTAATGTAACGGAACCTAAGTTCACCTCCGCCGTCCGGAAGCCGAGGCCTTGCCCTTTTGGGCATACTCGCGCTGCGCAAATCCCCTATCCTCCACCGTAATATTATAATAGCGAAACATTGAGCAAGCTCAATATTGGCGGATGTTATAACCCTTAGGATTAGAGATCCTTTGCGTGTGGGTGCCGAACCAACAGCCACTACGAGTCCTACCGCAAACGGGCCCATGCACTCCTCCCATCTCAGGAAATAGAGAGACTTTTTGGTCGAAGCGGGGCTTGGAATGGGCCTCCCATAGCACCAATTTCATGTATTGGTCGACGTACCACTAGGTCAAGAGGGGCTCATGGTTTTCTCCCCTGCCTTCCTGGGAAGACACCCAATTTATTTCACATTCATACATCCATACTTCAACACATTCACACACACACCTAACTTCGGACTGACACCCGGGATGCACAGAGTCCTCGCAAATCGCGAGTTCTGTACACCCATGCCCAAATGCTCCGACAACATCTGAGTGGATGCCAGTTAAACCGCGATCTAGTAGTCCTCTCCTCCTTCCTCTCGGTGTTGGAATTGGCTGCTGAGCTTGTGGTGGAGACAATCCTTGCTGAAACCATTGAAAATTTTAAATGAGTCTGGGGATGCGGCAAGAACCCGCCCGATTTGTGGCCACTCCGCGACCCACCCTTCTATGCTTTGGAGCACCTCGCGCTGAGGCTCGAACTCGGTGCATTTTAGCAGTAAGTGCTGAACGGTATCCCACCCTTTGTTGCATTGGAGGCATTTGCGATCCTTTGCGAGTCCGTACTTGAAGAGTCTATCCTTAAAGCAGCCGTGACCGGTTAAAATCTGGGTAAGCCAGAAATTAGGGCTGATGTGTTTGCTCGTTAGACGTTCAATAACGTCGGGAAAGAAGTTGAATGTTGTCCGTACTGTTTCCGCTGTGGACCACTGTTCTTGCCATCTGCGAATGGTTTCTTTTTTGAGGGAGACAAGGCCTTCTTCGTCATCTGGCTGCACGGTCGCGGTTCCAAGGGTTGCCTGTTTGCCAATGCGAAGATTGTAACGGGCGCAACGTTCGTCAATCACGAGCTGAATGGGCACTGCCCCCGCAACTACACAAAGTCCCTCATACGATGCCGTCTTGTATGAAGACGTCATCGTAATCAGGGCTCGACGTTGCCGGGCCCTAAGAGCCTTCCATTCCTCTACCCCACATAGATCACTCCAGCCTGCTGCCGCATAAGTGACAACAGGCAGGAAATAACCCCTGTAGATAGTGGACATAGCCGGAAAGCGCAGTCCCCATTCAGTCCGTGCGAGACGGCGTAGACGACCAAAAGTCTTATCTAATTTCGCGCGCCTTGTCTTTATGTGTGTTGTTGGTTTGAGGTCCTGGTCGAAGTGTACCCCTAGGTATCTAACGCTCTTTTTTAATGCTATTTTTGTTTTACCTATTACGATTTTCGGTGGCTTTGAATCATACTTGGGCTTTTTCTGTCTCTTCGCTTCATAGGGGTACGGACCTTTGTCCTTGCGTGGACCGCGTCGGGTGTACTCTCTCTTGAGGAATATCGCCTCGGTCTTGGATTCCGACAACGTAAGTTTTGCGGAACGACACCATTCCAGTATCGTGTCTACTACCCCTTGCCCTTTTCTTTCAATGTCGGCACGTGACGTGCCTTCTATGATGACGAGGAGGTCGTCAGCATAGGCTACAAATTTACTCACGTGTTCTGTTGTCTCTAATTCTTTTAGTAAGTCGTCGAACATAACGTTCCAAAATAAAGGTCCTAATACTGATCCTTGTGGGCATCCCCTTGTTGGCTTTTTATTCTCCTTTCCAAATCCCCATGACAGTGAGACTATCCTATCCTCAAAATAACTCTGAACTACCTTATATACATTTTTGGGGCACTCTCTTTTCTTCAGTCCTTCGAGTACTCGCGGCCACCACACGTTGTCAAATGCGCCAGAAATATCAAAGAGAAGTCCGATTGCCAGATTCTCTGTTGTCGAATCTAGTAAGCGATGCATCTCAACGATTGCATCTTCAGTCGACCTTTTGGCCATGAAGCCAAATTGTTGACTGGAGATCCTATCCCCAGCTAAGACTGTGGTGGTGAGTCTCGACTTAATCAATCTCTCAAACACCTTCCCGATTACCGATAGTAAACATATTGGCCTAATGGTGGGAGGAGGACGCCGCTCTGCTTGTTGCTTGCCGGGTACTTTCTGCGTTCCTGTCTCAGCTGCCAATTATAAGTAAAATAATTTCATTAATTACGCGGTTGCCAAAACCCGGCGTAATTGAACGATTGCAACACAAGCCTTAAAATGGCGTCCGGGGTCAGACTTAGACCCGCCGGTTTTCCTTTTTAAAGATGTACCAGAGTACGGGGCTTATTAAACTCACCGTATATTCTTTTTGATGAAATTCCTCGGCAATTTACTCAATGTAACAAATGGTTTATGAATATATTTTGGAGTCGTGAGACTCACCAAATTTATTTTTATTAATTAATAAGATTAACTTCAGCCAAAGTAACAAGTTTTAGCAGCGACTCGGCTTTAGTAGCTCTGGGCAGTGAATGACGCTCGAGTACCTCTCGGTGCGCCGCGAAGCCAGCAGCTCCCCACTTTCAGTCCCATGTCAGGCTCGTATCATCCAAAATTTCCCAAATTTAAATTTCTAGAAATGGCGGGACTCGGGGCCCTCGTAAAGCACCCATTTGTCGCACGGCCAAATGCATCGATAAATTAATAGAGTCCCAGGTTATCGATCGTCGACGGCGTGGGGACAACGGAAATGCGTAGGCCGAGAGCGCAGTCGAATCAAATTCAAATTTAAAGATTAATTTACAAATAAAATCAATTGATTTTAAATTATCCCTGTTATACAAGCTTGTTTACCATTAATACATGCTTCACATAGTTTGTCATCGGGTACAATTTGCTCTATCTGATCTATTTCTTCTATCATCTGTTTATTTTTCAATTGAATACATTTATTTTTACCTATGGGGCCCAATCGTTGATGCTATAATTTGGAATCAAATTTAGACGCATTATTTATTGAATTAATCAAATTTTTACTTGCAGTAAAATTCAAAATAAACAGGTTGTTTATCACCTTACCAGTCATCATGACTTTTCCATGATGACGTATTTCCATACGTCTTGCAGAATGTAATAGTATACCCAGCCTGCTGCATCCTCAATACTGATAATAGATTATACGGTACATCAGGGGTGTATAGTACATTTTCTATGCGACCTTGAATTCCCAAATTACTTGTCACAAAAATGGTTCCTGTCTTTGATGCTGTGATAAATGCCCCATTCTTGGCAACAGAAATCTTCATTGGAGTCTTTAGGTCTGAGAACATACCTGCTATGTCCTCTCGATTGATGAGGTGGTCAGAAACTCCAGAATCCAACAGAAAAGAGATTTTATATTGATTGTCCATTAGGTAAATGCTACCAATCATGAAAGCAAAACATTCTTTTTCTATCTGAGGTACAGCTGAAACACTCTGGACAGTTTTCGGCTTTTCTCGGTTAAATTTACTCTTCATATTTTTCTTCAAGAAACTACACTCATTCTTATGATGCTCTTTTCTACCACAGTGATGGCACCGAACATTCACTTTCTTGTTATTGAACTTTGGTTTCACTTTACTTCGGTAATTTTTGCAATATTTTTGTACTTCTAGATCTTGACGTTTAACTTCATTGATTTTATTTTCAATATGAAGTATTTTACTACTTGTGTCTCGTTTTTCATTTACCAACTTCACTTTGTGATCCAGAAGACGTGTTTTTATGAAATTAAGTGTGATGTTGTCTTCTGATAGTGTTTCAATCAATCGCAGTAATGATTCCGTTATAAGTGGGTGGAAGAGTCATCAGTAGATGAGTGACTTTATCAACTTCAGTCATTTTTCCACCCGCCGCAGCCATTTCGGAAATACGAGAACTAAATATCATGAAATTTACAATTTTAAAATTAAAACTTTACTAAAGAATAATTTATTTAATTTGCGACGTATTCTGTGCCTATAACCTGTTGGAAATGAGGAAGGTTACCGGATCGTATTTAGTTTAATTTAAATAAATTATGTCTTTATTAATTTTAGCTGTGACTTTATTTAGAACTTTAAGAGAGTTAGTTAATACTGAATATTTATTTCTATATATTTCTCATCCTAGGTCCTTACATCCTACAGTTACATTTGGTCTACGTACAAGTTATAGCTTGCATTCCTGTGTCTCAAGAATATACCCAGTTTTATTACCCCGAGAGAAATATTCCTTCCATCTTCAAAGAATTAATAAAATTTAATCCTGCTTCAAGGACAAAGAAAATACGGTTCCGTCACTCGTTATCCGATGACATAAAATCCGCGACTTAAAATCCGCGACTTTTGATCCGCAACAAAAAAATCCGCGCGACAATGCATCCGCTGCTAGAATATTCGCGATAATAATCTCAAAAATATAATATTAACGTAGATAATTTATTGCAAGATAATATTATTATTTATTTAATTACTATTACAATATATGAAACGTTACCCAAATTGATTACAAAAATAACTTTTAGAGTTATAAATTTTATTAAATATATACTGTTATTATTGTGGTTGATATTATTGTTATTTTAAATATTGTATTTATATTGACAAAATGCTTGCAATATTTTTGAGGTATTGCAAGCGATTATTAGCATCGTGTTGACTAACGATATTTTTTAATCTTGAATCAATATTGTTATAAGCCTTACGACGTTTATTGTTAATATCTAAACCAGTTTCGATTTGAGTAATAATAACTTCTGTAGAATTTTGCTCCATTTTAAAATTATTGATGAATTTACCGATCACAGCGTGTAGAACTCGAACTCTACCATTAAATGCATTATGCCACCCTTCCGCAGCACTATTAGATCGAATATCATCATTTAAAACTGCTTCGTAACAGTTCCAGATCGCGATATCAAATAACCCTTTGGGACGACGCCGTTTACTCCGACTTTGAACGCCTACCCATGTACGTTCATAATAATTTAGTAATTCGGCTAACTTTTCCTCATGGTCATCGTAATATTCAGATGTAATTAATTCTTCATATGTTTCTACAACCTGGTCGACAGGAACAAATGCCAACGCTAACAGCATCCGTACATTTAATGAGAATTTCATATCTGTATTATATAACTTTTGCAATCTACAGGCTTGAACATTTCGCTAAACACATTGGCCATGATGGAATAAACATCCAGAAATTTGAACGCCTTGAAATACTTTACTAAACGCAGAAATAAATGATAATTCAAAATCAATCATCACACGTGTTACACTGATGTTAGTCATATTATCTTTCAGTACTTTGGAAATCTTTGTATATGACTTCTCATTTTTATTTAGTACTACTACATAGACTAATGGCAGCACCTTTCCTGATTTGATGCTATGAAATGTATATAATTGTTTGAAGATTTTTGGCACAAAAATAAATGTTCAATCGGCATACCATGCATTACATTGTGATAACAATTCTAAGTTTTTCTTGTTTGTGAACATTAAAAAACGTCCCTTAGTACCCCCACTATCGTGAATTAAAAATAGTTCCCCTTTAAATGTAACTTTAAAGTTATCTGGTATAACTAATTCATCAAGAGATGCAGGATTTTCTAACTGTGGGTTTTTATTGTTACGTACACGCTGTACTACACGATTTAATGAATTTATTTTAGATAGTCGAGCAGCGACAGGTGTAGTTATACCTTTCAATGATTCTTGAATAACTACACCAGGATTATCATCTAATTCTTTTGCACGTTTTTTAATTTTTGCATGGATTTTTTTAGTGTTAACTGTTGCAATGTCTGCAGCATGTTCATGAGTAGGTATATTGCTAATAATTTTACCTAAAATTGATGTATTTAAATTTTTATATAAATTTCTACAAAACATATACAATTTGAAAAAATTATTAGTATTTGATATTTACCATTTCGATTAGGATTATCGGTGTGAATGATGACGCTACAAGATTTTAATGCGCAACGCCATGTGACGCTTGATTTATTAACGCTTTTTTTAGCGTATAGGTAGCCCTCAACTAGCAACAAGTTTTTATTTTTCTTCGACTTCACAAACTTTAATGGCATTTTTTAAGTATTTTGAATAGCTCAATATAATTTCATTAAATTTTTTGTTATTAATTATGTTATCGACAATATTTTATTCAATCATTTACAAGTACTTTATTTAATTATTCACTTCTATACTCATACATGAAATGGTTGCTACCAATATTTTATAACAATTGATTGATAAATATACTCATGCCAACATACAATTTTTTATATATTATCACATGGAGACTAGAGTAGAGGAGCCCGAACTTGTATAGTGAATAACCTCAAAAGTCTATATAAGAGCCGTTCACGGTGAGGTGATTCCAATATTGGCCGATAGTAGTCGTGATCTTACAGTAGCACCATTTGAAAGAGTTGAGAGGGGGATTGTAGGCGGAGTCTTCTTTGAAAAAGAAACGGTATCACGTCACTTACTCAACACTTTAAAGTGGCGCTCTCACAAAAAACAGAAACTATCATTCAATTTTCCAAGCTTTTTAAAACCAACTTTTATTTATAAACAAAAAGTCGTTAAAAAAAGTAATTCAGTACAATACAGTTCAAATAAATAGAAATATTTATTAACAGAATGAAAAAGTAATTTAAATAATTAACAAGTTTGTTTCAATGGAATAAGTTTATATTGTTCATAAAATTTTTTCTGATGATAGCATAAACAAAAAGTATTACTATATTTAAAAATTATTTAAGCTACTCAATAATCTATACAATTATTTATAGGTTTTTTACGAATGAAATATGAAATACCTCTGGAAGATATAAATAAATATATAAAAAAATTAATTTTATTTTAAGTATATACAAGGTATAATTCTTATTTACAAATGTTTAAATTTATATGAACTTTGAATCATAAATATCTTTACAATTTCGCTTCTTTTCTTGATATTCGAGATTTTTCCCATTTGGCTTGGGTGTATTGATAATTGGCACTTTTAGCTATAAAATGTCCTCGCTTTTTTAAATAAAACTTTAAAATTTTTTTTGTGAACTCTTCCCAATGTTCACTACATCCAATCATATGATTCGCTCTGAAACCGTCTTTTATGGCATAACATATGTCGAAAAATGTATTAACGGTTAGCTTTTTGTTCTTCATAATTTTTGAAACTGTGTTTTCGGTAATTTTTAAAAGCTCCACTATTGACTCTGATGGGTATGTTAATCCACCTTTATCAATTATATCTATGAATGTGTTATCAGAGTTCAGATCTGAACCATCTGGTTTTGTACTATTTATACACTCCATACAATCAGTGAATCTAATAGTTTTTTTAGCAACGTATCCAGCCATAAAACCTATCATAAAAGAATCAACGATATCATCTGCGTCTTCAGTATCTTTTTTAATTTCTTCATCTAAATTACCGTTCTCGTTCGTAATAATATTTTCGAATATATTATCTAACTCTTCTCTTTTTAGAGAAGCCAAAATGTCTGAAGCGTTTTCATGATTCAGGAGAGTGTTAAATATTTCTCCACCAGATACGTTACCCCCTTTTGCCGGCGATAATAACTTATATGTTGACATTAACGTAAACATTTGTCAAAATAAAATAGAATCCGGATGCTCATTAGATCCACAGACATTGCGGGCCATACCAAAAAATCTCTGTGAATAAATTAATAACAATAGTTAGTTAATAGACCATTAAATTACATTGGTTCTTTTTTATAAATTAAACTTACCTCTCAAGCATCTTGATTGAAACGAGCCGTCATAACATATTGAAAACCATGCTCCTGTACAAGATATTCTGTAATTTCCAATACTGCTCTAAGTGTGATTTTGAGTCCATAGCACGTATTGTCCGTAATAAAAGCACGTTGTTTAGTTTTTGCATTAGTTTCCCATAGTTCTAGGCACTGAATAAATGATTTTATTGTCTAACAAAACAAAAATTTAATGTTAATATTTCAAAAGCACTATATTGGAAATTTATTTATCATAGAAGATTATATATTAAAATTTGTAATAATTACATCTCTTTTTTTCAATTGCAGATTTAAAGCATTTATTGGTGTTCGTCTCATCATAGCTTCTATTAAATTGTGAATTGATTGTATAAATAAGACACTTCCATCACAATCTTCTAGATTTGGTTCTGGTGGTACGTTGTCGTATCCTTTTTTGTAAATTTGCATTGCAGCCGCTAAGCAGTCTGAGAAATACTAAACGAAAATCAACAGTCAAATAAAAAACTAAAAATATGACGTAACATATTATTTATCACTAATTAAAAAAATTTTGTACCTCAAAAGCAAGTGGTACAATCATTTTTTCGAGGTTCGTTGGATTAAGAGTATTTGCAGTTAACTTGTATGCCGATTCCAGAGCGAATGGATTTTTCAATTGGTCTCTTTTTCAATCTGCAAGCCAATGTTTTCTTTTAACCCATCCAGTAGGAGTCTATAGAAAAATTCAAATATAATAAAAACATTAATAATATATTAGCATTAGTATTACAAATTTCAGCGTGGGTTATTAGAGAATTACGTAGGGTTTTTATAAGGTGAGGAAATCCGATAAGAACCATAGTCTTCTGTTTTCGTCACAGGGATATGCTGCCGATATGTCGTCTTCGTTAATTTTAAATCTGTTCCAAACACCACGGTTCCATGCAGCTCCATCTGTTACTATTGCGTCACAATAGTAATTACTTTGCTCAAGCAATAGTAAACATTCTAGAATAAGACATTCTAACTTTTCGCTATTGGCACATCCTTTGCTTAAAAACGCCGCTAATACTTGAATCGATTTTCCTCGAAATGGTTGAAACATGAAAACTAAAGCATGATCTCCCAATTCAACTTTTTGCTTTTCCGAAATATATTTACCAAGATCAACAAATCCATTAAACACTCCCGTTGAGCTATAGAATTTTATACCTGGTGTTAGCTGCATTTCATCGATTAAAATAACACCTAAACAATTAAATCTTAATAAACTATTTTTTCATATAGTAATGTAAATGTTAATAATCATATGAGCAATATTTATTCTATTTTTCTTACCTCTTCTTTCTGCAGTCTCCCTTGATTCGCCTTGTATTGCTAACGATTTAAAAACTGCTTCTTTGAATTCGTAAGCACTACCCATCCGCTTCATATAATTTTGAAGAGAATCTTCGTGAGGTAGGGGTAAAATACCTTTTTCTCTCAAGTGCCGATATAATTTAGGACTTTTTATTTTCATTAGAATACATTTATGGATCCATAATCGATCATAACACATTCCCTTCTTCTTACATTTCGCAGCAGCAAGCATTGTCATTATTACAGTTCTTTCCTTATCATTTAGCGTAGAAATACTTTCCGCAAGTGCCTCTTCAGGTATTTTAGTGAGTTGCTCTCTCGTATTTTTTAACTCTTTTTCTAAATCTTCTATCTACAATTAATAAATTCCTTATATCTTTAACGGATTAAAAAAATTATAGCTATTATCTAATGAAATTCGATATTATTTCATCTCATACCCAGAGAGGAAAGTACGACGGGCCCAGGCTTGGCCCAAGTATGTAGAACCTTAGGCCAAGCTAATAAACCAGCCTTGGCCCAGCTTTGATAGAAGTCTGGAATGATAACACAGGGCCAGCTCTAGCCCAGACCTGGGTCGCCATTGAATGGCTAAGACAGGGGAACCCAGTCTTGGCCCAAGTTTGAATGATTATTATACCGGCCAAAGCTAGGTCCCTCAGTACTGAGCCAAGTAGGTCTCCGTCGTCCAACTCTGGCAGCTCGTGCATGGGTATTGAACTATTCTTAAAAAATTATAGTTAAGATTCATTTAAAAAGAAAAACTAAATTTAGTAGATTGTATATTAGGTATACGATACCCGTGTTAATAATGTTTCATTTTCAGTTTCCAGATTTTTCACAGTTTGTTTTAAATCTTCCATTTTTTCTTTTTTTTTTTTTTAAATATTTTCATGGTCAGTTATTTTTTTTTTTTTGAAGAGTTTTACAGTGCTTACATCTCATACGATTCTGTCTATTGTAGTGGATATTTGCTTCGACGTATCTCACACAATCTTTAGCATATCTGAAATACCAACTATATTTATAATAAAAAACAATGTCAAAGTATTATATGTATACTATAAATTTAAAAAAAAAAAATTTAATATTCAAATAAAACAATTAGCTTATTTATCCAGTTTCCCAGTTCCATCGCATAATAATAATGATTGCAGCAAATTGACATTTTTGAAAATATCATCTACTGTTTTAACTGATGGTATTATTACAGATGGAATGTTTTCTTTTAGTTGATGACCATTTAAAATTATCTGTCAAATATATGTCATAGTATAGAAATTTCATAGAGTTACTTATTATAAGAAATTACAAGATGAGTAAAAAATGTGAATATAATAATGAGTTTTTTACTGTACCGCTAAATTACATGAGTTTTCAGTGATTTTAATATATATTTTTTATGCGAAAAATTGTTACGATCATAATCTACTAAAGTCACGAAACTTTCATCAGTGTGATGAGTTCCTCTGTATATAACCCACAGTTTCGGCAACTTTTTAACTTCCCGCAAAGAAAATCGACGATTTTCGAAAATTTCGGGAAGTTATTGTTTTCACCCCGATTTTCGAAAATCGAGTTTTCATCGGATGTCGACGTTTTGAGGTCCTAGGAAGCTATTCTGACTATTTTCGGAATGATGTCCAAGTGTATGTATGTGCGTGCGCGTGTGTGTGTGTGTGTGTGTGTGTGTGTTAACTCTCTTTGTAACTTTTTAACTAATGAGCCGATTTGGATGTTTAAGGCGGCGATTGAAAGAGCATGTTGGCCATCAACTTTCCTGAAAATTTCAGATCGTTTGATTAAATAGACTCGAAAATATCTGCGAATTGCCAAAAAAAAAAAAATTTTTGTTTTTAGTTTTTTATTGATCTCTCAGAAACGACTCATACGATCGATTTCAAAATCTAATCAGCTCTAGTACTCAAAAAAACGCGTCGATTACCATCTCAAACATCAAAATCGGATAATTCGTTCGAGAGTTATCGCGGGAGAAAGAAATGGTGAAAAACGGTTTTTTCTAAATATTTTCGAAACGACTGACGCGATCGATTTCAAATTTTAATCAGCTCTAGAATTCGATAAAACGCGCCGATTACCACCTCAAACGTCAAAATCGATCGATTAGATCGAAAGATATCGGTGTTGAAAAATTAAAAAAATAACATTTTATGTTATTTTTCCCGGATGAATCATAATATAACCAACTGAAATGTGTCTGAAGTCATACCAACTCATCTTTTATATGGTTACTTTCGATACATTATGTCATCGAATTTTGTTTTTAGTTTAAATTATTGTACCAACAATGAAATCGATAAAACGAAGTTTTCAATAATTTTCTCGGATATTTCATATTTGATTGTTTTTCACATGAGTCAAAACTCATTTAAATCTTGATTTGAATCCCTGGCATTGATTTCTGCTTAATAACACTTATTTTATTGAACATAATCAGGGATTAAATTTTAGAAACCGCTTCATTAACAATTCTTGATTCTTATATAAATTTTCAAACTTCAGCATAACAGGCAACTTGTTAGAGCTTGAGAAGATCGTAAAAAAAGCATCGCATGTGATAGCATTTTCGAGCTCTTTGAGGTCGAAAACAGCGGGAAGCTTTGGGGCTGGCCCGCAGGGCCAACCGACGCCCAGATTTTTTTTAAGGCATTATCAACATTGGAATCAACAATCACATCTATAGCGCCGTTTTCAATGGGAGTTATAGATTGTTCGCTTAATTTTTCTGCAGTTGCATTATTTAATGTAGGTAAATGAGAACTAGTAGTACTATTGGAAGCCATCACATTATTCAGTAATAATGCTCTGTCCCGAAGAATAATAGTATCACATTCGTCGATAAATTTCTCCGATGATCTTGCAGTAGATGTAGTGTAATCATGATCTGTATAAATATTATTCTTCTTTAAATTTTGATTTTCTTCTGTGGTCTCAATATTTCCCGAATTTTTATGGTGGGCATTCTCTGCTATCTCTTTCACTATGATAAACAATGTTTTCTTTCAATTCATTGAAATGAATCGTTTCAACATCGTTTTTTTGTTTGGTATAATATAAGTTACTCCATTTGGTAAATTATCAATCTGTTCTCTATTAATATATTCTTTGGAAAAGTGTAATTTGCAAACAACATCGTTCTCCATAAATGAATAGTTTAATATTGAATTCCATTGGTTTCGTAAAAATGAATCCTTTAAAAAGAAAATAGACAGTTACATATATTACATATAAATTTCATGATTATGTTTTACACAAAAAAATTCGCACTTAAAATAAGTAATCAATCTATTATATTATTAATATTTTCATATACTTACGCACATATTATTGTAAGGGATGAAAAGGCTCCTCGAAAACTATTGCACAACTCATGATATATGCGAAGCATCAGAGTGTACTTTACGATCGAAAAATTTTTTTCGCCTCACTTCGACAACTATATTCTGTAATTATTAACTTACGTCCTATTTGTTGTGTATACTCGTAAAATTTCGAAAAAAAAAGATAACAAATCGTTAAAAAGAACTTACTTTACAATTAAATGAAAATGATTTTTTCGAAAATTAAAAAAAAATTTTTTTTACAAAATTAAAAACAAAAACTCGTTTTGAAATTTTTATGTATAAAAATTTGAGTTGTGTTAATGCTGACAGTAGATCAATTTTTTTGACTAATTGGTTAATTCATCAATCATTGTGATCTATATATATTGAAATTATTATCATCTACTGCTTACATATACATTTGATAAAATATGTTAAATATATAAATGTAAAAGTAACAATAAAATGTGTGTACCTTCGGAACTTTAAACAGCGATAGTTGACGAGAACTAATCGGTTGATTTTTTTTTTGCGCCCAGGAGTCGAATACGTGAAGCACAAGTCGGTAAGGAACATCTTCTTTTTCCCATATTTAATTTTAAAAATGAGAAAAATGTGATAGAGAAAATTGTAGTCGCAACTGTGGAAAACAAAAACTTTTAAGCACACAACACTTTTATCACGGAAAAGATAATCAAAGAAATGTGTAGATTCAATGAACTCGGTATATGTAAAATTATTTATTAAAATATATTAAATTACTTTGATCACAGAGCAAGCAGTATTCGATTCAAAACTTTACTATAATGTTAAGGCTATCAGTCATTTGAGCAAAGAATGCAAAGTTCATCTTAATATTGAAGGTTTTCACAAATATTTGAAATTATAAAGTAGGGGAAAAGTTACAAGTTTAACTATTGGCTGTGATGTATTTGAAACATTCAATCAGCTGAAGTTTTAATAATTATTGCTAAGTTCAATAGTTTTACCTTAAAAGTGTCAAAAATTTCGGTTATTTATGAAGTGTTGATTGTTACTTAGCGGAGCATGACAGTGTAAATTACTGTATCTTAAGACCATAAAACCTGAATAGAGTCTAAAACAACAATTCAAATCCTTTGTCTAGTAAAATTTTAGAGTGCCGTTAGGGTGATTTTATCTCGAATATGACTCAGTAAAGCAAATGTTGAGAGTCAAGCTTATTTATAAATTCATAAATTCAAGCATTAGACATTTTTTGTTAAGAAAAAATATCTGGGAAATACCCAAACACATTTTCGCCAGATGTTTAGTTTCACTTAAGTACAAACATTTATTGCTCAAAGAATATTTACTTAAAACGCTTTATTGCTCGGGTCCTTTAAGAAGGATCTAATCCCTTAATTGTCCACTTTCACTTAAATATTTTGACAACTTACGATAGACAATATTTAAACAAAATTTAGCTACCTTCTCAAATTCATTCGAGCCTAATTTAAACTGTAAATACCTCTTCAGAATTCTGAGATCCAAAAGTTTAAATATTAGAGACACTCTCCTTATGTCCTATACTCCTGTTAAGGACTTGACAACTCACGACTCTAGTAGCCTAAGTACTCCCACCAAATGTAATAACCCACTACCCAAGTTATCCCTACTTTTGTAAAATCATACCTGGCAACTACTTGTACGAATTATTGTAAAACCGATATAATTACTGAACCTTCAGCTCTCGAACTGTACACACGTTTCAATAAAGAACACGAAACAGATTCATCATTCAGTCACATTATTTCAATAACATTAAGACAGGACAGCTCTAGTCTGAGTGTCCTCGCACGTAATCAAACAAACTTTATCTCGTTTGATGCAAGTGCCTATACGCAAACAGCAAAGTATACTTAAATTACCTATGCATTTAAAAAAACGTTTAAACATTGAAAAAAATCTGAGTTTAATAATAAGTGTAATATCGTATATTGTTATCAGCTCACTAAAAGTCGTGAATCTTCCAAACTTACTGAAGGGTCAGGTAAGCGAGTTTTTCTCTTGAGATCTGAAAATAAGGTACATCCGAGACTTCAATAAAATTTATGATATCCTTATTGTTATATCGGTAAGAATATGACAATAAAAGTCACAAAAGTCCCCCCCAAGAGGCCCTAAATCAGAGATCTTTAGACTTCTTATTCTCGTATTTAGAATTTACAATCTCGTTGTGAAATATATGATTGTAGAGCCCAGTGGATATTTAATTTTGCAATAATATTTAGTAGGGTATATTAATACTAACTATTAAAAATCTGAGTATTATTTACATATACAGTTAATGGTAAATGTTATTTGCTGGCGTTGAATATATGCGACTAGGCTGCTATCCTTTGTATATACATATATATCAGTGAAGAATTTTCCTGGTTACTAGAGATCATAGGTAGCTGAAGTTACCGGGTGATCACGTGATAATAAATTTGAGTATTAGTATTTGGCATACTGTAGCTATTTAGGTGCGATTAATGTTTGAGTAAGCAAGATATCACGCATAGGTGATACCAGGAATTATAATTTGTATTTTTTTTATTATTATTGAGTCTGCGTAATTATTAAAATACTTATTGATTTATCACGTATATTATTTTTGGTGAACTGCGAATTATTCACCAGTGGAAAACGATATCCATTTTGAACTTGAGTGATACATTACTTTATAATTATTGAATTAATATTTTTTCTTTGAGTTATTAGTTTTGAGAGTCGATATTAATTATTATATATTCTCCTTATTATTTGATTTCACATGCGAGTGAAATTATCAAGTATTAGTACTTATATATTGAGATTCTTGGTTATAAAAATCACCAGCGGGTGAAATTATTATTTATGTTTAGTTATTGATATTATAAGTTGATGTTTTAATAAATCACAGGCGAGTGATTTATTCATTTTATTAATTATTTTAGTTGAGCGGCGGATAATTATTGCTATCCTCTATTATTTTTCTTGTTAAATAACTGTATTATCTATGATTTTGTATACACACACAATTCTTATTATTTTGGTTATTTTGTAAGTGATTCATTATTAATTGGTTTTCTTTATAATTACTATTGTTATTGTGGTGCGATACAATTTGAGGAACAAATTATTACTCAAGTTATAATTAAATGCAAATGGTCATCAACCCGGTAGTAATTATTTTATTATTTTAATTATTTACTATCTTTTCTTGCTTCCTATTCCTATTTCTGAAAATTGCTATCCTGTACTTATTTTCATTTTTCATTTCATTTTTTCCGTTGGTTATTTTGGTTCATTTGAAATTTGTTCGTGGGACACACGAACTGGCGCCCAACTAGGTTTTCCTAACCCAGCTTGAGCAGAGCTGCGGGTCCAGGGAGATTCGGGACATCTCCAGGTGGGACATTTCGTGTTTATCTTTTTATTTTCAGGGTTTTATCCAACGGAGAACCATAACGGCTATTGAGCACTATCCACACTCCGCCGTGGGTCGTGTAAAATAGAGGAGAACGTTATAAATATTAACAGGTATCTGATCTCAATTTCCTATTTTCCATTTAAATAACATGGAAAAAAAATTTTTAGATTTGGAATTTTATACCTCGACAATGGCTCATTGAACAAATAAATTCAGGATATATTTTTGTAGAAAATTAAATGCTGTACAATCAAAGTCTCTTATCATTTTTAAAAAAATTCATCTATTCAAGAGTTATTGGGGCTTGACGTAAAATTTATAGTAAATTTCGAGATCTTTTAACGTTTCCTGCGAAACTATCAGAGTTATCACAAAATGTCATAATATCTTTTTTGTAGATAATTTTATTTCCTACAAATTATCTCAGATAAAGTTTTTGCAAATTTCGCATAACTTCCTAGTTATTTCCATTTTAATGGCAACGGTTTAAAAAAATAGTGTTCTGATTTTATCAAGAGCTTGGCATTAAAATGGAAATAACTAGGAAGTTATGCAAAATTTGCAAAAACTTTGTCTGAGATAATTTGTAGGAAATAAAATTATCTACAAAAAAGATTTCATGACATTTTGTAATAAGTCTGATCCCGACTAGAAAAAAAGTTGTAAGACCTATTGGAATCCAATTGGGTTCCCAATTGGGAACCCAACGTTGGGTTGTAACGCATAGCCCAAGATGATCCCAATCGGGTCATCCCTATTGGGTCCCAATTGGGTATACCCAACTGTTTCCCAATTAGGCACACTCTATAGGGTTTCAATTGGGTTCACCCTACAGAAACTTTAGGCCAACCCAATAAAATCCCACTAAAATCCCAACATAAGAAAAATTTGGTTAAATAAATTTTATTTAAATCCTCTTATTCTAGTACAATTTTTTTTTATTTATTCAATTTTCGTTATGACTGTTAATTTACAATAGTGTTAGCTCACAAAAAAAATTAATTATTTCACAAATTCTCACTTTGCACGAGACACAATTTTTATAACCTATATTCACTATACTAGCACTTTAATATTATTTTGATCAATTATATTGCACTGCACTAGCACTTTCTTTATTATTAATTCTATCAATTATATTGCACGGTATTGTAACTGTAAAGATGTCAAAAAATTACGCCTTGATAAGTTACTTAGAACGTTTTCCAATGCAAGAGTCACGTGTATATGGGATTTTGTCCACTAGTTATTTGTTTTATGCGCGGACCTGTCTGAACTTGTCTACGCTTGTATTATAGTCACAAGATTTTGTCGCCACGTGCATCATTGGTGTTAACATACACAACTATTCGATTTTTATCTTTACATATAATAATATATGAGCATATGAAAGTTAGTAGATATTTCATATGGATTGTTTTTCCCTTAAAGTTTTAGTTTTTTTTTTAAGTTTATAATTAAATTTATAATCTGCAAGTGATTAAAAATACGTTTTACTATTGTTAAGTTTTTTTTCTTTATTATTAAAGTTTAATCAGTTTTTTTTTTTTTTCGTTTTCATGTTAAAATACAGAATAAAACGTAAATATTTTGCATTTAAAAATTATTTTTAATTTTTAGAAGTAAAAATTTTTTTTTTATAAATTTCATGTTTAGTTTTCCTAACGTGATCCCAATTATTCCCCAAATGGGTAAGACCAACAGCTAGTTATTAATTTTGACGTTGGGTTATCCTAACAAGTTCCCAATTATTCCCCAAATGGGTAAGACCAACAGCTAGTTATTAATTTTGACGTTGGGTTATCCTAACAGGTTCCCAATTATTTCCCAATCTCGCAAACCCATTGTCGAATCATTAATTTTAGCATTGGGTTTTCCCAACAGGTTTCCAATTATTTCCCAATCGAGTAAGCCCAACAGCAAATTATTAATTTTGACGTTGGGTGGCCCCAACACGTTCCCAAAAATATCCCAATCGAGCAAACCCATTGCCGAGTCATTAATTTTAGCATTGGGTTAACCCAACATGTTCCCAATCCTATCCCAATTGGGTAAACCCAATCGCAATTTTTTATTTTAATGTTGGGCTTACCCTATATGTTCCCAATCAAATCCCAATAGGGATAACCCTATCGGGCTTGCCCCATCAGTACCCAATGGGGTCCCAATGTATGCTTGGGGATAATTTCTAGTCGGGATAGTTTCGCAGGAAAAGTTAAAAGATCTCAAAATTTACTATAAATTTTACGTCAAGCCCCAATAACTCTTGAATAGATGAATTTTTTAAAAAATGATAAGAGACTTTGATTGTACAGCATTTAATTTGCAACAAAAAGATATCCTGAACTTATCTTTACAATGAGCCGTTGCCGAGGTACAAAATTCCAAACTTAAAATTTTTTTTTCCCATGTTATTTAAACGGAAAATAGAAAATCGCGATAAGCCACCTGTTAATATTAATATTAAGAACTCTAATTATAACAGGGATCTCGCTTACCTTCCTGCAAGTATAGAATCTGTTAGTGCGTTAAAAAGAAAAAGTTGCCCTAAAATAGCACACCCTAATATATATATATATATCTATATCTATAAAATGACAGGCCTTTTTTTTGAACGCACATTACGTAAAAACTACTGAATATTTTGACATGAAATTTACACCACAAAATTCTGCGTGTTAAAGAAGGTTTTAAACTATATATTATTATGATTTTGATGATAAAAACTATATTTTTATAGATTTTGTTTTAATAAATTTTATCAATTATCGATTGTCCTTTTTCTTTCAAATAAAACAAAAGAACATTAATATACATGAATCTGTCCTTTTTTTGATATGATATAATTTTATTTGATTTTCTAATTAAAGTAAAGTCCCTATATACGCTTAGTATCATTAGTTGCTCACTTTCACTGTTTAATGCGTTTTTTATAATTTTTATAAAAAAAAAAATTCAACTGGAAAAATTAGTATTAATGAATAATTATTTGTGAATTTAAATACGTTAAAATATCATGTATCAAATTATTTTATAATAGATTATGAATTCAAATTGAGTGACTGTTTTCAAAATCATGCTCTGCCGGGCATTTTCCGCTTTAACGTTCATTCGTTAGACTATTTAAGAATGGTTAGAACTATATCTTATTATATATATTTTTGAAATTCATGAAATTTTATATTATGTAAAAATAAAATTTCATAATTTATAAATTATTTTCCAAATCAATAAACTTATAATTTAATCGATATTGACTTTAAGCGAGTATAGAGCCATGTGTTGATCGAGTAATGGTACATGACAACTTTAAGTGAGTGACTACGAATACACTCAAGAACCTTGCTTAAAAAATTAATAATAATTCATTATCAACATTATTTTTCAAAGTAAAATTTTATTTTGATACTTGAAACTAGAAAAAACTAACAATATGATTTTTCATTTTATTTATCAATTTATATTGAGTGATTTAATCTCACTCCAATGAAAAGAGAGCGGATATAGATGAGGTTTTTACCTTAATATTTTAAAAAGTACTGAAAATACTTATAATAATTATAATGATCATCATCAAATTCAATTTTTGTTTTAAAATACAAAAATTTTATTTTAAATGTCTGATAGTAACTTTAATGTTGAGAAATTTTATTGTTATGCAGATAATAGTTTTAATAAAAATTTTTTATTACATATATATATACTAGCTGTGAACGCCCGCTTCGCTGGGTTTTTTTTGGTGGTGATTTTATTTACATGTTAAATTTTTTGCTCTGAAATTTCGACAATGATTTGATAAGTTCTAAAATATTTGAACGTCGAACATCCCCTCAAATTAATTCCGATAGTTCTAAACTATTTTTCGATCGGGCTACTCCGATTATTTTCGTATAACTTACGACTTCAAGATATATATTTCAACTTTTATCACGTTTTCCAAACTTTTAAAACCATTGGAAGCATCCAACATCAATGAAATCATTTTTGAGTAATTTAATTTATTGAACTTTAATGTAATTTAATTGAATGCATTTACATTTACATTAATGTAAATACATACCTATATATATATATATATATATATATATATATATATATATATATATATATATATATATATATATATATATATATATATATATATATATATATATATATATATATATATATATATATATATATATATATATATATATATATATATATATATATATATATATATATATATATATATATATATATATATTTGAAGTTTCTAGAATGTTATTTTCGGAACCTTGCAAAACATTCTAGACCGATTTGAATCATTTTTATAAGATTTGAATCAACTAATTGTAATTTAGAGCTTTCCGAATGATTATCCGAATATTCGCAACAATCTAGAACATTCTAGACTATTTAGAATGAATGTTGAGTGATTTAAATCAACTAAGTGCGGTTTAGAGCATTCTAGGTGTGTCTCGAAATTTTTAGAACAATCCAGACCATTCTTGACTAATTAAAATTAATCTTAAGTAATTTAAATCAACCAAATTCATTTTGAAGTATTCCAGATTAATTAGAATTAATTTTCGAATAATTTGGAAAACTAATTTATATGTTAGAACTGAGATTTCAAGATTATTCCCGAAATGTCTAGATTATTCTTGAAATTCCTAAAACAATGTAGAATATTCACCATCAATCATAGATCTATTTTCAAAGTCCATATTATTTTAACTCCCATCTTTCACACCCTCATAGTTATCAAGTTAGTTTCTTCTTCAAATCGTATTATAGGCACAATCACCTCCTCTTTTATAATATATATATGTATATAATATATACATGTGATAATTTATCTTAGCAATACAATATTTATTGCCCGCGAAGCGGGCAGGATCTGCTAGTATATATATATATATATATATATATATATATATATATATATATATATATATATATATATATACAGTGTAAACTCTTTATAACGAAACTCAAGGGACTGAACATTTTTTGTCGTTATAGAGAGTTATCGGTTTATGGAGTGAACAAAAAAACAACCAAATTAACAAGAATTTTTAATATCTCAGAAAATATCAATCTCAGTGATTTGGTGCTAAGGACCTTTTTTGTAGGAAATAAAATTTTCTATAAAATTGTTCTTTACATTTTTTCTGTAGGTCTTGTTGTTGAGAAAAAAAACAAGAATTCTATGAAAAAATTCGGTTTAGCGGCCCGTACTAGCCCACTCGTATGAGTTACGACTTCGCGACAACGGGCAATTTTGTAGTACATTTAATTGTGAGAAAATACCGACTTTGGGCGAGATGATATCATAAAATGCCGCGGAGTTATAGAAGTTTAAAAAATAAAAACCCAACTATACGTGTATTTTAAATAGGAAATCTTCACCTGCTCTGGGAAAGTACTTAATATTAAGGGCTCAAACTCTCAGGGAATTTTTTTGGGGGTGTTTCCAACAAAATTTCAGGATGGGAGCGAAAAAAAAAATTATCGTTTTAAACAAAGCACCCTAATAAATAGTTTATTAAAAACTTGTGCAGTATTTTTTATTTAAGTAAATATTTTTCGCTAAAAATCAATAAAAATTAGCATTTGTCAAATTATGAAGAATTTCAGATATGCATTCTATTGAATATATGCATCTTTTTATTCTCAAGTTAATAACAATGGGTATTTAATCCATATAAATTGATTTTTTTTTGTTTAAGAAAAAAACAAAGCGTAATTTTAACAGTCTGAAGTTTGAGGCTCGATATCTTTGAAACGGCTTGACTTACGCAAAATGTCAATCAGACCTTTTTTGTAGAGCACCTAATTTCCCATAAAGTCACTGTTCGATTATACTTATAAAGTAGCTCGTCATCACGTTACAAAATTCCAAAGTTTAAAAAAAAATTTTCCTATGTTATTTAAATGGGAAATAGAAAATTACAAAACGCCACCTCTAAATATTAAAATTAAGAGCTCATATTTTCAGAGGATCTTCTTTTAGAGATACTCTGACGATTTCTCAAGGTTCATTGAAAAAAAAAAAATATTCGATTTTTTTGAGATACTCTAATATATATATATGTATATATATACATATATATATACGATTTCTTCGGTTGAAGAGAAATACATACAGGTTATTGAGAATATCTATTGTGTGAATAAATACAATTCATATGAAATAGGAATATTATAGAATGTCATTTTATTTATATATCAAAACCAATTATATAAAGTGCTTTAAATTTTTAGTTGAATTATTTAAACAAATTCATTAATCTAAGTTTTATAGATGCATGAAACGCTTTTATATAATGTTTATCCTTTAAAAGGATGTATATTATCTGTTAAAGAAAACAGTGCATTCTTAAATTCTAATAGCTACAAATTATTCGTATAATTAAAACTGATTGAGTACGGAAAACTGAGGAAATATCAAATCTTCGTAAGATTCGAGTAATTCTTGAACAGCATTTTTACTGGTCAATTTTGGAGCCTTAAGTCAAGTTATGTGCTTATTTTTATGAATGAACTGAACTTCCATGGAATCGGTTATAACAATTTTTTTCTCTTCGTAACTGCTTTCAGGTGTAGAATCGGCATAAACGATAAAATTATCTAACTTCATAAATGACCAATTTTTCGGCCTTTTGATACTGTTTATATCTTCCAAAAATTGTCGAAAAGTATAAACTTCATTTTGTTGATTGTTATTTTTTAAATAATTATCCTGAAATATAAATGATTTAATAAAAAAAAATATATAACAAATGTACATTTGGTGCAGTACTTTGAAAATTATTTAAAATATTAAAATAGATTTTTATACTTTCTTAATGTTCCAATGTGATATGCACATATTGAGTAATTTTTTTTGTCGACTAACTCTTTTTATACGAGTATTCTGAATCGAAAAAAAATTAATTTAAAACCAATATGGATTTTTTATTTTCAATGTTTAAAAAAATATAGAATATTAATCTAAAAAAGAAAAACAAGTATTTTCTTACCTTTTTAATGCTTCACTGTGAAAAGCGTATAGTCACATACTTAACTTCTTCATTATAACAATTCATTCTTTGCCGAATGTAAAATTTGAGGAGTGTAACGTACAATAAAATACGTTAACGTAAAGTTAAAAAAAAAATTGCTACAGATCACCCGTCAAACAAGCAATTTTTGCCTCAATTAACTTTCGTTTGCTGCAACGACTCTGTTCAAAAATTCTCCCCTCTATTTCATTAAAAAGGCAGTCCTTACTTCCCTTTCTTACTAAATTCGAGCCCCCCTAATCCTACACATGACCCGAAATGTGATATTATTTTGGTATTGAGAAGAATTGAAAAAGATTCAAAAATTTCAATTCATTTGAATTCTTTTCAATCCTACACTCGATCCGAATTATCGGACTATTTAGGTATTGAGAAGGATTGGAAAAGATTCAAAAATTTCAATTCATTTGAATTCCTTTCAATCCCACACATGACCCGAAATGTGATATTATTTTGGTATTGAAAAGAATTCAGAAAGATTAAAAATATCAATCCTTTTGAATTTTTTTCTATTCCTCGGAAGTTTAGAAATTCTCATATTATTTTGGGATTGAAAAGTTTAATTTTATGTCCAGATGAAAATGTTGGGGTATAGAAAGTATTCAAAAGTATTCAATTCACATCTTTTCCAATCCCTCCCAATGAGTATTTTTAATCAGTGAATATCAACTTACCAAACGTTTAATTCATTTAAAACAGTCACAAGAATAATATGAAGTACTTTCAATTGCTAAGAATTATGTACGTTTAAGTAAAATAAATGAATATTGCACTGAACAAATAAAAATTTTCAGCAAAACATAATTCTAAACATCACACGGTTTTAAGTTTTACAAAAGACACCTAGAGTGCGTGACTGTATAACGTGAGTTACGTGTTTGTGACATTTAGTGCCTGAGATACGAGGTTCTTTTTTTTAAATAAATAATAAATGAGTGAAAAAAAATTTTTTTTAATTCAACACAATTATAAAAAAAATATTTTCTGATCATTATTCTGATTTCAACTCAAAAACCCAAAAAATCGAGTCACGAGGTTACATCAGAGTACCCTCGTCTCGAATAAAAATACTAGAATCAAAAATCTAAATACTTTAAACCAATAAGAAAAAATATTTGAGATAAGTCTGAAATGTTTCTGAATAAATACAAGAGCTTCTCAAGCTGAATAATTTTATTCTTGAATTGAGACAGTTATTTATTCAAAAAAGGAATTAGCTTCCAACTGCAAATATTGTTGCTGCTTTAATCAAAAACAAAATGTGAGCTTAATTCAAAAAAAAAAAAAATTGGAAAGAACGTAAATTTTTTAACTCTAATAATCTTTTTTTTCTGTATACAAAAGTGTACATGAAAGTATTGTCGAGCGTATAGAATTCAAACATGTGTTGGCAATAATGTTTTCAAGCTCCTTGAGATTGGAAACAGTGGCAAGTTTTGAGCTGGCCCGCGGGTTTAACCGGTATCCAGATTTTTATTTATTAAAACGATTCAAATAGAATACGCTGCTCATCCTGTTACTCGACTCTGTATAGTGAACGTATGAAGATGGAAAAAAAAAAACAAAAAACAAAAGAAATTAAAAATTAAAGATGAAAATTTTTGTATGGCCAGATCATAAATGCTGAGTTGTGAGTGGCTTTTATGCAGACAGCAAACTATTTTCTTTTTCGTCAACTGAATAACCAAGAGAATATAATAATATAATAAGAGAACAAAAAGGCTGCATAATAGTGGAACACCGCAGACTTCTTAGTAATACATTTTTGTATGTCTCTTTCTCTGGACGGACATGTCGTCGACCGAAAAATTCATTTTTTCATTTTGGCATCTAACCACAGACACACTCTTTTGCCCACTCGTAAAAATATTATTTACGTCCCTGACGGAGACATATTCACACCAGCTTTAACTTTTTTTTTTTTTATTTTTTATTTGGGTCTCGTGCTTTAGAAATATTTGACTTGGCGAATGTGAGACGATAGCAAATTTGAAAAAAAGTAACAAATTTAAAATGTTCCAGGGCTATGAATATTTAAAAAAAGATCTATTCGCTTCTTATTCAATTATTTTTTTCTTACACTTTCTTTATTTTATTTCTCTCACATTTAGAAAAAAAGAAGTAATATTTGTCATGTGACGTTTATCCTACGCTTAATTTTAGAATTATTTAAGCCGATTATTTTTTTTTTTACTTCATATTGTTTATACTGAAATATTTTATTGACAAATAAAGTCAAGTACTGGCTCGTTATCTAAAAAAAGAAAATTGAGTTTTGATATTACTAAAAATAACAAAAAAACTATGACAGATGGTAATCATAAATCGTAATATTATTAAGATAATAGAAAATGAAGTTAAAAATGCTGCTGATACGTCTGTATCAAAAGAACAACGCCCGAAATTAATCGCCAGTGGATATGTCGATATAGATGCATGTAGCAGCTCTCTGTCACAGTATGACGGTAATGAAATAAGAACATTATCAATGACCATACGTAAAACTTGTTTTTATTGGAAAAAAGAAATGCGTATGCAAATAAATTCAAAATAAACATTTTTATTTTTTACAGAAGATCGTTCTAAATAGACGAAATCATTTCTTCAAAGTATGAGTAAACAATTTTCTAATATCAACGGACAATCAATTGAACTTTCTTGTCAAGTAAAGCCACTGAAAAAAAATTTCAAATACTTTTCGGCTCTAGATGTCGATATGAGTTTTGAAGAAGCAGAAGAAGGAAGTGAAAGAAGAGGAGGAGGAGAAAAGGAAGACTTTTCACTTCACTTTCCTCTTGAAAATGATGAAGATTTTAAAAAATTTAATAAAAAAATTTCAAGTAGCCACAAGTTTCGTCATGATTTAGTAAGTTGTTATTAATTATTAAATTATTTTTAAGAAACATTATATTAAACGCCTTAAAGAGCTACAGTCAATATTATTATATTTTTCAGGGGACCCGATTATCCTATATAGTGAGCAACAAAAAAAACGTATCAAAAAATATCGGCTCAATTTTGCAAGTTTATCTGACTCGAGATGTTGTATTATTATATGTAGCGATAAATAACACGACCAATAATAATAAAAAAATCTTCAAAGATTCACCGTTTTTTTTTTTGTGTATAACAGTTAAATAATTTAATTTCAAGTGACTAAATAAAATTTTTTCGAATTTTTAAGAGCTGTCATTTTGTTTCATAATAGAACAAAAAAAAATCGGTCTGTCGGTTGACCCTGTGGGCCAGCCCCAAAACTTCCCGCCCATTTTGAGCTCCTTGAGCTCGAAAAAATGTTGTGGATACATTTTCGAGCTCGAAAATACTTTTGTGTGCGTTTATTTTCGAAAAATAACGTTTTTTACCATTATTTCTACAACGATATCTCTCGAACGAATAAACCGATTGAGACGTTTAAGGTGGCAGTCGACGCGTTTTATTGAGTTCTACAACTGATCAAACTTTAAAATTGATTTATTGACTCGTTTTTGAGAAATTTCGAAAATACTAGAAAAATTTTTTTTTTTTAATTCTTTCGTCAACGGTTTCTTTCGAACGAATAAACCGATTTTGGTTTTTGAGGCGGCATTCGGCGCGGCTTACAAAGTTTTAGAACTGGTTAGATTTTGGAATCAATCCATCGAGCGAATTAAAAGTTATTAAAAAAAAATATGTTTGAACAAAGTTTATTTTTGAAATATCTCCGAACGTACCCGTCCGATTAAGCTCAAATTTTCAGTGTTCGTAGTAAATAACAAGCCGCGTCGAATGACACCTTAAAGTTCAAAATCGGTTTATCTGTTCAAAAGTTACAGAATATTCACATACGTACACTGAACGAAAGGTTATCTTGGTTCAAAGAGAATTATCTTGAGTCAAGAGAATATTTAGGAAAATGGAAAATATCTTGATTGAAGGAAATTTTCTCTTAATTTTGATTATTTTGATTCAAAAAGTTATTTTTTCGACTCAAATGGGTTAAAGTTTCAAGTTAAAAATTTATCATCTTAGTTCAAAAAGAATAATTATTAAAGAAAGTAAATTATTTTTTGAATTAATATTTCGAATTTCTTCATTTATGTAGAAAATATATTATTCTACGAAATTTAACTTCTCTACGTAAGGAGTCAAATTTCTTAAACCAACTAGTGACTATTGCTTGAAACAAAAATAAAAAAAATTCAAGTCAAGAAAATCAAGCTCTTGGTTTTTGTCCATAGCAGCATTCGGGTAACAGCGGCACTCGGGTCTATGCTGCTTCTCTACTTCGGACGCTACTTTGTGTATACACGGAAACTAGTCTGTTCAGCGCTATCGCCGTATGTGTGCAATTATATATTACACAGCAATATTCTAATGGTATTAGTTTTTTAATTGTACAATTAACAAATTTATATACATAAATTGTTTCGAATCAAAGTGTTCAGTAAAAATGTGAGTTATTGTAGTTATTAGTCATTATATTTGATGTTTTTCCCTGATTCAAGTTAATTTAAATGGTGTCGTTTATATCTCAAAAAAGTAAGATAATTATTATTTATGGTGTTTTTAATCATATCAGATAGTCAAGTTTGTTTTCATTTCTGATCCTAAATTCATATAAAATTGTTTCCTTTTTAGTGTGATATCATGCAGTTGATGGTGTCAATGAAGCCAGGATAAATAACATAACCTTTCATTTATTTTTGTAAACAAAAAAAATTTTGTATTGTAATATAAAATCAAAATATACTTTGATGATTAATTGTATATATTCTGAGACTTAAATTTCGAATAAAAACAAGTAATTTAAAATTGAACTTATTTATTATATTTAAAATAAAAGTATTTGTTATTTGACATTAATGTATAATTTAATTTTAAAATGAATTTTTTTATTTTTTAAATCTAAAATTAATCGTTTTAAGATAAGTCTACATTTATTTTGAACTAAATGTTATCAAATTTTCAGAAAAATTAATCTTTACTTGGAGTAAGTTAAATGTGACTCCGTTTAAGAACTCGATGTATCGAAATGAATCGATATCGACTACATTCAAGAGAACGATGTTTTTAAAATGAGTTGGTATCTTCTAAAACCAAGAGCAAAATTTTCTTGAGCGAATGAGGTTGTTTTCTTGTTAGGAGAAACTAAAAACATTTAAATCAAAAATTTATAGTTTTAAATCAAGATTGAATCTCTGGATTGGAGAGCTTTATATATTTTAATTAAAAAAAAAAATTTTTTTACCAAGAGAAATTTTTTTCAAACAAGAAAATAGGATATTTTATTTTAAGAATTTATTTTTGGAAACGATTTTATTCTTGACCCAAGAATTCCTTTTTTTCTGTGTACGTACATACATACACTCGGACATCATCGTGAAATTAGTCAGAATAGCTTCCTAGCACCTCAAAACGTCGACATCTATTGGGATTTCGTTTTTTACAAATCGGACTGAAACCAATAACTTCCCGAATTTTTGAAAATTTGCAATTTTCTTAACGGAAAGTTAAAAAAAGAAAAAATGTGTTAAAAGTATATAATTTTCTGTTTTAAAAGTAATAAGAAGAATTTTACGCAGTAATTCTAATGCACCCTTAGATGATAATGAAATTCAGGGAGGTTCATCATCAGCAATGAACAATGCTAGAGATTGGAATGGACATCGATTAATGCTATTAGAAGGAAGTAATAAAGAATAATCGATTTATAAGGATGTATCATTTGCATAATTTATCAGTGATAATAAAAAAAAATAAATAAATAAATGAAATTCATTTTACTTTATATTTTTGAAGACCCATTATTACGGGGACCGAGGAAAATATTACTTTTAAAAAACCATACATTCTCGATCAAAGAAATTAATTTATTCATTTGTCCGCCAAATATCGACCGATTTTCGGCCTAATTAATACCATGAAAAATTTTTCGGGCAAATTTTGGCCTTCTTCAATAAAATTTCATAGCTTCGGCGTGATTTCGGCCAAATTAAGCTATTTCGGCCAAATATTTTTACTTGGGTTATCACACATTAATACTGTTTCTAATTTTTTAATGCGACCATTTTTCACAAAAATACAGTCTTTCAAAAATCACTTAAAGATTTATAAATTTTTTTGTTTGTTCAATTTTTCAGATAAGTGGAATTTTTTCTGATAGTAATGACTTCTTTGTATTAAAAAAATTGATAATAATAAATCTTACTCAGTTGTCACGATCGGAGAGAGTGAAGGCGACGGGCGAAGGGTTTATTTAATTAATTATTTAGTAAACTACCCACAATATTTATTCTATTACTCAACCAAGGAGCCTAATAGGACCGTCACGTGGCTAGTGTGAGAATGTTTAATATTTGGCAAGTTTTGATACTAAATAAGTCTATTTCGTACCGAGCGGAAGTACGATAGACAATCCCGTTCGTTGACCTGCGTGGCTTAAGGGTAGGTCAGGGATTTTAAAGCGAGAGGGAAGTAGGTAGGTGAATATGGGCCCTCGAGGTCCCTGTTCTTTTACGTCTGTCTCTTTCTGTACCCGTTGACTTCAGAATGTTGGAGTAAGAGGTGTAAATAAGAGAAAGATGATTTAAAAAAAAAAAAAGGAAGAATCTGTATATTCTTTTATAAAATTATAATGTTGTTTTACATGTGTGTACTTAAATATAAACAAATATAATCAACTTACCACTCAGCTTGAGGTGGCTTACAATCTCGCTGATCACACTCTCTCACAATTCACCACTTTGAATTTATGATCGCGGAATCGTTTTTATTTGATTCGCTGGGACCCTGCCCGTGGCTTAGGGATTTTACTCAGCGGAATTTAATGCACTTTTCGGACTCGGAGCTACTGGGGTGCCAAGCGGATACACTCCCCTATCTGTCGAGAACGAGTATGAATTCGATTTTATTTAGGATTTCGATCTAGGAGTCTGGATTCCTAGGCTATAGACCGTCACGAGACCGGAGATCCTGGTGAGTCGAATCGGCCGTGATTTTTGCAAGATAGAAATCTAGGTATTTGGCCAAGGAGCCCGATTGCCTAGGCGGTGGACCGTCACGTGGACAACGATTAAGATTTTATCTCTGATTCGCGGTACTAGTCGGACTTGGGCCGATAGAACTAATCGGTACTTTTGGTTAAAATCTGTAGAACTTCGGAGAGATTACTTTCGATCGACTCGAGATCCGGCAGAGTTTGGTTCTGATTAGCGATTGACTAATCGGAGTTTGAACTTCGGAGCGACAACTGACAGAGATTAGGTCTGATTAGCGATTGACTGACTTCGTTAGGTTTTCGGCAGTTTATATACTCTAGTTTTGATGGGAAAGTCATGTGTTTTCTGATGCAATCGTTGGGTCCAGCTCATCATTTTCGAAAAACAAATGACTAAGTACGCAATTCCGAGTATAGCTTTCTAAAAATTAGAAAAGTCCATATATGGAGATCGAATGATATCGTTTTTTGTAAACAACAACGGATGTGTAAGTGCTCTAATACAAAACGAATGATCACGTACGTAGGTCCGAGTTTAATCATTTCATTAGAACATACGTGACGATTTCGAAATATGGAAATTTGATGGTCGTAAAATTTTTATGACCGTTGAGTTAATTAGGGGTCCGGTGCACACGTGCAGGTGTCCCGCTGAGTCGCAGCTACACATATTTTTGGGTACTACGCCCGTACACACACACACACACACACACACATTCTTTTGTAGATGTATTGTAAATAGGTTTACGCAGGTAATGTAAATGCAAGATGAGTATACAACTAGATGACGTAGTTGGGTTTGAGAATGGGCTCCGTCCTAGAGAGAGTGAGACAGGTATATTATCATATCTGCCGATCTTTGTCTATTCTTACTCATCGTGCACGCACTTAAATAGGTACCCGTGAAAAATGAATCATACATGGCCATGCATGGCCATATATGGTTCATGCATGGAGCATACATGGACCATGTATGGCCATACGTGAATCATACAAGGCCATGTATGGCCATACATGAATCATACAAGGCCATGCATGGACATGTATGAGTATATATGTCAGTGATTAATTGAACATATATGGCCATGCATAGCCGTATACGGTTCATACATGGCCATACATGGAGCATGTATGGCCATACATGCTCCATGTATCGCCATACATGGGCACACGAACTTTTTGAATACAGCCATGCATGGCCATATATGAATCATACACGGCCATGTATGGCCATGCATGGTCATGGATGACTATATATTAGACTGTTTTTTTTAGCGACTATATTTTTTTTCGCTCCCATCCCGAAATTTTGTTGGAAATACCCTCCAAAAAATTCCCTGAGAGTTTAAGCCCTTGATATTAATATAAAGTACTTACCCAGAGGAGGCGAAGATTTCCCATTCAAAATACACGTAAACTTGGGTTTTTATGTTTTAAACTTCTGTAACTCCGTGGCATTTTATGACATCATCTCGCCCAAAGTCGGGATTTTCTCAGAATTGAATGCTCTTCAAAAGTACCCATTGTCGCGAAGTCGTAACTCATACGAGTGGGGTAGTACGGACCGCTAAACTAAATTTTTTCATAGTATTCTTGTTTTTTCTCTCATTATCTCATAAACAACAAGACCTACAGAAAAAATATAAATAACAATTCTATAGGAAATTCAATTTCCTACAAAAAAGGTCCTTAGCACTAAATCACTACGATCGATATTTTCTGAGATATTAATTATTGAAGTTTATGTAGCATTGAATTCCCATAAAATGTCGAATCAAATCTTAGAAAATACTGATTTTTTATTTGACTAATATCTCAGAAAATATCTATCTGAGTGATTCGGTGCTAGGGACCTTTTTTGTAGGAAATTAAATTTCCTATAAAATTGTCATTTACATTTTTTTTGTAGGTCTTGTTGTTTATGAGATAATGAAAGAAAAAAAATTAAAAAAGTTCGTATGCCCATGCATGGCCATATATATCCAACTAATCACTGACATATATAACTATACATGACCATGCATGACCATACATGGCCTTGTATGATTCATATATGGCCATGCATGGCCATGTATGATTCATTTTTCACGGATATAAAAAGTTTGAGCTGACTATTACAATTACTTATAAACAGGATGTTGTAGTGAAAAAGAATAGAAAATTTTTTTGATATCACTAACAGCATATTGATGATTATATTTTGCTTTTTCGAAAGTGATTATATCCTTTCAATCTTACGTAGCACAAGTAAACTTCGTTGTAACTGTCGGTAGCATAGCTTAGTCAACAAAGCGTCGGTCTCTCGTACGGAAGGTCCCGGGTTCGAATCCTACTAAAGCGGGTAGTGTTATTAATAAGTCTAGCGTTTTTTCTCTGAATTAAAAATTTCCAATTCGATTAGGAATTTAATTATTCGCATATCTGATAATCTCTGCGTCGCCAAAATAATTAAAAAAAAAAATTTTTTTTTATTTAGTTAAAATTTCTATACCTAGTCATATCAAGTCATGTATGGCCGTATCAAGCTATGTATAGTCATACATGGCCATGCATGGTCATACATGGCCATATATGGCCATACATGGCCATGTCTGGCCAATTTTCATACATGGCCATGCATGGAGCATCCATGCATGGCCATGTATGATTCATTTTTCACGGGTACCTGCGAAAGGTAAAATCTTAACGCAAGGTGCGGCTAGTATACCTTTTCATAAAAGAAAAAGAGAAAAGAAATAATGTTATTTCAGAAGTAAAATCGCAATTCGTATGTATCAATCGTTACACAGTCATAAAAAAGCGTAGAAATAAACTCTAGCTAAAATGAAACGAACTTTATATTTACTTAATTTTTCTAAGCAAAATATTTTGTTAATATTTATTGCTTAAGGAGGTATGGGAGTTAAGTCGAAATAATGAGATCAATTCAAAATTTTAAGGATCGATAAAAATATATTTAATATGTGTTGTGTTAAAATTTCAGAGACTTAGGGTTTATAGTTTATTTTTAAAACGAGATTAAATATAGGTCATTTAACATTGTAATGATATACCCGACCTCACACTTACTCTTGTTTTAATAGATTTCATGATGAAAAAATAATGAAAAAGCTTTGAAAAACTCATCGTGTAAAAAAAAAAAAATATTGCAAAAATTATTGAAAAAATAAAATCAAGTTGAGGGTACTTAGTTATAAAATTAATTCAGTTTAAAAAATGTAAATTTTAAAAAAATAGTCAGCCATAGCAATTGTAGGTTATAATGACGGCAACGTTGCAAATGGTGGGTTACGCGGGAAATTCAAAGTTTCAATGAAATCGGTTAGCAAAAAAGTCAAATAGGTAAAGAAAAGTATTAAAAAATTTTTATTATCTATTATAAAACATACCATGAATATTTACTAAAATAATTTATAATGCTTTGGTTTCTTTTTATTATTCAAAAATTTTGCTCTGAACTAACAATTTGTCTGAATAGCATTACTTGTAAGCATAACACACACGTACACATCACCAACGCAAATAGAGCAGTCGACGCATGCGCAACTGCATTTCTTTTTGAAAAATATTTAAAATTAAATAACTTTTTATTTTGTTTAAATTTAAAATAAATTATCAGTTATTTTATAATAATTTAGTTATTTAATGCATAAAAGATTATTTTGGTTAGCTAAATGTCATTAAATCACTAGTAAAAGCTTGTTACATTTTTTGAAGGTACAGTCTCGAGCTAAATAAATCCTTCTCAAGACACGTACTGCAGTATATCTATATATATGTATTGTGGGATGGAACGCAGTGAACAGACTGTACGTCCCAAACCTCCTTAAAAAAAAAAAAAGACAAAAAAGTGATTTATGACAAACAAAATTTTCCATTAACAAATTGATCTTCATAACAGTTTTTCATATTTCAGATAAATCTCTAATTAACAAATGGAGCAGCATGGAAATAGAAAAAAAGGAGAATAAACACATTAGAAAAAAGATATGTCGTAAAACACAGAACAGTAAATTTGAATAAAATAGATTTATGTACGCGGTAAAAAAAATCCGAGCATTAATGGTGTAAATTATAGGATTTCGTGTCGTTGCCAGTTTTAAAATCCATTATTCACAAAATAAATATGAAAAAAAGCTAGTGCGTAGAGAGTATAAGGTTATTTTAACGCAAACGTACTCACACTATCGAGACTTGGATACAGAAAATATGATGGAGAAATCTTCCAGTTTTTTGGTTCGTTCTCTTTGTAAACAATTTCTTCGATCACATTTCGCCTATATTCAGCCACTGCGTATAACCTACAGTAATAAAATGCAGATAAAGTGGCGCTATATTTGAGGGCGATGCCCAACACGTTACCCTTAAAATCTAAAATATTTGGGAGAAATACGATCCACTTAAAAAAAGAACTAGTGAGGACTTCAGTATATATCTTTTTTTACTTTTGGCGCCTTTGATACTTCCCTTAAACGATAAATAACTAGACAAGAGGCGTCACTTCCTTGCTCATATCAGATACATTAAAAATCGTAACAACTTTCATTATTTTTGGAAGTAAAAAAAATTTTATCTCCCTACACCCATGAGTAGATTATATTACAAAATAAAATAAAAACTCAGGGTTTATTATATTTGAATAGATTTATAACGAAATTGTAATTTCTAGATTAGTAATGTGGAAACTGAAAAGAACACCGAAATCATAGTCTTGATATTCGTCTTTTTTTTAACTTCCCACTAAGAAAATCGACGATTTTCGAAAAATTCGGGAAGTTATTGTTTTTACCCCGAATTGCAAAAATCGAAATTTCATCAGATGTCAACGTTTTGAGGTCCTAGGAAGCTATTCTGACTATTTTCAGAATGATGTCCGAGTGTCTGTATGTATGAGTGTGTGTGTGTATGTATGTATGTAAACTCTTTATACACGAATGCAAAAAATTAAAGGAACTGAAAAATTTTATAAATTTTTTAGTAATTTTTGGAAGGCTGTAACTTTATGAAAAATAATCGTATCGAGATTTTAAAAAAAGCAATTTATAGCTTGAAATCTCTACTTTCAGTGCATATTTATCAAAATTTTTTAAAAGGTCTGGTTATTACGCAAATATAAGAAATACCGCGAGACCAAAAATTAAAAAATTTTTTTTTTTCCAAAGAGCCCACGGACCGTGGAAAAATTTTGTCAACTAAACCAATATATAGGTCATCTGGCAAATTTATTTAGCTTCAATTTGGCTTTTTTTTTAACCTCGTAGGACAATTTGTCGCAGAAATATCAGCCTTTAAACAAAAAATGATCCTTTCGGCTTTGATCATCGATATTTCAGGTACCAATGATTGCACAGTAAATTTGAGGACGGCGTTAAAAACTTGAATAAATCCTTTACAAGACTCGTTCATAATTTTTCGGAAAAAAAATTTTCATTATTTTTAACATCCTTTAGAAGTAAGTACAAAAAAATGACTTTTTTTGGTTTTTTAGTAAATCAACCGCTACTCTGCAAATATTGATAAAAAAAATAATGTTGCCAGGGACTTTTTTAGCTTAAAGTATCCCCAATAACCCTATGAATTTTTAAATTGATCTATCAAGCCGTTTTTTGAAGGTGATCGATTAAAGTTTTGCTAAACAATTAAAGGAACAAGTTTTGTTCCTTTAATTGTGTAATCATTATCCAAATGAAAAAATAATTTTTTTTTACTTTTCTTTCAATTTTGCATTGATAACTCAGTAAATGTGAGGGAAAGAGAAAAAAAAAAAACGAAAAATTTCCAAAAAATGTAAAAAAAATCAAAGAAATCAAAAAAATTGAAACTTGATTTTTGGGGTCGAAAATTCTTTTCTTTTGTTGAGCTATCCGGCACTATACTAAATTCCGTTCAATTTGATCTATAATTTATTGAGCCACACCGTCCATCGTACGGTATTACACCAATTAAATATAGTGGAAACCTAAAACATGCAAACCTTCTCAATAAGACAATTTATAGATAAATTGAAAAAAATATAGATAGCCCGAACTGGGAATCGAATCCAGACCATGTCGGTATCGCGCCGAGTGCTCTACCAGTTGAGCTATCCGGCACTATACTATATTCATAAATATAGTATAGATAAATTGAGAAAAATATAGATATCCATCATATTTAATCAAACACAAGTACGTTTGAAGTCTCCAATTTAGAAAATTTGATGAAACAGTTATCTGTTAGTAGTGATTCAGTACTTTTGGATCAAATTGGTGATCATTCTTTTCCAGATGAATGTTTGAAAGTCTTAACAGGTTTAACGTGAAAAAATCTAATACAATTACGTACTATGATGACATCCATGCGTAATTCTGAGACACGAGATGTAGTTCAAGCTATCGTTGTATTTCTATTTAAGTTACGAACTGGCAATTCAAATGCTGTAATATCGGCAGTTGTCGGATTACAGCGAGAACAATTAGTATCTGATTACATACAATCGGCAATAAAATCATTCGAACAAGATGTTTTGCCCATATATTTTGGGATAAAGGCATTATCACGCCAAAATATTTTAAATCGTTCTTCAGAAATAGCCAAAAAACTATTTGAATTAAATGACTAACTAATGATAATTTGCGATGGTACTTACATTCGTCACCAGAAAGGTACAAACAACGAATACCAACGAAAATCATACTCCGGTCAGAAAAAAGTTCCTTTGTTTAAACCATTTACTATTTGTACAACAAATGGATATGTACCAGATATATTGGGACCATTTACTGCGAATAAAAATGATGCAGAAATTTTGAAATCTATTCTGGAAGATCCAAACGGCTTAATTAAACTTCTTGACAAAGGAAACATTTTTGTGCTTGACCGTGGTGTTCGTGACGTTGTTACACATTCAGAAAATCTTGGATTCAAAGTATTGATGCCAGCCCTGAAGGGGAAACGGAATCAACTCACCACAAGTGAGTCAAATGATTCTCGATTTGTCACAAAAATTCGTTGGGTAGTAGAATCTGTTCATGACGTAATTAAACAAAAGTTTACTTTATTAGATCATAAAGTAGACAATAAGTTATGCTGCCGAAAGCACAATTATTTTGCCAGATTGCTTGTTTTTTAAATAATGAGTTTGGGAAACACTTCAATTCTGATAAAGAGGTGGCAGATCAAGTACTGTCTGTTATGAATTTAAAAAAAAATCACGATAATATTCTAGCGAATGATATTGAAAGAGAACGTTTGCCTCGACGAAAAGTACCTTTTGAAAATATCAAGTCAGACGACTTGCATGATTTTCCGGAGATGACTGAAAAAGGTTTGCATATATTGTTTACTGAGTCTTATCAGCTTTCACAAGCAGTATCATACTTGGCTGAAATAATGGATAAAGACAATAATTTAAGCCTTCAGTACGTAAAAACCGCTGAAAATATTCTCAAATTTCAAGTCAAGTCTCGACATATGAATGCAAAAGTATATCGTTGTTTCATTGAGTATCATCCTAACAAAAGTGGAATAAACGGGATTTCTCGATATTGCTGTGATTGTGCGAATGGCAGGCGTACAGTTGGTTGTTGTTCGCATGTAGCAGCGATTATTTATTATCTATCACATGCTAGGTATTTATCAAAAAATATTAAGCCGGCAGAAATTTTAAGTCGAATTTTCAATAAAGCAGGGCACTATGTAGTTATTAATGAAAAAAGTGATGAAGATTTATTTTATTGTGTTTTTAACGCATATTTCATAATTTTATTATCATTAATATGGTGTTGTTTCTATTTGATGTTGGAAAACCGATTATTTTTGTATCTCGACTATTAAAATGATATCGATTTGTTTCAAGACTAAATTAAAAAAAAAACATCAGTTTTTAATTTTTTTCATAATGCTGCACTAAACTGAAAAAATTGAAAAAATTCGTGAGTACAGGAGTACAAAAAATCTCTCTTTCAATAAATAAATTGAAATATTCGAAAAAGTTTACTTTTCTCTAAAATATTGTCGTCTATTTCTGTCAATGACGTATCACATTTAACGGAAACCGGAAAATAATATTATGAAAACTATTACATTTAATGTTTTTTTTTGATAAGTTGTTTTCATTTTTTTTAGTTTTTTTTTTTTTTTTATAAATCGTCATGTCATCATTTATATGCTGGCTATGTATACTATATACTAGCGTTTGATATTTTAAACTGCTTTCACGCCTATGCAGCATGAAACTCGGCACCATTCTAGCATGACTTTGATTATTATGCTACAAGGAAAAAAAATTTCGGATAAATTCACGATAGTGACATCGTAATTTTTCCTATTGATTATTGTAGTGGTAAACAATGCCTTTAAAATCATAATTTTTACGATGAAGCATTGAAAATTTCATTTAAAAAATCATACTTCAGACAAATAAGACAAAGTCTCAAGCTCTTTAGTATGAATTATGATGTGAACATCGTAAAATTTGATTTAATAGAAATTTTAAATAAAAGTATAAAATAATAATCCCTCGGGTGTTAGATTCGAACACGAGATCTTTCGAGTGCAAACTGACCGACGCCTTGAACCAGTTTGCCACAGAAGGACTCACAAGTCTAGGTAGTTTTTAAAACCTATATAAACGATTGAAATAAACAGTCATAAGTCCCGAGAACGCCTCTTACATTAGACACTTTTGCTATTTAAAAATTATCATATAACAACGTAGTTTTTATAACTCACATCGTATTACAACAGAGGCAGCACTTTAATATTTATTTTATTCAGAAGTAAATAGAAAGATGAATATAGGAGCATAAATATAGTTTTTGGATTGTAATTATTATTTTATTTTTTTTACCATGTTAACATTGTAATTTTTGAAATGATTTTCAATCCCAAAAGTCTTTGTTAAAATTGCAATGTTAAATAGTAAAAAATTGAACCTACATAGTTAATTTTAAAATACGACATTTAATAAATGATGCTGGTTGAAGTATTGTCTACGATCACCGAATTTTAGTGGAATGTTCTTTCGGTGCTACGTAGTATCGATTCCCATGCCTTATAATATAGGGCTGGTTAACATGTAGAATTACTATTTTCTTCTCTCCGTGCAGTCAACAAGTGTTGTCAATTCAATTTTTTTCTTTTTACTTCTAATAAAAAGATGTACTGGAATTCAAGATATTAAAATTTAGTTTTAGCCAAACAAAAAGTAATAATTTTTTTATTGCCTTAGAAGTGCCTCGCTAAATGTTATAGTGTCGACGTCTTTATCCATTTCTTTGAAACAACTCTCTTATTCTGATATTCTTACTTCTATTCAGTATACTATGCCTTGAAGTGACAATATCTACAAAGTATAAATTTTATGTAGCGTCAATAAAAAAATAAATGTGATTTTTGTTAAAAAATATTATTTTATGACAGAAGTAATAAAATAATAAACATTTTTTTTTTTTTTTTTAAAGCAACGAAGTTGTTTGTGATAGCACTTTATTTTTCACAGAATCAAGTAATCCGTGTAATAATGTATGAATAAGCGGTCTTTACGTTGATTTGAACGAACAATAATGAGACACAAAATGTATTTTAAATCCAATTTATTGCTGAAGTTGAATAGTTTTAAATATCAAACTGTCTTGGCCGATAAACGCTGTAATAAAATTTATATTTGAGATTTACACTTTTTCAGCGAATTCTGAGATAAGTCTTGTGAGTTTGATCTCAATACATTTTTTTATAGATGTGTATACTAGGGTGTTTCAAAAAATAAAAAATAAATTTTTTTCTCGTAAACAGGTTCAATATTTTCATTTGGATATAAGATAAAGTCAGTGAAAATTAGAGCTCTTCACATTAACATTCAAAAGTTCCACATTGCACTTTTCTGTTTTCCATAAGAGCTTGACATTAAAATAAAAATAACTAGCAAATAATGCGGAATTTGAAATAACTTTATTGAAAATAATTCTTAGGAAGTAAAATTTTCTACAATAAAGGTCCTATAATATTTTGTGATAAATCTAATAGTTTTACCGGAAAAGTAAAAAAAATCTTAAAATTAGATGAATCGTTTATTTGAGTAACTCCATAAGTCAAAAAAAGTAAATTTTTTAGGAGAATCAAAAAACATTTTTCTGAGATACGTCAGCATCAAAATCATAAACCAATAATGAATAATAGCAATGTTAGCATCCCTAAAAAAGATTCGATGATTCAAAATTTTATTGTTAATTACTACGATTAATAATAATGATTTAAAGTTGATTGACTTATGGGGTTTCTCAACAAAATGGAAAAAATAGTTATAAAATCGTTCATTTTTCAATTTTTCTCCGTCAATTACTTATTTTATTTATAAAATGAAGTATAAAATGTGTATTGGAACTATAATATACGTAAATTATAATAATAATCATTAATTTTTTTAGGCGCCAATTTCAATTCAAAATTATTTTTTGTACTTGAAAAATATTTTTCTGTGAAAAAACAAAAAGAAAATAATTTCTGTAAATCTAAAATTGCATGTTTATTTAAGAAACCCCATTAGTCATTGACTTATGGGGTTTCTCAACTAAACGAGATATTAATCACCCTCGTGGTTGAACTTTAAACGCTGATTTGATGCATATAAAACAGTACTCAATCATGTAACTTTACCAGAGTTGAAATTCAAGAACCGATTTAATCGTACCAGTTTTCAATCACTTTGATGTTTCATTTACTACCGAAAAAGATGTCTGTTTTGACCGTGCAAGATGATCATAAGAATAAATACAATGAAACATAAAAATAAATACAATGAAACCACCCTTATAGGAAGAAACAATAGGCCCAAGCTTGGCCGAGGCTTGGCGCAAGACTTATCAACTCTGGGGAAAGCTTGAAATCTAAGCTTGGCCCGAGTCTGTCTAAGCATCGAAATGATAACACCGAGCCAAGCTTGAGTAACAGCACTGTGCCAAGACTGCATCTTAGTATTGGCCCAATATCGAGAGTTAGTATTGTGCCACGACTGTTGCTAAATACGCACCTATGCTCATTAAAAATAATTAAAAAAAAAAAAAAAAAATATTGGTAGACATGTGCGTGATGTTAAGATATGGAAATAAATTTGTACACAGAGAAATCAGGTGGATCGATGAAACTAATTTTTTTTTGCATTTTGCTGGGTCTCGAACCTGGTCCTTCAGGGCTGATAGGCAAGCGTCTTATCCACTAGGCTGCTACGCTATTCACAGAAGTCAAAGGTTTTTAGGTACCATTTGTTATTTCGATTGGTAAACCAAGGCTTGTCACTTGAGTATTGGCTGAAATTTGGCCCAAGACTGGCAAACCAAGGCTTGTCACTTGAGTATTGGCTGAATCTCGGCCCAAAACGGGCAAGCCAAGGCTTGTAACTTGAGTATTGGCTGAATCTCGGCCCAAGGCTGGCAAACCAAGGCTCGTCAGTTAAATATCTGTTGAATCTTGGCCCAAGTCTGGCAAGCCAAAGCTTGTCACTTGAGTATTGGCTGAATCTCGGCCCAAGGCTGGCGAACCAAGGCTTGTCAATTAAATGTCTGTAGAATCTTGGCCCAAGACTGGCAAGCCAAGGCTTATCACTTGAGTACTGGCTGAATCTTGGGCCAAGGCGGACGAACCGAGGCTCGTCACTTAAACGTTGGTCGGATCTCGCGAAACCTTGGGAGGCCGAGCTTCGGTAGCCCAGTATTGTGCCAAGGCCGGCCCCGTTGTCATTATTTTTTTTCCTACAAGGACAGGCCTGAAATAATAATAATAATAACAACTATCTTTAAAAGTACCTAACGAGCGTGGGTACGAATCCCACTTAGATTAATTTTTTTTTTTTTTTAAATTTTTTATTTGTTTTAAATTATCTATTTAATAATCTGTAAGAAAATGATCTCCTATAATTATATAAAATTTCATAAACTTTTAATTTTTTTGTAAACTTTTACACAATGTCACAAAATGTTAAAAAATTTATGATATTTTTTATTCGCGAATTTCACATTTTTAACTTCCCGCTAAGAAAATTGCAAATTTTCAAAAATTCGGGAAGTTATTGGTTTCAGTCCGATTTGTGAAAATCGAAATTCCAACAGATGTCGACGTTTTGAGGTCCTAGGAAGCTATTTTGACTAATTTCACGATGATGTCCGAGTGTATGTATGTATGTATGTACGTACGTACGTACGTACGTATGTAAATATCTATAACTTCTGAACGGATGAACCGATTTTGATCGTCAAGGTGTCATTCGACGCAGTTTTTCAATATCTTGAAGCTGAAAAAAATTGAGCTCGATCAGAAGGGCTCGTTCGGAGATATTCCAAAAATAAACTTTTTTCAAAAATGTTTTTTTTGGATAACTTTTAACGGGCTCGATGGATTAATTCCAAAATGGACTGGGCTCTGGAGATTCATAAGCCGCGTCGAATGCCACCTCAAACATCGAAATCGGTTAATTCTTTCAAGAGAAACCGTTGTCGAAAGAATTAAAAAAAAAAAATTTTTCAGTATTTTGAAAATTTCTCAAAAACGACTCGATTAATCAATTTAAAAATTTGATCAGTTATAGAACTCAATGAAACGCGTCGATTGCCACCTTAAACGTCTCAATCGGTTTATTCGTTCGAGAGATATCGTTGTAGAAAAAATGGTAAAAAACGTTATTTTTTGAAAACGAAAGCATACAAAAGTATTTTCGAGCTCGAAGAGCTCGAAAATGTATCTACTACAATTTTTCGAGCTCAAGGAGCTCGAAATACGCGGGAAGTTTTGGGGCTGGCCCGCAGGGTCAACCGACAGACCGATTTTTTTTTCTTTATTGAACTTCATGGTAATCTCATTTCACGTAAGCGTAAAATTAGATTGATTTTCATAATAGTCCCCTAAATAGTACCAAATTTTTGAAAATTTTGAACGGTCAGCGAAAAAAAATCGTCATGAAAATCAAAGTTTTTATACATTAGCAAAAACTTTTATAAAATTCGCTAAGCTATTAAAAATCTTATCAATTATGCAAACGACATTGGAACTTAGAAAATATTTTTAATTTATTCTATCTATAAATCTGCCTAATAGTAGTTCTTTAAATAATATATTTGACTCCGAATATAAATTATAGACTCAACCATAATATCATGATCTTAAAATTATATAATAAGTTTTTATTTTTTAATATTTCAATAAATATACCTTTACCCCAACACAATCACGCACGTAGGTCAGCGCAGTGGAGACCAGCAAAGACAGATTCGGATGAATCCCGGTTCGAGATCAACAGATACCAGGGATTTTTTTATCAACATCACACATACTCGGTCGGTCTCAGTAAGCATCCTCAGCCAACAGAAGATACTATAGAAAAAAAACCATCGAAACAACATTTTTTATTAATTTGAAAACTTTGAATTGCCACCATTTTCCAAATACTCAACCGATCTTTTGAATTTTTTATCTTGATCAATATAATTGCCTGAAGAATCAGTATACAGAATTTCATAATCATTCGTCGAATACTTTCAAATGAATATAATGATAAGGTAATGACATTTTCACCATAACGCAGGAGTGAATTATGAAACTTTGAACCCTTATTAAAATTGAAAAAATGATTGTAAAACTATGTATAAAAAATACAAAATATAGCTTATTTTATCAGCTATCGAGTTTTCTTTTCCATAGCAAAGGCAGAGATGTCCTTTAAAAAGTTATTTATGAAAATGCCAAAAAGTCATACTTTCCGTTATATTTAAAATTTCAAATGTCCACGATTTTTAAACTAATTGAACGATTTTTCTAATCTTCGAACTTAACTAAGCTCATCGGTCATAGAATAAGTCCGCGAAGATTACGATGTTTTAGGAAGTCTATATAAAAATCAGATCGATAAAACATTTTCAAGAGATCGCTTACGAATTTTGAAAATATCAAAATTGATTGAAATTCGGATTTTTCATTTCAAAATTTTTCCTTTCTCGTGGCAACAGTAGTTTATATTTATAAAATCAGGGCTATGCTGAAAATATAAGCCGAAAATTTAAATATTTTAACGTCACTCAAGAATTTTGAATGTTTCCAAGTGCTGTCTTTTGGACGTTTTGGAGCGACTCTTGAATATTAATAATAAAGCTTCTCGATTTTTTCACCATCAATTTGCATCACAATGAATGAAAGTATAATCTGAGAAATAGAAACAATAAGTTTTTTACAAACTTTTTTTATTTTTTAATTCAATTTTTAGGTTTTTTCACTTACTCAAAACTTACCAAATTTTATTGTTTAAGATTGTCCATTATATTTTTGGTTATGCAAAAGTTATATTTTACTGAAATAACAATAATTGAGTTATAAAAAAATACAAAAACTAATTCAAACTATTAGTTACATATTATCAGTTAATATTCAAAATTCTTGAGCGCCGTTTAAATATAAAAATTTGGAGCTGGAATTTTCAGGAAAGACATGATGTTACAAATATAAACTATTGCTGCCACGAGAAAGAAAAAAATTTGAAATAAAAAATCTTTTATATTTTCAAAATTCGTAAGCGACCTCTTAAAATTTTTTTATCGAGCTGATTTTTGGAGAGACTTCTTAAAATATCGTAAGCAAAAAAATAAATATGCGAGATTGAAAAAAAAAAAATAGTCGGTTTTTTTGGGTCACTTTAATATATATATATACATTAGTAGGGTGGGTCAAAAAAATCGAATAATTTATTTTTGATTTTATACTCTGAAAAATAGCTTCGTAGACACCTAAAAAGTATTCTCTCCAAGTATGAGCTCTTAATTATAACGGGAAGGTCCTCCGCTTTGCGGGTTTCTATTTTTTTCAAATAATCGGATAAAAAAATTTATATATCGCTTCCAACTGCTTGGAAAAATATTCCGTGACATAGACTTTGTAAGAAATTGAATGCTCTACAAAAAAGGTCTCTTACGATTTTTTCAAAAACCCAACCGATTAAAAGATATTCATAGTTGAAGTTAGGCTATTTTATGGAAAATATTCGTTTTTATTATAAATTTTATAAGTCGATGAAAAAAAAATTATTTCAAATTGCGGAACTCTGAGTTTGTAGGAAATTTACTGCTCTACAAAAATGGTCTCCTATGATTTTTCGATTAAGTGAAGCCGTTACGAGATAACCATCGTCAAACATTAATGAATATCAATATTTCCAGTTTTTGATCAATAATTCGATAAATTTCAATTTAAATTATTACTTTCAGGAAAATTTACATAAATTTAGGTTTCGATAGATAAAGAAATGTTATAAACAATTTTTTTAATATTGGTTTCAGTCTTGAGCTTGTTTGATTGCATTAAAACAAGAAAATAGAGCATTTTTTTCGACATATAGCCAATGATTAGTTTAATTTAAAGTGAATGACACATTTCTGTGTCAAATTTAATATGAATAGCATTGAATCGAGTGAAAAACAACCAGTATTTAACTTTTTTATAGATAAATTTTTTTATTGAATTATCAATTGCAATATAATTGTCAATATTTTTAACATAACAGTACGCTGATACTATAAATAATTTCCTTGATCACAATTTGGGTATCTTTTTTGATGTTCTTTGACAACTTGCAATAAAAACTGGAATTGTTCTTCGTTTTTCATCGTAATCATTGGCTATATGTCGAAAAAAATGCTCTATTTTCTTGTTTTAATGCAATCAAACAAGCTCAAGACTGAAACCAATATTAAAGAATTGTTTATAACATTTGTTTATCTATCGAAACTCAAATTTATGTAAATTTTCCTGAAAGTAATAATTTAAATTGAAATTTATCGAATTATTGATCAAAAACTGGAAATATTGATATTCGTTAATGTTTGACGATAGATATCTCGTAACGGCTTCACTTAATCGAAAAATCATAGGAGACCATTTGTGTAGAGCAGTAATTTTCCTACAAAACCATGAGTTCCACAATTCGAAATAATTTTTTTTCATCGACATAAAATTTATAATAAAAACGAATATTTTCCTTAAAATAGCCAAACTTCAACTATGAATATCTTTTAATCGGTTGGGTTTTTGAAAAAATCATAAGAGACCTTTTTTGTAGAGCATTCAATTTTTTACAAAGTCTATGTCTCGGAATATTTTTCCAAGCAGTTGGAAGCGAGATATAAATTTTTTTATCTGATTATTTGAAAAAATAGAAACCCGCAAAGCGGAGGACCTTCCCGTTATAATTAAGAGCTCATACTTGGAGAGAATTCTTTTTAGGTGTCTACGAACCTATTTTTCAGAGTATAAAGTCAAAAATAAATTATTCGATTTTTTTGACCCACCCTAATACATTAGGGTGATTCATTTCCGCAAAAGTTTTTTTTTTAAGTGCTCAAGCAAAATCTCAATCTACATCGAAAAAAAAAAATTCTCACCAAATATGAGCTCTTAATTCCAATGCTAAGTACTTACTATTTGATTTCAAAGATTTCCTATTCAAAATACACGTAAATTAAAATACTTTTTTTTTAATTTTCTAATACTCAGCTGTGTTTCATGATATCAACACGGTTTTGGTCGCAAGTTGTAGAGCATTTGGTGTTCTTCAAAAGTTCCCATAGTTACTTCGCTGCTATTCCAGCTGTTTCACTTGTGTCCGCTGCGGAACTCATTTTTCCTATGAAATTGACCTTTATTAGCTTGCAGAACGTAAACCAATAAAAGTACATTAAAAATGCTAGTTGGAATTTTGTAGAAAATTTTATTCCTTTCAAAAAAAGTTCTATAAGTCAAGCCGCTAAAGTCCATAGTTTCCGAGTTATATTTATTCTAATAATTTGAAAAATATAATATAAAAAAAAAAATTACAATTGCTATTTTATTTTTTAAATTATTAAGATGACTATAATTCGGAAACTATGGAATTTAGCAGTTTGACTCATAGCACTTTTTTTGGAAGGAATACAATTTCCTGTAAAATTCCCATTAGCGATTTTAGTGTACCTTCATTGGTTTAAATTCTGCAAGCTAATAAAGGTCAATTTCATAGGAAAAATTAGTTCCGCAGCGGACACAGGTGAAACAGCTGGAATAGCAGCTAAGTAACTATGGGCACTTTTGAAGAACACCAAATGCCCTACAATTTGCGACCAAAACCGTGTTGATACCATGAAACGCAGCTGAGCATTAGAAAGTTAAAAAAAAAGTAATTTAATTTACGAGTATTTTAAATGGGAAATCTTTGAAATCAAATAGTAAGTACTTAGCATTGGAATTAAGAGCTCATATTTAGTGAGAATTTTTTTTTTTTTCGATGTAGATTGAGATTTTGCTTGTTGTTGATTGAGATTTTGCTTGATATATATATATATATATATATATATATATATATATATGTAAACTTTTGAAGCAATTAAATTTTGGAACCTACTCGATGAAATATGATATTATAGCAAAATTCAACCTTGAGGGCAAATGCAAAAGATAGATTCCTATAAAATTTACTAATAACTTTTGAACAAATAAATTGTGAACGAGTGTTTTGATTTTGATGACTTAAAAATCGGGCGCAAAATCTAACTGATTCTACGGTCATCTATCAGAATAATTTGTATATTAATTAACACTTCCCAGTCACTTGGGGCCATGTCAGAGGCCACCTCGATTGAATTTGAACTTAGGCGATAGTGGGGTAGTTCCACTCCTCCAAAATTCAACATATAAACGGGTCAGCAAACACTTGCTCGGAGACTTAGGCCTTGGCCATCGCCTAGAGTGGACTGAGGACGCTTAGCGAGATCCTACTCTAGTACCAGGACTCAAAAATTTATTTGAGTCGGCCTAACGATATCTAGTCCATTAGTTTGTTAAATCTAGTTGGTCTGTTACCTAAATAATTTTATCTATTGAGACGTTTCTTTTATATTAAACTATATTATTGTTTTTATTATAAGTGATATTTGTTTGACTCAAAATGATTAAATAAGGAGATTTTGCGACTCCGTCGCCTGGTTAAAGAAAAAACCAAATTCGATTATTGAGTGAGTGCGGTGGTTTGGTGTGCAACGTCTGCCCGGAGAGGATCGACATCGAATCCAAGGAGCCCCTGAAGACTTACCGAAGAGGATCGACATCGAGTCCAAGGAGCCCGCAACCAATCGAAGACAGATATCACCAGTAACCCACGTACAACCAGATAAGTCTAGACAAAATTCTAACAAATATTTCTCTCTCTCTTCAATGCAGTATTTATTTCGATTAATTAGTAATTTTGTTCCCCACGTCCAATAATTCTTTGTGCATTTTAACAATTAATTAATTTAATGCTGGACGCTAAATCTTAATCAATAAAGTAACAAATTAAATTAATAAAAGGGGAAACTATTATGTAAATATTATATGGGATTTGGTCAAATAATATTTGTTATATTTTATTGAGTCTCTTTGAACAAATTTCTTATCACCAGTGTCACTTAGAATAAGTTATATTTCAGCCGCGTGTCCGGTCAGAACGAGTCTACCTACATCCTGAGATCTACTTCCCGTCTTTCCGAACCAACAACAAAATAATCTTAAATTCATAATTATATTTTATCATTTATTATCAATTAATTAACTAAATTCGGGAAATATTAATTAACAGTAGTTCGCGGCTATTGGACACGAAATAGCCAGGGCCCACCGTTATAAAATTTATCAAAAAATGATTGGAAAAGTTGTTGTAGAATATTCTATCATCTACAAAAATATGTTTGCTGCTTATTCATATGACGTATTGTTAGCTAGTTGTAATAATCAGAAGACGAAAAAAAAATTTTTTCCATGTTATTTTTATGGAAAATAGAAGAGTGCAATGCAGAATCTCTCAATGTTAATATTAAGAGCTCTAATTTTCACAGGCGTCTTTTATATCTAAAGGAAACTTATGAATCTATTTCCGAGAAGAAGAAAAAAATTTGTAATTTTTTGAAACACCCTACAGTATGCATATGAAGTGAAAAATAGAAAAAAAAATTAAAAAATAAAAGATCAGCGAAGAAAATAAAAAAATGATAAATAAATAAATAAGTGAACAACCTTGCGACGGCTAATCTCCAAGAAAATCAGCAAATTCCACTGGGAGCTTCCAGGAGCTGACAATAAATCACTGGAGGTGATCAGTTGTTTCGCAGAAGCTTATACCGAACGAAGAGACTTACGTTCCAAGCCAGAATTTCGGATCATCATAAAACCGGGTGATTCACAGTCAGAAAATATATATATACTGTTCGTATTGAGCTTAAGAAATGGTGTAAAGTAATCCAAGTCCAGAGACAGTTGTTTAAATAATATAATCCAGTACGTTGGAAAATGTAACCTTTTGTTGATACGCTCTTGCATTCTTAGTATTATAACATTCATAATACTAGCAAATCTTAAAAAACGTGCTAGTTTTTATTACGTCGAGACGTCGTTGATAGTGTTAACTATTGGTTGAAGAAGTCCACAGCATATACATATATAAAACAGTCAAAGTAGATGACCAATCACTTAATTTACTCCCACTGAAAATTTCGGACTGACCAAATGCATGGTTGTAATAGTCAAAGGAGGTCATTATTAACGCCAATAATATATTGTTGTCATCGTTAATATATTATATATATAAATAAATGAATAAATATATGTGTATATATATACATATATATATATATATATATATATATATATATATATATATATATATATATATATATATATTTATATATTAGGGTGCTTCGTTTGAGATGACTATTTTTTTTTTTTTCTAAGTCCCGTGTCAAAATATCGTTGTACACATTGAAAAAAAAATTCTCACTTAAGATGAGCTCTTAATTTTGATTTTAAGTACTCGCTAAATGAATTTGAAATTTTCCCATTTAATTAACACGTAAATTTTAATTTTTTCATTTCAATTATCTATAGCTTAGCGACATTTCAAGATATTTGATCAGCCATAGGTGGAAATAGCAGAGGAATATTTTCTCTTTGAAAGTGCTTGTAGCCAATTTATGTTTTGTAACCAGCCTCAACAGTAAAAAATCTTGAAGCCAATTTTTTCTCGAATTTCATGGTTTTTTTTATTTTACTTGCAAATAACTAACTTTACGACAAAATTGTACCTGACTTTTTTGTAGGGAATTTTATTTCCTACAAAAAAAAGTTATGTACGAGAATACCGTAAAACTAGTAGTTTTCGAGATAAGTCCAATTAAACATTTGAAAAATTTGAAAAATCGCTGTTTTATCCAAGATTTCATTACTTTTTCATAAAATTATGGCCAAAGATATATATATCCTGGTTAATATGTCATCGAAAATATAGAATCCCGGGAAAAAAGTTTTTCATGAAATTTTATAAAATTTCATAAAATTTCACTAATGAAATTTCCTGAAATTTTATGCTGAAAATGGCCTGATGAAATTTTATGAAAATTTATAAAGTTTTCTGGAATTTTATAAAATTCTTCAGTCACTATTCATTTATCGAAAAAAATATTAGGTTTTGCAAAAAATCTGCAATTAAATCTTTCACATCAATCTAATGGGTGGAGGCATTACGGTGACACACTAATTATAATTTTTATTGACGAAAAAATCCTGGTGACTTCTGGGCTCGAACCTACGTCCTTTCGATTTCAAGTCTCTCATAATATTCTATGAAATTTGATAAAATGTTGTAAAAAGAGACAGAATTTCATAAAAATTCATGAAGTTTTACACAATTGTTGTCAAGATTCTAAGAATTTGTTGGTATGAACTTCCATAAATTTTTTCAAAATTTTATGAAATCTTATAAAATAATATGAAACTTTATAAAATTTCATAAAATTATACAAAATATCATAAAAATTTTACATATTCACTACAAAGATCCGAATGAGTATTGTAAAAATTTTTTTTTGATTTCTAAAAATTCTTGAAATTTCATGAAATTATGTATTGAACTATGAAATTGTAAAAATATTTTCAAAAATCAATTCGAAACCAACAGATAATTTTCATAAAATTTAATATAATTTTATGACATTTCATAAAATTTTGTAACTTTTCGTGTGAGGCCAAAATTTTAATTATGTAAAATTACATGAAGTTTTATAGAATATTATAATATTACATAAAACCTCATATAATTTCATAAAGTTTTATAAAAATAAATGAAATTTCATACTATTAAGTCCTTGGAATCTTCATAAGAATTATGTAGAATTTTGTAAATTTTATAAACCATTATGAAGGTTTACAAAAATTTATGAAATTATGCAAAACTTTATGAAATTTTATAAAAACCAAGTTTTGGCCTTTCACGAAATTTCACAAAATTTTATGAAATTTTACAAAATTATATGAAATGTTGCAAAATTTCATAGAATTATTTCCCAGTTTCTGATAATATTTCATAAGTTTTTTTCAAATTTTATAAACTTTTATAAAATCTTGTAAAACTTTTTAAAATTTCACAATAATATATAAAATTTCATACTAATAACTTCTTGGGATCTCAATAACAATTATAAGAACTTTATAAATTTTTATAAAATTATATAGAATTTTATAAAATTATATATAATTGCATAAAATTTTATGAAACTTTATCAAATTTTACAGAATTTCACCAAATTTCATTGGTATAATTTCTCAAAATTTGTTGAAATTTTGTAAAATTTCATCAAATTCTATAAAACTTCATGAAATTTCATGAAAAAATTTTTTCCCGGAATGTTATACGAAATCCTCTCCTGTTACACTTCCTTTGTCTTATCTTAACTTAACTCAAATGCTCTTATTTGACTATCGGAAGCTTATTTAATTACTACCTCTCTCAGTAAAATATAATTGTTTCATACTTTTATACTTACATATGGATGTGTCATATATATTGTCATATTTTCTTCTTATACATTATATATGTTTTCAGCGATGATTTCGTTAAACGCTACTAAATTCTTTGATAAAACAGCGATTTTTCAAATTTTTCAAATGTTTAATTGGACTTATCTCGAAAACTACTAGTTTTACGGTATTCTCGTACATAACTTTTTTTTGTAGGAAATAAAATTCCCTACAAAAAAGTCAGGTACAATTTTGTCGTAAAATTAGTTATTTGCAAGTAAAATAAAAAAAACCATGAAATCCGAGAAAAAATTGGCTTCAAGATTTTTTACTGTTGAGGCTGGTTACAAAACATAAATTGGCTACAAGCACTTTCAAAGAGAAAATATTTCTCTGTTATTTCCGCCTATGGCTGATCAAATATCTTGAAATGCCGCGAAGCTATAGATAATTGAAATGAAAAAATTAAAATTTACGTGTTAATTAAATGGGAAAATTTCAAATTCATTTAGCGAGTACTTAAAATCAAAATTAAGAGCTCATCTTTAGTAAGAATTTATTTTTCAATGTGTATAACGATATTTTGACACGGGACTTGGAAAAAAAAAAAATAGTCATCTCAAACGATGCACCCTAATATATATATATATATATATATATATTAGGGTGCTTCGTTTGAAACGACTATTTTTTTTTTTCGCTCCCATCCCAAAATTTTGTTGGAAGTATTCCAAAAAAAATTCCCTGAGAGTTTGAGTCCTTAAAATTAATATTAAGTACTCGACCACAGCGTGTGATTTCCCATTTAAAATACACGTAAACTTGGGTTTTTATCTTTTCAACTTCTATAACTCCACGGCATTTTATGATATCATCTCGCCCAAAGTCGGGATTTTCTCAGAATTAAATGTACTACAAAAGTGCCCAGTGTCGCGAAGTCGTAACTCATACGCGTGGGTAGTACGGACCGCTAAACCGAACTTTTTTATGGAATTCTTGTTTTTTTCTTATTATCTCATAAACAACAAGACCTACAGAAAAATTGTAACTAATGATTTTATAGGAAATTTAATTTTCTACGAAAAAGGTCCTTAGCACCGAATCACTCAGATTGATATTTTCTGAGATATTAAGTATTGAAGCTTAAGTAGCATTGAATTCCCCTAAAATATCAAATCAAATCTTAGAGAATATTGATTTTTTATTTGACTAATATCTCAGAAAATATCAATCTGAGTGATTCGGTGCTGAGGACCTTTTTCGTAGAAAATTAAATTTCCTATAACATTGTCATTCATATTTTTTCTGTAGGTCTTGTTGTTTATGAGATAAAAATGAGAAAAAACAAGAATTCAATGAAAAAATTTGGTTTAGCGGTCCGTACCACCCCACCCGTATGAGTTACGACTTCGCGACAATGGACACTTTTGTAGTAAATTGAATTCTGAGAAAATCCCGACTTTGGGCGAGATGATATCATAAAATGCCGCGGAGTTATAAAAGTTTAAAAAAAAAATCTAAACTTACGTGTATTTTAAGTGGGAAATCTTCACAAGCTGTGGTCAAGTACTTAATATTAATTTTAAGGGCTCAAACTCTCAGGGAATTTTTTTTTTGGAGTACTTCCAATAAAATTTCGGGATGGGAGCGAAAAAAAAAAATAGTCGTTTCAAACGAAGCACCCTTATATATATATGTATGTATAATGATGAAGTTTAAATGATGACGACATAATTTTGTTTTTTTTTTTTTCTTGGAGAAAAGAATAATAGAAAGTCATTCGCAAAAGCAAGCTTATGAAATTATATGATATTTGTTTTGCAAAAGCTGACGTTTGAAAAATAATTGCATAATCAGTAATCGAATTTCGACTGATTGATATCTTAAAATAAACAAGTAGTAGAACCCGAATTGATTATTTATGTATAATGATTTTGTAAATTCTTACCAAAATTCTATGAGGGAGGAACTAATCATGCAAATCGTTTCAATAAAAACTAACCATAATCGCGGTACAAACAGTTAGCGTGTTAGGATCTTCTTTTTTGCTAATTTTTTATTATTTTCAAGCTCGATTTCGTTTTTAAAAAGTTAAATTAATATAGATTTCATAAAATCATAAATTTTATTCCATTCATCGAAATATTTGACTTATAAATCCATGATGTGTAAGATGTTGAGCGATGATTTATAAAAAAGTATTACCAGCATTTTTTCAGCATCCATCGGCCACATGTATTCTTATACTATAAGTACTGCCCGAGATCTTGTAAGCTAGATTGCAGGCACAGAAAAAAAATAAATAGTGATTTTATTAAACGTTGGCTGTGATAAATATTTTTTTGATGTCTCTGCAAATTGAGGCAACAGTTTATACCAGTTGGTTATTATTATATTCTTTACAAATTAATACTTTCTTGGTAAAACCTATATAAACTTTGTTCAACTCTCTGCAATGTTCAGTAGTTATATTTGATATGCGATAGTATTTTAAGTACGTCTTCTTCATTTTCTGAAACTTACTGTTACCAGCAATCAGAGTTGTTGTATATACTTACTTGCTTTACTGTATAAACTTAATGGATATAAATATTCATTTTCGTAGATTACGGAGAGGAACTAGATTTTACACTCTGCACCATCGAATATACTATTAAATACATATTTATTAGGGTCTGTCATTTCAGAGCAACATTTTTTTTTTAAGTGCATGGGAGAAAAAATCAAAGTTCAACACAAAAAAAAAAATTTTCGCACAAGAAAAAAAATTCTATGTCGATTACAGACCTAGCTCATTTAAAAAATCGATTTCCCGTTTGAATAACACGGGAAAATTTTATTTTCAACTTTGAGTGTTTTTAACTCGTTTACTAATCAATAGATCGAATAGACTAACATACATTTTTGTAGGAAATTGTACGCGCTACAAAAAAGGTGTCTTATTATTTTTTGATGAAGCTATCTGTTCGAAAGTTATTGGAGTTCGAAGTTAAGCTCTAGTAAATTTCGAGATCTTTTTACTTTTCCGGTGAAACTATCAGACTTATCACAAAATGTCATAGGATCTTTTTAATATGAAATTTTATTGCTTACAAATTATTATCAGTAATATTTTTTCAAATACCACATTGTTTTGTAGTTATTTTTATTTTAATTTCAAGCTCTGAAAAAAGTAGTGTTCTGATCGATTTAAAGAGCTCAACGTGGAAATGAAAATAACTAGAAAACAATACGGAATTTGAAAAAATTTTATTTATTATAATTTGTAGGCAATAAAGTTTCCAATAAAAAAGATCCTTTGACATTTTGTGATAAGTCTAATAGTTTCACCAGAAAAGTAAAAAGATCTCAAAATTTACTAGAGCTTAACTTCGAACTCCAATAACTTTTGAACAGCCCGAGTCGAAATCTAAGGTCTGTTTTGACCGTAAATTTTTCTCGACTTAATTCCAGAAAAATTTACGGTCAAAACAGACCTTGGGCTATTGGGTACTGTATTAGTGTACGTCTGGGTTAACCGTAACTCGAGGAGTTATGTCCCAATATTCCGAGTTTACGGTGAAACCAGACGTTGAATAATCATAATATTAAATATAATAATAACAATAATAATGTTAATATTATTTCAGATCAGAGGGCGCGGGTTCGAATCCTACTCAGGCCCATTATTTTTTTTTTTTTTTTTAATAATATTACTATTATTATTAATAATAGTAATAAAATTAGTAATTATTTATCATAAAATAAATAAATAAAATAAAAATGCGTCAACACGCTAGAAGCGACAACATTGTTTTAATTATAAAATCATAATTATTATAAAATTACAAATACAGAGTGAAATAATTAAATTTGAATTAAATATAAAAAAAAAACCTAACATAGAAATATTTTTATTCTGAAGTTCGAGGAACTTCCAAAGCTAGGATCTGAAGGAGGCAGGATATATCTACTAAATTCTAGGACTTAGTACACTCATGCTATTAATTAAATTAAAATTACCGAAGAAAGAAATAATCGACGAAAAATCGTAACTCCCGGGATTCGAATCTATCATCTAACGCTCGCCAGTCGTATGCGATAACCGCAACGCTACGCAACCGCTACGCAAGCGAAATCGTTAGTAAACCCATATAACCGAGTCGTAAGCCACGCCTATACAAATGACAGTCGATTGGGTCAAATATTTAAGAGAGAGATCTTAGACAAAAACGCGGGATATTTAGAAAAAAAAAGCCCATTCGGCAGCCGAAATGGAAGTAGATTTCTCATTTGATTATTTCAACCTCTCAAATGAACGTTAATAACAAAATAAATTTTTTTTTCGACATTATTGGATTCTTAAGGTTATAAATTAAAAAAAAATTGTCAAACAGATTAAAATTGAAAGCAAAAAATTTAAGAATTAAAATTAGAAAATTAAGTAAATTATCGGAATAACAAAAATTGAAGTTAAAGAGAATCTATTTATCTACGAATAAGTATTCTGTGATTTTTACTATAGGATTAATGTTTAATTCAAAATTGAATAATGATTTGACTTGAAATTTCAATTATGATAGGTCTAAGTGTCATACTTGAAATCAGTTGTAAACACTGTCAATAAAAAAAAATTGAATTTGCACACTTGAAATAAGATATTTAGATTTTATGAGTTTTACACTGCAATAATATGAATTCAATCAATTTCATAAATTTATTGATAAATACAGAAGTTAGAATTCTATGGAATCTATTAAAAGTAGGAGGACCAATGCAACAGCAAAATTTCATTTAATGAGTCGTAGGATGCGAAATTTCATTGGTCTAGACACATATATAGGTATGAAAATGAAAGCTTATTTGAAGAGCTCTCAGATAAAATTTATAGGAAGTCGATAAGTTATAACATTCAAAAAATATTGAAGAAAGAATAAGTAAAAATCTGAATTTTTAGTATTTTAAAAATTTTAAAATGCTATAACTTTTAAAGTATTCGACCGATTGAGCTCATTTTCCACCTTAATCAAGGTAGTCACCCACAGGATATGTATGCCAAGTTTCGAAGCGATCGGTTTAGAACTGTGGTAATAATCAGAGTCACAACTTGCAACAAATTAGTTTTTACAATATTTTGTAAATTTTTAAAACCATTTTTCTATTCGAAAAAGTAATCAAATCGAAGACCTACATAGTGGAAATTGAAGGCAATCGAGCGAGCTTTCACATAAGATGAACGAAAATGAGCTATCTCTTTCCGTTTGGAAGTTACATCTAGTTAAAGCGGCAAATAAATTTTTTTTTGAAAATTTTACAAAATTTCAATTACCCATAACTTCTAAACTTATTGGCCGAATTGGCTCATCTTCGAACTTATCCAAGGTAATCGTCCATAGAATAAGTATACTAAGTTTCATTAAGATCGGTGTAGAATTGTTGACGCTATCGTTGGAGAACGGCGCGTTATATCGTATATATATATATATATATATATATATATATATATATATATATATATATATATATATAGATATATATATATATATAAATACATATATAAACTTTTGAACCTAATGTATTCTCTGACTCAGCTCGTTGAGCTGAGTTCAGAAATAGCAAAATTTTTCAAAAATTCCATCATGAGGACAAATACAATAGTTAGATGTCTATGAAATCTACTAAAAATTTCATTTAATGAGTCGTAAGATGCGAAATTTCATTGGTCTAGACACATATATAGGCATGAAAATGAAAGCTTATTTGAAGAGCTCTCAGATAAAATTTATAGGAAGTCGATAAGTTATAACATTCAAAAAATATTGAAGAAAGAATAAGTAAAAATCTGAATTTTTGGTATTTTAAAAATTTTGAAATGCTATAACTTTTAAAGTATCCGACCGATTGAGCTCATTTTCCACCTTGATCAAGGTAGTCACCCACAGAATATGTATGCCAAGTTTCAAAGCGATCGGTTTAGAACTGTGGTAATAATCAGAGTCACAACTTGCATAAAATTAGTTTTTATAATATTTTGTAAATTTTTAAAACCATTTTTCTATTCGAAAAAGTAATCAAATCGAAGACCTACATAGTGGAAATTGAAGGCAATCGAGCGAGCTTTCACATAAGATAAACGAAAATAAGCTATCTCTTTCCGTTTGAAAGTTACATCTAGTTAAAGCGGCAAATAAATTTTTTTTTGAAAATTTTACAAAATTTCAATTAACCATAACTTCTAAACTTATTGGCCGAATTGGCTCATCTTCGAACTTATCCAAGGTAATCGTCCATAGAATAAGTATACTAAGTTCCATTAAGATCGGTGTAGAATTGTTGACGCTATCGTTGGAGAACGGCGCGTTATATCGTATATATATATATATATATATATATATATATAGATATATATATAAATACATATATAAACTTTTGAACCTAATGTATTTTCTGACTCAGCTCGTCGAGCTGAGTTCAGAAATAGCAAAATTTTTCAAAAATTCCATCATGAGGACAAATACAATAGTTAGATGTCTATGAAATCTACTAAAAATTGAGTGACAATAGAGCACCCTCAGCGCTTTCGCGCTTGAAATATGCAAAAAAAAATAGTTAATAATATAAAAAGTGAGTAGAAAAATTCATAATAAATAAAAAACTGATGTTATTAAATAAAAATTAAATAAAAGTAATAATTAAAAATAAAATGAGCGATTGAGGTGTGCACTATTGAATTTCCCAACTTTTTTAGTTTTTAGTATTGAGTATAGATAGTATCTCCGGATATTATCATAATTATTGAATTGGGAAGAATCTTACATAATAATATTATTAATATTAATAATAATTGTTTTATTATTAATAAAATATTTTATGATTATTTTAATATATTAATATAATGATTTATTAATTTATTATTATTATTATTATATAAAAGAAAAAAAAAGTGACTCAAAGTGAGACTCGAACTCGCGTCCGTAGATTTCAAAGACTCTTTGCATACTCATTTTTATTATCTTTACCATAATTATTCTTATTCTACGTCTGGTTTCGTTGTAAAACGATGTTGGAAAAATAATAACAATAATAATAATAATTTCGATAACATTTACGGTCAAAACAGATCTCAGACGGCCTGTTTTAGCCGTACTCTCTATCCAAGCTGTCTTTTACGGTCAGAACAGGCGTAGTCTAAGGCGGTAAATCGAACTTCAAAGGGTTTGGAAATTTCTACGGTTAAAACAGATCTTATATTTCGACTCGGGAGATAGATGTATCAAAAAATGATAAGATACCTTTTTTGTAGCGCGTACAACTTCCTACAAAAATGTAAGTTGGTCTATTCGATGTATTGATTAGTTAACAAGTTAAAAATACTCAAAGTTGAAAATAAAATTTTCCCGTGTTATTCAAACGGGAAATCGATTTTTTTAATGAGCTAGGTCTGTAATCGACGTAGAATTTTTTTTCTTGCGCGAAAATTTTTTTTTGTTTTGAACTATGATTTTTTCTCCCATGCAATTAAAAAAAAAATGTTGCTCTGAAATGACACACCCTAATATTTATATATCGTTGTTTGTAACACTTTAGTTTCATAATAATAAACATCTCTTGCTTATGTCTGTAGGGAAAGAGGAAGGGAGGGGGGGGGGCAAAATAGGGTAGGGTGGGCAGAACGGCGTACCCCCAACATTTTGTAAAAAAAAATTTATATTTTAAATGGTTTTTAAATATTCCAAAATCACTTTTGTAAATATGACTGAGCGTTATAACTTAATTAAATTTATTTAAAGTCAAGAAATTTTTATTTTTTGTACCTTAATCGCTGGAACAAGATTTTGTGATTTTCATTATGTACAATGAACATTTTTCCGTATACGATGAAATCGTCAAGGTAAACAAAACATACTTTTCCGATAAGACCCTTTAGAGCGTTATCCATCATTCGTTGGAATGTGGCTGGTGCGTCCTTTAAACCAAAAAACATTTCACGTATTTAAAATGACCTTGAGGCGTGCTGAATGCTGTTTTAGTACAATGGTTTGGATTTACAGCAATATGGTGAAATCCACTTGCAAGATCAAAAGCAGAATAGTACCTGGAATTTCTAAGCTGATCCAGAATTTCTTCAATATTGAGAATCGGGTATGCATCCTGGATTGTTTTGTCATTTAATTTTTTGAAGTCGGTTACAACTCTCCATTTTATTTTATTTGATGCATCTCATTTGTTTGGTACAATTCATAATAGCGAGTTGTAAGATGAATTCGAATTCTGAATCACTCCTTTCTCCTTCATTTTCTCAACCTGTCGGGCAATTTCTTCCAGTTGATTAGGTGGAAACCTATACTGCTTCACATTAACAGGAATCTCATCTGTTGTCTCTATTGTGTGTTCTGCTAAATTTATAGTAGGTAAAATATCACCCGGTATATAAAAAATATCTTGATATGAATCAATGATTTTCCAAATTTTTTCCTTTTCTTTTTCTTTTAAAATGTGAGACAGTCGGGTATTTTCTTCCAGTATCTGACTACGCTTAGTTGAATATTCGTATCGCAACTTGAGAATTTCTGACTGAGCCCGATTAAAAATAATTGTTCTTTTCTTCGCAAGTATTATAGCATCTTCTTTTTCTAAAAACGGTTGACCGGCTATTCCATCTTCTTCTAAAGGAAACTCATTCGGAACAACTAAGAAAATATGATCTATTTTGTCAACTGTAATTTTACACTCTTGATTACAAATAATTGGGATATCATTAATTCCGGTGATTTCTGCATTAACCTTTCTTACCGGCAACCCTATTGTACACTTTAATTTAATAATATTTACAGCTGCTCCGATGTCTGCCAGGAATGAATGATTTCGCTGTCCGACGGTTGTGTCGATTCTCAGCATGAAGCTTGCTCCTGGGTTTCTTCGGTTTTTTTGACATTGTATATATTTTATTTGATTTGGTGGAACGTTTGGCACCTGTCGTGGTGGGAAATTTTGGTATGGTAACTGTCGTTTCTTATGGCATTCTCTTATAAAATGTTCAAAACTCCCGCAATTATGACAAGGATATTTATTTTTCTGCTCTGGTTTCGGCCAAGTCCCTTGATTTTTCGGCTTTGCATTTTTGTTCTCTTGTGACTTCTGAAACGGTTTATTATTGTTGACAACAATTTTTTGTGAATAGTTTGTGAAATCATTTCTTATTTTTCTGTTTCTAATGCTAAATTTTGAGCTTCTCGAATTGTCGTTGGCTTGCCTGATTTTACAAATAATTTGATGCTAGCTCGAAGACCCCGTACATACTGAACGAGCCCCTGTCTTTCCTCGTTCTTTAAAATAATCATTCGGTTTTCTGCATCAAATTCTGAGTTATTGTTAAGCGCACGTTTTACATTTGAATGGCAATCGTTAAATTTTTGGTTATAATTGAGAACACTTTCATTACCTTGTTGACATTGACTTCTTTCTAACAAAGCAACATCATATGATTTATTTTCCCCAAAATTAATAAGTAATATTTGAATCAAGTCTTCTAATGATCGAATATCATTACCGTCAATCGTTTTGCTAGCGTATCGAACTATTTTTTTTGAGATGATTAATCGAATGAATAACACTTGTGATTCTTCCGGAACTACCTTAAAAATTGATTTAATTTCGAAAATAAAGGTTTTGACCGGTATGTTATTTCCGTCAAATTTCGTGATTACTTCCAAGTGCGATTTCAAATCTTTCATTCTTATAGAAGTTATATTACTTGTTTCGCTAAAACCGTGTGTGCTCCCGACCTCTATCTTGTCATCTTTATCTCTCGCAAAAATTCCTATTTGCGCGTTTAAATTAATATTTTGATCCCGTAATGATTGCACGGCCTTTCGTAATTCTGCATTTTCTTGTTTTTCTTCCTTAAGGGTTTGAGCTTGCGTATTTAACAGGCTATTTTGATTTTGTAGTGTATCAATTATAGCTAATAATTCCTCTTGTTTTTTTTTCCATTTTGTAAGATATTTGTGACAAGTTTACCGAATTTTCACTAGAATCTTCGCTTTCGTCCGAATCTATTTTTTTGTCGCGATAATTTACAAAATTATTGCTCTGCGTCTGTAAATAGTTTAATTTTACTTATATTAAAATGTTTATTCTCATGTTTCCAATTATTTCTGATGCACTGATTCAAGAGATCCTTTTTAGCTGCCACCAATTTTATGTTATGCCGTCGTAGAAAAGGTTCAATATTCTGTTTAAATAACTGACACAACAACCTTTTTACTGTCTAAAATTACAAAAGCACTTTTAATTGTTTACTTAATAACGTAACGTTTGCACTTCAACTGTTAAACTAATTATTGCCTGTTAAATTTTAAGATTAGGTTTTGAGTTAAATATTATATTGTAATTATTTATTCTAGATTATATTTTATTACATAAAATATATTCAGATCATTAAGTTCAATTCTATTATAGATTCCTAAATTCTCTGTAATTGTAATTATTTCGTCTTCTACAATTCCGTAGTTTATTCTCTGAGTACAATTCTGTGACTCACTTAAAACGTTAGTATAAAATATAATGCAGTTTTAAATATCATTACACCATGGGAAACAACTGGTAATACGATGTGCTCTACCCAGACGCTGGCGTATGAACATCACCGTCAGCAATTTTGGAAAGATAATATTGAAAAGAATAAGAAAATCTACGGTGGCATAACAATATATAAGAAAATACCGAATAATGGTTACAATGTTTTAAAGACTTACCCTAAACAGGTTTAGGTGAGGTGTCAGGCCTTGTATCAGTAACACAGGACACTTACCTACGGCGCGTTCTCGCGATTATAAAATATGATTTTAATTGATTGATTTATTTAGTATAATATGATTTGTTGTATTTATTTATATGTTTTAAAATCGTCGTAGTTAAAGTAAAATATAAATTTATTTATAAAATCTTCGCGTATTCCGTGGTACAATAATTTCAATGTATTACAATTCTTCGCATTTCATGATAAAATATAATACAAAATCTTCGCGCCCTATTTACGCGGTAAAAAAACTCTTTTTCCTTTGGGTTTTTCGCAATGAAATATTCTTCTAGTTTTTCACGTTTTCCATGTTATAATTCAGTAATAAAACAGAGTGAAAAAGAGTGATTAAAATTAAATTGAAGATAATCAAAGCTACCGGTGCTTCCGATTGATATTAATTCACGATTTACGACGATCGAGGTCCAGTTCGTAGGCCCAGCCACCGTTGATCAAATGGTGAATTAATATACGTCAATTATTCTCTTGAGACAAGTAAAAAATGATATACTGATTATTCGAGTGCTTACTTTGATCAAGGTCCAGTTCATAGGTCCGGTCACCGTTAGCCGAATGCTCAATCGAGATATCAATCCTCTAGCCACGAACGTGAACTAGAATCCTCTAGTCAGTGTGACGTCAATCACACTCCCATAGATTGACTACCCCCACCAACTACAAGCAATGGGACTAGAGAACAACGAGGAGACATGCAGTTCCGGCGCGACCCCCAATACCCTCGTCACGTAGTGACCCATCTTGTACTACCCTCACGCATGCCTCAAAGCATGTTGTTATTATAGTTTATCATATATATATATATTTCCACTACCCTTTTACGCAGTACATTGTAGTAGAGCATATTATATAAATAAAGTACTCTTAAAGTGAATTATATTAAAGTTGTATTTTACATATCAGAAGTGGGATCGCAATCCGTGCGCAAGTTAGTAGTGGTGTAGTGAGGTACCTAGGGTGCAAGTGAAAATGGTAAAACCAGTGGGTGACGAAAATTCAAGGTGAAGTCATTCGCACTACACTCTACCGCCGGAGAGAGGTAATGAGTCCAGGGGACAGAAAAGCGCATCACAGCACTCACCGACGGCGAGAGATAGGCAACGTAGCTTGTCTCGGGGGACGACGCCGTCTCGGTCGGTAGACAGAGATCGACGTCAGTGATCGGTTTGACAACGATCTTTATCGAGAGGACCAGCACCTCATCACAATCGGCACGACTATGGGGATTGCAGATATCGTCGTGACCCATATAGATACGACAGTGAGGACAGAAGAGCCGAACACGGTGGTCGCAGAACATCGTCACGTAGCACATCAGTCTCCGATTTGCAAGAGGCGATGATTAAAATCGCGAAGGCTATAAGAGTGCCAGTCGAGCGACCGAGGTCGCACAGCGTTGCCGATGGACGACGCATCCCCATCTTCAACCTAGAAAGTGAGAACCAAACCATCCAGGTGTGGATCCAAACGGTCGAGGAACTTCTGAAAATCAACAGATGGTACGACGTCGTCACTGCCAACCTGGCGATGGACAAGTTAAAAGGCACGGCGTACCATTGGTACGAGAGACTAGAGTCCATCGTATTTTCATGGGAGGAACGGAAGCGGAAACTCACCGAGCCATTCACGGTGCATCGGAGGATGCCAGAAAGAATGCGAGCGATGCCAGACCGGAAGAAGAGGTCAGACGAGTCGATGATGCAATATTTCTTTGCCAAATTATCCCTTGTCGCGGCGTACGGCCTCCAAGGGTTAGACGCAACTGACTGTATCGCTGACGGGATCACTGATCACTCCTTGAGCCTCATGATCGTGAGAAATCGCTTCCTATCACCGGAAGAACTCCTAGTGTTCCTAAGTACCGTCGAGGAGACGGTGAAGCCGACTGAGCGACACCAGGCAAGAGAAACATCGTGGCACGCCCGGCACTACCGGAACCTTTTCCAGCCTCGCCGGCCACACCCTGATACTATCAAAAGCAGTCAGGGGATTAAGCAATTTGCGAAGGAAAAAAAAGACTGCAGACAAATCAGCAGCTCAAGTTAAGTGCTTCCGTTGTGGCGAGTTGGGCCTCGTAGTGAGCTGTTGCATAAAAGCTAAGAATGAAGGCGACGGAGAGAAGAAGATCTTAGCCATCGGATCTGAGATATGAGACGGTGACTCGAGTTTCATAGATATCACCGTCAACGGAAAAGTCCTGAAAGCGTATGTTGACACCGGGAGCCAGTGTATCACCCTGAGAAAGGGAGGTCCGGATAGCTTGCAGTTAGAGATTAAACCGACGGACGAAGTACTACGAGGCTTCGGTGGAGGCATTGCTCATCCGTACGGGATCGCCAAGGCGAAACTACAAGTAGGCCTCGCTGAAGGAGAGGTCAACGTGCACATCGTACCAGATGATCTGCAGACTGTCCCGGTAATTGTGGGACAGCCATTCCTTGATTTATCAGGAGTCAGGACGGCATCAGAAGATGGTGAGCTGAGAGTATTTCACAATGTGGTAGTTTCACTAACAGGGTTAGATACGCTGCCACCTCACAAGATGCCATTATGGGCCACGGAGATGACAGTCATCCCGCTGCAGCAATCAGCAGACATCAAGGTAAAATTAAATGACAATTATATTGGTGATTTGTATATAGAGTTTAGTGTACGCGAGTAGGAAGGCCGGGAACATTGCGTTCCTTGGTGTATGATAGACACAAATTCGTCAATATTGCCAATCATAAATCTTTCTGATAGTCCACTCATAATAAATAAAGACGAAATTGTCGCAAGAGCTGAACATGCCCGAGTGGAGACAATAGATGAGCGTAAAGTTCAAGAAATTTGTGCAATGATGAAAATAGAAAAAGATAGAATACTAAGGGATCAAGTCCAGGTAGAGGGTCGAATACCTAAGGTTGAAAGAGACGGTCTTTTTCAATTGCTAGACGAATATAGAGATTGCTTTACGTTTAACGTAAGCGAGTTAGGGCAAATAAATGCCACAGAGATAAAAATAGAATTGACGGGAAATAAAGTCGTGACTTACAGGCCGTATAGATTGTCGTATGCCGAGCGGGAATAAGTACGAGAGATTGTCAATGAATTAAAGGAAAACGGTATTATTCGCGAATCCAATTCACCGTTCTCAAGTCCTATTTTGTTAGTCCGTAAAAAGAACGGTGAGGCGCGTATGTATGTTGATTATCGCGCGTTAAATGCAATTGCAAAAAAAATCATCAACTGCTACTGGTAATAGAAGATCAACTGAACGAACTGCAAGGGGGCTCGCGGTTCTCAAAATTAGATATGTTCTCGGGGTACTACCAGGTACGAGTAGCGGAAGAATCGATCGAGAAAACCACGTTCGTAATACCAGATGGACAGTATGAGTTCCTCCGCATGCTGTTTGGGCTGGCAAATGCACCCTCAGTGTTTCAAAGACTCGTAAATCAAATAATATCACCTCTTAAAGGAAAAATTCATGTCCTTGTGTACATGGATGGCATTCTTATACCATCAACAAATGTGAAAACCGGTCTGGAAGCATTGAGAATACAAATACGGCATGCTGGGCTAACGTTAAAACTAAGTAAATGTACATTCTTACAAACAACGTTCGACTACCTGGGGTACGAAATAAATGCTAAAGGGATTAGGCCGGGTGGTCATTAAATCGAAGCGGTCGCACAGATGCCAGTACCCAAAGATGTGCATGGAGTTCGAAGACTTATTGGTCTTGCCAATTATTTTAGAAAATTCATACAGAATTTTATTGTAATTGCTAGACCCTTAACTCTGCTCACAAAGAAAAGTGAAAGTTGGCGTTGGGGTGATGAACAGAGGGACGCGTATGAAAAATAAAGGAAACACTTGTAAGCAGACCCGTGCTAGCATTATATAAACATGGAGCAGAAACCGAGTTACATACAGATGCTAGCAAGATCGGTGAAGGTGGAATATTATTTCAAAAACTGGACGATGCAATGTTAAGACTCGTCGCTTATTACAGTAGACAAACAACAAAGGAAGAATGACGGTATCATTCCTACGAGCTCAAAACACTAACAGTAGTGAGTAGCTTACAACGTTATCGCATCTATCTGAACGGGATGCGTTTTAAAATAATCAGCGATGGTAGTGCGTTGAGAGCAACTTTTGTTAAGCGTGACCTTCTCCCTCGCGTCGCGAGATGGTGGCTTCAATTGCAGGAGTACAATTGTGCGATCAAATATCGAGCAGGTATAAAGATGCCCCCACCTTGAAGCGCTGAGCCGGAGTACGGTCACATCGGAGCAAGATGCCGCGAGGATTGCCGACATCAAGTTATAGCGTATAGAAACGGGTGATTGGCTGCTGTATGCACCGTTACAGGATACCTAAAGACGCCGAGGATAAGTAAGTTCACAGTAAGCTTAAACTTAAAGACAATAGAGTATTTCGGAAGGTCGACAAAGGGTTAAGATGGGCGCTACCGCAAGCGGCGGGGCCACAGATCATTAAGTTATGCTACGATGATATTGGACATGTGGGACTTGACAAAACGTTAGAAAAATTGCGCAGTGATTACTGGTTTCCGTCAATGAAACGTTATGTCAGGTGACACATGAGTTTATGTTTAAATTGCTTATGCATCAAAGAACTAGCCGGTAAAAAGGCCAGGTCACTTACATCCTATAGAAAAGGTCGCCAAAACCATGCGTACCGTACAGATTGACCATTTGGGGCCCTTCGTACCGAGCACCTGTAAGAATACTCAAATACTTGCAATGGTCGATTCATTTACAAAATCCGTATTCGCACGTGCGGTGAAGAACACAGAGACTTCACCAGTTATAAAATTTTTAAACAACACCGCAGACACGGGAGTTGGTTATCCTCGACGCATAATTAGCGACCGTGGCACTGCGTTCACGAGCAAGGCGTTCGAAGAATTTGTAAAGAGAACAATATACACCATGTTAAAACTGCTTTACAGACACCCAGGGCCAATGGGCAGGTAGAAAGATATAACCGAACGATATTAGATATGTTGTCTGCGAGCATTGAGGAAGAACCTCAATGGGATCGTCAATTACCAAAGTTAACCTGGGGATTAAATAACACCGTAAATAAGGCAACGGGAAAACTTCCTTCGCAATTGTTGTTCGGGTTTCAACCACGACATTCGACTGAGTCGCAAGTGTTAAATGAGTTGAGTGAGAGTGATTACACTTATGACCGTACGAAAGATATTGAGGAGGAACAACGGGTTATCGAGTAGACTCAGCAACAGCAGGCTGCTCGGTACAATCGGAAACGAGCTTTGCCTCGAGTATTCAGTTGTGGTGACATAGTATAATGGCTAGACGCGTTGTAAGCTCAAATGACGGGCTGAGTAAAAAGTTACTGCCAAAGTACACTGGGACATATCAAATCACCAAGGTCCTCGACAAGGACCGTTATGTCGTCGAGGACGTCAAGGGGGTGGAGTGGACACAGAAATCCTACAGTAGGGTATTTCCGGGCGAGAAGCTGAAGATGTGTGGTACAGAGGTCAGCGAATCCAGCTCCAGTGACAGCTCATAGGATTCTGATGCAGCACCTGCGCTACCGGGTACGATCCATACCTACATTAACGCAGAAGGGGGCCTCTAGAGCTGCGAAAAGTCGTAGAGTACGACCTGCACCGGTTGGTTGTGGTTCTAAAGGCTGAACTATCGGAGGAACTGCGAAAAGTCATAGGAAAGTAGCAGCGATCCTCATAGCCCAAGCTCGTGGTTGCGGGCACTTGGGACTCAGGGCTCTGACGTCAATGTGACGTCAATTACATCCCCATAGATCGACTACCCTCACCAACTACAATCAGTGGGACTAGAGGTCAACGAGGAGACATGCAGTCCAGGGCGACTCCCGAACCATTGCAAAGAACTGCCCCGAGGAGTAAAAGATTTTGCAAGAGATGTGTACAGTTATTTAAAAAATAGCCTGAAACGACTCGATGACTATAAAGACTTTCAGAAATACTTAAATATTAAACCGAACAAACTTTTACACCCCTCACAGACAAGATGGCTTTCATTACTTCCGGTCGTGAAAAGGCGCATCGAACAACTACCTGCGCTGACTCTGTATTTTTTAAATGCTGTTCTGGGTGATAGATTACTTGCTTCTAATTCAATATTGGAAAAATGCTTGGCTCCTTCAACTATTCTCGACTTGCAATTTTTTAATAGTATATTAACGCATTGAGTGGAAGGTGCTTTCGACAACGAGTGTGATTGGTTCACGAGCCGTTAGGCGAGTGTTGCCAACACACGAGTGTCGAAAGCCCTTCTCACTCAATCCGTTACAATAGTTTTTGCATCGAATGGTAAGAAAGAATGTCTCTGATTGGTAAAAAGGACACTACATTAAATTTAATCTTTTAATTAACCTAAAATAATATTCAATCTTATTTATATAAAATTAATTCCTGTCTAATTTCTGATACAAAAGATTGTTAAATAATAATAGTAACAATTAAACATGATTTCATTAATTTTGATAATAATTTAAGATTATTTTTATTGTTTTCAAAATATTGATATTCAGCAAAAAATAACTAGATTTTCAAGTCAAAGTTCATATAGTGAATTGTACATCATAATTAAATACAGTTAGATGATTTTCTATAGTCTGGGACTTTCCGTTGTCCTAACTCGAGTCGGCTTTTGATTGGGTTTTCTGGTGGGTCGTTTAATGATTAATAAATAGTATATCTATATATATGTAAAAAGTGTACGTTTGTCATATTTTTCACGAACAATGTGGACATTCTTCGCAATATTTATTCTTTGTAGTGTCATTTTTAACCAATCAGAGACGTGCTTTCTTACCATGAGTTGCAAAAATTTGCTTTACCATATTTTCACGATCTAAACAAGGAAATGCAATCAGAAAGCCCAAAGTTGCTTGTCTTGTACGAAAAAGTGTTTGCAACCTATAAAACGATCTTGGAGTGTTTTATTAAACCAGAATGTCTGGAGTTATCAGCTGCAGAAAAAGAAGCCAGTACAAATTATAAAGGAAACCTGGAACTACAATTTTAAATATTAAGTATGAATCAAAGGTAAATCATTTACCTTACGATCAAGTACACCTGGGAGGTGATGTCTTAGCGTTGTTATCACAAGAAGAATTTGTTCGTGACATAGGAGAAGCTGAAGTCCACAATTTTATACAAAGATGTGTTCTTTTTTATACTATGAGTGTTAAGCAAATGAGGAATAGATTTCCGTTTGTAACTTCTATTGCTTATTAAAAAAAATTGTTTCCACCCGGAAAAACAAGATAGTACTGGTTACTGTTCTGCGCAGCAATCAACAAACAATATAGGTAAAAATACATTTTACTGTGACTGATTCATGTTAGAACAGAAGTGAGTCATAGCTTAACACGAACTATTACTATTTAAACAGTAACCAGTGCTGTCCTACACAATACATAAAACATATGACTGGTTACTGTCAAAATAGTTGTCGTTAATATCCAAAACAGTACTCAGTCCTGTTCTGACATGAACGGTTACTACATTCATATGTCTCTTTACTATTCTTGACAGTAGAGGTCTATAATTGAAATCTGTCAAGTATAGATTATTTAAATTTTTCAGGTTATTATTCATAAATATGTATAGATATAGATATGATTGCGTAAATATTTAAAAATAATTAGTTTTTCTTCTTTTTTATGTAAGGATTATTAATATATATTAAATAAAATTAAAATAGAGCTTGATAACTTAGTTTAATGGTTTATCAGACTTTTTAAAAGTATCTTTATTCGACTCTTGTTTACATAAGTTAACAATTATTATTTTACAAAATAACAATCTTTTTTCATTTAAGATAAGTAACATCAATATCCATCATTTTCAAATATACCGACCTCCGCTTTTATTGATAGTTATGTGAGTAACTGAACAGTAATTTAAGTCTTCAATAGTTAAATATTTCCAATTCGTACAAGAACTAAAATTGCTATCAACTTTGTACGCATATAATGATAAAATCACTGTTATGTCCAAAATGGCTTGTGCCGTAATGGACAAATTATAATTATTTTTATTTTCGGCCCTAGTCTTTCGACCGATAGACCGGGATCACACTGAGTTTGTTTATCTGGAAGGTTTGTTTGAAATGAAGATGTTGAATATACGAATTAAACTACTATATATTATACAATTTACAATTTTGATGATGTGAATACAATGAGTTTGATATTTAAAACATTAGGTGGCTAGTCAGCCGACTCTAATTTACAATAAAATGGTTGCGATAAAATTCGTTTTGAATACTAGAGAGGACTATAGAGTTTTGAATACAATACATTTTTAAAATATTTCCGCAAGTTGGAAATGTTTCTATGTTTTGGCTTAACATGAACTTAAAGATTACAATACCTGGAGTCTTGGAATAATTGGAAAATTTGAAGTATTTTTCTGGTACACACTGAGTCTACTGTATTATTCGCGATTACATTTGATTTCGGCGTTAACTTAATATTTCTAACCCGATTGACACAATTTTTACTGAACACTAGCAATATCATTAATAAAGAAAAGTGTGAGAACACTTGCAAATAAAAACTAGTACAGAACTAGTGTAAGTGTGAGAATGCTTGTATTTGAATTTCCTTATTCTTACTGATCGAGGACTGGGAACTTAAGACACTGAATAATTGAGCAATTACAATTACTTGAGCGAAAAGAAAGTGATTGATGTGTGTCAACACTTTTTATAATGTTCGTCAGGTCCTAATTGGTGTATTGTTTGGGGGAAAACTGCGTCCAATCGGAACATAGTTCTTTGGGTCCTTTCCCGTTCCCTAGGATTTTCCGCTAGGGAAGTGGTAAAGGCACACCCCGATGCAGGCTTATGTGTGTGCGTATCCACACATACACCTACATGCACAATATTTTACGCATATTTTAATTTATTTAATTTAATAGAAATTAATATCTTATTTTATAAATTTTCCTTTTGATAAATTTACTTTTTATTTATATAAAATTCTATATTTATTCGCATGAATCTTTTTATGTAAATTCTACTAATTAATTTATTTGTTCATATAAAATTTCATTTTTATCTTAAAGTTTTTACTTCTTTAAATTTTAGTAAATTATTTAATCATTTATATAAAATTTTGTATTTATTCCTAAAATTTTATGTATTTGAATTTTATTAATTAGTTTAAAAGTTTTATATTTATTCTTACAATTTTTGGCTATTTGAATTTGAATTTATATTTATATTTATTCTTAGTATTTTTATCTATTTGAATTTTAGTTTATATAAAATTTTATATTTATTAAATTCCCTTAATGACTATTTCATCATTTTAAAACAATTTTGTCTATTTGTTCTATGATCCCGAGATGTCTCGTTGAAAGTGCACCCAAAAATGTAAGGGCTTATAAGATTGGGTACTTCGTTTATTTTATTTCTTTAAAAATGAGTCACTGTTAAAATTTCATTTTTTTTCCCTATTTAAATATTTCAAATACGTCTCTGTTGGAAAATTTTTTAATTGCTTTCTAAAAAATTATGAGCAGCTGGCCTTTGGGCCTTTTTCTATTGTGACCCGGTGGGTCATTATAAATGCATTTGGTTGTTTGCTCTAGCATTTCAATGTGCGTCAGAGCAAACAAGTTCACTAATCTTAAAAACATTTCTACAACTAAAATGTCTTATCGCTCTAGAGTTATTAACGATAAATAAAATTTGGTCACCACGTAATTTAAATATAAAAAAAATAAAATTTAATATAAAAAGTTCAGCGTCTGAGCTGGACGTAACACACTATTATTTATTTGTAACTTTTTCTTATAACATATTATTTTTTATCATAATTATTAAAGCACACTGACAGAAAATAATTAAACTTTAGAGAAAGGTTAAAATAGACCTCTACTGTCAAGAATAGTAAAGGGACATATGAATGTAGTAACCGTCCATGTCAGAACAGGACTGAGTACTGTTTTGGATATTAATGATAACTATTTTGACAGTAACCAGTCATATGTTTCATGTATTGTGTAGGACAGCACTGGTTACTGTTTAAATAGTAATAGTTCGTGTTAAGCTATGACTCACTCCTGTTCTAACATGAATCAGTCATGTTAAAATGTATTTTTATCTATATTTTTTGTTGATTACTGCGCAGAACAGTAACCAGTACTATCTTGTTTTTTCCGTGCAGGTAATTTATTGTTATCAAATCTAAATAATAATTGATAGTAACGATACTTTTCTTTGCAGATTTATGCCCTTCAAATTTAACGGAATTGGACCCAGAATGGAAAATTTCAAGAAATACTACGCTTCCTTTCAATACTGCAGAAGATATCAAGGTTGAAGATTTTTGGCATCATCAGTAATCAAAATAGGCGATCATTCGCAAATGTTCCCTTTGCTGAGCCAGTTCGTGAAAAAACTGCTTGTGCTTCCGCACAGCAGTGCCAATGTTGAAAGACTGTTTTCAGCAGTCAATTTATTAAAAACTTCTAGTCGAAGCGAGTTATCAACTGATACCCTACAGGGACTTCTACACACTAAAAGATTTATCAACGAAAGTTTTTAACAACCTGTACCTACTGAAGCTCATTATAAATTATTCAACCAGAATATGTATTCTTTTAAAGAATCAAATAGAACAAAATTTATATTTTGTTAATTTTTTTACATCGACAAAACCTTTAAATAAGTAGCTCATAAAATGATTTGCCAATTAAATTATGCTGTTTAGTCTATGATTTGATTCTATTTTAACTCTGAAAATTGACAATTTAGTTCTTTCTCCTTAGTTTTCTTAAAATAGTCAGTAAAATAATGTGTTTTAATTAAAAAAGTTAATTATACATTTTAATTACACTTGAAAAAATATAGTTGGTAGATCTACCTACTTTTCAAATTAAGGATGGTTGGAAACTACCAACTTTTGAAGTTGAATCTACGTATTTGAAAAAAATTAGGTTGGTAACACATACTCACGCATACCCTAAAGCTTGTTGTTATTATAGTTTATCATATATATATTTCCACTACCGTTTTACGCAGTACATTGTAGTAGAACATATTATATAAATAAAATACTATTAAAGAGAATTATATTTAAGTTGTATTTTACAGTATGGTTCAAAGTTTGAATCCCAAAAGAACTGATGAGCTACAGTCCACGGTCTTTTTATATGGTCTTCACGTGGGAGAAGAAAAACTTGTGGTGATAACTTATTTCCCACACATGTGATCTTTGGCAAATAGATTTGATTATGAAGTAGTCTAATGACTCTGGCGCCACTCTGTCGCCGAGTAATGCTTATTCAGGAAGCCATAAAATTAGTAGTTTCCATAAGCTTTCTCCAATTTCCAAGAATCACATCCAGGTACACGTGAATTGAGTTGTCTATGGTTTGAGATGAAAAATCAAAGAAAAGATTACAGCGCTTCTACTTAGATTCTTCAATGGAAACGAATACATAAATTTTAAAAGTACGTTGAGTGAAAATGATGAAATTTCAAGAAGAGAGAAATCTATAATACGCGTTTTTTTTTTTTTTTGTATTTTAGAGGGGGCTGTCATGCCCCGAATATATCGTATGAAACTTAAACTCTCACTGAGAAAAAAATTCATCAAATATCAATAAAATGTATTAATATTTAGTAAACGGGTTACTTAGATTGTTTCCGAGTAAACCTTTATCAAATATTAATAAACGCTTTATTAAATATTAGTAAACGCGTTTATGAAATGTTGTTAAGTATTTTATCAAATATTAGTAAATATGGACACAAATATCCAAATTAGAAATAATTTTTGCAAGTTTCATTTTTTTAATAATTCTTTCACAGCACTTTATTTTTTATCTTTGAGTATTATTTAAACAGGCATAAAAGTAATTCATTAAGTGTGACACGCCTATCAGGCAGTTTGTTAGGTTACAGGAAACGATGTCTGAATACTGTGCTACTCTCACATATCAATAATTAATAGGAGTTTTTTGAATATAAGTTAACTTATACTGAATAATTGATCAGCGGTTAATATGAATTCAGCAATATTTAGTCAATGAAAAAAATCAATATTTTATATATGTAGACTAATATTTAGAATTATAGTCAAATATTTACTACACATAATTTATCAAATCTTAATAAATCACTTTATCAAACGTTAATAGATGTTTTTCTCATAGAAGAAATTTTTTTTTTTTTGACAAATTTTTGAAGGGGTCTGTCTTGGTCCGATTTTGCCTGCATCTATTTCCGTAAAGTTATGAAAAAGGATTGTCCAAAATAGTATACTCAGAAATTGTGATTGAAAGTTTGTTACTTAAATTATAGTTGTTACATCAACGATTGTTTCAAAAAGATTCAAATTCTCGGAACTCATCTCTGGTGAATCCGAATCACGGTAAACTACAGTAATTATCGTAATTTGAAGCTTTCTGGTAAATTCTGAGATTTTTTTGATCAATGGTTCAAAAAATATCCAATTTAAAAAAAAACCGCTTTTCTTATGGTTTTTTTTGTCATAGCTTTCGTAATAATGATCAAAATTTAATCATTTTTTTTTTTTAAATTGTCGTTTATAGATGGACTTAACAGTAAAAAATACAAAACAAATAGTCCAAAGATTTTTATTCGAGATTTCGGAACTTTAAGTTTTCAATCGTGTTTTTGAAACTGTGTGTATCCTTCAATTTTCTTAAAAATTCTCCATCTTAAATTTTTATCCATCCTGTAACTTTTAAGCCCGGTCCAGTAGTAAACCTTCCATAATTAAATGATCAAACGAGCCTGCCGAAGGCGGGCGAAGTTCGATCACAATTATATGAGAAAGCCTCGTTCGAAGAGATTATATGAAGTATAACATATGTAGTTACCTCCGTGTACACTAGATGCCACAACGTTCAGAGTGAGAAAAACCAACTCGGTCGTCCCTCTACCATCCACCCGTCTCAAGTCTCATATTTTTAGAGTGCCTGTGGTGAGAATTGCTGGCTCCTGTGGGAATTATGGGCTAGCAAAATTTTTTTTTTTTTTTTTTTTTTTTTTTTTAAATTCGAAGGGAACGAAAATTTTTTGGGGTGGGTTATAATCTCTTCAAACGAGGCTTTTTCATATAATTGTGATCAAACTTCGCCCGCCTTCAGCGGGCTCGTTTGATCATTCAATTCTATTTCAAGCCTTGTTCTCTAGATTATATGAAGTATAACATATGTAGTTGTTTAGAGAGAGAGAGAGACAGCAATTTTATAAGTCTAACTCATACAAAATTATTTATTAAGGATACAAGGGTATATAATTATTTTATTATATTATTAATTTCCAGTTATACTCTAGCTTCGTAAGACTGACTTAGCAAAGGATTGATTGTCCGGTGTAATAGGTTTATTATAAACTTTGGCAAATATCTGTGAACCTGATGATCATCCTGCCGTCCTTCTTATAGTATCCAAACTTATCCCTTTCGCGTTAGCTGCAGAAGTCGCCGCATGTCTAGTCGAATGGGCCGTGAAGATCTCTGTTTTGATACCGCTCTTTTTCATGATCGACTTTATCCATCTGCTTATGGATTGGCTATTAGCTTCCGTGTACGGTTTTCTGGTTATTAAAAATAGTTTTTCTTTTCCACTACGGTACTTTGCTGTTGCTTCTAAATACTTTGTTAACGTTAAAAAAAAACATAACTCCGGCTTCTCAACAAACCTTGGAATTACTAGTAATGGTTGGAACCTACCTGGCCTCGAAGTCTTTATTAGGTCTGGAATTGTAATTTCCAAGCCATTAGTAATTGATCTTATATTTTGGACTCTTATACTCGCGAGAGTCTGAGCTCGGTGAGCCGTACATAGAGCCAAAAGTATTACTGACTTTTCTGTTAGGTCTGGTAGCGATAGTTGCTCTAATGGATACATGCTTGCTACATAATTGAGTACTATCGACACATCCCACGTGGAGTTATACTTTGGTCTTGGAGGTCTTAATCTAGCGACACCCCTAAAGAACCTAGTGATTAGCTCATCATTACCGATCTTAACCGACGAGACTAAAGATATTGCCGCTCTGCAATTGTTAAGCGTACCATAAGCTACTCCACTTTCGTATTTTTCTGGCAGGAAAGACAGTACATCCTGCGATGATGGCTTTGAATAGTTAATTTCCTTATCCTTACAAAAACTCCACCAGCCTTTAAGAGCAGATTTATACTGTTTTAGCGTAGAAGGTGATAATGATGCCAAGATAATGTCTAACGCTTCTTCTGGTACGTTTTTCTTCAGAAACGCTTTGCTGACACTTTCCCCGCTAGTAATCTCAGGTCTTTCGCTCTGGGATGTTGTTTCGACCTGCAGGGAGATATGATTAAATTAGGTTGAGGTTGAAAAACCAATAGATCACCTAGCAATAGCTCTTTAAATAATGGGAACCATGGTTGGTTAGGCCTATCTGGTACAACTATAACCCCCATGGCCCCCTCGGTTTTTATTTTTGATAATGTTCTTAAGATTAAAGCAAATGGCGGAAATGCATAAAACTTTAAACCGACCCAACTGGTTGTAAATGCGTCTACTGCTAAAGCTCGAGGTTCAGGAAACCACGAACAGTATTTCCTACATTTATTATTTAACTCTGTTGCGAATAAATCGATATCTAGGATCCCAAATTTACTTTCAATCTCTTTAAACGCTCGGTCTGACAATTCCTATTCGGTATCAATATTTTTAACTCTCGATAACGCGTCTGCTTCTACATTAGCTTTAGATTCTATATATGATGCAAATAAAAAGATCTGTCTCTTTTCTGCCCATTGCCATATTTTCTTCGCTAATTTATTGTATTCTGGGAATCTCGTTCCTCCCATCTTATTTATGTACGATATCGCGGTTGTATTATCAACCCTCAGCAAGATTTGGCATTTAGAAGCTCCTTCAGCTAACCCTTCTAAAGCTAATTTTATTGTATATAATTCCTTATAATTAATGCTCCATTCACATTGTTCTTTACTCCAAAATCCGAAAATTTTATTTTGATTTTCAACTGCTCCCCAACGTAGATCCGAAGCATCCGTATAAATTACTAATTTAAAATCAGCCATTTTGATTTTATTTCTACCTAATGGTAGATTCTCTTTCCACCATTCTAGTTCTAGCACTACTGATCTAGGTATAGACATTTTATTGTTATAGTAATATTCATTTACTGTCAATGCTAAAGACTTTTGCCTTTCTAGTTCTTTAGTATATAACCAGCTATACTCTAATCCCGGGCAAGCAGCTACTAGCTTACCAATCAAATGCGAAAACTCTCTTATCGAACATCTCTCTTTTGAAATAAATTTCTTAACAAGTTCACCCAGCCTCTCTCTCTTCTGGCTGGTCAATTCAACCGTAAATGAGTTTGTATCTAATATAAACCCTAAAAACTTACATCTATTTAATGGCTCTAAAGAACTCTTACGTCTGTTAATAAGGAATCCTAATGATTCTAAAAGTTTAATTGTTTCCTCTAAATTATGTTTACAGTTCTCGTATGAGTCACCTATACATAAAATGTCGTCTAAATAAATAACTGACATAAAGCCCTTTTGCCGCAAATTTTTTACCACTGGTTTCATCACCTTTGTATATATGAAGGGGCTAGATGACAGCCCGAACGGTAAACAAGTAAACTGGTATAATTTTCCCTTAAAAGTAAATCGTAGATATTTTCTACTTTCGATATGGATCGGTATTAGATAGTAAGCATCTTCTAAATCTATAGAGCCCATAAAATATCCCGGAAAGCTCAGTCTAGTAGCTGTCATTACATCTTTCATTTTAAAATGGCTAGTTGTAATGAAATTATTTAAATCTTTTAAGTTGATGATAAATCGAAATGTCCCGTCAGACTTTGGAATTAAAAAATACGAGGATAGGAATTGTCCCTTAACCGAGTAACAGGATTCAATCGCTCCTTTTTCCAATAACTTTCTGATAGCCATTTCATAGTTTCTTAGCTCCGAGTCTACTATGCAAACTTTAGGCAACCCATGTTGCTCTGGTTCCTTATAGAAGACTAGCTTATATCCCCTAACACAATTTAAGATAAAATTATCTGACGTTATCTGAGTCCAAGCTTTTAAATAATTCCTTAATCTACCCGCTACCATACGTACTCTTTGATCTACTTGGAGCGATTTCTCGGATTGAAGTTCCTCTGATTCTGCACTTTCGGATTGAAGAACTGCTGTTTATTCCTGAATGATAGTCTCGGTCTGGCCTGTGTATTGTTGCCTGCTCGATTGGAGATCGGCCGTTTCTCCGGCAGGCCTTTCGAGTTTAAATACTGACCTGAAGGATGATTTGACGTTCCTTGAGCCGAAGTTATCATCTCCTGACTCAACTTCTCCATCGCTTTCAGCTCTTTGATCTTTTCCCCAAAATCTTTCCCAAATAAAAGGGTTGAATCTGTTTTCAAGGTCGACATCAACTGTCTTGACTGAGGATTTAAACCTCTCGAAGCTAACGCTCTCCTCGATTTTGATTGTTTATAAAATAATTCAATCATTAATTTAGATGCGTCTGGTAACTTTTCTAAGAACCACAGTTGATCAATACTGTCTTCTTCACTTAACAGCATTGACGTAGCTGCACCTAAAGCCATCAAAGCTGAGCCCGCTAGCTCTTGTGTCTCAACAATAAATTTGTCTCGAGAGAAACGTTTTGGTTTTAAAATTATCTCTAACTCAGGGTTGAGTTTGGGGACCTGAAAGCCCTCCTGTTTTTCATATGCCACTAATAATGTTTTAATTTCCTCCTCCGCAAGGCCATTTAACATTCCGTGCCTACATCTAGTGATAAGCGACGGATGAAGATCTATTTTTAATGATTTAGACACCGACGGATCCTCGCCTAACACTTTAGCTGCTGCCTCCGACAAGCCTGTTTCTGCTGCCTGTAGCGCATGCGCCGAGCCTGCCACTGTTGACGCATGCCCGTCAACTGGTTGTGGATCACTCGGTGGTATGTTATCTTCTTGAGTTTCTACTTTATCTACAAATAACAAAAAAAAAAATTTTGTAACACTTACAATCTTACTTTAAATATCGTTCACTCGATTGAATATCCTTAATTATATAAGATCATAAATTACTTCATACCGGTCTACCTCTTGTGCAGACTCAGTAATAATTTTTTTTTTTTTTTTTTTTTTTGACGCTACCTCTTGGGTAGATTCTAAACTATTTTACATGGCTTGTCTCCTGGTGCACAAGCTCATTAATTAATTAATTAATTAATTAAGTAATTAGTCTAGCCGTTCATACCTCATGGGTAGGCTCAACTAACTTTTGCTTACCATTCTCCGCGTGCAATGCTTTGTCAGACACGCTCTCTGTACTCTCGTCCGAATCGTCGCCATCTTCTGACGCTGTATCTGCCTGAAAGTCTGCGATCTGTTTGGCCATTTCTTTCATCTTTTTCTGTAGAGATTTCACTAATTCTTCTTTATCACATTTTCGCTTGGGCATGGTGCCAATAATAATTACTCTGACTTATGTTGTTATTAAAAATCTGACTAATAACTTTCTGTAATCTCACTCCTACGATGCTAACACTAGCGCACAACGAAAAGATATGAGACTTGAGACGGGTGGATGGTAGAGGGACGACCGAGTTGGTTTTTCTCACTCTGAACGTTGTGGCATCTAGTGTACACGGAGGTAGCTACATATTTTACACTTCATATAATCTCGAGAACGAGGCTTAAAATATAATTACTATTTTTTTCGATTTTTTAGGATTAAAAAACTTTTTATTCGCTATAAATCATTATCAGTACCAATTTTTGATACTGTACACTTGTTCCTCTTACGTATTATAAATTGATTTGGATATTTTTTTGTTCTGACTACAAATTTTGAAACAATAAGTAAAAGTAAATGTTATTTATGAGCAGTTATAATAAATGTTTTTATTTATTGAGAAGCAACTATTTCCGAGCAAGAGAAACATTAGATTTTCTATGCAATGCAGCTAAGACCATTACAAGAACTCGAAAATTTCATATAATTATTCGAAAAAGCAACGGAGCTATTAATATAGCTCCTGGTTAATACCAAGGAGTACTTTAGTTAATAAAACAATCGTTAATGTAAAATTTTTAAAAGAACGCGGAAATAATTTAAAACGTTTCTGATTCAGTTTCGTCGCTTTTTCGAATATTTATATGAAATTTTTGAGTTCCTTTAATGGTTTTAGCTGTATTAAACATTAAATCTAATGTTTCTTTTACTCGGAAATAGTTGCTTCTCAATAAATAAAAACATTTATTACAACTGCTCATAAATAGCATGAACTATTACTGACTGCTTTTGAATCTCTACTCGAAACAAAAAAAATATCGAAATCAATTTATAATATGTCAGAAAAACAGGTGTACAGTGTCAAAAAGTGGTACTGATAACAATTTATATCGAAAAAAAAGTTCTTTAATCCTCAAAAATCGAAAAAAATAGTAATTATGGAAGGCCCATTACCAGACCGGGCTAAAAAAATGCAGAATGGATAGAAGTTTAAGATAGAAAATTTTAATAAAACTGAAGGATACTCAAAGGTTTAAAAACACGATTGGAAAATTAAAATTCCAAAATCTCGATTAAAATCGCTTCGAATATTTGTTTTGTTTTGTTTTTTTTTTTTTTCTACTGTAAAGACGTTTTTTTGAAGATTCGATATTTTTGGAACCATTGATCAAAAATATCTCAAAATTTACCAAGAAGTCTTACGATGCATACAAAAAATGCCTCGAATTATGGTAAATCGTTGTTTTTTATCATAACTCAGTGCAAAAAGCCGTAAATTACGGTTTATCGCTGTAAATGACTGTAAATTGTGGCAAATTTTCCGTAGAAATACTGTACTTTACGATAAGTAAAGTACAATGCGGTAAATTACTATAATTAGGATCTGCCAGGGATTTTACGATAGAATGTAATGTGATAAGATACGAAATCAGTTGAGAGTGAAATAGATGATTGTCTACACACTATTATTTTTAATTTGCCTGCATACAAAATTATAGTTTCAGTATCTATAGATCGTTAAAACAAGTTAGCTAAGGTTAATGGTTTACACCGTAAGAAATATTCCGTCAATTTAAAAAAAAAATGTGTTAAAATTGGAATGCTGAATATTCAATATTTTTGTTCATAAATCCAATAAATTGTCATTACTTTATTTAAGCAGTTGTAATCAATTCTTTTTATTTAACAAACAAAAATATTATTTTATACAAAAGTAACACTCCTGAATGTCACTGCCAAATCAATATATATTAATTTAAGATTGGTTTGTGTAACTCTAATATACATTTGTGTTACTCTTGTACACAATGTTGTATGTTAAAATAACATATGATTGAGCGCAAAGCAGTTTTTGAACTTCCAGCTAATGAAATTGCAAGTATTAAAAATTCAAGGAATTGTCATTTTCACCTCGATTTCCAAAAATCGAGTTTTCATTAGATGTCGACGTTTTGAAGTCTTAAGAAGCTATTCAGAGTATTTTCATAATGATGTCCGTATGTATGTGTGTGGGTGCGTATGTATGCACGTGAACCTATTATAACTTTTGAACTAATAAAACGATTCAACTCGTTCTTGCAGCAATTGAAAGAGTTTGTTCGCCCTCAACTTTCCTGAAATTTGCAGATCACTTGATCTAGTAGACTCAAAGATATTAGAGAATCACAAGAAAAAAATTTTCTTTAGCTTTATAGTAATTTCTCGGAAACACTTCAAACGATCAACTTTAAAATTTAATCAGCTCTAGAACTCTATGAGACGCGTCAATTGACGCCTTAACTATCACAATTGGCATATTCTTTCGGAAGACATCGCAACGACTTAATCAAACATTTTCAAAATTAAATCAATAAAATCAGCCATGTCAGAGGCCCCCTAGATCAAATTTTACAAAGGCCAGCAAGCACTTGCTCAGAGACTTAGGCCCTGGCTACCACCCAGAGTGAACTAGTAGGGTAGTAAACTGATGACGCTAGGCAAGATCACTACTCTACAACCAGAGCTCAGTATAATTTATATAAGCCGGCCTAACGATAAGTTTAGTCATATTTAGTCATTTAGTCCCAGTGATCGGATTTATTTTGATTGTGTATATGACTTGAGTTTGGTCGTCCGGTATTAATAGCCACAGTGATTATTTTAACATATTATTTGAAGAACGTTGAATTATCCATATAAATATATTTTAAGTCAAATGTCTACACGCGGAGATTCAGTGTAAAGTTCAAATTAAAATGAGTTGTGCCGATGAAATTTCTGAGTGTTACCGCATCGTTGCTGTTCATTTCCTGGAATTTTCTACCACCGAAGATTGGGCCTCCATTGTTGCTGCCTATACTTCTTGAGTGCCATTGTCCACTTAATGAATGAAATTCGCAGTAACGGACACTATACGTAGGATTTCGTTTCCCCTATTTAAAATTATACTTGGTCTTCTTCCGCGTAAAGTATATTTAGAATTTAATTTCTATAAATTTAATTCTAATTAAATCTATTAGAGAAACTTCCATATTGTAAAATGGGTATTTGGTTAAATAAATATAATATCTTTCCTTTCATAATGTAAAATAAAATCCTTCACTTAATAAATCACCAGCTCCATTCCTTTCATGATTAAAAAGCGCAGATTTCAGAGAAACGAGGCGATACCCCCTCCATCCTCCAGTTCACGAGCAAATTAATTTAAGTAACCTTAGGCCAAGACAACAGCTACCCCAACGTACGTGGTCCACGGTTTATACAATACATAATATTTTCCAATATGTAACTTTCAAGACGGCGTCTTACGTGGGGTATACAAAAGACATCCTAACTGAGGAGTCTCCGCTATCGTATACTTAGACGAAACGCTTCTTACACCACAAATAGATTTTTTCATCTTTCCTTTTCTTACTAACACTCAAAACGTTTCAATCTTTGGTATTTGGCAATTTAGGCAGTGATTATTGCAATCTAATCCTAAAGTATTGTCGCCATATGTATCTATAACGCACCGTTCTCCAATGAAGGCGTCCACAATCCTACGCCGATCTCAATGAAACTTGGTATACTTGTTTCATGGACAATCACCTTGGATATCTTCGAAAATGAGCCAAGTCGGTCAATGAGTTTAAAAGTTATGGTTAATTGAAATTTTGTAAAATTTTCGAAAAAAGATTGTTTACCGATTTAACTGGATTTAATTTTAAAATGGAAAGAGATAGCTTATTTTTGTTTGTTCTATTTGAAAGCTCGCTCGATTTCCTTCAATTTTCACTATGCAGCTCATTGATTTGACTTGATCAAGTTTAAAAATGAACTCAATTAGTCGATTAGTTTAGAAGTTATAGCATTTCAAACTCGTCAAGATATAAAAAATTCATATTGCACGTCTCAACGCGAAGCGTGAGCTGTGCTTTGCTCTCACTCTCTCAAGGTCAAGCAATTTTCACGGTTTAAATTGCTTTTATCCGATTATTTTTGCATTTGGAGTATTAAATGAGTTGACAAATATCAACAATAATAGTTTTCTATGACAATAGATACTTTAAAAAACACTATTTTTTGTAAATAGTAAAAAAAAAAACCGTTCTTGAAAAAATATTTTGGCGGACGTCGGGTTGTGTGTATGTGCGGATGATGTATGTGGTCACGATAACGCCCAAAAAACTTCACTTTTTGAGTCAATTTTTTTTTCATTCGCTTTAGTATCATTCTGAGTAATAGCCTATTAAAAATTACTGTCTAATTCAATGTAATTTAATTAAAAAATGAATAAATTCATTAACAGTCTTTCTTGTATATATATATATATATATATATATATATATATATATATATATATATATATATATATATATATATATATATATATATATATATACATATATATATGTGAATTTTGACCTGTTTTTTATTATACATTATCGCTTCAAAAAAATTTTTTCTATCAAAAGCCACTAATTTTGTCTTATAGAAAATGTTTTCCAGTTTCCAAAAGACTACTTCTATTCTCTGTACGATCAATACGTCCGGATTTATTGACTATCAAAGCCAAAATGGACTTTTTTGCTTTGATCAATGATAACTAGGCGCCAAATCGTCGAAGAGACTCTTTGAGGCAGGAGAATTAAAAGGCATAAAATTTCCTAAAAGAGTCACAATGTCAGATTATTCGAAAAAGTTTATTGAAGCCCATAGACTTGTTGAAAGACAAGCAAAAATTTTGAATATTTTTTTTTTCGTCGGTTTTCTAAAGATTACTCCGGAACATGACGTGCATGGTAAAAAATTTGAGGCCCAGATCTCAGAACTAGAAACTTGAGGCTACAATTTACTTTTTCAATTTTTTTCTACGACCATTTTTAATCGAGTTACAGCATGTTGAAAATCACCCAAAAATTTTGAATTTTTTTCTATCCCTTAATTTTTGGGACCAATGTATATGTGCCTAGGCCAATAAAATTACTTATTTCACCACTCATTAAATAAAGTTTTGCTATTGCATTGGTTCTCCTATTTTCAATAGATTCCATAGAAATCTAACTATTGTTATCATTAGTAAATTTATGAAGCTTATTGAATTCATATTATTGCTATGTAACACATAAAATCCAACAATCTCAATTTAAGTGTGTACCCGGAAAAAAATGATCAGACCTGATAATGCCTGTTCATGTATGATCAGGCCTAAAATCAGACATGATCAGGCTTGATCATACTTGTTCACGACTGTTCATGTTTGAAGCGTTAAATACGTTCAGGTCTGATCATACCTGTACATGCCTGGTCATGTCTGGTCATGCCTGTTCATGTCTGAAGCGTTAAACACGGTTAAGCCTGATCATGCCTGTTCATGGCTGTTCTTGTCTGTTCATGGCTGTTCATGACTGCTCATGACTGTTCATATCTGAAGCGTTAAATACGCTCAGGCCTGATCATGTCTGCTCATAGATATAAAATTTTGTTGACCAAGAATCTATCACATATAAAATTTTTATTACTTGAAGTTCATACAAAATTCACTTTTCAACTAAATCACTTAGGTCAGTGGGTAGCGTGTTACACTTTCGAGTGCAAGGTCTACGGTTCAAATCCTGCACACGCCCGAATTTTTTTTTTTTTTTTTATTTTGATAGCAATAATTATATATAATATAATATAGTTATACATAATTATATATAATTACATAGGGCCATTTTTTATATATAACTTTTTCCCAGGTGGGCATGAACAGACATGAGCGTACCTGATCAGACCTGAACATGCCTGATCAGGCCTGGTCAGGCATGGCCATTTTTCATGTCTGATCAGGCCTGAAGGCGTATGTCTGATCAGGTCTGATCATTTTTTTCCCGGGTATATATTCAATTTTGTTTTATCAGCAGTGAATACGACTGATTCCAAGTATGACACTTAGATCTATCATAATTGAAATTCCAACTCAAATTAATTTATTTAATTTTGCATTAACTAATAATCTTCCAGTAAAAAACACAGAATACTTTTTCGTAGATAATTTAATTCTCTTTAACTTCAATTTTCGCGATTCAACTTACCATCCCGATAATGTTTTTAATTTTTTAATTTCAATTCTTAAATTTTTGTTTTTAATTTTGTACCTTGTTTTCAATACTGAAATATTGTTTATTTTTTTTTTTAGTATCGTCCCGTATGAACCGATACTAGACAATATAGTATCCGTTGGACTGAATATTTATTTCTTAATAATTTCTTGCAGAAAAATTATTTCTTGTGTTTGCAGTATGCATTTACTATGCATTTACTCGACTTTTGTAACACATCATTAGTTTGATTTTTTACCACCAGATTGCGTGACCCCATTTTTAAGTTCCCAATCACACTGATAAAAAAGTTGACTTGATTCAAGAGAAAAAATCTGTCTATCGGTTGACCCTGCGGGCCAGCCCTAAAACTTCCCGGTTCTAGAGCTTGGAAACGTTGTTGTGAATACATTTTCGAACTCTTCGAGCTTGACGATACTATTGTATGCCATTATTTTCGGAAAAACCGTTTTTTAGCATTTCTTTCTCCCACGATACCTTACGAAATAATTAACCGATTGAGATGGTTAAAAAGGCAATCGACGCGTTTCATTAAATTCTTGTGTTGATTATATTTTGGAATTGATCCATCGAGCCATTTCTGAAAAATTTGAAAAAAACTGAAAAAAAAAAATTTTTTTTTTTTTGTTTTACTTTCATATCTTAGAGTTAATTTGATCGATCGATTTGAAATTTTCAGAAAGTTGATGGCCAACAAATTCTTTCGATTGCCACCTCAAACATTTCAATCGGTCAGTTCATTAGAAAGATGTTAAGATTTTACATCCACACACACACACACACACACACACACACGCGCGCGCACACACACACACACACACGCACATACAGAAATTCGGACATCCTTCTGAAAATAGTCAGAATAGCTTCCAAGGACCTCAAAACGTCGACATCTGATGAAAACTCGATTTTCGAAAATCAGGGTGAAACCAATAACCCCGAATTTTTGAAAATTAATAATTTTCTTAGCGGGAAGTTAAATATCTTGAAACAAGAATACCGTTTTGGAGAAAATTATTTTCTTGAGTTAAGAGAAAAAATTTTTGAGTTAAGAAATTATTCTTGGTTTAAGTAAATTTCCCTTGGTTCAAGAATATTTTCTTTTGAGTCAAAAAAATCATTTTTTTCAAAATGGTATTCTTGGTTCAAGATTTTTTTTTTTAATCGAGTCAACTTTTTTATCCGTGCAGTTATTAATTGAAATCATAATTGATATGCAATTTAGACTCCTGCGATGGCATAGTGACTCAGCGTTGTGGATAGCATCAAATACTATGAATTGGAGTCATCGTGATTTTTTGATCAATCAAAATCATGTATACTTCCTTTAAGTAACGCTTCGAAATACATCAGATTACATTTTGGATGTAATTAAAATCATCTTTTTTTTCGCAATTTAATAGTTTTTTGAATCGGTATCGTTCATACGGGAACATATAGATCTTACGCGATTGGGGATCCATAGGGATTACTGATTGGGGCTCAAGTACATTTCTGCGTTGCATCCCCATGTACGGCCTTCGCTGGGCAGCCCGATTGGGTCTCAAGTAGGTGCACTAAAATCTTTCTAGTCAGGATTTATAGGTTCGAAAAATTTTTTTTCATTTTTCAATCAAATCTAAGTCCCGATAAGAATAATTTTTTTGCAGAGATGACGTCAGAAATTATATGTACACATGCATGTGCTTTCACATTTGTTCAAAAATGCTTAAAAACGATTCTTTAGGCCTTGAAACGTAGACATCTGTTGCATACATTCGATTTCGAAATAACTTAAAATCTTATCAATTTCAATCAATATATGTGTATACTTAAGCAATTATCACCGTCTGTAACACGTTCAATAATTCGAAGACGTCAAAGTAAATTTGTATTTTGATTACACAATGAATATAAAGAAATTTCACTGAAATAGATATCATTAAATTATGTTGATGAATCCTTTTGTGTGTAAGTTTATTTGATTTCATATATGTTCTTGGATTCTAATTAAAAGCTTGTGGAATTTGTTATGATTCCTTGATAAATTTATATGACCACCAAACAAAAATAGTTTCTATTAGACTTACCAAAACTTCTATCTTACCTGCAAATAAGGCCGTAGATCTAATATTCAGAAAATTCAGATCTATAAAGATCTACAAATACCAGAGTCTTTGATATTTGTTAAACTCTGAAAATTCAAAATTTTTACTTTTCCCCTGAAGAAACTTCGAAATGATGACGAAAATTTTAAACCGAAGGATATTCACTACGGATATTAAAATAGAACTCCAAAAATATTACGATAAATGAAGATCGTAGTTTTCAAGAATTAGATTTGGTAGCATTTTATTAAGTAAACACAATAAATAATCATGAAATTCTATTTTTTCAACTCAATCGTTAAACTTAATTAAAAAACAATAAACAATACATTTAATTTATTTACAATTATATAAACATAAGCAATTATATTTATCTTTATGATTATATAAAAATTTTTAACAAACAAAAAATGTGATTTTTGAAAATTAGTCATCTGACCTGGAAAAAATCGATAATCATATAAAACATGATCACCAAGCCCGCAGAGAGCTAGTCTTTGAAACTACCACGCTACTTTGTGTGCCATTTTATAACCAATAATTCATTTTTTAATTGAACTCCGTACATCTATATGCACGCATTAAGCTCGGTCATCATGGCAGAAACAACATTCACAGTAAGTTTTACAATTTAAAGTTTAATTTTTAACAATTTCATCTAAGATATTTTTTCGATATATTTTATGAACTTTTATTCACGCTCGTTTTTGATTCCATTTCCAAAAATCTAATAATTAATTTTTTTGATTTTCTGCCATGAAAATCGACTATTTTCGAAAAATTCGGGAAGTTATTGTTTTCACCCCGATTTTGACAATATCGAGATGTCGACAATTCGAGGTTCTAGTTACAACAGATAAATGTCAACCCATAACGTTATGGTAATAATTACTTAAAATTATGAGACATAATTTCTAAGAGAAGCTTCCATATCTGTGAGAACAATTTCTATAATCATGGTTAAACTTTTTATATCGTATGGTACTCGAATCATGGTAATAATTACTATACTCATTAGAATAGTTCTCATAGTCACATAGAAAAAATCTTATATTCACATTGGAATAATTTCTCGGTGCATCTGGGAATAAACCCTATCTGTCATGGTGACTGTTTCCATTATCCCATTTTTAGATTTATATGGATTCCTACTTCAATGCTAAATATTTTTTTTGAATCATTTGTTACAGGTCACCTTAAAATTTGTCTTACTGATCGTAGCTACGATTTTCGCCACTACTATTGCAGATAGTAACAGTGATACTAGCAGTTTTAAGCATGATGCAAACCGTACAGCTGATACTTACAACACTACAACTAGAACTAACAGTGGTATTGTTACCGATTATTATGACAAATCTGAAAAGGATTCCGGTGATAAATATAACACGACGGATGTGTTTACAAGTAAAGATGGTATTGCTACTGTTAACGTGCATTTCACAAGATCAAATAAAACGATATCGAAGAATAACCACACTCAAGTAGCTAATAATTATGATGGCACTGTTAAAATTGATCAACTATTGACAGATATAACTATTAATGTAACAGTCGCCAATCAGACGAATGTAATTACAAAACCATGTGGTACTGTTAACATTGAAGAGATAACTAAAACTACCAATAAAACTGTGACTGTTATTGATCACTCTGATTCCATTACATATACCGATTGTACTGCTTCTATTAACGATACACTCACAATTAGAGATCATGTTACAACTACTATCAATCAGACTGATGTAACTACAGATCTAAGCGGTTTTACTGTCGTTAAGCCTAGTGTTACGATTACAAATACTGATGAGACTACTGTTTATCAAACTGATTCAACTAAAAATGAAGATGGTACTGTTGATATAGATCAAACTATTACGACAACCAAGGAGGATGGCACTACTGTTGGTCATAATGTTAAAAGGACAATGGCTGATGGTTCTACTCGTCTTGTTATTGATGTTTTTACTTATGCAAACGGTACTACTGTCGATCGCACTAAAGTTCGTTCAGAAGGACCTGATAAAAGTAATTGTCAACGAAACTCCTCAAAAAAATTCAAAAGAGTCGAAAACAGTTAAATTATAATACTCAGCTATTCAAGGATCTCACATTTAGGTAAAGTTCAAGAAATCGAAGGGTTAGAACATGTGAAAATTATTTTCCAAAACGTATAGAATTTTTCTTTAATATTTATTCTTGAGATATTATTTGCCAAAATTGTATTCTCTCTCACACAGGCGCATACCAATCTCACGCACACGTACCCACACAAACACGCAATCGGTATGTATTTTCATATAATTTGCGTACTAACGTCACCTATATGCATTGGGTAGCAGGGTTAGATCTTTTCACATGTGATTTTGACAGTTGTCAATCATTTGAACATCGTCGTTATTAAACCTGAACATTACTGATTAACGAATACAGCCGATCACACGTATTTTTTTTTTTTTTTTTTATATGTATTAGTATTTCCTCTTCCACACGAAGTCCCTGGCCCTGATTCTGACTTATCAATTATGACTGTTGTATTAATAGCACTAAATATATATTTATTATATTGCATTATGCTTAATCTATTATTTTCGACTTATTTACCTAGATTAAATTATCTTTACACCCTTTTGATTGCACAAAAATAAGTTAAATTGTCTACTAATACAAAGACAATTTATAAAAGAATAATTTTAACCCAATATTAAGTCGATTAATTATTCCATTGACTAGCTGTTATCAGCCCGCTTCACCGAGCATTTTGCATTGTTAAATTGGTTTTTTAAATTCCCGTTTAGAAAATCTATGATTTTCAAAAATTTCATGAAGTTATTGTTTTCACCCCGATTTTCGAAAATCGAGTTTTCATCAGATGTCGACGTTTTGAGCTCCTAGGAAACTATTCTGACTATTTTCAGAATGATGTCCGAGTGTCTGTCTGTATGTATATGTGTGTATGTGTGTGAATGGTCGATTACTTCTTAACTAATGAATCGATTTGGTTGGTTAAAGCAGCAATCGAAAGAGCTTGTTGGCCATCAAATTTCCTAGAAATTTCAGATTATTTCATCGAGTAGACTTGAAAATATTGGCGAATTACGAAAAAAAAATTTTTTTTTTTTTTTTAGTTTTTTATTGATTTCTCAAACACGAATTGATCAATCAACATCAAAATCTAATCAGCTCTAGAACTCAATAAAACGCGTCGAATGCCACCTTTATTGGAAGGAATAAAATTCTCTAAAAAAAAAGTCCTGTACAAATTTGAGAAAAAATTGGCTTCAAAATTTTTTACCACTGAGGCTGGTTACAAAACGTAAATTAGCTACAAGCGCTTTCAAGGAGGAAGGATTTCTCTGTTATTTCCGCCTAATACCTACTTAATATTTTGCATTGCCGCGGAGCTATCGATAATTGAAAAAGAAAAATAAAATTTACATGTTAAGTAAATGGGAAAATTTTAAATTCATTTAGCGAGTACTTAAAATTAAAAGTAAGAGCTCATCGTCGGTGATAATTTTTTATTACATGTTCAGAACATTATTCTGTCGATGGACGAGAAAAAAAAATAGTCGATTCAAACGAAGCATCCTAATATATATACAAGATTGTCCGTTATTTACCAAATTACATATTTTTACTTGACTATGTTAAAAATCATTTATTTGTGATGGAAAAATAATAAAAAAATCTGGACATTGGTTGGCCCTGCGGGCCAGAACCAAAATGCTCTAGGAGCTCGAAAATATTAGTATAAATACAATTCTGAGCTCTTCAAGCTTAAAAATACCTTTCTTTTCCCTTTTTATGAGCTTTTCAAGCTCGACAGGGTTACGTTTTATGTTGAAGCTTGAAAATTTATAATCCAAAATAGTTAATGAATAAGCGTTTTTTATACATTTATTCACAATTTTGTTCAATAATTAGTTCAAAACTAAGTATTTACGTGATACGTTATATCTATATCGTGTAAGTATACCGTGATACGAGTGAATAAGACAATTTTTAAACAGTCACTTCCAAAGACTTACATAAAGAAGGACATATCAGTTTTGAGTAAAATTTTTCAGTAATTACGATGTTATTCAGTAAAAAAAGCAAATATAGATTTTATATTCATTATTCCGTTGACGATATCTCTTGAACGGATTATCCGATTGGGACTTTCTTGGCAGTAATCAAATGCTTTCGCCGAAACTTATAAATTATTATAAGTTTCGGTTAATTTGCCGGATAAATACCGAATTTTAAGGTAATGTATGGCAAGTGCTTATTTTTTTTTCGATATTTTGAAAACTTTGAGATCGATCATTTCTAAAATCTAATCAGCTTTAGCACGCGATAAAATCTTTTGATTGCTGCCAAGAACGTCTTAATCGATAATTTGTTTGAGAGATATTATCGACGAAAGAAAAAAAAAATTGTTATTTTTTTTTCGTGAATATTTCGCAAACTATCGAATCGAACAGTTCCAATATCTATTCAGCTGTAAAACTCGATGAAAGCATTTGATCACTGCCAAGAAAGTCCCAATTAATTAATCCGTTCGCGAGATACCGTTGACGGAATAATAAATATAAAATCTATATCTGCTGAATTAACACGGTAATTTACAGAACTGTACTGTAATAACCGGTATTGTGTTGTTAATTACGGTGAAATATAGCAAATTATGGTAATTAGCGGCATTTTTACCTGAAGCACCGTGTGTTTCCTTATGTTTACAGTTTTTGCAATGCAATATACTTAACTGTACAGTAAAATTACGCAGGCTTGCCGAACTTTTACGGTAATTGACGATCTATTACTGCGAATTTACGGCAAAAATACCGTACGTTCACTGTAGAATATCGTATTTTTACCATCATTCTGATTTGCCAGGGTGTATCGGATATTTTTTTCCGAATGTTTTATATACAAAATCACTGGTTTAATGCAAAGTTCACGTAACTTTTCATCTTGATCATTTCTCTTAATTTCGTCTGCAAACATTAAATTTAGCAAGCATAATCGTGAGCAAAACTTTAAAAAATAATCCGTATTGATTATTTTAAATTTCTCGAATTCTCGGAGATGTATTCCAAACGTCACTTTTTCGAGCTTAAAGGGCTTGATAATATAAATGTATTCAAGGATATTATCGCGATCAAAGAGCTCGAACATGTATCGTTAATAGTTATAACTTTATCGAGCTGAAAGAGTTCAAAAACAGCAGAATTTTTGGGGCTGGCTCGAAGTGTCAGCTATTATTCAGAAGTTTTGGCCATCAAAAAAAAAAGAAAAAACTATTCAATAAGAAATAATATTCAAGTGAATCAAGTGACGGCATTAATAAATTATTTTTATTGTAAGTGAAATTATTTTTATTGAAAGCTTTGGTACTTTGTTCTACGTACTATTAACCCGCACATTTACCATCTGGCTTTCCTAACACATAAAATCTTTCGATACTTTAATGGCTAATAGCTTTTAACGGAACCACAATTGATGACCATATATACTCTCTTACTTTACTTGAGCCATGCTCGAGGTCACTGCTATTCGATTAAATCCACCGATATTTTTAATGCCAATATGTCGCCAGTTTTCCTCAACTACCACCACTATTGTCACAGTGAATACTGTATAATAAAAATAAGTTGAGTTCATTTTAATATAATTCATTTCAATTGATGAATTATTTAATTTCAGGTGGTTCGGACATTGCTGCGACATTAAGATAAAAATCTGAATTTTTAGTATGTTATTGATTAATATCAAATACGCATGAATTAATTTTTTCAGGTACATCTGACGAAGAGTTTTCGCGTTATTGATTATTCAAATATCGTAATTTAACGTACAGAGTATGGGAAAGGTAGACGAAATGCTCTTGTATCGAGTTATGTAGTTGCTCCTTCGAAAGATAAAAAAACAAAAAACTTTTTTCTTTATGAATTAACTATCGTAGAATACGTTAAAAATAGTTAAAATGTGTTCTGACGAATGATATTAGAAATATTTTAATAAGAAGCACAGAAAATTTATAGAAATATTCACCCCCCCCCATGATGAAAAATAATCTATTCACGTGACGCAGATGAGTGCGGCAACGTTGCAAGAAATAAAACGCGCTAACTTCTGAAATTAAAAACATAACTGATTATTTCTGCAGATCTATATCATATTTTATTACAATTTTTAATTTTATTTTTGAATTTGTAATTGCGGTAATCTAAAAAAATTGAACAAATAATTTTTAACATATTAGTACGAAATATTATACATAATAAACAGAAGTAAAATAATTTTGAGCTAGTAAAAATAATTTCTATCACTTATTTTTGAATTTATTATAAATTTTTTAAATTAAAATATTTCCTACTCTTAGAAATAAATAAAATTTAACTGAACATTTTCCAGCTAGATCAACGTCAACAGCTGTTCGAAGCGACGTTGTCAGATCTACATTATGAAAAAAAATACTTGACTCAAAAGTATTTTTTTTTTTTATTTATATTAATTAAATTAATGAATTAATCTGTTCGAGAATAATGATAAGTACAGTCTAAATTTAAATAATGAATATATATAATTACATTTTCAATTTTTGGGGAAAGGAAAATTAGATTTTATTTCGATTTAAGGGGTACTGTCCGAACAACCTTAACATATACACTAAATTTTAACTAAATGCATGTATTTGCGAATTTTTAGATTGTGTATGAGTAATTGCTCATATCGAATCATTGCATATAATAATCAATAATTAGTGACCACAATAAGACTATATTATAAATTATTCATTTCAATATTAATGAGTGACAATAGCGTTAATGTTGATTATTTGACTTGGCATGTATATCGATGATATTATAAATAGCGCAATAATGATGATGATGATGATGATGCCCGCGGTATCGGGCTATCTATATTTTCCTCATTTTATCTATAAATTGTCTTCTTGAGAAGGTTTGCATATTTAGGTTTCCACTATATTTAAATATTGGCACTATATTAAAAAAAAGGAGTGGAAATATTGAAAAATTTAAGTGGAGAATAATAATAATAATAATAATAATAATAATAATAATAATAATAATAATAATAATAATAATAATAATAATAATAATGATGATAATAATAATAATAATACCCACGGTGCATGTTGTGCGGCCAGCAGGGATAGTGTTTACCCTGTGGCGCATCGTGGGCTATGTAGGTCAGCCTACGATCTGCTGACCTACTAATCGCACAACAACCTTTGCATTAGGTTAACTCCCTAATGCGAAGTATACCTGAGTTCACGACAATTCTGAACCCAGAAGTGCTCCCCACAACCTGCCCTTCTCGGATGAGGGCAACCCACTAGCTGGGCAGAGCACCGAGATTCCGAACGATGACGACCTTGGCGACCAACGGACTGCATTTAGGTGGACGGAGGAATTACGAGCTGATCTCCTGATGTGCTATAATAACAGTGAACCGAAGCGGAGAGGCTACATGGCTAGAATGCATGCACTTTGGTGCGATATGCACCCTAACCATAGTCAATTTTCACAGCAACATCTCCGTGATTATGCCTCTCATCTCCGGCGTACACGAAGATCACTGTTGACAAACAGACGGTTATCTCACCGTCTGTCATTTCCAGCACAGCTACATCAAGAGAGACGCCGTTCTTCCGAAGACGCCAACAATGAATTTGAAAGACGGCAAGTATGTGTCTCTAAAAAGACACACTACCCTAAAGACGAACTTGACACGGAAAACCACGAACTGTCTGCTCGGATTCAGGAAGACTCTACTTTGCTCACCATCAATCAAGCTGTCTATGATGCTGCTTCCTCACTCTTACCTCCAGCGAGGAGAAATATTTCTTCTCCTGAGGCTAAGATGAGAGGGCGCATTGGACAGCTTTCACTGAAGATTGATGATCTCCGGAAACATGTCTCCCGCATTCAGTGTGTGATTGACTTTGTAAATGCTCGTAAAGCATTTACACCAAAAGTTCGCCGTATTGCGGCTCAATTACGATATCAGCATCACACACTGGATGAGGCGAATCTTCTTAACATCAAAGAAGGTTCCCTTAATAGGTTGTGGGCTCTAGTGACTGCTAAAAAGTCACTAGAGAAAAAGCTGAAGCGGCTTACCGATAACTCTTTGTTTCGGTTAAGTCCTTCACGCTTCCTGACACCTAAGACCTCTGTTTCTAGTGATCCCCCATCCATCGAGCGAGTAGAAGCTTTCTGGTCCGAGTTGTACGGTGATCAACCGAACGTGGATCGTGACACTCCAGCTCTCAACGACTTCGAGGCATTTTGTCGACAACACCGCAACGGCAATGCTGATGAAGAGAGCCCTGAAGTCAGCGTGGAAGAAGTTCGTTCAGCTCTGAATAATGGTAAGAACTGGGCTGCTCCGGGTCCAGATGGCATAAACTTGTTTTGGTGGAAGAAACTAACTTCTACCCATAGTCATCTGGCCCGGATTTTTACAGCGTTCATCAGAGGTAATGAACCAATTCCATGCTGGCTTGTAGAAGGGCGAACCGTGCTCATCCCGAAGAAAGGAGACTTGTCTGACCCGAAAAACTACAGGCCTATCACCTGCTTGAATGCGGTTTATAAGATTTTCACCAAAATCTTGAATAATCGCATTCTTCAGGAGATAGACCCTGTATGGCAGCAGATATACGAACAACGTGGCAGTAAAAGGGGCCTGTCAGGTTGCAAAGAGAATCTGTTAGTGGATCGATGCGTCATTCAAGACGCGATCTACTATCAGCGCAACCTGTCAATGGCCTGGATTGACTACCGCAAGTCATTCGACTCAACATCTCATGAGCTTGTTCTCTTTTTGCTCAAATGCCTTGGGGTCAATCGCGATACAGTGGGATGCATTCAGCGTACGATGCAGCTTTGGCGAACACGGTTCCACATTTCATGTGGTAACGACAAACGTGTAACCGAAGTTGTACAGTACAAACGAGGAGTCTTTCAGGGAGATTCTCTGAGCTCTCTGCTGTTTTGCATCTCACTGCTGCCAATATCTGTTGCGTTACGCCGCACCCGTGGATACTCAGTGGGTCCACCAAATGATCGAAAATACTCGATCACCCACTTACTCTACATGGATGATCTGAAGGTGTATGCTCCTGATGAGGAACACCTTCAGACAGCCTTAAATATCGTAGGGGAGTATACACGGGATGGCTGCATGGCTTTCGGGTTGGACAAGTGCGCGGTCGTCAATCTGGTGAAGGGTAAGTGTTCCGATGTGCGTGGAGTTATCGAGTTAGTAGATGGGAGCGTCATTGACCATCTTGACGCCGGAGAGTCGTACAAATATCTAGGGATTGACGGGAGTCCTATGCAGGACGTCTCGAAAATCAAAACGACTCTCTGCAGCGAGTATGTGCGGAGACTCCGGAAAATCTGGTCATCAGAACTTTCCGGGAAAAACAAAGTCTCTGCAACGAACATGCTTGCTGTCCCGGTACTTCTGTACTCTTTCGGTGTCCTGAAATGGGCCCGAGAAGAGCTCAGAGATCTCGATATCAAGACACGCAAAGTAATGAATATGCATCGGAGCATGCACCCTAAGTCTTCAGTCACCAGATTATACCTTTCCCGGCACATCGGAGGGAGAGGTTTACAGAGCTTGGAGTGTCTGCACGATCGTTTGGTTTTGGGTATAACATACGAGGTTGTCAATTTCACAGCAGATGAAGACGACTTCCTTATGCAAATTGTTCATAGTCATGAAAATAGGCATAAGGGAGCGTTTTTATATGAGGCAGCAATGTACGCGGCAAAATCCCTCGGTCTTGGAAGAGTAAACCCGCTAATTGAACTCCCTAAGGAGGAATTGAAGACGGTCATCAGGAATGCTGAGCAACAAAAACTGCTTAGTACGCATATGGACAAGTCCATGCACAGCATGTTCTTTAAACACGTGCGTGATCATGGCTTGTCCACACAGCTGACGTTTTCCTTCCTTAAGTCAGCTGGCCTGATGTCCGAGACCGAAGGATATATTTTTGCCTGCCAAGATGGTGTTATTAACACTCTCGAATACCGTGCTAAAGTGCTCCAGACGCAGCTACCCGACACTTTGTGTAGGGTTTGTAAACAGCATCCAGAGACGCTTATGCATCTTTTGTCAGCATGTCCTGTGCTGGCAAGAAATGCATACATCCAGCGCCATAATGCTGCTCTGCGAGTACTTTATTACCATCTTAGACACACGCACGGTATCGACAAAACACCAGTGCTGCCTTATCTGCCAGGAGATATTCCGCAAGTTGTTGAGAATGACCGTTGCCGTATTTATTGGAACGTGCCATTCGCAACAACGCGGAAAATCGACCATAATAAACCTGATATTGTGCTCTTCGATAAAACCGCTCGTAACATTTATGTTATTGAGTTCTCAGCTCCGGCTGAGTATAACATCACGGTAAAAGAGGAGCACAAACACGAGATATATCAGGATCTCCTGTTTGAAATTGGCAAACTTTACCCAGGCTATCGTGTCAAGCTTGTCGTACTCATTGTTGGCGTCCTAGGAGGGATGAAACAGTCTTTTGTGTCTGCATTGGCTAAAATCCCAACTTGTTTATCGCAAGTTGAGTTTTGGCATCGCGGATGCAAAAGGCTGTGATACTCGGATCCCTCCGTCTCCTAAGGCAACGAAACTTGGCCTGCTGCGCATGCTGATCATCTTGTTGATGAAGCATCGCAGCAGTAACGATTTGGCGCTCAGGTGAGGCCCTCGGTAGAGTCGGACTACCGGGGATAACCCCCTGAGCAATAATAATAATAATAATAATAATAATAATAATAATAATAATAATAATAATAATAATAATAATAATAATAATAATAATAATAATAATAATAATAATAATAATAATAATAATAATAATAATAATAATAATAATAATAATAATAATAATAATAATAATAATAATAATAATAATAATAATAATAATAATAATAATAATAATAATAATAATAATAATAATAATAATAATAATAATAATAATAATAATAATAATAATAATAATAATAATAATAATAATAATAATAATAATAATAATAATAATAATAATAATAATAATAATAATAATAATAATAATAATAATAATAATAATAATAATAATAATAATAATAATAATAATAATAATAATAATAATAATAATAATAATAATAATAATAATAATAATAATAATAATAATAATAATAATAATAATAATAATAATAATAATAATAATAATAATAATAATAATAATAATAATAATAATAATAATAATAATAATAATAATAATAATAATAATAATAATAATAATAATAATAATAATAATAATAATAATAATAATAATAATAATAATAATAATAATAATAATAATAATAATAATAATAATAATAATAATAATAATAATAATAATAATAATAATAATAATAATAATAATAATAATAATAATAATAATAATAATAATAATAATAATAATAATAATAATAATAATAATAATAATAATAATAATAATAATAATAATAATAATAATAATAATAATAATAATAATAATAATAATAATAATAATAATAATAATAATAATAATAATAATAATAATAATAATAATAATAATAATAATAATAATAATAATAATAATAATAATAATAATAATAATAATAATAATAATAATAATAATAATAATAATAATAATAATAATAATAATAATAATAATAATAATAATAATAATAATAATAATAATAATAATAATAATAATAATAATAATAATAATAATAATAATAATAATAATAATAATAATAATAATAATAATAATAATAATAATAATAATAATAATAATAATAATAATAATAATAATAATAATAATAATAATAATAATAATAATAATAATAATAATAATAATAATAATAATAATAATAATAATAATAATAATAATAATAATAATAATAATAATAATAATAATAATAATAATAATAATAATAATAATAATAATAATAATAATAATAATAATAATAATAATAATAATAATAATAATAATAATAATAATAATAATAATAATAATAATAATAATAATAATAATAATAATAATAATAATAATAATAATAATAATAATAATAATAATAATAATAATAATAATAATAATAATAATAATAATAATAATAATAATAATAATAATAATAATAATAATCGTGTGCTAGTAAATGTCGTGAGTATTCATCAAAATTGTTGGGGGATTGAATATAACAATATATGATTCATCAAAAACAGCACCAATTGACCACTATCTAGATCAGGAGATGTAGTTTTGTCAAAAAAATAATAAAGTATGATAATAAGAAACTTCGAAATACGATGATAGACGGTCGTAGAGTGAGAGCGATACAAACTAGACGAATTATTTGCAATAACTGTCAATGGTGTTGTTTGAAAAAGTGATGACGAACTTTTTTTTGCTTGTGTTAGTAAATCATATAACGATCGATACTCAATTCTTGATTCATTACTGATGCTACTTTATGTGAACTTTTTGCTTAGTAAGAGTTTGCAAGAACGGTTGCAGATATTTCATAGAAATTACTGTTAATCCGTTATGATTTTTGTGTCAAGCTAGAGTACATATATTTGTTGATGAATTTTGGTGACTGCTTTCAAGTGGACTGCGGTTCTACGTAGTCAAGACTTAGATTTGAGCTTTGAACTCTGACTAATGAACAAGAAATCTTATTTTAAGGAATAAGTTTATTTTTGTTTGATACTGTAAAATATCAGGAGTGATTACCTGTTTATTTCAATACGAATTCACTCCGTCACTCAGGGTCCCAGACTTTTTAAAAAAATCATTCTGCATGCCTAGCGAACAGGGATTTTTTTTAGCGCAGCGTTTTTGGAGAAACGCAAATCTTCTTCCAATCCATATTCAATTCATCTGGATAAGACGATTTATATATATTTATATCGTGCGTATTTCTTCACTTACTTACTTATTTAAATATATATAATTCCATATAATCACTTATATTTACATTTTTCACAGTTCCAAGGTGAAAATATTTGGCCGAAAAAAGGCCAAAACTATAAAATTTTATTGAAAGAGGTCGAAATTTAGCTGAAAATTTTCTTACGTTATTAAATAGGTCGACATTCGGTCGATATTCAGCCGACAGTTGAATCGGCTTGTTTTCGGCTGTAGTATTTATTTAATAAATAAAATTATGGTACTTAAAAAAAAATGTCATGCAACTCAAAATAGAACACAAAAAATTTTCAAATTATGGTACTTAAAAATGTATTTCAAAATTTCTAGAAAAATTATATTTTCAATTCATAAAATGTTTTATTAACTCACTAAGTTATAATTTTATACAAGACATAGTGAAAACATTTAATTATGTAATGGTTAGAGTGACATAATTTTTATGGGAATAGTTTATATTTCGGTATAATAATCAATTTTCTTTCATAGTATCATCGATGTAAGTTATATGGCAATTCGTGGCTGAGTGCAAATATGTTAATAAGCAAAAATGAAAAATTGATTTCTTTAAATTATGAGAATAAAATGTTTCATTATTAATATATTATAATTTTAAACAGGTTTTTCTTATGAATATATGTAAAGGGAGCTCTTAATTATTCCGTAATATAAATGTCTAAATATATTTAGGTCTGTTTTCGGCCAAAGATTTTGAATCGCGATAATTTTATTGGAAAAAAAATATTCTGGCCGAAAAAATGCCGAAAACAGGCCGATTCAACTGTCGGCCAAATATCGCCATATTTCGACCTGTTTTCGGCCAACGATTATTTACTTGCTATACTTTTATTAAAAAAAAAAAATATATTCTGGCCGAAAATAATTGGCGTGTTATTAAATTCACGATTCGGTCAACGGTAGCTGGGCGTAAGAACCGGACCTTAATCGTCGTTAGTCATAGATCAATATCAATCGGAAGCACCGATAGCGTTGATTATTTTTATCTTATCTTTAGTCATTTTATTTCATTTTAATATTGAATTGTGCCACGATAAACGTGAAGAATTAAAGAATATTTTACCGTGATAAAAGCGAAGATTTTGAATAATATTTCACCGCAAGAAAAGCAAAGATTTGAAAGAACTATTGTACTGCAATAAATGCGAAGATTTTGAAACAATTTATATTTTATAATACCGCGAAGTCTTTTAATCAATTTATATTTTATATAACCTAGGAAGATTTTGAAACGCATAATAGTAGTTCATCTATCGAATGCGAGCATCTTAGACTCGATTGTACTAGATAAATACATTAGTTTTTGCGACAGATATTTGAAATTTACTAAATTTAGTGCCTATAAATGGCAGGTTATAAATCCACGTTTATTTATTTGGTAAGATTGTTTTGAGAATTTGTTGAAAATTAGAGAGAAGTCGGTAAGTAGACGAATAAAAATGATAGTAAGCTTTGTCACAAGATGGCTTGTTAAGTTACTTCGATATTTTTTGGTCGTTTGCCATCGCACATGTAACCAAAAAATATTGTTTAATCCGATGATGACGTCCTTATTAGAACGATTAGGTATCTTTTTTACCAGCTGTATCTTATCTAATATTTTTAGCTGCCGGCTATAGGCGCTAGATGTCGTAGATTTCAAGTATCTGTCACAAAAATAATTATAACAAATTATAATAAACTAAATAAATCAATCAATTAGAATCACATTTTGTAACCACGAGAATGTTGTAAATAAGTGTCCTATGGTACTGCTAACAGTTCTGACACCTCATCTTAACCTGTTTAGAGTAAGTTTTTAACCATTAGAATCATTATTTGGTATTTTTCTCTCATATATTTTGGAATCAATTGTAAACCATATGCATGAAACATTTTATTTTACACTGACTATTTCGAACATTACTATTCGTAACCCTTTAGTATTTTGATTGTTTAATCCTCAATAAATAATTACTCATAAACATAAACATTCGAAAAACATTATTTATCAGATAATTTTACTTTAACAATAAGATATTAGCTTCCCAAGGCTTTTCGGAAGCCCACCTTCCTTTATCCCTTATTTTCTACTTGTTTAGCCGCTTAAACAGATAGTTCACAGTAGGGAGTACACAATCTTACGTTTACCGCTCGACGTTCGATTGTGAAATTAAATCAGTCACATCATAGATTGGAAATAGCTTTGAGTTATTATCAATATTGCCTTCAACAATATTGTGTAAGGTAAAAGCCCCCATTATTGACACTATAAGAATGTCTTCGATTGTTTGAATTTTTTTATCGTATTTAAAATTAATATAATCATTTTTTTTTGCATTGGATGTTTTAATTGATGTCTCTACTCGTATATTTAAACACGGAAAAAAAGGAACTGTAATAAATAAAGTTTGATGTCTAATAATTATAGTATTTTTAGCGATTAATAAAAATTCAAATAGTAATATCATGATTTCAATATTCAATAAATAATAATTATAAATCGAATGCTAAAATATACAGTTCATTTAGATAAAATTATTATTTAAAACTATAAAAAAGACAAAGTAAACACTAAAAAAATTAAACTTTAAATTTTAACAGCCAAAACTTAAGTATCTATCGTTTGTAAAATAAGAAATTAAAGTCTCAAACAATAAAAATATAAAGGATACAAAATAATAAATTTAGTTAGAACGTTATTTTATAAAGTCCTCTAACTAAGAAACTTGACCAGGAGTTGTTTTTAAATTTTAATATTAGTCAACAGTCAAATTTAATGATATAAACGGGAATAAATAAATTTTCACCGATATTTATTATTAGAGCAAATATTAAATATTACCACTGAAATCAATGAAGATTGACTATATGATACTGTACATTATACTCCGTCAATTTGTAAAAGGTATGTGTCAGCCTTAGCAAATTTTATTGTTTGATGCAGTAAAATTTCATGCGCTACCGTCGTCCATTTAAATACGGAAATAACTTTCTCTTCTTATACGCATGCTGTGGCCGAGCGCTCTAAGTGCCAAGGACTGAATTCGGTTCGCGAAAGGTCGGCGGTTCGAGCCCGAGAGTCGGCTGACATTTTTCTGATGATTTTTGTACAAAAATTCGAACAACACATACTATACCCGACTGAATCAGTTGTTCATAATACGAACAAGGATGCCATCAATTAGATGCACAACGATGAGAAAACAGACAATGGAAGAAGGGAGAAGGAGGGGGTGAAATCAGAAAACAGAATAGAACCTTGCACTACGAGAGTAAACAGTAAAAGCCGGAAATAAATAATTCAAAAAAAAAAAAAAAAAATATAAAATAGAACAAAAAAAAAAAAATATATTTTTGTTATTCGAAACAATAAAAATGAGGGTTTAGAACAAAAATTATTACTACGGTAATATAAATAAAGTAACGATCGACTATAAAATTAAATACATCGACTGAGAGATTTTTATTGTTTGAAACTTTAAAATTTATGGTTTAAGTTTTACCTTTTACTATCGTCAGTCTAAAAAAAATTATCTTGCCATTGAAACTATACAATTCAGAATAATAATTTTTACTATTTGAAGTTTCAAAAACTATATCTTTACTCTATACTTTTTTTCTTTGAGCATAAGTATATTTTAACAGATCACTCATATATTTTAACCTTATACTTTATAATAAATAACAAAATCGCACTCGAGTGCCGCATTACTATTTAAAAAAATAAAAAGTATTGATAATTCAGGTGGATTTCAACATTTTTTTTTTCCGTGAACTAATTTACTTAAATAGCAATGAATCAAATAAAAAATATATTAATTGAAAACCATCAAGTCGAGTGCAGGTATCATTGACAGGGTAAAATAGTGTCAGAGCCAACTATTGACATACCATGGACCTCATTATTGACAGGTCTAATGCACATGCGCGGCAGTTTATGAAAAAATGATTAAAGACCACCGTCAATTAGGTTTAAATTAATAATAAATATATTAATTAAAAACGACAAAATACAATCATTACAATTAAAAATTCATCTAGGACACACTTTTATTTTTTTATAAATTCGACGACATTATTCTTGATTCGACAATTTTTTATTCAATGTTTTGTTTATTATGAAATTACTCGACAGCGTGTTAACATAAATTTATCGATATGTATGTTAAGGAGGTTAAATTACTTAAGTTTGTAACCTGTCGCTAGTTAACACACGTGAATTTTTATGTACCGACTATTGACGCCCGCTGTTTTTAAATAATAATTAAGATTTATCATTCTAAATCAATTATTCGGGGGTTCTTTAGACTATAGATAAACTGAAATAATTTTTAATAATACACTTATACATTGGAACTACATAGGGAAATTCGTTTCTAAAAATACGATCTCTAAACGAAATTGTTAAGAAATTTCAAACATTCTAGCGAAGGTGGCCTAGTCGAGAAAATCGATTTTTTTTACAGCAAATAGTTTATACCCAGAAATAAAATTTAACTATTTTTCCCTTTAAAAATATCAAAAAATTGATAAGAAGTTTTGAGCAATATGATTATTCATACAGTTAATTAAAAAATTAAAAAAATTAAAACAATATGTCAATAGTAGGGGTCCTGTTAATAATGGGAGCTTTTACCTTAGGCGCGATTTAAATACACTAACGCAAAAAATAAAAGGAACAGAAAAATTTTATAAATTTTTTAGTAATTTTTGGAAGTCTGTAACTTTGTAAAAAATAATCGTATCGAGATTTGAAAAAAAGCATTTTATAGCTTAAAATCTCTAGTTTTGGTGCATTTTTATCAAAATTTTTTAAGAGGTCTGGTTATTACGCTAACATGAGAAATACCGCGAGACAAAAAATTTCTAAATTTTTTTTTTTTTTTCCAAAGAGCCCACGGACCGTGGAAAAATTTTGTCATCTTAACCAAAGCATAGGTTATTTGGCAAATTTATTCAGCTTCAATTTAGCTATTTTTTCAACCTCGTAGGACAATTTGTCGCTGAGATATCAGCCTTCAAACAAAAAATGATCCTTTTGGCTTTGATCATCAATATCTCAGGTACCAATGATCGCACAGTAAATTTGAGGGCGACGTGAAAAATTTGAATAAATTCCCAACAGGACCCGATTATCATTTTTTGGAAAAAACAATTTTTTTTATTTTTAACATCCTTTAGAAGTAAGTACAAAAAAATGACTTTTTTTGGTTTTTTAGTAAATCAACCGCTACTCTGCAAATATTGATAAAAAAAATAATGTTGCCAGGGACTTTTTTAGCTTAAAGTATCCCCAATAACCCTATGAATTTTTAAATTGATCTATCGAGCCGTTTTTTGGGGGTGATCGATTAAAGTTTTGCTAAACAATTAAAGGAACAAGTTTTGTTCCTTTAATTGTTTAGCAAAACTTTAATCTATGTCACACACACACTCACACTGAGTCCCCTGGACTGTTTTACACACAAATACACACTTTTATTTTAAACAACTCCATGCGGTCAACTAGACCCTCTACGTGGCTAAAACCTCAATTTTAATATTCTCACGCGGTCCCCTGAACCCTCTACGTGATTTTAACCCTTATCAATTAACTCACTAAATTATGACAATTATTTATAACTATTTGCTCATCACAATTTCTATAATTACGGTTTTTTTTTACTGACTCACACTTTTACCAATATAAAATTCCATTACCTCTATTTCCTTTATTAAAATTTCTTTCCAAATAATTATTTATCATTTTAAAATCACTCATAATTCTCCAACAACTAATTTCTTATAAACGTTATTCTTTCCTTATCAACGATTTTTGTTAAGCCGGTTCTATGAGTTAAATTATGTGACCGCTCAACAATTTATCACGACCTTGGTATCACAATACTCAAAACTCAACCATTTTTTTTCCACGTTTTACTTCACGACACTTTTAACGTTTATAATTTTGTTAATTGATTTTGATTGATTCATTAATTTAATTTACATATAATTAATCTTTTCTTAATTTTAATGACTAGATAACTTTGACTAGAATGCAATTGATTTTCTGGCAAATGCTTAACACGACCTGCCTAGAATGTTCCAGAAGAATTTTCCGGCGAGTGACTCAAACAACCTGCCTGGAAATATCAAAGCTAAAACTTGCTGAGTCCGGTTTTCTAATTATTTTATTACACGTTAAATTGACACGACAATACTTTGCAAACACGACGTTAACATATGTCTTAATTAACAAATATTCCGGCTCCCTGCCTGGGAAATTCTACAAAATACCTATTACGATTTACGTTGATTTTTTTCCGTCACTTATTCTGTATTCGGCGTCTTTCTCCGTGTCTTGTTCTCTCTTGTCCGTGTATTCAGTTCTCAACCGTGTATGCTAGGGTAACCAGGTTGTCTCAAATTTTCCACTTTGTGTCAACCTTCTCGGATCCAATCCTCGTTTTCGCCCAAAACGCTCGAACTCTCCTTCAACCTGCTATTCAGACGCAATTAGTTCTTAATAACAAAAGGTACCGGCTACCTGCCTGGTATCTTGTAACAATTAGATTTTGTTTTATCGCTTTGTTCCACAATAATTATCCAAGTCACAATTAACTAATTTATCTGGTATAATTAGCAGCGTCTAAATGTCGGCGTCTAAGGCGTTGGCTTCTACTTCAGGTTAGATCGCTTCGGTCACACGTCTCGTCTGATGATTGCCCAGTCCTAATGGCTCTCCGTCTTCGTTTGCGACTGGGTAGTTACCCGATCTTGCCGACTCTGCCCTGCCTTCGCTTCCGTCTTGCACTTTTATTAATTACACTCAATAATTTTCGGCCGTAATCGGAAAATTTCCCCCTCTGCCTAATTATGATCGGGCCTCGTGTATTAGCATTTTCATTTAGCGCGCCCGGCGACAAGTCGAAAAACTTAATTAATGCTCTTTTGGGGTTGCAGGTAGGGTAATTGACCAACCGTGAAAAATCGTGATTTTGGTTGATAATAAAACTCAATTTAGCCCGTTACAAGTTTTACATGATCGGAAAAGTAGTCTAAGTAGTTTAACTAACCTCAATGTAGTTACCAAGCAATTCAATTCTGAGCGATCAGAAGAAAGGAGTAGTCAAGGTTCTATAGATCTTGAGGAATCTGAGGTCGGTATATCTTGGACTTACAATGACGACTTACACAACAGCAATGTAAGCAGTAGCCTTACTAACACTAGCGTTGTTATTACTGTTGATCATGAATATTCTGAGTAATTAGAAAATCTAAGTGTTCCGAACTTATCGATTTCGATGAATTTGTTTATGATGGTTCCAATGATAATACATATTCTGAATTGTCTATTTCATCAAGTGTTTTAGGTTTTGAGAATTTCTATAACGATCAATCTCATTTTATGCCGTCAATTTAAATATCGGTTTGATTCATCGTAGCAATTTGGAATCCTAATTTGAATACTTTTCAGAAAATGAAAGCATGTCATATTCATTAAAAAACTGTGATTCCGATAATGATGGCCAAAATTTTCATGAATCATCTCCTACCGAAGAACCGACCGATATTTCTTCTATTATATCAGGTTGTCGAATAGTTGATCTCGGTAACTTGATAAAAGAGTTTCCAAAGTTAGGTAAATCTAAAAATCATCTACACGATTATGCTCGGCGTGTGGAAAATTTTCATTGTTTTACAAAATTAGATGTCGTTTTGAATACTTTACTATCCTGGTGATGTCTCGAATGTAAGATGATGTCGAAAATTTATACTAATCCACCAAAACTAGAGAGCAAATTCAGTATGAATAAAACTGCTTCCATAAGTGTTATCAGTTCTGCTAGTAGCTTTGCATCCTTTCAAACTATTTTAGCAGTGTATTGAACACATACCGTATATCACAAATAAAACTTATGAAAAACATCGAAAAAAAATGATTGACCCGCTCACAAACATTGTTGCTGAGAAAATGCATTTAAATGCATTGGAAGAAGCTGAAATTGCCATTAAAAATGGCGATGTTTATCTGACGATACTCTCTACATAAAAGTTATTAACGATAGCTTTCATCCAAAAAACAGTTTTCGTGGAGGCAAACACGATTCCCTTGCAGTTTCCCAAGCCCCTCTCCATCTTTGATTTAGCTTGAATAATTAGAGTATTTCTCGGTTCAGGAAAGTAGAAAATCTATCAGGGGATGAACAAGCTGATAATGGCTTGGTGGGAACCCGAAAGAAACAAGTGGAGGAAGCCCTTTACATAGAGTCTCTTTATTTCCTGAGATGGGAGTTGTGTTTGGCCCGAGAAAGGTAGAACTCACGGTCGCTGTGGTTCGATACCACGCACAATGAGGAGTTTTGATTATACGCCCGGTTAATGTCCACCTTAGTCGATTATTTTCAACTAAGAGTGTCGTCTAGATGGTGAGTGGGGACACCTTGCAACGCGTGTATGTCCAAAAGGGTGAGGAAACGGCTTCCAGTCAGCGAAGGTGGACTTAGGTCCCATTACAGTAATTAATAAATTCCCTTGCAGCTTCAGTTGCAATAATTGGTTGCGCTACAGAAAAAATACTTGACGTCAAGATACTAAATAAATATTGTTTTTGTTGTCGTCTTTATCTAAATCGTTGAGCCACCACCTCACAAGTATTACATGAACTATCCTCGTGATAAAAGTTCTTCGAGCATGGAACCATATGCTACAACTATATTGTTTAGTCGTAGTTTAAAAGTCAATAGACTAATTTATCAAACTATGGTTTCTGATGATGACAGTGGAACATATAAATCGGTTCGTGATTTCAAGTCTTATGAGGCTTTTGGGATGGGTGTAGAAAGGACCAAATGCTCTTACCATATATTTTGTAGCGTGGAAACAAAAATCAGAGAAGCTGCTAGAATTACTGTCCAAAATCGTTGAGTTCCTGCTTTTGTACGAAAGAGAATTAAGTTCAGTGGATTGAAAATCCGTTAAATTGTAACTGCTGGTATTGAACGTTTAAGGAAAGATTTTGGATCTGATAACCTTTCAATAGCTGAAAAAATGGAAATTTTTCAACAAAATATTGAAGTATTGCGAAAAACATCCTACTTGCGCCTTATCATGTTTTTGGCAACCATGATAAGTGTCTTTATGAATGGTCTTGTGATAAATCTAAACCAAATCATTTAACAAAAATTAAAGAATATGGTTTGCTTACGCGCATTGGAAAGATCGTCACTGATTTAAGTGCGAACGCCATGCATTTATCATATTTCTTAAATACGAATAATATCGAACAATATCATGGAATTTTAGGGAAATATATCTCAAGTAAAAGAATACAGTACAGTGGTGCCGATAAACTTCAAGATATAGTTTAAATGGGTAATCTTGATCAAATGACCTCGGGAACTCATATATTAGCATTTTTGAAATTTTGTAAAAAAAAGTTTCTGAAAGAATTGAAAAATTGGAAAAAGAGCGAAACACGCAAATACTTATTGATAAAAAAAAATCTGGGCGTCGGTTGGCCCTACGGGCCAGCCCCAAAACTCCCCGCTGTTTTTGACCTCAAAGACCTCGAATACACTGGTGTAGATATATTTTCGAGCTCTTCGAGCTCGAAAATGCTATCATATGCAGTTGTTTTTTTACAATCTTCTCAAGCTCTAAAAAGTTGCCTGTTATGCTGAAGTTTGAAAATTTAAGAATCAAGAATTGTTAATGAAGTGGTTTTTAAAATTTAATCCCTGATTATGTTCAATAAAATAAGTGTATTCAGGCAGAAATCAATACCAGGGATTCAAATGAAGACTTAAATGAGTGCTGACTCATGTGAGATACAATCAAATATGAAATATCCGGGAAAAAAATTGAAAACTACGTTTTATCGATTTTATTGTTTATATTATGATTTAAACTAAAAACCAAGTTCGATGACATTATGTATGGAAAGTAACCATATAAAGGATGAGTTAGTATGACTTCAGACACACTTTAGTAGGTTATATTATGATTTATCCGGGAAAAATAACATAAAATGTTATTTTTTTAACTTTTCAATGCCGATATCTTTCGATCTAATTGATCGATTTTGACGTTTAAGGTTGCAATCGGCGCGTGTTATTGAATTCTAAAGCTGATTAAAATTTGAAATCGATCGCGTCAGTCGTTTCGAAAATATTTAGAAAAAACCGTTTTTCAACATTTCTTTCTCCCGCGATAACTCTCGAACGAATTATCCGATTTTGATGTTTGAGGTGGCAATCGACGCGTTTTTTTGAGTACTAGAGCTAATTAGATTTTGAAGTCGATCGTATGAGTCATTACTGAGAAATCAATAAAAAACTAAAAAAAAAAATTTTTTTTTTCGTAATTCGCAGATATTTTCGAATCTCTTTGATCAAATGATCTGAAATTTTCAGGAAAGTTGATGGCCAACAAGCTCTTTCAATCGCCGCCTTAAACATCCAAATCGGTTCATTGGTTCAAAAGTTACAAAGAGTTTACATACATACACACACACACACACACACACACACACACACACACACACACACACACACACACACACATACATGCACACACTCGGACATCATTCCAAAAATAGTCAGAATAGCTTTCTAGGACCTCAAAACGTCGACGTCTGATGAAAACTCGATTTTCGAAAATCGGGGTGAAAACAATAATTTCCCGAAATTTTCGAAAATCGTCGATTTTCTTAGCGGGAAGTTAAAAAATCGGTCTATTAGTTGACCCTGTGGGCCAGCCCCAAAACTTCCCGCTATTTTCGAGCTCCTTCAGCTCAAAAATATTGTTGTTGATACATTTTCAAGCTCTTCGTGCTCGAAAATACTTTTGTATGCCTCCGTTTTAAAAATAAAAGATCACATTATACGATGATTGAAAGAGACTATAAAGAGGAAGAATTGGTACGATTTCAGACACTTTTTAGTTCATTATATTTTTATTTATCCGGAAATAAAAATTTCATGTTATTTTTTAACTTTGCTTCGCCAATATCTTTTAAACTTATCAACCGATTTTGACGTTTGAGATGACAATCTACGCGTTTTCTTTAATTCTAAAATTCTGAATAGAATTTAAAGCGATCGGTTCAGCCGTTTCCAAGACATTTGAAAAAAAAAAAAAATTTTTACCATTTCTTCCTCCAACAATATCTTTCGAACGCATTGACCGATTAAGATGGTTGTAGTAGTGATCGACGCGTTTTATCAAGTTCTAGAGCTGATTAGATTTTGAAGTCGATTGTTCAAGCCGTTTCTGAGATATTAAAAAAAAAACTAAAAAAAAAAACAGATTTTTTTCAAAATTCGCAAATACTTTTGAGTCTATTTGATTAAATGACCGGAAATTTCCAGAAAAGTTGATGGCCAACAAGCTCTTTCGATTGCTATCTCAACCATTTAAATTGGTTCATTAGTTAAAAAGTTATAGAGCGTTCACATCCTCACACACACACATACACGCGCGTGTGCATGCACATACATGCATGCATACGGACTCTCGGACATCATTCTGAAAAGAGTCAGAATAGCTTCCTAGGACCTCAAAACATTGACATCTGATAAAATTCGATATTCGCAAATCGGGGTGAAAACAATAACTTCCCGAGTTTTTTGAAAATTATCAGTTTTCGTAGCGGAAAGTCGAAAAAAAAGCGTATTTTCGGTAGTTAAGATAAAGAATATGGCCCCAACGCTACTTGACCAGATCTATGTGAAACAGATCCTGTTCGCTATTCACAATACAAAAAAGTTAATCATAATAAGCTTCGTGAACGTCAATTAAATCCAACAATTCTTGAAGCTGAGACAAAAATCATCCGTTCGAAATCCCCCACAGTTACGAATAAGATATGATTCCTTCTATTATGTTCGGCAAAATATGTACGTGGAAAATGAATCATACATGGTTTTGTATGACTATATATGTTTATGATTAAGTAAACATATATGGCAATATATGGCCTATATAGTCCATGCATAGCCATACCTGTTCATACATAGTCATATATGCATGTCCGTAATTTATTAAACATATCTGGCCGTACATAGTCCACGTTCAGGCATGTATGGCCATACATAATGTAGTGTTGAGTACTTTTCCGGAAAGTAGTTTTTTTTTTTTTTTGTGGGAAGAGGGTGAGGGAAAAATGCTATTACGCACCGTAGAAGACAATACCCATATGAAAAGTATAGACTGCTCTTCATATGCATATTGCCCTCCGTGTGCCGGACTCCTCCCCCAAGGATGTATCTACTTAAGATTTTACTCTCAGTAGATAACTGTATCCCTGGGGGCCCTACCGGCTAAAAACTTCACTCCCTTCCCTCTTCGGACCTAGTACTGCGGGACCGCGCAAGCATTACTTCGCAGTACTAGTCCTCCTCATCTTCTCTCCGTCACAACCTCTCTTCTCATTCTATTTCTTCGCGCTTCTTTTCCTTCAGGACCTCTCTTACATACATTGTCGTCGTCTTAAAATAGTCTGCCGTCGCCAGCATCCAAGGTATCACCAAGTCAGCGGCGTTTGGCACTTCTTTTTCTTCCTGAAAGCGTAGCCGAATTTCAGACCAACGCGGACAGGAGAAGAAAGTGTGCTCGGTAGAGTCGACAACTTGCGGACAGTATTGGCAGTAAGGATCGGTTTGGATCCCCATGCGATACAGATACTCATTAAACTGGCCATGACCGGACAGAAATTGGGAAAGATAGTAATCTACCTTTCCTTCTTTCCGTGAAATCCAGTCACGGACTCGTTTAATGAGTCTAAATGTCCAACGTCCCGTTTCCGCAGATTCCCATCGCTCTTGCCAGAGTCTCAGGGTCTCCTCACGTTCTCGAGCCTTTACACTCTCCAACGGTTCTTCCCCAGCCCTACGGGCATCTCAGATGCGCTTCCTCTCGAACCCCAAAAGGTCGATCGGAATCACACCCGCGATGACCAGCACGGTTGCTTCCGAAACCGTACGGTAAGCGCAAGCTACCCTCAGCGCACCTCTTCGTTGAACGGATGCCAGTTGTCGACGATAACTTTCTACATTGAGTGACTTACACCAGATTTCTGCTCCATACAGCATTATCGAATGCGAGACGCTCATGAGAACTCGTCTACGGCTGTCCTCGGTCCTCCGACGTTAGGCATCAACCGAGAAAGGCTCGCCACCAACGTCGTCGCTTTTTTAGCCGCACAGACAATCTAATCGCGTAACGTGAGTTTCGTATCGATCGTCACCCCAAGGTATTTCAGAGAACGTCCACTCTCTACGTGTTGATCCACGATGAGAGCATGGAAAGGACTCGGAAACCACCTCTGGGCTGTGAGAACTATAACCTCCGTTTTTGCTTTAGCCAATGCCATGCCATGGTCATTTAGCCAAGCATCCACTTTAGTCGTGACCAAGCTTGCCAATCTTTGAGCACTCACGGAAGAGCGCGCAAGGATTAGCGCCGCCACATCGTCAGCGAACCCCTTAAGTATCACCTCGTCCGGTAGATCTAGACGTAAAAGAGCGTCGTAAAGGATGATCCAGAGTTCTGGTCCTAAGACCGAACCCTGAGCCGCTCCTCCAGTCAGCTTCTTCATCATCTCGCCAATCGTAGTCTCATAGATCAAGAAACGATTACGTAAGTAATCATCTATGATCCGAATGAGATACTCGGACAGACCTAATGTCCAAAGCGCTTTCATTATATCTGGCCATCGTGCCGAGTTAAATGCATTCTTGACATCGAATGTCATCATAATGCATACTGGACGGGACCGATGGTTTCCCGTCCAAGCTCTTCGGGCAAATGAAAGCGCTTCCGAAATAGCACCGATTGTGCAGCGACCAGGCCGAAAACCATGTTGGTTTTCCGCTAAGCCACCAGCATTCGCAACTTCGATTCTCAGTCGATTTCGAATTAACGACTCGAAAATTTTTCCCGCAACCTCCAGCATGCAAAGTGGCCTGTAGGACGAAGGAGTATAGGGCGGACCCTTTCCTTTGTCTAACAGGACCAACCTTTGCAGCTTCCATCGTGCAGGAAAAACTCCAACCGAAATACACGCGTTGTAAGTACTCAGTAGCAGTTCTTCATGCTGGGGGACAAGAGCCTTGTAGACCTCAACGGGGATACCGTCAGGGCCCGGGGCTTTGCCTCCTTTGAGATTTCTTACAACACGACGTAGTTCAGCTGCTGAGAAAAGCGGGCACTCGCCATCGGATATAGTCTAAACAGGACTGTCCTGATCTTCGCGCTCCGGAAACAGGAAATTAACTATCTCCTGCATCGCATTAGGTTCTACAGGAGATACTGGACTGCGACCCTCGAATTTTCGAGTAACGATCTGGTAGCCAAGGCCCCATAGATCATTATCTACTTCTTCGCAGACCGCCTTCCAGCATTTCTTTTTGCTCACCTTAATCACCGTGACCAGTCGCTTCTTCGCCGCTTTGTACTCTTCGTTCTTCTGCTGCCCAGTATCACGCTTTCGCGTCCTGAGTGCTTGCCTCCGAAGACGTAAACACTCAGCCCTGAGCAGCGCAATCTCATCAGTCCACCAGTAAGCTGGTTTCCTGCGTGAGCTTGCGGAACGTCGAGGCATAGCAGCGTCGCAGCCTGAGACGATTGTCTTCATCGTACGGTCAACGATCATTTCCACATCTTCGCGCGTCTCAACAGTTAAAGGATGAACGTCCACGACACTGTCTGAGATTGCCTTTTGTAAAGCATCCTCATCCAGCCTCGAAACCGTCCAACCTACCCGCTTCATTGCACGCTGGCACACTATCGCAGGGTTTCCCCGTAGATTATGTACTGTATACGAGATGTATTGGTGATCGCTGGCCGTAAACTCCTCAAGAACAGCCCAGTCCGAGATCACAGCAGCTATCCGTTGAGAAGCAAACGTAAGATCTACAATAGACCCACGAGTACCAACTCTCCGGAAAGTTGCCGTGTTTCCCTTATTCACAATGACAAGGTCAAAACTTGCCATCATGTCCAAGAGCTCAGACCCACGCGTGCCGGTCCATTCCATTCCCCAATCGGTAGATTTTGCATTGAAATCACCACCTATCACAACTTCTCCCTCAAGACTGCGAATGACTCGTTCGAGTTCATTCACTCTCCTTCGAAAGGCCGCAATAGGTTCATTGGGTGTGAAATAGCACGACACGAAGGTAATCGCTGGCGTTACTACCCATACAATACCATCCCTGGATCCAATATCTTTTACGGAAACAGACCCCAGGTCCGGAATCCAAATAGCCATCCAGACACTGAATGGTATTGTTCTGAAACCAGAACAATATCCATTCTGCAGTCTTGTCTCCGCGCTAGAAGTAGATCCAGCGATGTTCTGCCTCGTTGTAGATTCGCCTGCAGTACCTTAGCCATTTTTATGGGAAGTGCACCGCCGCGAACCGATCACGTGATCCATGGATCACCCGTCCCCTACTGCCGCACAGAGGTGGCAGCGTGGTGGATTGGGGCAGGTCTTGACCTGGTGGCCCTCCTGGCCGCAACGCCAGCGAAGACTCGACCGATCTACTTCCGCCTTACATGAACTGGTCGAATGACCAAGATCATGGCAGCGAAAACATCGATCAAGCCGTTCCCAGCGGTGGATACGGCAGACCAACCAGCCCACTTTAACCTTTCCCAAGGTCTCTAAGGCAGCGGCGACAGCGCATCTTGCCTCAATGAAGGCAAGTACGGCTCCCCATTTACTGGGCTTAGTGATATTCACCTTGACCTCGTCCGCACCCACATTGCTGCTCCGACGCAAAGCCTCCACGACCTCTTCAACCGTCGTCGCCACGTCCAGCCCGTCAATCACCACTGTAGTGGTTGGGACGAGATGGCGCACTGCAACAACTCCTCCAGCTGCCTCGGTGATCTTCTTATCGAGAGCAGAGCGATCTTTAACAGATCCCTCGAACTCGATGAGAAGACCGCCTTTCCTGGCTGTCCTTATCGATCTAACACTAGTAGTGAGATCCTCTGGGGAAAGTTTCGAACGCAAAGCTTTCAAAACTTCTCCAGACGATCCCGACTCACCTGGTGTGATCAAAACGGCCTCCGCCCATTGTCGCCTCTTCCGCTGCTTGGCCTCCCTGGATGCTGTGCTCCGTGTCGTTGGCTCTGGTCCTGTCGATGTCCTCGCTGGTCCTGGTCCCACTGGTCCACTGCCCACGGCTGCCGTAGCTTTCTTCTTCTTCTTTCTCTTCCTCTTCTGAGCTTTACTCTCCACCAAGATAAAAGGGACGTCAGAAGTGGTCTCTTTTTTCTCTCCTATTTCTCTCTTTCTTCTTCTTCTTGCCCCTACCTCCTTCTTCAGGCGAAGACAGGGGGCGCTGTCCCGTTGAAGCATCAATGCCACGAGAGTTTTCGTCCCGAGCCAAAACCTCGGAGTAGGACCGAACAGCAGTTTCTTCAGGCCCTTTTGGTGGGCTGAAGTCCTCTTTGCTGTTCTTGAGGATTCTTTTGCTTTTTGGGGTGGTCACTTGTGCTGCCTTTTTCCTCATCTCTTCGGCAAGTTCCAACTCCTTAGTGAGCTTTTCCCTCTCCTTACCTTCTGCCAAAGCCATCTTTCGCTGGGCGTCTTTCCAGGACTTTCGGTGTATCAGTAGCTTCGTCAGAATCAGCGAAGCTTCTTTTACACCATTCGTCACTTCGGTAGCCACGGTTCTCTTCTTTACGATCGTCCGTAAAGTCTCCTTCAACACGTCCATCAGTTCCTGGAGGGCTGAGTCCTCCATGGAAATCACTGCGTCTCTTGTTGCGAGATTATCTGCAATCGAAATGACAGGAGCTATAACCTGTCTTTCACTTGACGTGTCGACGTTTGCTACTCCCTTGGCCAAGTCGTCCACCGAGGGCGTCGAGCAGTCGCTGGATGTTGACCGCGCAGGTGCTGTTCCGGAAAGTAGTGGATACAGTCTAGATAGTATACAGTACTGTCTGAAATTTTTCTTTTACAGAAAAAACTCAGCACTATCCCAAAGATTCCCCATTACTATATTGTTTTTTTTCGTGAATGATATACATTTCTTAAAATGGAAATCTGTCAAACTATATTGAATATAATTGAAACCATATTTTACCCGTGAAAATAAAATATATTTGGCCATGCATGGCCGTATATAGTTCATACATGGGCATATATGACCATATATAGACATAGAGATTTTTTATAGAAAAAATTTGAGCTGACTATTACAATTACTTATAAATAGGATGTTGCAGTGTAAAAAAATGGGAAATTTTTTTGATATCACTAACAGCATGTTGATGATTATATTTTGCTTTTTTGAAAGTGATCATATTCTTTCAATCTCACGTAGTATAACCAAACTTTGTTGTAACTGTCGGTTGCATAGCCTCATCATCAAAGCGTCGGTCTCTTGTATGGAATCCCTAGTAGAAATAATCGAAGGCCGCCTAGATTACAAACTAGGCCCTCGCTAGCGATATCGAGGCAAAACTAGAAATCGCGCCACCTACAACTCATGCGTAAAAATTGCTTGAACTAGTATCTATGTACGCTAGTATGTGTGTATTTTATTGTAAACAGTAAATAACCTGTTAGACGAATGAAAATTGTTTATAAATATTATGAGCAGTTGAAAAAATAATAAAGTGTAAATTAATTGTGTAATAATATTGTTAATATCTCAGTGTATCAATAAATAATTATTTTTAATAATGGATGCAATTGAAAGACTTGATACAATAACCAAACTTCGACTTTGGGCAATAAAAACTAATATTGCAGATTGTCATTTAGATGATTTGTTAAAAATATTGCAATGTAGTGTACTTCCAGAATTACCAGTGTCAGCAAAAACTTTTTTAAATAAGTGCAATGTGTCTTTTAGCATTGAAAATATTTCAGATGTTGATGAAGTGCCTACGGGTGAATTTGTTTATTTTGGTATAAAAGATCATCTTGTAAAAACTATTGATCCAGATGTTCATACCAATAAGTTCATCTCTTTACAAATTAATATGGATGGAATGAGTTTATTTAAATCCAGTGTCGTCGGATTTTGGCCAATTTTATGTAAAGTAATTTATACTCCGGATTTATATGAACCATTCGTAGTGGCCGTTTACTGTGGCAACTCCAAACCTAAAGAACTAGTTCAGTACCTTCATAAATTTATTATTGAAGTTAATGACCTTCAGGTGAATGGCTTACAAATTAATAACCATCAGTTTTCATTAACAATAAATAGTTTCGTTTGTGACACTCCAGCAAGAAGCTTTATAAAAGGTGTAAAATATAATGGAGGCTTTCATGCTTGTGAGCGTTGTACGGTCGTTGGTAAAAAAATGATGGTACTACTGTATATGGATTTGACGATGCATTCAAAAGGACTGATCAATCATTTCGTTCATTTGATGACCCAAATCATCATAGAAAAATTACTCCTTTAATTACTCTTCGACCTCCTATTAATATGATTAAATCCTTTGTATTGGATACGATGCATCTCTTAGATAATGGCGTAATGAATAAACTTTTGAATTATTGGCACAATGGTGATAAAAAAGTTAAAATTAGTAAAACTAACTGGAAGATGCTTTCAGATCAGTTCGAAAATTTAAAAAATCAAATTCCGAGTAAATGTCCCAGGAAACTAAGGCCTTTAAAATACCTGTCTAAATTTAAAGCGACTGAATTTCGTTTGATCCGTCAAACAGTTGGGCTAATTATATTTAAAAATGTTATACCTAATAATTTTTATAATCACTTCTTACTTTTTCATGTCGCAACAAGAATAATGTCCGATGTTGACCTGATTAAAACTCACTTGAACTTTGCTAGAGGATTATTATCAAAGTTTTGTCTGCAATTGGAAAAATACTATGGAGAAAAATCTCTGGTAATTAACATGCATAATTTGGTTCACCTTTCTGATGACGTAGAATTCACAGGTTTACCTCTGCCGAAATTTTCAGCTTATACGTTTGAAAATTATTTGGGGAAAATCCGGAAGTATGTGCGATTAGGCAATTTACCGCTCGCTCAGTTTGCGAGACGTTATTTATGTGAACAAAACATTACACAAAAAAAAGTGATGATGAATCCTCAACTAGAAATAATTAAACGAGAACGTCACAAGATAAAAGCCTTGAAATATAAAACATTTCTCATTCGTCCAGCTGCACCTGATAATATTGTATTGTTGACAAATGAAGAAATATTTGAAATAAGGAGTATTTTTGAAAAAGATGAGCTTTATTTAATGCGAGGAAAATTTTGGGTTTCCAAAAAACCGATTTTTGATTATCCTTGTGATTCAAGTCTTTTAAATATGTGGGAATGTCAAAATACTTCTACAGAAGCTTTGAAAATATTTTCAGTTCATTATATACACAAAAAATTAGTGGCTCTGGAATTAAAACATTCAGATAATAAGTTTAAAATATTTGTAGTATCTTTGCTACATTAAGATTAATAGTAATATTAAAAAAATTGTAAACATCAATAAATCAATAAATTATTTATATTATTTATACGTTATATACATTAAAAAGTTAAAACCTTTATGTGTTTACTACATTTAAGTGTCAAAAAAATTTGTTGGTTACGTGATTTATTGAGTGTGATGTGTTGGATTATAAAAACAATTACGAATATTTATAAATAAAAACCAATATTATTATTAATTTAATAATTTATAATTTTTTAAAAATACATTAGTGTTATTTGTATACAAAGTTTTTTTTCTATAGTGATTTACATATACGATAGTAATAATTTAGTTTGGTAGCATTGGTGGACTGGTGGTTGTAAATAGATGCTTTTGATGGTACTTTAACACTAGTAAAATAGAGACTAACAAAAGTCACGTGAGTTGAGTTGTTTATTTCTCAAAGTGTGTGTGTACGAATTTTTTGCTGTGATAAAAATGAAACAAATTATTCGGATTTAATCGGATATATGTTTTGTTGTTTAAAAAATATTTTTAAAAAGTAGATTAATATATTTGTTGTTAACTTTTAAAATGAATGATCAAATTTACATGTGCGATTTTGTTCAGTTTACATCATCAAGGAAAAAAAATGAAGGAAATTGAATGTTTACCGTCATTTTGGGTTACGTTTGACAAAAATGTTTCACTAAATATCCAGCTCTACCTTATAATGCCAAAACTATTCAATTACTACACGAAATGATAAAAAAATGCAAAAATCCAATGGACGACTGGCCAAAGTTTAATGTGACGATAAAAGGACAAGCAAGTATATTTTACAACTGCTTTTGAATTCTTAACTACCATAATTTTTTTATTTTTTGTATTGTTTCAATTTTTATTTGATAGGGTCCTACGAAGAAGCTATGATAAAACTGTCAACTTTAGAAACCGAGGAATACGTCTTCTCAAACACAGATCTACCAGCAGCACATCAAAGTGCCCAAATTTAACACAAAAAACGTCAAGACCAATTGCAAGAAGAGTCTCAGAGTATGTTTCAGCAAATGAAGTTATCTATAGCAACTTCTAAAATAATGGAAATTGATAGTAACAATTCAAGTAATGATGATAAAGATAAAACTTCATCAGAAGATGAAACTTCATCAGAAGATGGAACACGTAAAAAAAGGCCATTCGGTAGCCGAAATGAAAGGTAGATTTTTCAATTAATTGATATAAAAAGTTAGTTTTATACATACATATCTTGTGATATAAGTTAGTGTATAGTCATGACATAAATTAAACTCATTTTCTAAAAGTGAGGGTAAAAAAGAACAACGATTATTTTCGGTAGAGAACTTCAGATAGTTGATTTGACATAACATTATATAGGTAATGTACCAAACTAACCTTCACATAAATAAAGTATTGAAAATTTAATTAGTATTAGATCATAATTGTAATCGCTGTTACAATGGCAAGACCAGTTATAATTATAGGACGTACAGATACGATTGGAACATCATAAATAATCAGAGAAATACTTTTAAAATATGAAATAGCTGTGAAATTTACAGGTTATTTTGTTCACAATAAAATACACGTAACAAAATTGTTTTATAATGGGAAATGCATAAGTTATCTGGTATGAAAACCATATTTTCAACATTTTTTGATTCTATTAGAATTTTCAAGGCTATAAAATTATTGGAAGAAATGGTCTAAATATAAAGTTTAAGGTCACAAATTAAAGCTTATTAGTCAAGCTTTAAAATACTTTTTACAGAAATTATCTATGACTTTTAGTTTTAAAGTTATATGGACTTTAAAAGTGATTAAATGCTGATTTTTTCGAAAAATCGTTAAAATTTCAAACAGCCATAACTTCTGAACTAATCGACCGATTCAGCCCATCTTCGAACTTGACCGTGGTAATTACACATAAAATAAGTGTAGAAAGTTTAATTAAGATCGGATAAGAATTGTGGACGCAATCGTGTCCTCAAAAGTCGGTTCTATTACATAAATATATATATATATATATATATATATATATATATATATATATATATATATATATATATATATATATATATATATATATACATACATATATAAATTTTTTAACGAATGGTATTTTTGAACTCTACTCAACTAATTATGATAGTTTATGACAAAATTCCCTGTAAAATTGCCCATGAGGACAAATACAATAGTTAGATTTTTAAAAAAATCTACCTAAAAAGTTGAGCCAAAAAAAAACGGAAAGCATCATCAGAAATTTATAACAAAAAAAAAATGACTAAAACGACTTCACCCGGTGATAATATTTCTAGAGTTATTCCTGTTGGAACCTCAATCTTTAAAAATAACAAGGAGCACCAAAATGAAAATTTAAATTTTGTCGTCATATCAGATAAATTTATTACGCACAAAGATTTTCTTTCATTCGTAAATTCTACTAATGTGACATTGTCCAAAGTCTTAGATAATCAATCATATATTATCAATCTCTTGCAGTCATCTGAAAACGTCCAAAAAGGAAGAGGGGTTTCGGAACTTGCTTTTTCTGAAAAATACAAAGTGGATTTACCATTTAAAACTAAATCTAAATTCGATAATTTTGATGCAAGTCTCAAAGAAAATTCAGAATTGCGATCAGATTTTATGTTATTTAGCATTTTTGGTATACGCCAAATTTTAATACTTTAAGTAGACAACTAACGAATATTTTTCAACGATTGTTAGTTAAAACTGTTGCCATGCAATACACAAGTTTCAAAAAATGTGGGGATAAAACAGTCCTTAAAGATTACAACATTATGAAATGCTTGTATGAATTTTTCGAATCGAAAAATTTAGGTCCTCCATCAGACATTTTAAAAGCTGTTGGAGTTGTTTTAACAAATTCAAAAGTCTGGGATGGAGGCAGAAAAATTCGTGATATTGAATCAGAAAATAATAATAATAATTAATGATATTTATAATATAAATTAATAATAATATTAATGTTATAATAATTAATAAATGTTAAAATATTTAAATTTTAAAATATTTAAAAAAATAAATAAATTATATTGTACCTTTTTTTATAATATTCATTCCATAACAAAGTTTTAATATAAGAATTTTAAATAAAAAATTTTTTATATTATTCAAATTATCAATAATTATTATATTTAAAATAAATAATTTAATTATTACAAATAATTTCTATCTCAATTTTTTCAAATAATAATTTATAATATTTAATTTGTATTTAATCAATGTATAACCTAACATTGGGAATCATGGAATTTAGTATCGCCATTTTTTATTTGATTTCTAGGCAAGCAGCCAGGCGCTAGCCAGCGCCTCGATATCATACTGGCTAACGCCTGGCTAGAATCTAGTAAAACTAGCCAGGCACTAGCCAGCGCCTCGATTTCATTTCTACTAGGGATGTCCCGGTTTCGAATCCTACTGAAGCGGGTGTGGTCATTAGTAAGTCTAGCGTTTTTTTTCTAAATTAAAAATTTCCCATTCGATTAGAAATTCAATTATTCGCATATCTGATAATCTGTGCGTTGCCAAAACAATTGAAAAAAAATAATAACAAAAAATGTTGTTTTTTAATTTAGTTCAAATTTCGATACATAGTCATATGAAGTCAAATATGACCTATCAAACTGTGTATGGTCATATATGGTCATACCTGGCCAATTTACATATATGGCCATGTATGATCATATAGGGCCATACATAGTCATGTATGATCATATATGGATATATATGGCCATGTCTGGCTAATTTCCATGCATGGCCATGTATGATTCATTTTTCACGGGTCGTATGTTGGACACAATATCATGCATACCAGTAGTTAATAATATATATAATCCTTTTGTGTATGATGATGATGTATTACTATCTATGGAAAATCATAGAGTGGCAGCTTTTTAACTTTTAGAATCCCGAATCGATATATTTGTTTCGGATGATGCAGAAAGCTATTACTTATGTGCTAGGCAAGACAGTCTTGTTAATGATGATTCAATAGTCATTGTATATCAAATCTCAGACGATGAACAAACTAAAGTTGAGACGGCATTAGGTAAAAATAGAAATATGAAAAATTTATTTGTTAAATAATCCTCTCATTAAATTAACACTAATCATACATTCTATCACATAATCCAAGGTCACCTTCATGTTACTAATAAAGAATTTTGCTATTTTGCGGCTTATACTCAAAATGATTTGAAAAATTGCGACATTACCCAGTAAACACATTTACGTAAATGTGACGTTACGCTATGTCATGATTTACGTAAGGTATAAGTCATGAATGAGTCTTATTATTCCCCACTTTTGTACGCAAGATTATAACGTAAAACTAATGATGTATACATGACGTAAATGTGATGTCTGTGTGACATTTCATGATGTCAGTATGACATATGGGTGATGTCAAAATCATCAATCCGAAAAAAATATTTTTGAAAACAAAAAAAAAAAAGAAAAAAATTAAATACCAAATTTTTGATTTGATTATTACCGCGCAAATGCATTATAAATTCAGAAACAAGATTTAATAGCAGTAAATTATGAAAAATCCTGGGTGTCGGCTGGGTTCGAACACGGCTCCTCTTGGCTGGCAGTCCTGAACGTTGCTCACTGGTCACATCACGAGAGTTCAAGTCTTGTCCCAGACAGCATTCAAGTCGGAATGACTGCTTTACGACGTCTTTTTGAAGGAGTCCTCAAGAAGTCTTATGATGACTTCTTAAAGATGTCATTTTTAAGAACTTTTAATTAAGAGTTCTTGAAGACTCCATAAATAAGACGTCAGTTTTTTGATGTCTAAATGTATTCTTTTTTAAACTTCTTTATGAATTCAAAACTAAGAGCTCCTCAAAGACGCCATGCCCGACTAGAAATTATCCCCAAGCATACATTGGGACCCCATTGGGTACTGATGGGGCAAGCCCGATAGGGTTATCCCTATTGGGATTTGATTGGGAACATATAGGGTAAGCCCAACATTAAAATAAAAAATTGCGATTGGGTTTACCCAATTGGGATAGGATTGGGAACATGTTGGGTTAACCCAATGTTAAAATTAATGACTCGGCAATGGGTTTGCTCGATTGGGATATTTTTGGGAACGTGTTGGGGCCACCCAACGTCAAAATTAATAATTTGCTGTTGGGCTTACTCGATTGGGAAATAATTGGGAACCTGTTGGGAAAACCCAATGCTAAAATTAATGATTCGACAATGGGTTTGCCCGATTGGGAAATAATTGGGAACTTGTTAGGATAACCCAACGTCAAAATTAATAACTAGCTGTTGGTCTTACCCATTTGGGGAATAATTGGGATCACGTTAGGAAAACTAAACATGAAATTTATAAAAAAAAAAATTTTTACTTCTAAAAATTAAAAATAATTTTTAAATGCAAAATATTTACGTTTTATTCTGTATTTTAACATGAAAACGAAAAAAAAAAAAAACTGATTTAACTTTAATAATAAAGAAAAAAAACTTAACAATAGTAAAACGTATTTTTAATCACTTGCAGATTATAAATTTAATTATAAACTTAAAAAAAAAACTAAAACTTTAAGAGAAAAACAATCCATATGAAATATCTACTAACTTTCATATGCTCATATATTATTATATGTAAAGATAAAAATCGAATAGTTGTGTATGTTAACACCAATGATGCACGTGGCGACAAAATCTTGTGACTATAATACAAGCGAAGACAAGTTCAGACAGGTCCGCACATAAAACAAATAACTAGTGGACAAAATCCCATATACACGTGACTCTTGCATTGAAAAACGTTCTAAGTAACTTATCAAGGCGTTATTTTTTGACATCTTTACAGTTACAATACCGTGCAATATAATTGATAGAATTAATAATAAAGAAAGTGCTAGTGCAGTGCAATATAATTGATCAAAATAATATTAAAGTGCTAGTATAGTGAATATAGGTTATAAAAATTGTGTCTCGTGCAAAGTGAGAATTTGTGAAATAATTAATTTTTTTTGTGAGCTAACACTATTGTAAATTAACAGTCATAACGAAAATTGCATAAATAAAAAAACAATTGTACTAGAATGAGAGGATTTAAAGAAAATTTACTTAACCAAATTTTTCTTATGTTGGGATTTTAGTGGGATTTTATTGGGTTGGCCTAAAGTTTCTGTAGGGTGAACCCAATTGAAACCCTATAGAGTGTGCCTAATTGGGAAACAGTTGGGTATACCCAATTGGGACCCAATAGGGATGACCCGATTAGGATCATCTTGGGCTATGCGTTACAACCCAACGTAGGGTTCCCAATTGGGAACCCAATTGGATTCCAATAGGTCTTACAACTTTTTTTCTAGTCGGGTGGTAAATTCATAATGAAGTCTTATTTACGAAGTCAGAAAAAAGAACTCTTTGAGAACTCTTTTTAAAGACGTCTTACTGAGTTCGCTAGGTGGCTCATTCGACATCTTGAGACCTTCTTAAAGACTTCTTTAAGATGTTGATGAGACGTCCAAATCATAAATAGGAACTCATTCAGAACTCATTAAGACGTCATTTTGCTATCTGGGGTGCTTAATTAATGTATTTAGAGTGAAATGCCGGTAAAGACAGAGTTCATAAGTTTTTGTGATGGATTTTTACAAAATTGAAAAAAACTCCATGAACATAAATGATAATTATAAAAAATTATACAAAATTTAATTAAGTTTCTTCAAATTTTTTTAGTTTTCTGTTGTGATGTGAAATTTAAAAAATTTATATAAAATTTTGCAAAACATTAAATAATAACACGAAATTGTATGATATTTAATCGATTGAAAAATTGCAGAGCTAAACTTGACAATTTTAATATCAAAAGAGTTCAAACTGTCGTTTCATTTTCTTTTTCATCCTCAATAGCATTTTCGGTATATTATTTAAAAAAATAAAGTTAATTTTTGTATGCTCACGCTAATGCTTTAATCTAAAACGTCTGAAATATATTATCGAGTTTATCGATTTCTTTAGCCCCAAGAATATTCGAAATTTAATTGTTATTTTTACACATTTACACATTTTTAAAAATTCATTTTATGATTGTTTTATTTTAATAAATATATGAAAATCGCCTGAAGGTTAGCTATTTAAAATATATTTTTTATATGTTTATATATTTTTAATATATTTTTTTTGTTTGAAACAAATATTTTTTTTATAAATTTTTTTCATGGGGGATATGACCTATTTTTTTTAATTAAATAAGCTTTGGTCATACTACTATGTTAGCATAAGTAATTTGACAATATTGAATAGCGTTATCTACCAGAAGCAGTGTGGATATCGCCAAGCAGTATGGGCTTGACGCCCATACTGACATAGGCTCATCCGCTATGACTATGGTGAATGTTACCATTCCCGTGATGGTCAAATCATCTATACTTACAATATTTAAACGAATGAATAAATCCTTGCTACCATAGAGTATGGTCGGAACGACCATACAGCATAGTAGTATCCGCAAAAAATTTCTCTCCGTGTATGAAAAAGAAGTTGAATCAGTTTTACCATTCATCTCTTATTGATAAAATCATTGACAGATTTGTACGAAGTATGCCTATCATTGAGGTTTCGCTCACTATTGAAGCTAAAGTGAAGAAAAGTATAAAAGAAGCTGAGAAATCAGCTAAAAAAACACGTCGATATCATAAATCGCAGCTGAGTATTAGAAAGTTAAAAAAAAAGTAATTTAATTTACTTGTATTTTAAATGAGAAATCTTCGAAATCAAATAGTAAGTACTTAGCATTGGAGTTAAGAGCTCATATTTGGTGAGAATTTTCGTTTTTCGACGTAGATCCGGAGACACGGCAGTGTCTCGCGCCAAGTACACGTTCAAATACATATGTGTACGCGTGTACATAGACGGCGCGAGACGACCGTGTCTCTATTCTGGAGTCACAGGCCTGTTTAGGCTCCCTCGTATTTAAAATTGAAAATTATTAGTAAATTGAACATATTATTGTATGATATCTATTTATTTTTTAATAATTATCTTATTACTATCGAATTTTAATGCAATTTGCCTATTTTGATAATTTATTAAAAAAAAATTATTTTTTCTAATTCTCGTGCGCCGATTTAGGGATCTAGAAGACTTTTCTCCGTTTTTATCGTAATTTTCGTCTTTCAGCTATGTTCATATCATAGTAAAACACGAATGTAGTTAGTTTCAAATTTTTTTGAATTATAGATTGCTTCAGGTTGACAACTTAACAAAAATATTTTCATGTAGTAGGTGTATACATACAAATGTCTGTATACAAATTATATAAACTTTAGTGTGAAAATTGAAATTAGTATCATACTACTGATTAATATTTCGAGCACGTTATTCGATCGATGTAGTTAAAATTTTAACTTACTAATTCAAACCTAATAGTCACATTGATTGCAAGTTGACAGAAATTCATGGCCGGGATTCAACGTCAAAATGACTGCAAAGAGTTAATGTTCAATTAGTTGACATCAACTTTTTGTCAAATGGAAAGTAACCATCGTTCTTCGGATTTTTTAGCAATTTTTAAGCGACATTTTCTATCAACTTATCTTTAAAATGCAGCCGTACAGATGTGGCAATTAATGCCTGTTATACTACACTCAGAATTGCTATACTTTAGTATACCAGACATTGATGACCACATCTGTATATTAAGGTCAATTTGTAGGTCAAGTTTAATTCGTCTATGCATGAAGTTGCTCGGCAAATCTACTCTGATAGCCAAGTTGGCGGCAAGGTGACGACAATCTACTGCCGCAAGCTGTCGCTAAGTTGGCCGCAAAAATTGGCATTCCATTAGGTGGCAATTTGCTACCATCTTTTTCAAAAAGTTGATAGCAACCTCTCTAACAGCACAGTTCATTTAGAAATGGTTTACAAAAGTTTTCTTAAATTTTTCGTTAAATGTTCGTCAACTTCGGCCTTTTTGTTTTTGATGACAATTTGTTCACAACTTGCTTTGCAATTTGATGTCAACTTGTACCCGAATCAGAAAGCAAATTCACTTCAAAAGTAGTACACGAATGTTCGTCAAAAATGGAAAAGTCTGAAGTTGACAGACATTTTTCGAAACATTTAAGAAAACTTTTATTTCTAATAACAAAAGTTATCTCTAAGTTGAAAAAAAATTCTAAAAATAATCGCAAATTTTTCGTTCCCATTTTTGCTGTCAAATTGTCTGCAAAATTCGGGCAGCAACTTTCGGTAATTTCAGTTGTCAAATTACTGTCAATTTCGATTTAAAGTGGCTATTACCCTAATAGCCACTTTGCGTTGAAATTGACGGTAATTTTATGTTGAAATTACCTGAAATCTACTGCCCGATTGGTGGACAATTTTACAGCAAAAGTTGAAAATAAAAATTTACGGTTAATTTTTCTTCAATTTGAAGGTAAACTTGTACGAAAAAAAAAACGGTCGGTAATGTTCATTTTTACCATTTCAGAAGGTAAGCAAATTTATACATAAAATTGTTTACAATTTGAGCGTAAAAATATACTTAACAATTTTTCAAGTTAAATTGACAATAAATTGACATTAAATTTGCGCGAAAATTAAAGACAACTTTTTTCTAGTCAACTTTTGAAGTGAATTTGCATTGTATTTCGGGCATTAAATTTACCTCAAATTCAATCCCTCGCAACCTTAAGCTCACCGCGGAAACACCGTGGAAACTCTACAGACTCACCGTAAATGCTCGCTGGGAACCCCGTGGATTTGTTCCATTTTTCCACGATGAAACCACAGTAGTTCCATAGCAATTTGACTACGTTTCCCCAATATTTCTGATGTGTTTCCACGGTGTTCCCACAGTCATTCCACGACAAACACATAGTGTAGTAATGCTGAAAATACGCTAAATGTACCATGGTTTAGTAGAAGTTTGTCAATGATAATTCAACGGGTTCGCAATTATTATGCGATAATTTCACCGTAGAAACATTCTATAAAATCCAGGCAGCCATACACCGCTGTGTAGCTAAACTCGAATTTTTTTACGATATCCACACTAATATCATTATTTAATTACAAATACGCTTTCATTTAAAGAATAATTTATTTTTTCAAAACATAAAAACATTACAAAACAGCCTTTATAATAATATTAATTATATTGATAATGCTAAAGATTACAATATTTAGATTAAATTTAAGTCATTCAATAACTTAAGCAGTAATCAATATACTAATATTAGTAATCGTTATTATTATAATTACATTCTATAACTAAAACATATTTTATTAAATTTAACACCACATATTTTTTTTTCATTATTTACGTCTAAGTAACGTGTATAATAAGTTAGATTTTCATAATTTTCATTCAGAACTATGAGATATTATTTCATAAAAAATTAAACGTTCTACAAAAAGTTTCTTATCATTTTTTGATAAGCCCATCTGTTCAAAAGTTATTGGAGTTTGAAGTCAAGTTGTAGTAAATTCCAAAATCATTTTACTTGTCCGGCGAAACTGTCATACTTATCACTATAAACTATCATACTTATCACAAAACATGTGGTTATATTTGAAATCGACAGAAAAGCCAGTTTATTAAAAACATTTCATGTATATTAATTATAAATTGTGAATTATATATATATAAATATAAAAATATTATTTATGAATTTTTCCTACATTATGGTGTAAAAAATTTATCAGTGATAAAAATTGTGTCAAAGCTGTAAAAGTCTGTTAAAAATCTGAAGTTAATTTTAAAAATTGTGTAAAAACTTTAAATGTTTTAAGTATTTGAAGTTTATTTTATGTAAGTATTATTTTTAATAAGTTAATAGAATAATTACTAATTTAAGTAATAAGTCATTGAATATTTTCTTAAGACATATTTATTTTTAATAAATAATTAAAAACAATTTTCATTATTTTTAATGAGTAATTTACGACAATTTTGACAAATTCTAACAAAAAATAAATATATAATAACAAATTTGATTTTCCAAGAAAAAGAAATAATTAATTTTTTTGCAAAAATAAATTATTTACCTTTCTTTTAAAATATAATTCATTTATTTACTTTTTGTTTTCAATTTATATTTTTTTTTCTTTCGTTACAAAAGGGGTAAAATATTATAAAATTATTGAGTGTAATTTATTTTTTTACAGTTGTTAATTGTAAATAATTGTAACGTAACTCTAAAATTAATGCATTTACTAAAATCTTTTAATATTGAATGAAATTCTTTATTTTCGCCAAAAAAAAAAAAATTATTTCTCTTTCTTTTAAAATAAAATTTATTGTTATATGATTTTTTCTTCTCAAAAAAATAAAAATTAATTATTTCTCTTTCTTGTAAAATTAAATTTGTTATTATATATTTTTTTTTTTGTTAGAATTTGTTAAAATTGTCTTAAATTACTCATTAAAAATAATGAAAATTCGTTTTAATTATTCATTAAAAATAAATATGTATTATGAAATATTCAATTACTTATTACTTAAATTAGTAATTATTTCATTAACTTATTAAAAATAATACTTACATAAAATCAAGTTCAAATACTTAAAACTTTCAAAGGTTTTACACAATTTAAAAAAATTAACCTCAAATTTTTAAAACATTTAAAGTATTAACAAATTTTTTTATCACTGATACGTTTTTTACGCCATAATTTAGGAAAAATTTATAGATAATATATTTATTAGGGTGGCCCAAAAAAACGGACTATTTTTTTTTTTCTCGATCTCGTATAAAAATTTGTTGGTTTACGATGTTTTAAGAAGCCTCTCCAAAAATCAGCTCAATAAAAAATTTTCAAGAGGTCGCTCACGAATTTTGAAAATTTCAAAAATGATTGAAATTCGGATTTTTTTTTCAAAATTTTTTTTTTCTCGTGGCAGGATTAGTTTATATTCGTAAAATCATGACTACGCTGAAAATTTTACCCAAAAATTTAAATATTTAAACCTCGCTCAAGAATTTTGAATGTTTCCGAGTGCTGTCGTTTGAACGTTTTCGAGCGACCCTTAAATATTAATAATAAAGCTTCTCGATTTTTTCACCATTAATTTGCATCACAATGAATGAAAATATAACCCGAGAAATGAAAATAATAAGTTATTTATGTACTTTTTTATTTTTTAATTCAATTTTCAGGTTTTTTCGCTTATTTAAAACTTACCAAATTTTATTGTTTAAGACTGTCCTGTATATTTTTGGTTATGCAAAAGTTATATTTTAGTGGAATGACAATAATTGAGTTATAAAAAAATACAAAAACTAATTAAAAGTATTAATCACATATTATCAGTTAATATTCAAAATTCTTGAGTGCCGTTTAAATATTTAAATTTTGGGCTGAAATTTTCAGGATTGTCATAATTTTACAAATGTAAACTAATGCTGTCACGAGAAAGAAAAAATTTAGAAGTAAAAAATCCGAATTTGAATCATTTTTGATATTTTCAAAATTCGTGAGCGACCTTTTAAAAATTTTTTATCGAGCTGGTTTTTGGAGAGGCTTCTTAAAGCATCGTAAACCAACAAATTTTCATGCGAGATCGAAAAAAAAAAAATAGTCGGTTTTTTTGGGCCACCCTAATATTTATATAAATAATTCACGTTTTATATAATTAATGTATATGAAATGTTTTTCGTACATTGGCTTTTCTATCGATTCCAAATATAACCACATGTTTTGTTGGATACCTTGCGATTATTCTGTATACGAGCTAACCTAATAGTCAGTAAAATAAATATTCCCTTTCAATTATATTTGGTGGCCAACTTCATCATGTCGTTCTTGCGGTACGCTTGCGCGTGCAGCTCTCAATTTCACTCTCTACTAAACGCGCCAAAAGAAGTCAACTTCAAAAAATTAGTTGTTTTTTGGCCAACCCTTATATATACATCGCTAAATTGTAACTATATAGAATTATTTAATTATTAATAGTTTATACTTAATCGTTTTATAATTTTAAATCAGAATTGAAAATTTAACCAGTTAAAAAATAAAAAAATCCTAATAATTTTGATATTGAGTGGACAGAAATCAAATTATTGGAAAAATATTTAAAGACATTTTTATTTATTTTAATAGAAATTGTTGGATATAAATATAAATAAGATGTTCATTTAACTGTCATAGGTAAGCTCTCATAAGCGCTTTTTTTTTAATTATTCAATCAGATAATATTGATAAGAGTTTCCCAGTTAAGTAGATGCAACACAATTGATTTTTTATGTTAATTTCTCATAGACAGTATGTTGTTACTGTTAGATTATCGAGTTTTCATCGTAAATTCTCGATGTTATTACTGTGTAACTATTATATAATCACCGCGAATTTACCGTGGATTCTTCGTTTAATCATTGCAAAAACTAATTGCAAACCCATCGTAAATATATCGTGTTTTCACTGTGGATCAATGACATAAGCCCAATGAAATCATTGTGGATTAACTATGGGTTCAAAGTGTAACGAACGTGGATTCAGCGTGAAATCACGGTGATTATTCATTGTGTCTTTACCGTAAATTTGGTATGGAAACACCGTGGACCCAGCGAAAAACTATCGTGGAAACATCGTGGAAAAATGGAACAAATCAACCGTGGAAACAGCGTGGAAACTGCATAGGTTGCACGGTGTTTCCACAAACACAGTGTTTCCACGGTATTTCCACGGTGAGCTCAAGGTTGCGAGGGATAGCAAGTTACCTACAACTTATCGTTAAGAATTGAAAAGTCCTAAGTTAACGGAAATTGGAAGAAAAATTCAACGAAACTTTTGTACAGTAAACTTTTGCTCGAGCAAGCTGTGCTGTTAGGGTAGGGCTGTAACTAACAGGCCAACAGTAACAAAAGCTAAAAGTTTTCGACAACTTTTCGTCAATTTAGACGCAACTAATGTACACCAACTTTCTGATCAGAATGACAGCCTATCAAGGTAAAATAACTCCCTCAAGTTCGCGGGGGGAATTTAATTTTTGGCAAATTTTTTTTTATTAGTTTGTTTGTTGGTCATTTCTTCGTCAATATTCGCTTTAAATAATTATTTGTTCGTTTTTTATTTTTTTTAAATAAATTTTTAAAAGATTATTTGAAGTTAGCGGTGACTATACTTATTTTTGATCCCTTTGAGTTTTTTTTCAATTTAACTTGATTTGTTTGATAATGTGAAACAAAAAAAAAGGGTTCGTTCGATTATTTTCATATTTATAATGAATTATTCAAATGTTCATTATGCCCGTTGTTCTGATGGTAGTTGTGCACACGCGCAAATGTCTACTCTAGGTTTTCAATTTTGTAAATTAAATTTATTGAGGTTGACTAAGATTACGCTCTAGTAAATACCTGAATACTCTTATAATGTACTAAATAATCAACAGGATTTGGAAATTACTTGATAAAATATCTCTTTTAATTAAAACATAAATAATAATGAAAACAATGAAAAATTGTAAACCTAGAGCAGACTATTGCGCATGCGCAACACGACTATTAGATAAACAAAAATAATACAAATTTTAATAATTAATTATAAATATAAAAACAAACGAACGAACGCTATTTTTGGTAGGATATTAACAAACGAATCAAGATGAATGATAAAAAACAGAATAGAAAATGAGTAGGGGAGACCGGGGCAAGACGGCCCACCCAAGCCGATTATTAGTCTTTGAGGCTTTTAACCATCAAGTCGATCTACTCTCGTCCAATTTTAACTCAAATTACTAAAATTTTGGTGAAGCTCCTGAAAAATTTTTTTTTTTTTTTAATTGTAAAAAAATTTCCCGCGTTACAAATGGTTATATTTTTCTTTTTAACAATTGTATTTACTTTTATAATACTCGAAATGACCTTTTTTGATATAACCCGGGGAAAAAAATTTAGATCTGTTCTGATCAAATTAGATCGAATTAGATCAGCTCAGATCAAATGTGATCATAATTTATACTGAACCTAGATCAGATTTGATCTGTTCAGATCAAACTAGATCTGATCAGATGACATTTTTCTTTAGGGAAAAATAGTCCAGATCTACCCAGATCAAGTCTAATCAAGTCAGATCAACCTAGATCAAGTTAGATCAACCTAGATCAACTTAGATCAACCTAGATCTAGTCAGACCAAAATAGATCTAGTCAGATCAAAATAGATCAACATTGATTAAACGATCAATTTATAAAGTAAATATAAATAGGTCTAATTGGACCTGTACGGATCAATCTAGATCTGAGCTGATATAACTTTTTCTCGGGAAAAAAAGTTCGGATCTGCTCTGATCAGATTAGATCTGTACAGATTATAAAGAAATATTTCTTTACATCTATATCTATAAAATGATAGGCCTTTTTTTTGAACACGCATCACGTAAAAACCACTGAATATTTTGACATGAAATTTACACCACAAAATTCTGCGTGTTTTAAAGAAGGTTTTAAACTATATATTATTATGATTTTGATGATAAAAACTATATTTTTATAGATTTTGTTTTAATAAATTTTATCGATTATCGATTGTTCTTTTTCTTTCAAATAAAACAAAAGAACATTAATATACATGAATCTGTTCTTTTTGTGATATGATATAATTTTATTTGATTTTCTAATTAGAGTAAAAGTCCCTATGTACGCTTAGTATCATTAGTTACTCACTTCCACTGTTTAATGCGTTTTTTATAATTTTTATAAAAAAAAAAAATTCAACTGGAAAAATTAGTATTAATAAATAATTATTTGTGAATTTAAATACGTTAAAATATCATGTATCAAATTATTTTATAATAGATTATGAATTCAAATTGAGTGACCGTTTTCAAAATCATGCTCTGCCGGGCACTTTCCGCTTTAATGTTCATTCGTTAGATTATTTAAGAATGGTTAGAACTATATCTTATTATATATATTTTTGAAATTCATGAAATTTTATATTATGTAAGAATAAAGTTTCATAATTTATAAATTATTTTCCAAATCAATAAACTTGTCATAATTTAATCGATATTGACTTTAAACGAGTATAGAGCCATGTGTTGATCGAGTAATGGTACATGACAACTTTAAGTGAGCGATTACGAATACACTCAAGAACCTTGCTTAAAAAATTAATAATAATTCATTATCAACATTATTTTTCAAAGTAAAATTTTATTTTGATACTTGAAACTAGAAAAAACTAACAATATGATTTTTCATTTTATTTATCAATTTATATTGAGTGATTTAATCTCACTCCAATGAAAAGAGAGCGGATATAGATGAGGTTTTTACCTTAATATTTTAAAAAGTACTGAAAATACTTATAATAATTATAATGATCATCATCAAATTCAATTTTTGTTCTAAAATACAAAAATTTTATTTTAAATGTCTGATAGTAACTTTAATGTTGAGAAATTTTATTGTTATGCAGATAATAGTTTTAATAAAAATTTTTTATTACATATATATACACTAGCTGTGAACGCCCGCTTCGCTGGGTTTTTTTTGGTGGTGGTTTTATTTACATGTTAAATTTTTTGCTCTGAAATTTCGACAATGATTTGATAAGTTCTAAAATATTTGAACGTCGAACATCCCCTCGAATTGATTCCGATAGTTCTAAACTATTTTTCGATCGGGCTACTCCGATTATTTTCGTATAACTTACGACTTCAAGATATATATTTCAACTTTTATCACGTTTTCCAAACTTTTAAAACAAACGGAAGCATCCAACATCAATGAAATCATTTTTGAGTAATTTAATTTATTGAACTTTAATGTAATTTAATTTAATGCATTTACATTTATATTAATGTAAATACATACCTATATATATATATATATATATATATATATTAGACTGTTTCAAATTAGGGGACTATTTTTTTTTTTTTGATGAACATTGAAAAATCGAAAGGGTATCTTAAAATATGGTGACAGTTAAAATTTGAGTTCTTAATATTGACATTTAGAGGTGGCTATTTGTAATTTTCGATTTTTAATTTAGAAACATGGTAAAAAATACATAGCTTCCAAAAAAATCAAGATACAAAAAATCTCTTCTCAACTATTTTGTAGCAAATTTACTGATCTACAAAAAAGGTCTTTTATGATTTTTGCATAACTTCAACCATTCACACGATATCTGACGTCAAAGTTTAATAAAATTCAAAGAACTTGTTTTTGCTCGTTTTGAATTTTATACCATGTCAACCAATGAGAATTCAGAAATTTTTGATATAGTTTTTTTATAGAAAATTGAATGCTCTACAAAAAAAGTCTCTTATTATTTTTTGATAAATCCATCTGTTCGAAAGTTATTAGAGCTCGAAGTAAAGTTAGAGATCTTTTTACTTTTCCGGTGAAACTATCGGACTAAACATAAAATGTCATAGAATCTTTTTTGTGGGCAATTTTATTTCTCACAAATTACCTTTGATAAATTTTTTTTAAATTCTGCATTCTCTTCTAGTTATTTCCATTTTAATGCCAAGCTCCTAAAAAAAGTGTTCTGATCGATTTTAAGAGCTCGACATTAAAATCGAAATAACTAGAATAGAATGCAGAATTCGGAAAAAATTTATCAGAGATAATTTGTAGAAAATAAAATTGTCTACAGAAAAAACTCAATGACATTTTATGATTTGTCCGATAGTTTCACCGAAAAAGTAAAAAGATCTCGAAATTTACTATAACTTGACTTTAAGCTCCAATAACTTTTGAACAGATGGATTTATCAAAAAACGATAAGAGACTTTTTTTGTAGAGCGTTCAATTTCCTACAAAAAAACTATATCAAAAATTTCTGAATTCTCATTGGTTGACATGGTATAAAATTCAAAACGAGCAAAAACAAGTTCTTTGAATTTTATTACACTTTGACGCCGGATATCTTGTGAATGGTTGAAGTTATGCAAAAATCATGAAAGACCTTTTTTGTAGATCAGTAAATTTGCTACAAAATAGTTGAGGAGAGATTTTTTGTATCTTGATTTTTTCGGAAGTTATGTATTTTTTACCATGTTTCTAAATGAAAAATCGAAAATTACAAATAGCCACCTCTAAATATCAATATTAAGAGCTCAAATTCTAACTGTCACCATATTTTAAGATACCCTTTCGATTTTTCAATGTTCATCAAAAAAAAAAAAATAGTCCCCTAATTTGAAACAGTCTAATATATGTATATATATATATATATATATATATATATATATATATATATATATATATATATATATATATATATATATTTAAAGTTTCTAGAATGTTAATTTCGGAACCTTGCAAAACATTCTAGACCGATTAGAATCATTTTTATAAGATTTGAACCAACTAATTGTAATTTAGAGCTTTCCGAACGATTATCCAAATATTCGCAACAATCTAGAACATTCTAGACTATTTAGAATGAATGTTGAGTGATTAAAATCAACTAAGTGCGGTTTAGAGCATTCTAGATGTGTCTCGAAATTTTTAGAACAATCCAGACCATTCTTGACTAATTAAAATTAATCTTAAGTAATTTAAATCAACCAAATTCATTTTGAAGCATTCCAGATTAATTAGAATTAATTTTCGAATAATTTGGAAAACTAATTTATATGTTAGAACTGAGATTTCAAGATTATTCCCGAAATGTCTAGATTATTCTTGAAATTCCTAAAACAATGTAGAATATTCATCATCAATCATAGATCCATTTTCAAAGTTCATATTATTTTAACTCCCATCTTTCACACCCTCATAGTTATCAAGTTAGTTTCTACTTCAAATCGTATTATAGGCACAAACACCTCCTCTTTTATAATATATATATATATATATATATATGTATATAATATATACATGTGATAATTTATCTTAGTAATACAATATTTATTGCCCGCGAAGCGGGCAGGATTTGCTAGTTATATTATAATTATAAGATTAACTTACTGAATTTTGACACATTTACCTAAATGTTGATAATTGTAAAAAGTCTATCGTAATTAAAATAAATACATTTTCTTGTTTATTCAGCTAATAATTCTCTTATTATAGAAAATATAAACATGATAATAATCTACTATCGATATTATCTGATATTCATAAAGGTACTTGATATACATCGTTACATGACTTTCTTGGGTAAATAAGTATAAAATATTTTAAGGAAAAATGCTTTATGTATCTTAAAATGAGATGACTTTTACTATTGTTTATAAAAAAGTGATCCTTTATATTTATGCAAAATGTTCCGTATTGGATATAATCATTTTTATTTATCAAAAAATCAGTGTAATCTATGACACTATTTCATTATCCATGCAAGAGCTGCCAGAGTTGAACAAAGGGGCCGTCCTTGGCTCAGCACTGGGGAACCTAGCTTTGGTACGTCTATATTGGACCATGCTTGGGTCAAGAAAGGCTACTCAATCCTGGCCATTCCAATCATTACCCAAGTCTGGGCCAGGACTGGGTTCCCCTATTTTGGCCATTCAATGGTGACCCAGGCTTGGACCAGGACTGGATAACCTAGCCTTGGCCATTACAATAGTTACCCAGACTTGGGCCAAGTCCGGCTTCTCCTATCTTGGCCATCCAACGGAAATCCACACTTGGGCCAGGAATGAGTAATCTAGCCTTAGCCATTCAATGGTAACTCAGGTTCGGGCCAGGTCTGGGTAATCTAGCCTTCGCCATTCAATGGACACCCAGGCTCGGACCAGGACTGGGTAACCTAGCTTTGGCCGTTACAATAATTACCCGGGCTTGGGCTCGACAAGGTTCTCTTGTCTTGGCCACCCAATGGACTCCCGCACTTAGGCCAGGACTGGGTAACCTAGCCTTGGCTGACCCAATGATTATCCGAGTTTAAGCCAAGACTAGGTTCCTCTGCCTTGATCATTCAATGGCAACCCAGACTTGGGCCAAGGTAGGATTATCCAAGTTCGGGATACCTATAGTTTCCCATCCTTGGGCCAAGATTGGCTAGTCTCGTTTTCTAATTAATTATTCAATCATCTTATTATTATGGTTTTTTAAATGAATAATTATTTATTTTTGAATTAAAATAAGTTTTAATAAATAAATATTTTAACATTCTGATTAAAATTATTAACAATTAAGAATTAATACATTTTTCAGTTCGTTATTATTTGCAATTAACAACCGTAATTTCCTAATTTTACTTATAAAAATTAATTTAATTAAGAAATTACTCATGAATTTCTATAATAAATGTTATTTTTAATAATGGTGGTAGAGTAAGATAATTAAACTGGGTTTTTGATAGATAATCAATTAAATTTAACAAATTTTATTTTAAAAAATTATGTTATTATAATATAAATAATACGAAATTATTAATTATTTTTTTCTTAATCGAAAATATTAATTAAATTGCTCTTTATATTTCATAAGACCGAGGGGTTGTAGTAAAATGAATAAGTAGAACATATAAAAGTTTCAATTCAACGTTAGTAGGTTCGTCCAGTAGCCAGCGTTCAGACCCAGCAATCAGAAGGACGACAGCTCGCGCCCAGAGCTCAGCAGATTTTTCACCGAGTTTATTTCACGTCATTTACCTCACTTAAATACACTTATCCAAAAAATTAAAGGAACAAGAAAATTTTATAAAATTTTTAGTGATTTTTAGAAGTCTGTATTTTAGTGAAAAATAATCGTATCGAAAAAATAAAAAAAGCAAATTGAAGCTTGAAATTTCTAGTTTAAAGATCTTTCAGCCAAATAATTTGCTGAGCCACAGTTTTTGCGAAATCATAAGAAATATGTCGAGACAAAATTTTTCTAAATATTCCGGTTTTGTTTTTTAGGTCTTCGGGGCCGGGAAATTTTTTTTCGAATAAACCAATTCATGGGTCGTTTAGGAAATTTATTCAGCTACAATTTGCTTTTTTTTGTTTCTCTGTACGACAATATGCTGCTGAGTTATCAGCCTTCAAATGAAAAAGGGTCCTTTTGTCTTTGATTATCGATATCTCAGCAACTAATGGTCGCACAGTAATTTAAAAGGCAGTTTGAGAAACTTGAATAAATGCCCTACAAGCTCTATTTTCGATTTTTTCGAAAAAAAATTTTTTTTCATCCTTAATATCAATTTGAAAAACCCACAAAAAATGGCAATTTTCTGGTTTTTTAGTCAACTCATCGCTACTTTGTAAATATCGATAAAAAAAATAATGTTGCCAGGTGATTTTACAGCTTAATGTACCCAATAATCACAAACTCTAGTATTTAAATAATAATAAAATTTTTTTTTAATTAAATTTATTGATTTTTTCGATACATGGTTCAGGTCTGGGAACAAAGCATGGGCCAGGTCTGGCAACCAAGCTTGGGTCCGGTCTGACAACCAAGCATGGGCCAGGTCTGGCAAGCAAGCATGGGTCAGGGCTGGCAACCAGGCTTGGCACGATCATATCATTCCAGACTTCTACCAAGGCTGGAACAAGGCTGGCTTACAAACTTGGCCCAGAGTTCAACATAGTTGAACCAAGCCTGAGCCAAACCTGGGTCCGTGGCACTTTTCTGTCTGGGTACTTGTACTTATTTTATATTACCATCAAGATCAATAACTATTGAATATTTTGTTTTATTTAAATTAGTATCTTCTTAATTATGTGTCAATTTGTATTCTTTGGAGAAAAGTGATCTTCATTATGAATCGTTATTAAGTTAAATTTTAATTGTATCATTTAAAGGAGAAGGTAAAGATGATCTCATATGGAATAAGAAACGTTTACTTTTAATTTTGATGGCTTCAATCCTATATATTTTATATTATTGTGATATATTTAATATATATTCAATCAGACATATCAATTTTTATTAGGATAGAGATAAAAAAACGAATCTATTTAGATCTAGCGAATTAAATCAAATTTGATCTGAGCAGATCTAATATTTTTTTTGTATTTACCTTGATCTGTTCAGATCCAAGCAGATCTATTCTGATCGGAGTAGATCTAATTTGATCTAAACAGATCTGGCCAAAATGCAGATCTGTTCAGATCTGAAACATCAGATCTAATTTGATCTGAATAGATCTAAATTTTTTTCCCGGGAATACGAGTAATTTTTTCCCTTCTGTAATAAAAAATTGAGTGTTTTAATTTTTTTCCAAACATATCACTGAATACTGTACCGAACTTTACAAATATATTATTCATATTGTTACATATAGTAGTTATAATTGTTCTGTTGGACCCTATAACAAATTATATGACTAAATTAAACGTTATTTAATAAAAAATAACTTAATTGATTAATTATAATTTATCTATTGAATAAAAAATTGATTATTGGTATTTTTAACTTTTTCAAATGCTCTGTTTTACTCCAAATCCATAGAATTAACCAAAAAATGATATTTTTATTAATTTAATCATGACTACGTTATAATAATATAAAATACATTTTTTTTTAATTTTTGAGTGGTTCATTTTACCCCTAGTTTCAAAAAACACCAAGTAACTAAGTTGTAAAATAAAGAAAAAAGAATTATTTTCGAAAATATAAAAACTAAAAAAAAAATCGAGTAACTGGGATGTTGTCAATTTAAAAACCAAATTTATTTTCGATAACATTTGAAAATTAGAAAAAAATTATTGAACGTACTTGGTGTGCATTAACGCTGAAATTTGTTATTTCATCGTTCCAGATCTTTTAAGACCTCTAACGCGCACACCAAGTACGTTCAATAATTTTTTTCTAATTTTCAAATGTTATCGAAAATAAATTTGGTTTTTAAATTGACAACATCCCGGTTACTCGTTTTTTTTTTTTTTAGTTTTATAATTTCGAAAATAATTCTTTTTTCTTTATTTTACGACTTAGTTACTTGGTGTTTTTTTGTAATTTCAGTCATTTTTTGTAAAAAAAAATAAATTATGTTTGACGTAGTAAGAAATAATTGTTGGATGTGTACTTGGCGCGATGGTATACAGAGGATCTGTTTTTTGTAGGATTGAGATTTTGCTTGAGCACTTAAAAAAAAAAAAATTTTGCGAAAATGAATCACCCTAGGCTACATACACCTTGAATTTTTGGCGATTACGAAATATCTTTTCTTTAATAAATACTGGCCCTTAGATAGCCGCAACACCACGCGAAAGATAATACACCAATGCGCCACCTGCTTTCGAGTCAAGCCGCGACCTGCTAGTCATATCATGGGTGATCTTCCGTCTTATCGTGTCGAGCAAGCTCGGCCTTTTCTCCGCGTGGGAGTCGATTATTGTGGTCCGCTATTTCTCGGGTTATATTTTCATTCATTGTGATACAAATTAATAGTAAAAAAATCGAGAAGCTTTATTATTAATCTTTTCTAATGAATTTTGGTGAGTGAAATATTTTAAAAAGGCTAAAAAAAAAAATAATTTTCGTTTCTTCGTTAAAAATCGGCTTTTCGTTTAAGAATCATAATCATACGATTTTTTTATGTTTTGGACTCGTAAGTATTAGGAAAAAATCATCATTGATTAATTTCAAATTTTACTATGAAATTAAAAATAATTTCGAAAAAATAGGTTTATTTGAAATTCTCGAATACCGTTTGAGTTAAAGAGCTAAAAATTGAGGTGAATTATTTTCATTTGACACCAAATCGACCCCCTAAGTATGAGTCGAAAAAGCCATGGGGGCAGAATTCCCATATTAATTCGGCTATACCCTTTACAACGATACAATTAAACATTTTCCATTGAAAATTTACTCCCGAATCAGTAGTGGTCTTTTTTTTATAAATCTGCTGTTATAGGAAAATGCGAGGGAATAGGTATATTTATGGATGTTTGAACGGTAAACGTTAAGATATCGATATCAAATTTAAAAAAAAAAATAAAGAGTCATCCAACTTTACGAAATGCCAAGCGAAGTGGGCGGGTAAATGCTCGAATATATATATATATATATATACATGTATGTTGTAGAATAAAGCTAGCAAACGTAATAGATAAAAAGTAGAAAAAATGGAAGCAAAAAACAAGAAGAAGAATAATAAAAGAAAAGTGAACAAGTAAAAAAATCCGGGTAGGTGAGTAGTGCAGCCAGTATATGCCGTAGAAAAAAATAAGAGTAAGAAGTAGAGATGAGAGAAAAGATGCACTGCCTCAGGCGAAGGTTAATGCCGCGATCGAGTTCAAGGGGCAGCCTAAGTTATTCGTGTGTTGCCTTAAAAACTATTCCAGCTTGCCACGTTTGCTTTTAACCACTCTCGACAATATTTAATGTACATCATACATATGTACTCTATTCATACATTGGTTACAAGTACGTTAATGCAAATTACTCAGTCTTCAAAAATCGCGTCTTCCAGTTAGCGGAACTAATTATTGTTGAGTCCAGGATTTCTGTCGTTATCAGTTTATGCGATTAAGTAATCCGCTTTAGTTTTTTTAGGTGATTCAGCACGTTACGGAAAATACTTCATTATGTTTTTATTTGTATGTAAGAGTGGGTATGGGAGCGTACAAACCTGCTTGAGCTGAAGTTCAAGTTTAAGTTGGAGTTGGAATTGTTTGAGTGCAATGCTGATAGGGAGGATAGAAAAAGACCGCATAATTAATACATATATAACGAAACATGTGAAGTTGTACACATAAGTAAGTAAGAAGAATCCGTGCCGCACACAGGATTACTGTGAATTTTCTCGGCGATCGAACAACTCTTTGGGGTCGAGCTAAATTAATGGCTATGCGGTATATGTTCTGATGCAGCTGCAGCAGGAAGAGAAGGAAGTCGAGTTAAAGAGACCATGGCTGGATTTAGACGCCAATATCAAGTGAGAGATATTGTGATGTTTAAATTTGAGCGGAGGGTAGAGCCAAATGAAGATGCAAGAGATTATCATAGACAGTTATCAAATACAATTTGATGCCTACTTTCCAACAGAGAACTTTTTGAGCGGGCGTTATTTATGCATTGCGATATGTATATTAGACTGTGTCAGATAAAAAATTGATTTTTCATTTTAATTGAATACATCTCAAAAGTTACTTTAGCTAATAAAAAAAAAAAAATCTGGGCGTCGGTTGGCCCTGCGGGCCAGCCCCAAAACTTCCCGCTGTTTTCGACCACAAAGACCTCGAAAACATTGGTGTAGATATATTTTCGAGCTCTTCGAGCTCGAAAATGCTATCATATGCGGTTGTTTTTTTACGATCTTCTCAAGCTATAACAAGTTGCCTGTTATGCTGAAGTTTGAAAATTTAAGAATCAAGAATGGTTACCCGATGAAAAAAGTTTTTGTCTAATTATATATGATTATATATGTTCTTATATATAATCATATATGATTATATATAATCATATATGAAGTTATATATAATCATGCATGATTATATATGGGGTCATATATAATTATATATAATTATATATGACCCCATACATAATTAGATCTAATCATACCTGGCTGTTATTAGCCCATATATAAGTTTATATATGATCAGATCTAATTATATATAAGTCTATATATAATTAGATCTGATCAGATCTGATTATATATGAGTCTATATATAATTAGATATGTTCATACTTGGCTGGTATAACTCCATATATAACCATATATAAGTCTATATATGATCAGATCTAATTATATATGACTCTATATATAATTAGGAATGATAATACTTGGCTGTCAACTCCATTTACTACCATATATAAGTCTATATATGGTCAGATCTAATTATATATAAGTCTACATATAATTAGATCTGATTAGACATGACTGATACAAATCCATATATAATTAGATCTGATCAGACATGGCTAATATAAATTCATGTATGGTCGTGCATAAGTTTATATATGATTGGATCTGATCAGACATGACTGATATAAAGTTATATGTAGTTATATATATATATATATATATATATATATATATATATTACATAATATGACAATTTTTTAATATAAATGTTATTAAATTTTTATTTTGTCAACTATCAAATAAACTTAAATCCCCAATACTTAAAAAATGTTCAAAGGTTTCGGCAGCAATTTAAAAGTATTAATCGATATCGATTTATATACGAATATTTATGAGTTTATTGATAAATAGATTTGATTATATGTATTTAATAAATTCTATTGTAATTTATGTACAAAATCAAATTCATTATTAGGTGCATTATTTACGTATGATGTATCGACTTGATTATTTGAGTTAAGTAATGCCATAAACTTTCCCTTATTGTAAGTTCATAACAGACTAGAGGATCAGAGTACAATCCAGCAATCACCAAAGTTAAGCAGCATCGGCGTAGGTCATTGATTGGATGGGTGACCTCGTAGTGAAGTGGTGGTCAACGAATAGTAATTTTTTTTTTTTTTTTTATTTAAATTTAATCGATATTTATATTGATGAAAACAATAAATCCTAATTAAATTACTTAATTAATAATTTAAAGGTATTCTAAATGAGATTCTAAAAATGACTATATTCATTCATGCATGATCATGTATAAACAGATCTGATTATATATAATTAGACCTGGCCAATTTTTGGATCCAATCATATATAGATGATTATGCATAACTATATATGATTAGACAAAAACTTTTTTCATCGGGTAATGAAGCGGTTTTTAAAATTTAATCCCTGATTATGTTCAATAAAATAAGTGTATTCAGGCAGAAATTAATGCCAGGGATTCTAATAAAGACTTGAATGAGTGTTGACTCATGTGAGATACAATCAAATATGAAATATCCGGGAAAAATATTGAAAACTACGTTTTATCGATTTTATTGTTTATATTATGATTTAAACTAAAAACCAAGTTCGATGACATTATGTATCGAAAGTAACCATATAAAGGATGAGTTAGTATGACTTCAGACACATTTTAATAGGTTATATTATGATTTATCCAAGAAAAATGACATAAAATGTTATTTTTTTAACTATTCAATGCCGATATCTTTCGAACTAATTGATCGATTTTGACGTTTGAGATGGCAATTGGCGCGTTTTATTGAATTCTAGAGCTGATAAAAATTTGAAATCGATCGCGTCAGTCGTTTCGAAAATATTTAGAAAAAACCGTTTTTCAACATTTCTTTCTCCCGCGATAACTCTCGAACGAATTATCCGATTTTGATGTTTGAGGTGGCAATCGACGCGTTTTTTTGAGTACTAGAGCTGATTAGATTTTGAAGTCGATCGTATGAGTCATTACTGAGAAATCAATAAAAAACTAAAAAAAAAATTTTTTTTTTTCGTAATTCGCAGATATTTTCGAATCTATTCGATCAAATGATCTGAAATTTTCAGGAAAGTTGATGGCCAACAAGCTCTTTCAATCACCGCCTTAAACATCCGAATCGGTTCATTGGTTCAAAAGTTACAAAGAGTTTACATACACACACACACTCACACACACACACACACACACATACATACACACACTCGGACATCATTCCAAAAATAGTCAGAATAGCTTCCTAGGACCTCAAAACGTCGACATCTGATGAAAACTCGATTTTCGAAAATCGGGGGGAAAACAATAACTTTCCGAAATTTTCGAAAATCGTCGATTTTCCTAGCGGGAAGTTAAAAATCCTCCTAAAATTTCAGCTGTATATTTCAAAAATTGAGCTGGCACATGGGAAGGGGGGAGGGCGGTCGCTTTCCCATTCAAAATACATTGAAAAAAGTTTGTTTTTTTTCTATTTTGTGAATAACTATGTCAAAAAAAACTTATTTTCCGATTTTTGAATTCAAAGATTTTGAATACATTTCCGACCAATGTGCAATATGACTTTTATACTGAACGCCAAACACGAGACGAGATGAGATGAGAATACAAATCCAAAAAACGAGACGAGACGAGAGGAAAAATTTTCTCGTCTTGTCTCGCGGTAAAACTAGTACCAAAGTATCTCACCAGCCAGAAGAAATAATTATAAAATAGTGGATGAGCTTTACTTAGCGTGAGTCAGTGGTTAGATGCAAGAAAAGGTAAAAGATATGTCAAAGCGGGAAGACGGGTTAAATGGTGTTAAGTCAACTATTTAACAACGCTTATGGATGAGCTAGTGTCTTGACTTGTGTCAAGGGCCTCCGTTCTCATCAGCCTTGATAATTAATGAGTTCATAAGCAATGTCAGTCAATTAAATAGTATTTAGTCATTGGCGGATGTGCTTGATAAATGCAACACTGCTTATTACATCTTGTGTTGGTGGATGGATTGAGAATGACGTTAATATTTACGTGTAGATATCGATAGATTTGGAAGTACCCTCGCAACCTTAAGCTCACCGTGGAAACACCGTGGAAACTCTACAGACTCACCGTAAATGCTCGGTGGGAACCCCGTGGATTTGTTCCATTTTTCCACGATGAAACCACAGTAGTTCCATAGCAATTTGACTACGTTTCCCCAATATTTCTGATGTGTTTCCACGGTGTTCCCACAGTCATTCCACGACAAACACATAGTGTAGTAATGCTGAAAATACGCTAAATGTACCATGGTTTAGTAGAAGTTTGTCAATGATAATTCAACGGGTTCGCAATTATTATGCGACAATTTCACCGTAGAAACATTCTATAAAATCCAGGCAGCCATACACCGCTGTGTAGCTAAACTCGAATTTTTTTACGATATCCACACTAATATCATTATTTAATTACAAATACGCTTTCATTTAAAGAATAATTTATTTTTTCAAAACATAAAAACATTACAAAACAGCCTTTATAATAATATTAATTATATTGATAATGCTAAAGATTACAATATTTAGATTAAATTTAAGTCATTCAATAACTTAAGCAGTAGTCAATATACTAATATTAGTAATCGTTATTATTATAATTACATTCTATAACTAAAACATATTTTATTAAATTTAACACCACATATTTTTTTTTCATTATTTACGTCTGAGTAACGTGTATAATAAGTTAGATTTTCATAATTTTCATTCAGAACTATGAGATATTATTTCGTAAAAAATTAAACGTTCTACAAAAAGTTTCTTATCATTTTTTGATAAACCCATCTGTTCAAAAGTTATTGGAGTTTGAAGTCAAGTTGTAGTAAATTCCAAAATCATTTTACTTGTCCGGCGAAACTGTCATACTTATCACTATAAACTATCATACTTATCACAAAACATGTGGTTATATTTGAAATCGACAGAAAAGCCAGTTTATTAAAAACATTTCATGTATATTAATTATAAATTGTGAATTATATATATATATAAATATAAAAATATTATTTATGAATTTTTCCTACATTATGGTGTAAAAAATTTATCAGTGATAAAAATTGTGTCAAAGCTGTAAAAGTCTGTTAAAAATCTGAAGTTAATTTTAAAAATTGTGTAAAAACTTTAAATGTTTTAAGTATTTGAAGTTTATTTTATGTAAGTATTATTTTTAATAAGTTAATAGAATAATTACTAATTTAAGTAATAAGTCATTGAATATTTTCTTAAGACATATTTATTTTTAATAAATAATTAAAAACAATTTTCATTATTTTTAATGAGTAATTTACGACAATTTTGACAAATTCTAACAAAAAATAAATATATAATAACAAATTTAATTTTCCAAGAAAAAGAAATAATTAATTTTTTTGCAAAAATAAATTATTTACCTTTCTTTTAAAATATAATTCATTTATTTACTTTTTGTTTTCAATTTATATTTTTTTTTCTTTCGTTACAAAAGGGGTAAAATATTATAAAATTATTGAGTGTAATTTATTTATTTACAGTTGTTAATTGTAAATAATTGTAACGTAACTCTAAAATTAATGCATTTACTAAAATCTTTTAATATTGAATGAAATTATTTATTTTCGCCAAAAAAAAAAAAATAATTTCTCTTTCTTTTAAAATAAAATTTATTGTTATATGATTTTTTCTTCTCAAAAAAATAAAAATTAATTATTTCTCTTTCTTGTAAAATTAAATTTGTTATTATATATTTTTTTTGTTAGAATTTGTTAAAATTGTCTTAAATTACTCATTAAAAATAATGAAAATTCGTTTTAATTATTCATTAAAAATAAATATGTATTATGAAATATTCAATTACTTATTACTTAAATTAGTAATTATTTCATTAACTTATTAAAAATAATACTTACATAAAATCAAGTTCAAATACTTAAAACTTTCAAAGGTTTTACACAATTTAAAAAAATTCACCTCAAATTTTTAAAACATTTAAAGTTTTAACAAATTTTTTTATCACTGATACGTTTTTTACGCCATAATTTAGGAAAAATTTATAGATAATATATTTATATAAATAATTCACGTTTTATATAATTAATGTATATGAAATGTTTTTCGTACATTGGCTTTTCTATCGATTCCAAATATAACCACATGTTTTGTTGGATACCTTGCGATTATTCTGTATACGAGTTAACCTAATAGTCAGTAAAATAAATATTCCCTTTCAATTATATTTGGTGGCCAACTTCATCATGTCGTTTTTGCGGTACGCTTGCGCGTGCAGCTCTCAATTTCACTCTCTACTAAACGCGCCAAAAGAAGTCAACTTCAAAAAATTAGTTGTTTTTTGGCCAACCCTTATATATACATCGCTAAATTGTAACTATATAGAATTATTTAATTATTAATAGTTTATACTTAATCGTTTTATAATTTTAAATCAGAATTGAAAATTTAACCAGTTAAAAAATAAAAAAATCCTAATAATTTTGATATTGAGTGGACAGAAATCAAATTATTGGAAAAATATTTAAAGACATTTTTATTTATTTTAATAGAAATTGTTGGATATAAATATAAATAAGATTTTCATTTAACTGTCATAGGTAAGCTCTCATAAGCGCTTTTTTTTTTAATTATTCAATCTGATAATATTGATAAGAGTTTCCCAGTTAAGTAGATGCAACACAATTGATTTTTTATGTTAATTTCTCATAGACAGTATGTTGTTACTGTTAGATTATCGAGTTTTCATCGTAAATTCTCGATGTTATTACTGTGTAACTATTATATAATCACCGCGAATTTACCGTGGATTCTTCGTTTAATCATTGCAAAAACTAATTGCAAACCCATCGTAAATATATCGTGTTTTCACTGTGGATCAATGACATAAGCCCAATGAAATCATCGTGGATTAACTATGGGTTCAAAGTGTAACGAACGTGGATTCAGCGTGAAATCACGGTGATTATTCATTGTGTCTTTACCGTAAATTTGGTATGGAAACACCGTGGGCTCAGCAAAAAACTATCGTGGAAACATCGTGGAAAAATGTAACAAATCAACCGTGGAAACAGCGTGGAAACTGCATAGGTTGCACGGTGTTTCCACAAACACAGTGTTTCCACGGTATTTCCACGGTGAGCTCAAGGTTGCGAGGGTAGATTATTGTAGGTTACAACGGTGCAATTAAAATAATTCATTTCTTATTACTTATAACTCATAAGTTTTATAAAATAAAATTCTATAACTATTGAACATAGTTTGAAATAGCTTAGCAATAAAATTATATAATTTATCGGTAACTCATTTTGAGTAGCAATTCATAGTTATAATTTAACGTTTTGTAGTTTTCTTTAGAACTGGAGCAGTAACTACGTAGTTATTTACGATTTTTCGATTTTCTGTGCCTTTTATTTCAAAAACTATAATAACAGATCGTATTTAACATGAAAAAATCTATGAAAATATAATAATTAACGTTTAATAATATAATTTGCGGAAGAGAACAGAGAGATACAATGTAAATGCATGCACCGCGTCCTCGAATGTTTTTAAAAGAGTCACTGGAGTCGGTACACATGGCCTGCCAACCAGATCGCAGGTCTGTGACCTTACGAGCGTTGCAATCGATGCCGCGATCTCAATCGTTCTCACTCTACTCAGTACTTGACGTGCAACGCTTTTACGCGCCCTTGGTTAGACCTTGCATCACACATAATAATAACAATAACAGCAACAATCTTATCAACATTAACAACAACAATCGTAACATTAAAAAAATACACTCAGTGAAATGTTATCTTTAATCTTCGCTAATTGCAGTCAAGACCAGACTAACTAATTTCTAAACTTCTAAACATCCTGATCCTAATCCCTAATAATTTATCATTAGTCACCTTCTGAAATATTTCTCAACAAAACAATATGAGATAAATTAAGTTTATATTATTTTACATCACTTTGATTTAGGTTTTTATCATTTGTTTTATTAATTTAGAGCTTGTTGCCACAGCTGTGAAAGTTTAAATATCTTTTTGTCATTTTTTTTCTTTTTCAACTCTTATTTTCATCTAGAAAGCAAAATAACTAAGTTGTTGAGATACAAGCGTGAACCCGTACTAAGGCCACATAAAATCCTCATCCTTATTCTGATTCTCGAGTCGAGTTTAGTTAAATTGAATTGAGCGAAGTAGAGATTAGTTAAGGAGGGATGAGAACACAACTGCGAATCAAAATAGCCTTGAAATTATTTTTTCGTTGTAAGAAACCAAGATACGTTGGTGAAAAAATAAGTAAATTAAAACTATGACTAACAATTGTTGTATACACCTTGTACGCAAGGTGGAAGCGTTTAATTATACACGGATAGAAATTTTTTCGCGGATACCACTATGCTGTATGGTAGCAAGGATTTTTCCAATCGTTTAAAAATTGTATGTATAAATGATTTGACCATACCGGAATGGTGACATTCACAATAGTCATGGCGAATGAGTCTAGGTCAGTATGGGCGTCAGGCCCATACTGCTTGGTGGATACCACAATGCTTCTGGCAGATAACCCCATTCAATGTTGCCAAATTACGTATGCTTATATTGCAGTAGTACCAAAGTTTATTGAAGTCAAAACATAGGTTATATTCGGTTATAGTTTTGAATCTATTATCCATAAATATTATAAGATTAAACCCAATATTTATAAGTATAGAAATATATAAGAACAGAATATTAATGATAAATCTATGTTATTATAAACATTAATTATTTTCAGCATAAATTATATGATTTTTTTTGTGCCGATTGAAATCAATTTATACCAATTAAAAATTCTCGATGGGATTCAGTGAAAATTAAAATATGATAAAAATATTTTGAAATATATTGATTTCTTTAAATAATAAAAGTATATCTTTTAGAAAAATTAATTTTTAAATTATGAGGCATTATTTTTTGTAAAATTTAAAAGATGGATAAGAAAATATACTATTAATTTCATTCTTAAATTTATTTATTCATGATTTCTTTTTTAATTTGATTAATGTACATCAGTATTGATATTAATAAAAATTATATAAAAAAATTAGCAGCTACATTTACGCAGTATTGATGGTAATCCGATAGTGTATTGACTATTCCACAAAGGTCTATTCTGACTCAGCCTAGTGGCATTGCCATTTCTTCAATGTAGTATGAGACCCAAGCCCATACTGATCTAGTTTATCCCGCTATACAGACATGTAAACTACGCAAAGATTTTTGTAACATACAATATAGTAGATAATGCCATACTTATGGTACTTGTTGCACTATCATAATAAGAGTATGGTGATAAGCACCATACCTTTCTTTCCGTGTATATGTTAATGCGGCCAACAGTTTTTATCAATGCCAAATGACGCAAAAAAAAAAATTAAACACAAAGCAGTTAATCGACGACTACTCTATCTACACCTTCCAAAAGCCATCTAGGTATTTGTGGAAATTTATAGATTTTTTTTTTAACTTTCCGATTTCCCGATTCATCTCGATTTTCAAAAATCGAGTTTCTGTCAAATATCGACGTTTGGAGGCACTACGATGCTATTCTGAGATTTTAAAAGAGATGTGTGTGTGTGTGTGTGTGTGTGTGTGTGTGTGTGTGTGTGTGTGTGTGTGTGTGTGTGTGTGTGTGTGTGGTGAAGAGGGCGAGTCTGTAAAATTTTTATATCATTTTGATAAATTAATCAATCTAGATGGCTCTTGATGAATCAATCATAAATATAATAATTTTTTTTTTATAATTAACAATATTCATAATTTTTATATTGAACAAAAGACCGATATAAAATGTAATTATTTTTTTTATCACTGGCCAAATCTTTATTATTAAATGATTTATTTTACATTTTTTGAAAGTTACATATCGAGAGTTCACTGTCAAAGAGGCAATAATTTCTTCAGTTATTTGAGTTTTCTTATTTTGTGTGTTACGTTTATTTAATTTTTTTTGTTTATTATGGAATCATGTATTTCCAAGATCGGTTCAGGTGATAAATTTGTATTTTTATCACAGTGAGAAAAGGAATCCAAATCCAATACGGACTCAGATTTTTGTGACTCTGCTATGACGTGAGAACAAGATGGTGTAGAATTTGGAATTTCAGCTGGCGGCATTGTTCTATACGGATGGCAAGAAGAAGAAAAAGTAGGATGATCGAATGATATGATTTGATAAAAATATTCTTCCTATTGGCCAACGAATGTTCTACGTAACCTTCTGCTACACTACTCGACTTCCACCCTCCAAGTTGCTTAATTGCCAACATATTAGCACCCGACTCAGCGAATAACGTAGCAGAGGTTCGACAAAAACAATGTCCGGTATATTTATCAGGGTCTTCCAATTGTAATTGCAATGCCATAGTCTTTGGGGCATCACTAAATTTATTTTTTCCAATGACTTGGCGGGTACAGTGCCCTTTTCAATAATAAAAAAGAAATCTATTTGTGTCAATGTCATTGGGATGCAGAAGAATATATATTTTTTACATGGTTGTGTAATTCTTTGCCAATTATGAAATGACGTGGGTAGCAATTTTCTGTATCTTTTATAGCCACGATGAATTGGATACCCGTGTCTTCCACATCTTGTGTAGTAATATTACAGAACTCTATCATTTGCAGTGCACCAGATATTCAAAAAATCAGAATGATCTGTAAGTAATAATGTAAATATAAACTTTTTTCCATTTGATTGTGTAAATGTAAATGTTGTAAATATCTTAATTTAAAAGTATAAACTGTGAATAATTGAATTGTAAACAATATGATATTTTTTCATATTTTACTTACTTTCGTACAAAAATAAATATGATCATTGCATTCATTAATAAATTTATTATTTTGGCTCAGTGTCAACACTTTCGCCTTTTCTGGGCTAAATTTTGGCCTTATTTTCGATAAGAGCTTTTAAATTATTATAATTATTGATATTAATACAGTCTCTCTAATTTAACAAATCATTAAAATAAATTGAAAAAAATTTTTCATCAAATGAAATCAGTTTTTTTTTTTTTTTTTTCCATGATGAAAAATCATCGTGAACTAAATTATAACGGGCCATCAATTTTTTAGGGAACAAATTATTAGTAAAAGCCTCAGATTTTTTATCAAAGTTTCTTAATATTTCTTCTCCATCATCACTTTCATACGAATTTTCAGAACTACTCATTTTTAATGTTTAAAAATTTATAAAATAAAGAAACTATTTATTTTTTGATTTTATACTATCTTATCAATTAATACTATGAATATTTATATAAATATTTAAATTTTAACCGATATTTATATTAAACAAACACTGTTAATAAGTCGTTGCTAGGAAGTATTTAAAAGTTACACCCATGGTCATACAAAATTAAGCATGCGCATTAATTACTTAATTAGTTAACCAGGAGGGAATATGGCACTTTCCTCCCATAAAATAAGGATGGAATGCGAATTCTCGGTCAAGGTGTGATGAAAAATTACTTCAATTGAATGTCTATGGACTCTCTACTGTATAATTAAAAATTAAAGTGATATAATAGATTGTCAAAAAATATAATTCAATCTTTTATTTTATATAGTTGTGTTTAGTCATAAAATCAGCCAAAAAACAGATTCACTCAAACTTCATTCTTGAAATTTTTTGGATCATCGATATTTTTTGTTTTTCAAATCTATAAACCTCGATTATTGAGGATGAGTACGTTAAATTCAGAATGGAAGCCCGGGTAGAACTAATAATATATATATATATATATATATATATATATATATATATATATATATATATATAAATATATATATAAATCAATATGTAAGGCACGGTTACAAGGAAACAGCTCGTTTTACGTCAATTTACTACACGGAAAAAAACGGAGCTCAAAATTAGATGATATTTATAATTGTCAAATAAAAATTACTTTCCAAAGAAAAATTTACAATCCAAACCAAAAATTACTATTAATAATGGAAAGTTACATTTTTTTATTGATTCTTACAATCAGTATTGTAAATTTTACGATTTGTAAAAATTATAATGCAGATTAGTAAAAATTGAATAAAGAATGGTAACAATCTATAATTATTTCACAACGATCATTCTGGAAAAAACAATATTCAAAAATCTCTTTGAGAATATTACAATTCTGAGTTAAAAAGATTTGTAAGCGTAGAAGTTGAATATTACAATTTATTAACAATAAATTACTTTAAAACTTGTATTTATTTTTATCTATTCTGTAAAATTCAGTAGATGAAATAGAAAATATTAGTATAGAGTAGATAGTGATTTTTATCTGGAAACAACAGAAAAGTCACACATTACTCAAGTTATATATTTATATTAGTTTCGTAAAATTTATACATTTGTATGCCGATTAGTACAATCTGTAAGATTATTAATTTTACTTCATAACATTTTAACACTGAGAGAAAAAATCAGTAACTGCAATTATAAAAAAATAGTGATATACGGTACATAGTATATTGCGAACCAAGGGAAGAAAGCTAGTCATTCCAGTCCGCGTGGAAAATTGTCATTCGAGCCGAAGGCGAGGGTGACAACCACGCGGATTGAGATGACTAACTTTCTTCCCGCGGTTCGCATACTTCTTTTTACCTCACCTCGCATGGAAAGTTATATATAATATTATGAATAAAATTATTAATCTCATTCATGGTTAGGATACATAAAATAAAAAATACATAATACTCTTTTATTTGTAAGTAAATACCACAATAAGTTACTGACATTTGGATTCAAATTATTTAAATAAATTATTACTTTTTTTGAAATCATGAACTATCAATAACCATTCATCGCATTTTTATTCGGGAAAATTAATACAATTTATAAGTAAAAATAATGAAAGTGTACAAAAATAAGTATATTGGTTTGAACAAATTAGAAAGTAATATATGTGTGAAAAATAATTAAATTCAATGACCGTTATTTTTGTCAATTTTGTAATAATAGTTATTGATTATAATGTTATCAATTTTACATTTATCAAATTTCAAATTTGGCGTTGAAAGGGTTCGCAGAGAATCATGAGATTGATTTTCATTGGTGGCGTGTTCTAAGGGAATATCTTCTTTCAGACGTTTCGGAGATGGCAATGGACTTGAAGGAAAATTTCCTGTAGCCTTGTTGGGATAAGATGATGTTCTAGGTGTTTTACTTGATTTTTCAGGTGTTATGTTTGCCATTTTAACATTCAATTTTTTCGATGGTGGTTGTACTTTGAAAATAGGGTTTCGAGCTGAATGCTGTAAAGTTTTTTCTACAAATACTGAATCAATATTTTCAATTGAGTTTAATACAATTGTTTTGTTACAATCTTGAGCTGCAGTTGAAGGGCAATTATTTGAAAGTTTGAAAATAGTAGGTCGAGTATCTCGCTCAGGACTTCTGGCTGGGTGTAAGATATTCTGAGTCTCATCCTCAAGTACAATAGATGGCAAATCTACAACATCTATCGAATCCAAAAGAATAACAGTGGCTGATTCTTGATCTAGATGGGAATTTTCTGATGTTTCAGGTACTTCTTTGAATGTTGAAGATGAAGTCGGAGCCGAAATGCTGGTGAGAGAAATACCCCTTGATGTTGATGGTTTTTCAGCATCTACAATTCTTTCAAAAATTCGCATTTTATTTCCCAGCGAGTTTTCTATATAACCTTCAGCTACCGAACTCGATCTCCATCCTCCGTGATTCTTTATCATCGTAAGAGTTGCTCCCGAATTTGCCAACAAAGTTGCTGATGTCCACCGAAAGCTGTGCCCAGTGTAACGCTCAGGGTTTTCCAACCGTAAAAAGATCGCCATCGTTTTTGGTACTTCGCTGATTTTGTTTTTTCCGATTACCTGTTTTGTGCATTTGCCATGATGATAAAATAGAAAAAATCTATCCGTCGTAGTATCACTTGGTCTTAGAGCCATGTATTCTTGAACTTTGTTGTAAAATTCATCTCCGATGACAAACGATCGAGGGTAATAATTCTTCGTATCCGCTATTGTTACTACGAATTTTGAACCGGTATCTTCAATATCAGTAGTTTTTAAATTACAAATTTCAACTGTTCGTAAAGCACCAGACACCCCGAAGATAGCAATGACCTAAAAAATAATTAATTGCACTTATAGATTTTTGTTAATAGTAGATTAATCGTAAATTAATTAATAGTTGTAAATATATAAATATATGTAAATAAATAAATAATTGTAAATATATAAATATGTGTAAATAAATAAATAATTGTAAATATATAAATATATGTAAATAAATAAATAGTTGTAAATATATAAATATTTGTAAATATATAAATATTTGTAAATATATAAATATATTTATATAATATATGTACAAATATATAAATATTTATAAATAAATAAATAACCGTAAATATCCAAGGAGTTAAATATTTTTCGAAAATTATAGACTGTATAATATTTACAAATATTTAAGTAGTTGTCACATTTTAAATCCGTAGATAAGTCACTATGAAATTCTAATAATTTTAACTTACCTTTATTGCTAAGTAAATATTGTCTGGAGCTGTCTCAATAAATTTTTTTACTTCAACCAAAGAAAAAACTTGGGATTTTTTTGGTTCAAATCCTTTTGATTTATTTTTCAAAAATTGTTTGAGCCGTTTATATTGGTCAATGTTAATTCCCTTGTGAAGATCCATCACGGACTTTAACATTGACCAACGGCTCCAAAGGGTAGTAGGCTTTAATGTTTTCGCTAGTTCATTGAAATAAACCAAAAAGACATCTTCTGAGAACGATTTTATTTTATTATTTTCCATCCATTTGCAAAATTCTTCATAACAATTTGTGTATTTTAAACTAGATTTTGCCGGCAATAAATTTTTCACAATATTTTCCGCTTCATTTTCTATATTTCTTGTTGATTGATCATCTGTAATATCACTCTCTGACGAATCTTCAGGTGAACTCATTTTGGTAGCCTTGATTAATTTTTATTTATTATTTTAATTTTATAATTGTAAAATTACTAACACTTTTTTTAGAGAGATACAAGGTTGGAATTAAGTTGTTACTGCCCGTTGCTAGGTGATAGTTGTGATTATTTTAATTAAATTTTGTCGGGAAAAAAAGTTGACTATAAGACAGAATAGATGAATTCATTCTAACCCAGTCAAAAAAGTCATACTTTCATCCCTCATAACAGGGCAAAAATTATAACTTTCCACGTAGGTGTGTGAAAAAATATTTTTTCTTAGCTACAATAACAAATCAATTTTAGTTAATATAACAATTAAATTTAGTTACTGTAACTATTTTGTAGTTAATTCAACGATTTAATTGTTAATGTAACTGATTAAAAGTAGTTATGTTTAATTCAGAGAAGTCATTCAAAGAACTAACTCCTAATCGTTAAATCAACTGAGATTTTTTACTAAACATAACGAAATTTTTAAAGTTGCTAAAACTATAAAATAATAATGAATATTAACAATATTTCATAATTATTTTCACAAATAATATTTAGCTACAGTAACTAAAGTAGGATAGTACGGCTAACCACATATATGTAGTTGTGAGGACAACTAATTTTCATTTATCAGTATGATGAAATTATATTTGATCTAACAAAAAAAACTTAGTTGTTGTTTCCATGGAAATTTAGTGGATTTTAAGAAAAAAAAATTATTTTTTGTTTACAATGTTAGTTTTAATAATTTGTTAGGCTGTTTTTTTTTTTTTTGAGGCTTTTAAGTTTATTTCATTTTATATGATTTTTCTTTTTTTTTTTTTTTGATGGGAGGTTGCTTATGTATATTTTTGTCAAATTTATTTGACACACGCACTTAAACTTATAAGTTTAACAACTTTCATATGCTTCTTAAATAATTATTTCGCAGTCGCCCTAAGAAGGATTCGAACCTAGTACCCTACGCACGCAAGACCGACAATGTACCGCTAGGTGTCACGCTTAAATAACCGCAGACAAAATAACCGCGACAAAATAACCGTGACAAAATAACCGACGACAAAATAACCGAATGACAAAATAACCGAGTAACAAAATAACCGACGACAAAATAATCAAATGATAAAATAACTGAATCGTTCATTTGAGAAACCCCATAAGTCAAAAATAGTAAATTTTTCAGGAGAAGCAAAAAACATTTTTCTGAGATACATTAGCATAAAAATCATAAACCAATAATGAATAATAGTAATGTTAGCACCCGTAAAAAAGATTCGATGATTCAAAATTTTATTGTTAATTACTACGATTAATAATAATGATTTAAAGTTGATTGACTTATGGGGTTTCTCAACAAAACGGAAAAAATAGTTATAAAATCGTTTATTTTCAATTTCTCTCCGTCAATTATTCATTATCTTTATAAAATGAAGTACAAAATGTGTATTGGAACTATAATATACGTAAATTATAATAATAATCATTAATTTATTTAGGCGCCAATTTTAATTCAAAATTATTTTTTGTACTTAAAAAATATTTTTCTGTGAAAAAACAAAAAGAAAATAATTTCTATAAATCTAAAATTGCATGGTTATTTGAGAAACCCCATTAGTCATTGACTTATGGGGTTTCTCAACTAAACGAGATATTAATCACCCGCGAGGTTGAATTTTAAACGCTGATTTGATGCATATTTTGATTGATTTCGATGGAGGGATATCCAAAGAACACAAAAATGCAAAAAACCCAATTTCGTAAAAATGATGACTTATGGGGTTTCTCAAATCAACGATTCAACTGTTTAATGGAATATTTGCAAAAAATTCAAATGTTCAGTATGAAATTTCCGTACTTCATTAGCACATACGATAACAAGCTTATGTGTTGGTTAATGTAGAATAATCACACACAAAAACCATGATAAAAGGGCACAACACGGTAACAAGCTTATGTGTTGGTCTAATCTCGAATAAACACACACAAAAACCATGATATAAGGGCACAACACGGTAAAAAGCTTATGTGCTGGCGTACATTTCGATAAACACATACAAAATAACTGCGGATTTTTTATAAACTTTGATGTTTTGGATAAATTCTAGACGAATTTGGATGTATTTCTGTGTCACTCTCACAATCACATGAAAATTGGTATGAAAATGTTGAATATAGTTTTCTATCTAACGTTATTATGTTATTATATAATTATTTTTGAATGATAATTAATTCAATAAAATTGCGATTTGTAACAATATTTTGTTTTTTATGTTAAATTTAAAAATAAAATATTTTAAATATTCGACATAATGTTGAAGAATTTATTTAAATGTAATAAATATGTTGGTTATGAAAATAATTAATATGTGGTGTTATCGTGTTGAATGATTATTTCGTCATTCGGTTATTTTGTCACTCGGTTATTTTGTCATTCGGTTATTTTGTCGTTGGTTATTTTGTCGCGGTTATTTTGTCGCGGTTATTTTGTCTTTGGTTGAACTGTTACGCAACCGTACCGCTACGCCACACGGCCGATGAGTAGTCATAGACCTTAGTTAACTTATAAGACAAGCCTACAAGTACTCACTTCGTTACAGCAACAAAATTAATTTAGTTACGGCAACCATTGTTTTCGCTCACAAATTAACCTTCAGGACTTGAAAAAATTCACATATCACACTAAAAAAAAAATTTTGATTATAAAACAGAAGTTCATGTCACGAAACTCCGTATCGACTGACGTACACAAATTTTGGTTAAATTTTTTTGTCTTATAAATTTTGGGCTCAGAAACTTAGAACAATTTAGACTTTTCAGACTTAGAAAAATTTTAAGTTTCGGGACTGAAAAGATTTCGGTGCTCAAAAAAAAATAAAAATAATAACAATAACAATACTTGTCGAACGCAAATTTAACGATTTATATGTAGATCATATCGAAATAATGTATTATTTTAACCCCGAAATTTTTTCTAAGTCCCGATTTTAGTTTGATTAAGTACCAAATAATATTTGATTTAACTAGTTAGCATTTGTTGTAAACACAAAACTTTTATTGTAACGATAACTAAATATAAATAACAAACTAATTTTAGTTACTTCAACTATTTTTTTAAAGTCATCTGAATAATAAATAGTTACAATAATTTTTTGAATTCGTTATACCAACTAAATTAAAATAGTTGTCTCTTTTTAGTTATGGCAACTACTGAGATTTCTCATAGTTTTAAAACTATTGCTGAAAACATTGTAAAAAGAACTAGAGTATTCTAAAATTTATAATATCAAATAAAATTTTCTTGAGGTATTGTAGTTTTTAAAACATCGGTAATGTAAATCGCCACTTAGCAAGTAAAAATTACTATTTGAGATTGTATCTTTTAATACGTGAGATATAATCTCGAGTTCGTTGTCTTTTATTTATATTTGGCATATACTTTGAGAAATTCGAATGGTACTTGTAGCCGAGTGGCTAGCGTGCTTGCATTTGAACTGGATTATTCGCAAGGCATAGGTTCGAACCCCACCGTGGTCAAAAAAAGAAAATGGCGGGTTTTAAGATGACAGTTGAGATATATCCATAAATAAATATACAGAATACATTCCAACAATATATAATATAAATATATCTCGTCGGAAAAAAAAAATTTATTATTACACTCAAGGAGACAAATTTTACAATCTGGATTAGTAAAATTTCAATAGCTGTCTCAGTGAAAGTTTTATTCTAAAATAGATTTTTTACTAAATCAAATAGTAAATTTTATTGAATGCTTGTGTTTTGTACTCTAAAACTCATAGTAATTTTACTTATAATTTAGTAATTTATAGGATTGAGTGATTATAATTTCTACTTATTTAAAGGAAAATTTCGATATTATTGGACCGTTTCTAGTTTGCCTCGGCGACATAGTAATTTTTATTGGAAAAATAAAAAATATTATCAGATTTTTTTCTCCGTGTAAGAGAGATTTTTTGTAAAAAATTCAATTTCCTTCAAGAATGTGTATTGCTCAAATTTTTCAGATAGAAGATTTACGAGTTTTGGGTAAAAAATGTAATTTCTGTCAAAAAATGGATAATCATAACGATACACTTCTTAATATCAATATTAAAGGCTCAAACTTGCACAATAATTTTTTTTGGTCATCAGGAACAATATTTTCACAGTATCGAAAGAAAAAAAAAATAGTCGATTTTTTTGGCCCAGTCTAATATATATATATATATTAGGGTGCTCCATTTAAAACGAACATTTTTTTTTTCAGCGGACACAAGAAAATTTTGCTATTTATGTTAAAAGAAAAATTCCCTGAAAATTTCAGCTCTTAATTTTAATTTAAAGTACTTCCTATCGAGCATCAAAGGTTTCCCATTTGAAAAGCATGTAAATCGAATAACTTTTCTTTAAAATTACTATAACTTAGCCTGATTTAGAGCTATCGTTTTTAAACCAGTTTTAATTTGTAGAGTATTTGTTGCTTTTTAAAAGTTTATACGAAGATTTTGGTCTAACTCGATCCACGTCGATTTTATCAGCTCCGAAAGACAAATTTTCACTTTTTTCATTTATTTTTGTTAATAGTGAAGAAGTGGTTCATCTGACAACAAATATGCATAGGACCAATCTTTTAGGAAATTTTACGCTCTACAAAATTGCTTATAACACTTATATTGCTAAAGTCCACTGTTCATGAGATATATGAATTTTAACATTTTACAATAAAGAGATTAGTACCATAGTAAGCTAACAATTTTTTTTATTGTGAAATGTTAAAATGCATGTATCTCATGAACAGTGGACTTTAGCAATATAAGTGTCATAAGCAATTTTGTAGAGCATAAAATTTCCTAAAAGATTGGTCCTATGCATATTTGTTGTGAGATGAACCATTTATTCACTATTATCAAAAATAAATGAAAAAAGTGAAAATTTGTCTTTCGGAGCTGATAAAATCGACGTGCATCGAGTTAGACCAAAATCGTATACATTTTTAAAAAGCCACAAATACTCTACAAATAAAAACTGGTTTCAAAACGATAGCTCAAAATCGGGCTAAGTTATAGTAATTTTAAAGAAAAGTTATTCGATTTACATGCTTTTTAAATGGGAAACCTTTGATGCTCGATAGCAAGTACTTAAAATTACAATTAAGAGCTGAAATTTTTAGGGAATTTTTCTTTTAACATAAAAAACCAAATTTTCTTGTGTCCGCTAAAAAAAAAAATGTTCGTTTTGAATGGAGCACCCTAATATATATATATATATATATATATATATATATATATATATATATATATATATATATATATATATATATATATATATATATATATATATATATATATATATATATATATATATATAGGTATGCATTTACATTAATGTAAATGTAAATACATTAAATTAAATTACATTTAAGTTCATGAAATTAAATTACTCAAAAATGATTTCATTAATGTTGGATGCTCCCAATTGTTTTAAAAGTTTGGAAAACATCATAAAAATTAAAATATATATCTTAAAGTCGTAAGTTATACGAAAATAATCGGAATAGCCCGATCGAAAAATAGTTTAGAACTATCGGAATTAATTTGAAGGGATGTTCGACGTTCAAATATTTTAGAACTTATCAAATCATTTTCGAAATTTCAGAGCAAAATATTTAATATATAAATAAAAACACCACCAAAAAAAAAAAACCCAGTGAAGTGGGCGTTCACAGCTAGTATAAATATATATATATATATATATATATATATATATATATTAGGGTGTGTCAAAAAAAAATGATTTTATTTTTTTTTAGGTCTCATAGTCTCAAAACTTTCTTTGGGACCTAAAAAAAATCTTCCTAAAAAATCAGTTCGATATCTCGAAAATTGAGCTGGCGGTTTACAAGTTCATTTTCCCATTCAAAATACATGTAAAAAAATTTTTTTTTAGTTTTTTGAGGAAAAATCAAAGAAAAAAATTTTTTTTCCAATTTTGAATTCCATACCCTTATAGGAAATTAAATTCCCTACAAAAATGTCTAAAATAGTCATGTTCGTAACTACAATATAAAAAAAGTTACAAGCCCCCAAAGTTCGAAAAAGAATAATTTTTTTTTATGTATAATTATTCTTTTTACTTTTTTGTTATCAATTGGTGGTATTTTTTTCTTATAATTTTAATTTGCAATCGTCTATATATTATATATTTTTATGCAAGATATTATTATTTTATTATGCTCATCAAGTTAAAGAAAAAAAAATTTTCCGTATAGCAATAATTTATTTTATAAATTATATTTATTATAAATAAATAAATAAATAAACATTTCTTGCATTGATATAGATATTATATAGAAGATTGCAAATTAAAACCAGAAGAGTAAAATACCACCAATGAATAACAAAAAAGTAAAATCAATAATTATACATAAAAAAAAATTATTTTTTTTTCGAACTTTGGGGGCCTGTAACTTTTTTTATATTGTAGTTACGAGTATGACTATTTTGGACATTTTTGTAGAGATTTTAATTTCCTATGAGGGTATGAAATTTAAAGTCGGAAAAAAAAAATTTTTCTTTGATTTTTCCTCAAAAATCTAAGAAAAAATTTTTTTACATCTATTTTAAACGGGAAAATGAACTTGTAAACCGCCAGCTCAATTTTCGAGATATCGAACTGATTTTTTAGGAGGATTTTTTTTAGTTCCCAAAGAAACTTTTGAGACTATGAGACCTAAAAAAAAATAAAATCATTTTTTTTTGACACACCCTAATATATATACAATAAAGAATTTTTATCAAAACTATTATCTGCATAACAATAAAATTTCTCAACATAAAAATTACTATCAGACATTTAAAATAAAATTTTTGTATTTAAAAACAAAAATTGAATTCGATGATGATCATTACAATTATTATAAGTATTTTCAGTATTTTTTAAAATATTAAGGTAAAAGCTTCATCTATATCCGCTCACTTTTCATTGGAGTGAGATTAAATCACTCAATATAAATTCATAAATAGAATGAAAAATCATATTGTTAGTTTTTTCTAGTTTTAAGTATCAAAATAAAATTTAAGTTTAAAAAATAATGTTGATAATTAATTATAATTAATTTTTCGAGCAAGATTCTTGACCGTATTTGTAGTCGCTCACTTAAAGTTGTCATGTACCATTATTCGATCAACACATGGCTCTATACTCGCTCAAAGTCAATATAGATTAAACTATGATAAGTTTATTGATTTGAAAAATAATTTATAAATTATGAAACTTTATTTTTCCATAATATAAAATTTCATGAATTTCAAAAATGTATATAATAAGATATAGTTCTAACCATTCTAAAAAAATTTGACGAAACCTAAATTCAATCTAACGAATGAACGTTAAATGCCCGGCAGGACGTGATTTTGAAAACAGTCACTTAATTTGAATTTATAATCTATTATAAAATAATTCGATACATGATATTTTAACGTATTTAAATTCAGAAATAATTATTCATCATTGCTAATTTTTCCAGTTGAAATTTTTTTTATAAAAATTATAAAGAACGCATTAAACAGCTAAAGTGAGCGACTAATGATACTAAGCGTACATAGGGACTTTTACTTTAATTAGAAAATCAAATAAAATTATTTCATGTCAAAAAAAGGACAGATTCATGTATATTATGTTCTTTTGTTTTATTTGAAAAAAAAGAACAATCGTTAATCGATAAAATTTATTAAAACAAAATTTATAAAAATATAGTTTTTATCATCCAAATCATAGTAATATATAGTTTAAGACCCTCTTTAAAACACGCAGAATTTTGTGGTGTGAATTTCATGTCAAAATATTCAGTAGTTTTTACGTGATGCACGTTCAAAAAAAAGACCTGTCATTTTATAAATATAGATAGATAACATCATATTTGTTTAGCCCTTCAGCTGCTGTGTTGAAGAACTATTCAGTAGAAATCAGTTCAGTTTTTCCTACTGAAAATTCATCCGTATACTTCATGCCCTATGAAAAAAGAATGGCTTAAAAATAGGACCATCAGGCAAACTTGTTGCCCATTATAATTACATTCTTGGGGATTTAAAAAATAAAGATTTCGTTGAGCCTAATGAATCAACTGATGAGTCTTCAGCTAAAAATAGATAGTGGTCATACATAAGAATAAATACATTTTTACATTGGTTCAATAGATAATATTAATATTAATACAAATATAAAATATCAATTTACGGTAGATCAAATTAGTTTAATCAATTCCAGGTCAGAAATAGCTGTATATTTTTTTGTAATTAATCGATTCTTGACTACGAAAATAGTTAAATGTAGCGATACGAAATTTATTAAAAGTTTCAAGATTTGTAAGATTTGGTGGTAATGTATTCCAGATAATAATGTACTCCAGGTAATGTATTCCACAAAGTGGCTACGTAGTTATTGCTCATTAAGATAGCATAGATGTAATTCTTTAGAAACTGAGGTAGATAATGGCAAAACATTTGGCGAAGTGAGCGACTCTGGAACCGCAATAAGTCAGGCAAGAAGACGACTAATTTTATCTATGCCCGTCGATGGCAAAAGTCGAATAGGCTCTTGATCATCTGCAACGCTCACAAATACCGCAGAATTAGCAATTCACAAATTTCTCGGTGCTAGTCTAGGAAATTTTTTCTTAACTTCCATACGAAGTTTATAAAGTGCAGAGGGATATCGATGGTGTATATAAATTTTATCTTTTGGAAGTTCAGAGTTAGGCATAAGAAAATCAGCAGTAATCGCTTCCTTTGTATTTCTAATACCAGAGATAAATTCGTCAACTTGATGTTCCGATTTAAGCTTCACTATAATATCCCTTGGCCATTGAGCATTTGCGCGCCTTATGTTTGATTTACCCATTCGCGCAGTAGATCTAATTTGTTGTTCAGTAATTGTCAACTTCAAATTATTTGAGAGACTCAAAACAACTTCAGTTAACTTTTCATTGTTTTTCTCAGGAAAGCCAGAGATGACAAATTGATCTCCAAGCGCTAGTGTCTCTAGTTGCAGAGTACGTAATTCCAAATTACTACTTATATTAATTTCAGCTGCCTTCTCAACTTGCTTTTAGAACCTGATTAGATCCGGCAGAGTCAGCCTCCTCTAACTTTAGCACACGATGGTTAAGATCGGCATAGTTGTTATTCAATTATTCTTAAAAAGCCATTAATTTACCAATCTTTCCATTAATTGATGGTATCGACAAAGCAATAGCACCAAAGTTCTCCAGTTTGTCAAGTTTATCAAGACTGTCCAAGTTATCAAATTTGTTAAGAATATCTAACTTGCTTAATTTAGCACGTTTACTTTTAACATCCTCAGACAATTTAATATTACAAACAGGATAAGTAGTATAGTTGGATTAGCGAGAGTTTGCGTTTCGGATATTTTCGGTTTTTACCCCCACCATCTAAATTTAATACCTAAGTCATTGTGTCTAGATGGTGGGGGTAAAAACCCGAAGCGCAAACTCTCGCTAATCCCACTATAATAGCATTCTTAGCTTCTGCACGAAACTGTAAACATAGCCTTATTTTGACACATTGCGAATGAAATCAATGTTTACATCGATCAGACGATTGTACCATATGATTTAACTCACTATTTTCTGCACAGCAGATACTACACCACATGTCGATTATTGTTGGAGTACTACAATAAAACTGCAGATGACAGCATCACTGCCGGTATAGATACAATAATTCTGCTAACCTCAAAGTCACACCAAAATTTAATTAAATAATTATTAATAATATATTACGGAAATATCTAACAAAACTTATTATCACCAAATGAAAAGAAAAATTTTTTAGTTAAACTCCGATAAAAGTTGGGAAAAACTAAAACTGTTTAGCACCAAATAACTCGATGTAAAAATGACAACAAAAAAATGCAGCCGCTCAGCTTGAGACCACGTTATATATACGATATGATACTCTTGCAGACACCGATCCCACTAATACAACTGTAAATGATACTATTTCTTTTTTAGTAGATTTCATAGAAATCTAACTATTGTAATTGTCCTCATAATCAAATTTTCAAAAAATTTTGCTACTACTAAACTCAGCTCGACGAGCTGAGTCAGAAAATACATTTGGTTCAAAAGTTTATATATGTATTTATATATACATATATATATATATATATATATATATATATATATATATATATATATATATTATAACGCAAAATTCAATTCAGACATATTTAGCATACGCTAATACGCTAAATTCTGCGCTACAAACTTCGTTCTCTGCGTTTAGTTTCCAGTCTCAATACGAATACGGGCGCCAGGTAATTTTTATCACTGGAATTACCAAACCAGTAAATCTTTAATAATTAGATAAATTTTTGATCTGTGGAACTATTTCAAAACCACGCATAAGTAAAAACTGGATAATTTTTGATCTGTGGAATCATCACCAAAACCACGCAAACTAAATAAAAACTATAACTAAAACTTTAACGAAATGCTCGGAACTTATAAGCAAAATCAAAAACAGAGACTAGGAAACTAAAAACAGAGTTACGGTATGCCATGGTGTCGCTCAGTGTGTAGGTTTATGGAGAGAGGGAGTGGTCCGGGTTACATCATTCCAAATTCACGTAGATTATTAGCGAATTTGCAGTTTTTATTAAACAACAATAAACTCAAATCTCTATTTAACAATAAACAAAATACTGTAGCATCGTACAAATAATTTTTCTTTATAACAAAATACTGAATCTAATAATAATGAAATTAATCTTAACAAAAGGTGAATTGACATCCAAATGATGCGTAGCAATATATTCTACATAAATTGTTTAATTACTAGAGCTAAATAACAATCAACTAATTTTCAGTAAACTAGAACAATAAAATATAAAACTGATACTCTGGAACCTTTTCTTTAACAAAACTAGTAAAACTAACGTACATGGGTCTAATATTGACGTTAATTAGACGACAATTGGTTTAATAATCAAACATATCTCTTATAATTATTTTACAAAATAATATTAACAGTAAATCGTGAACATGACTCTAACTGTAACAATATTCTCATAATTCTCTCAGATCTTACATATTTTCTTTATGTAAAACAGTAGTATGATATCTCAAGATTTTGACTCGAACTCTATTAATTATTAATAATTACACTAATTGTTCCATACCTGATTACTGATGAATAAAATATCAAGTAACGTCTTACACTGTTTTAAAATAATACTTCTGTAGCAATACTCTTAATCTGTAGCTTACCGCAATGCCATGATACTGTAGCCATTACTGGACACGTCTGCTCGCCTCAAGCGACCAGAGCTCAATGCTCACGTCCGTACTCTTCGAAGGTCTTCCTTCGACTTCCTAATTCTCAATCATCAAATCCAAAACCTCAACTAAATCTTATCATTGTCAATAACTGACCTCTATATTCCAAACCCATAAATCAAACTCAAACTCTACTATATCGGTAACTGGAGGATATGCCTCACCAAACGTATTCTCTAAACCTGACTTTGAGTATGGATATCCTTGGTAGTTGCTTTCCTGGAACAGACTTCAGCTGGGATCGTAAAACTTAAAACTAAGTGACCTATGACTTCCTCAGCGGTACAAGTGGTCATAGCTTGTCCTCTGAGGCCTGTCAGACAAAATCAATTAAAAATGACCAAACGGCTTCCACAACAGCAACGGTCACAAAATTACTGTTGAGGCCTGCCAAACCAAAACTCAAAACTGATCCCAATCTGCATCCATCAAATTCCTTATACACTGGAGCGCTAGCATTTCAGCTAGACCTCTGCAATCTACCAAGAAGTCTCATAGGGATAGAACTAGGTTCTATCATCAGATGATACCAGGTGACTAATTCAAGTCCGGCTCCACGGTAACACTGACTTCTCCACATACTCAAAATTCCAAAACTGTAAACTAAAACGCAAGCTTTATCAGTATCTCAAACAAAAATCTCAAACAATATTCCATATTTTATTTCTATAATTCTGATTCTAAATATTTACTTTAATTTTTCTTATCAAAACCCTTAACTGTAGCCAGACGTTACTCCATATTAAATTCTTAAACTTTAACTTAATCAAAAATCTGTATCAAAAATCGTTACTACCTGTATGCTAAATTCTAAGTCTTGAGTTACCATGCTCGTAAATACGATAAAATCAGTTGGTGCTTGTGACGTTCACTTTGATTTGACCCCCATACGAAAAATAACGTCACAATATATACATATATATATATATATATATATATATATATATATATATATATATATATATATATATATATATATATATATATATATATATATATATATAATATAACGCGCCGTTCTCCAACGATAGCGTCCACAATTCTACATCGATCTTAATGAAACTTAGTATACTTATTCTATGGACGATTACCTTGGATGAGTTCGAAGATGAGCCAATTTGGCCAATAAGTTTAGAAGTTATGGTTGATTGAAATTTTGTAAAATTTTCAAAAATAAATTCATTTGTCACTTTAACTAGATGTAACTTTCAAACGGAAAGAGATAGCTTATTTTCGTGTGTCGTATCTGAAAGCTTGCTCGATTGCCTTCAATTTTCACTGTGTAGCTCTTCGATTTGACTACTTTTTCGAATAGAAAAATGGGTTTATAAATTTAAAAAATATAATAAAAACTAATTTTATGCAGGTTGTGACTCTGATTATTACCACAGTTCTAAACTGATCGCTTTGAAACTTGGTATACATATTATGTGGGTGACTACCTTGATCGAGTTGGAAAATGAGTTCAATCGGTTGATTATTTTAAAAGTTAGAGTATTCCAAAATTTTCAAAATGTCAAAAATTCAGATTTTTACTGATTCTTCCTTCAATATTTTTTAAATGCTATAACTTATCGGCTTCCTATAAATTTGATCTGAAAACTCTTCAAATAAGCTTACATTTTCATGCCTTTATATGTGTCTAGACCGAGGAAATTTCTCATCTTACGACTCATTAAATGAAAATTTGCTATTGCATTGGTTCTCCTACTTTTAATAAATTCCATAGAATCTTAACTACTGTATTTATTGGTAAATTTATGAAATTGATTGAATTCATATTATTGATTTATAAAACTTATAAAATCTAAATATCGCAATTCAAGTATGTAAATTCAATTTCTTTTATTGACAGTGTTTATGACTGATTTCAAGTATGATACTTAGATCTATCATAATTGAAATTCCAACTCAAATTATTTTATTCAATTTTGTATTAACTATTAATCCTAAAGTAAAATACACAGAATTCTCATTCGTCGATGAATAGAATCTCTTTAACTTTAATTTTTGTTATTCAAGTTACCATTCCGATAATTTTATTAAGTTTCCAATTTCAATTCTTAAATTTCTTGCATTTAATTTTAAGTTTTTTGGCAATTTTTCTTTGTTTTATAACCTTAAGAATCTGAGAATGTTGAAAAAAAAAATTTATTTTGTTCTTAATCTTTATTTGAGAGGTTGAAATAATCAAATAATGAGAAATCTACTTCCATTTCGGCTGCCGAATGGCCTTTTTCTTTTATTTCTTTATAATTAAAATTATTATATTTGGAATATGACTTATTCTTTCCAGACCACATCGATAATGATTTACGAATATTGACAAGTTTACAGCAACAACCCGAAACCACTTTATTGAACAGTTGGAAAGCAACATTCGCCTATCGCAAAAATCTTTTATTAGTAGATAAAAAATCTGTTAGTGATTATTATGATCGATTTCCTTGCTTACAAGCAAAAATTGGAGTCAAATTGGTAAATATGCTGACTTTATACAATGTTAATGTCCATTAATATGATTATGTGCATCAATCTGACGTCTCAAGTAGGGAGATCATTCTTAACTTTTGCCCGAAATTTTAAGAACCGATGTTTTAATTTTTCGACCATGCATATAAAATGTATAAAAGCATTTTAATAGACCAACCAGGCCTATATTCTAAGAATCATAATAAGTAAACAAAAAAAAAAAAATCTGGGCATCGGTTGACCCTGCGGGCCAGCCCAAAAACTTCCCGCTGTTTTCGAGCTCAAGGAGCTCGAAAATACTTTTGCATGCCATTATTATCGAAAAAAACAGTTTTTAGCATTTCTTTCTCCCGCAATAACTCTCAAACGAATTATCCGATTTTCAAGTTTGAGGTGGCAATCAACGCGTTTTAATAAATTCTAAAGCTCATTAGATTTTTAGATTTTTTGGTTGAGTCGTTTCAAAGATATTCGCAAAAAACTGTTTTTTCCTATTTCTTTCTCCAACGATAACTCTCGAACGAATTATGCGATTTTGATGTTTGAGGTGGCAATCGACGCGTCTTATTAAGTTCTAGAGCTGATTAGATTTTGAAGCCGATCGTATACGTCGTTTCTGAGAAATCAATAAAAAACTAAAAAAAAAAAATTTTTTTTTTTCGTAATTGGCCAATATCTTTGAGTCTACTTGGTCAAATGATCTGAAATTTTCAGAAAAGTTGATGGCCGAAAAGCTCTTTCGATTGCCGCCTTAACCATCCAAATCGGTTTATTAGTTAAAAAGTTATAAAAAGTTTACATACATACATACACACACACACACACACACACATACATACAGGCACTCGGACATCATTCTAAAAATAGTCAGAATAGCTTCCTAGGACCTCAAAACGTCGACATCTGATGAAAACTCGATTTTCGAAAATCGGGGTGAAAACAATAACTTCCCGAAATTTTCGAAAATCATCGATTTTCTAAGCGGGAAGTTAAAAATTATTTTGAATCGTTTATTGAAAATAATCTTCTCTATAATTTTCGTTTTTTGTTTTTTGTTTTTTTTTTTTTTTTTTTTTTTGTAATTATTTATTTCAATATTCTAAGTCATATGAAATTTTTAATAAAAACTGTACATAACAACATAATTTTTTGAGATGTTAATTTAAGATATAATTCGTATTTGAGGCTTACAAATGTTGATTTATTAACTTTTTCATTCTTGTATTTATTTACTTATTTATTGTTTTTTTTTCTTTAAGATAAGTTCTGACTTTAATCAGTTTTATCCAAATTTAGCAAAACAGTTATAAACAAATTGGAATAATTTCAAAGCAAAACTAACAGTATTACTTCCCAATACAAATGAATCATACACGGCCATATATAAATTGTCACGTAACGATTTGAATTATTTAAATTTTAATTCGTTTTAAGCTAAATATTTAGTTTTATATTTGAATTTGAATCGTTACGCGGGCATTCCGCCATTTCGCCGTGGATAATGGCAGTCCGTGCACGGTGCTCGCGCATGCGCGTAAGGTATGAGAGAGCACGTGTGATTTAATTTTATTTTTATAATTTATAATTTATGATTTAATTTACAAGTGATTTACTTTTGTTTAATTTAAGTATTTATTTATAATTTTGATTTAGTTGGGATGCATAAACCAGCGTAATATTATGCCCCAACAATTGGCAACATATTATTTTGTTTAACTTGTCATCCGACGGATGACGCCAATTGATGTTTATTATTTGGAAATAATTAATATTTATTTTATGATTTTATATATAAACATATAGAGGATATGAACAAATAGTTCATATATTTAAGTAGTTTATCATGTATAATCCAGGTGTTAGATATTTATGTTTATAATTTATATTTTTAATTTAAATTGGATGTCAAAAGTTATTACAATAATTAAGGGCGATGGTGCTGCCCTTTACGCGACGACCAACAGGTGGAGGTTGACCTAATTAAGTTAGAAAGATACGGACTAGCCTAGTGCACGGACGTGATTTTGTAATTCTGTTGTCAGATATTGAGTTTTTTTTTATTAGTTAAAAGGTTAAAGTTATCAATTGATAAATATTCACCGGGTGAATTAGAGTGTATTAGCTGCTAAGTTGCTGATTTTGAGTAAGTACTCAGTGTTTCTATTCGCTGGATAAAATATTGTTATCTGTTAACCTCCCCCGGTAGTTGTTGGTCGCCGCGAGGGAAAAATTAATTGAATTTATAATTATTACATATGGAATGATACATGGATTAATTATTACCAGTAATTATTATTAATTATTATTTGTGATATTGGTGAGAATATCCATATTTGGATATTTAAATAATTTAACAAAACGTACGCAACGTGATAAAACGTTGCCGGTACGTATATAGATATATACGGGTAATATATATATATCTATACTACACACGCCGGACTTGAAAATTCCTCAAGTCTGATCTCATGGCGTAATTATTTACCCAAAGTATTTGAGGTAGTTTTCTTTTTGGTTTTTACTGGAATAACTATCAGTGTGAATTATTATTATTATTATTATTTATATTCTTATTTCTATTTTAAATTATTTAAAGAGAGTAAATAATTATTATTATCTGGAGTTATGTACCCCAGCGGTCAGTAATAATTATTGAATTATTGTTTACTACTGAAATTATTATTTTATTTTAAGAGTAAATTATCAATTATTGTGTGGGTAAGACTATTATAGTATTTTGAGGGTGAGTGAGAATTGTCACCGTATCTTTCTCTCTCTCACGAGTGGTGGGAGATTAATTTAAAAGAAATATTGTTATTATTATTATTTATAGTTTATGACAACGAAAATTTAACGGAAATTATTATTTATGTATATGTGATTTTTTATAATTAATTACCTTAAGACAAATTATTATTTTTGATTTTGAGTATTAAGTAAAAGTTTTGATGTTGAGGTAATCGCAGACAAAATTGTATCCCCAGTGGTAAAGATATTTAACCAATTGTTATCGTATTTTCTTTTATAACCACCGAGTGTTTTTTGTGGTTAATTAAATAAGACTTAATTATTGTAAAATAGTATTATTTATATTGATTATTATTTAAATAATTAAAATACGGAAACCAACAGCTGTCGGGGAGAATTTAATACTTATTTTCCTCTGGATCTTTTCCCGCTATTTTCATTTTATTTTTCTTTTAATTATTTATTGTTTATATATAATTGTTTATTATTTATTCAACATTTTTCTACTGTTTATTTAATTCTCTGCTATATTTTCTTGGATGTTTGTTCTGCTTTGTCGCGAGTCACTTGCTCGGATTTCCCTCGTAAATTTCCCCCTGAATTAAAATTTTTGTCCGTTTTGGGAAAACGGACTGGCGCCTACGTGCACTAACCCAGCCTGAGGAGCTGGTCCAGGCACAACACCTGATTTTTATTTATAATTTAATTATTATTTAAAATTTATTATTATTTTAATTTGACAAGAATAGTTATTATCATTTAATATTATTTAAAATCAATTATTATTATTTGTTTTATACTCGTGGGCGACCGCATACGATATATTTAACGAATTCGCGTCTCCGTCGCGAATTTTTCGAGTAGATATACGTTATAAAATGTTCTATACATGGCCATGTATGTAGATTAGTCAGCTATGGTCATCTATGACCATACTAAGCTTGATACGGCCATATATGACTTGATATGACTATGTATAGAAATTTTAACTAAATTAAATTTTTTTTTTTTGTTAATTATTTGGGCGATGCAAAGATTATCAGATATGCGAATAATTAAATTCCTAATCGATTTGGAAAATTTTAATTCAAAGAAAAAATGCTAAACTTACTAATGACCGCACCCGCTTCAGTAGGATTTGAACCCGGGAACTTCCGTACGAGAGACCCACGCTTTGGTGACTAGGCTATGCAATTGACAGTTACAATAAAGTTTAGTTGTGCTACGTAAGATTGGAAGAACATAATGACTTGCGAAAAAGCAAAACTTCTCCTCTATTTGTTTTCACTCGTCTTGAAATACTACCCCCACTTAAGTTCCACTAACACAGTTTTTCGGTTGTCTCGAAGAGTTTGCTTCTGCAGTCCTTTTATAAGTTAATACAACATGTGCGTATAGATAAATGACAAACGTCAACTAACTTATAAAAGGACTGCGGACACAAATACGAACACGAAGCATACATATGCAGAAAACTGAGCGATCGCTGAGTAAATGATAAGAGTAGGGGAAAGCCACTTCCAAGAAATTTTTCTCCTACAGCCCTCGAAAGTAACTTATAACCAGGTTGTACTGTATGAAAAATCTGTGTGTCTATATATTGCTATAGATGCTCATGTATAAACTATATACAGTTATGAACGCGTTCGAGAGAGTGAATGACCACGTTGTGAAAACTTCGAAACCTGACTGGGTGTCCAAAGCCGGTGTTCGGTCGGCTGACCCCGATACCGTTTACCCCAAGGCTAGGGCTTCCTTTATCATCAACGTTGATGGTGGACAATGCCCACAATGGTTCACTATCTTCTCATCACTGAGCTGTGATGTTATCATGAGAATGGATTTTTGCAGACACTGGAAAATCATCATCGACACCTACCAGTCCACGTCGTACTCGGCGTACTCGGATATCCAGCATTCCATTGAGTGGAAAAGTTTCAACAACTCGCCCTCAGTCCTGAGAGCACTGTCGGAAGGTGAGACCCAGAGACTTGAACAGTTCCTAGACAAACAATTTGCACTCATGGACTAAATGGACGTAGGCCTGACAGACAATATATCCCACGAGATCAAGTTGTTCGACGACGTCCGGGTCCAAGAGAAACCCAGAAGAAGGTCTCACGTCGTGCAGAAAGCGCTACACGATGAAGTCAACCGTTTGCCCGAAAAGGGTTACACTCAACGTAGCAACAGCGCGTGGTCTTGCCAGCCGGTCATGGTCAAGAAACAAGATGGATCATGGCGCTTCTGCATAGATTATACGTCCGTAAATCACAAGGCGGAAAATCCTGCTTACCCGATCCCCTTTATGTCGGTAATCCTGGACGCCCTGCGGAAAGCAACGCTCATATCAACCATCGACTTGAAAGAGGTACTCATCAGGTAAAGATGGACCCCAGGAGCTAACCCCTGACCACCTTCGCTGTTGAAGGAATAGGCCTGTTCGAGTTCATTAGTATGTCCTGCGGGTTAACTAGAGCACTCTCTACCTTTCAGAGGTTGACGGACACACTATGCAGTCGGCTGCTACAGAAGTTGAACGCTATTGATCGGGAAGACCTTATCGAGAAAGTATTCGCATACCTCGACAATTGGATCATCATCTCAGAGACACTTGATGAGCACCTGTTGTTACTAAAACTAGTTTTCAAGATATTTCGGGAAGCCAAGCTAGTGGTCAACCGTAAGAAAAGCCACTTCGGCCACACCAGAGTCCGGTTTCTTGGATATTTCATCGGAGAAGAAGGAGTCCGACCGGATCTTGAGAAAATTGCGCTGATCATGAATTTCCCAAGGCAGACAAATCGGAAGGAACTACGTACATTTAACGGCTGCGTCAACTGATACCACCACCGGCACTTGAAAGACGTTGCCAAGGTCCAAGGCCCGCTGAACAAGCTAACTATCGTGAAGGCTCCCTGGAGATGAACGAAACTGGAGGAAACGGCGTTCCAAGACCTCAAACGAGCACTAACCAACACCCTAATATTGGCTATGCCAGATCCAACGTTGCCTTTCGTTCTGTAAACTGACGTATCGGACTCCGAGTTCGGAGCTGAACTGACCCAACAAGGGCCCGAAAAAGAACACCTCGTCTTCCTAGATCGTAGACCTTTACGCGGCGCCGAAATCAACTACACCACGACCAAGAAGGATTGCGTCGCGGTAGTATGGGGCTCTCGCAAGTTCAAGTTCTACCTTGAAGGAGTACCATACACGTTAGTGACTGATCACAGCGCCCCCAACTGGTTGAGAACCTTAAAAGGCGTGACCGGCAGAGTCACTAGATGAGCAGCTGAACTATTACCCCAGAATATCACCACAGTTCATCGTAGGGGGACCGAGAATGAGGCCCCTGATGCATTATCTCGCCTCTACGAAAACCACCACCCCGACGTCACCCGCCCGATACTCTCGAACCTACCGCACTCAGTGGAATGGAGACCTCCACGTGGTACGATCATAAGTTTAAAGCGGTTCAGAAACACCCGGAGTCACTACCCGATTGGAAGACCGTCGACGGCGTGCTATATTATCGTTGGCCTGATCCCCTTAAGGCCACGCTGGGAGATCGGAACGAGTGGAAGCAAGTAGCCAAAACAGATCGTCTTGGATATCATTTAATCTCATCACGACGAGGTCTCAGCGGGCCATCTTGGAATAGAAAAAACCTACTACCGAGTCTCGACGTCGTATTATTGGCCGGAAATGTTTGTGGATATCAAGGACTACGTACGTTTGTGCCAGACATACCAACTGGTGAAGTCAGACCAGTCGAAGGCTATTGAGTCCATCGGAAGGCGACCTCTCATCCGTTCATGGGAAATCTTATCAATTGACACCATTAGTCCTTTCCCTCGGCCCAAGTCGGGCAAGACCACCATCGTTGTCATTGAGAACATGTTCACCCGCTACCTCGAGAGTTTTGCCGTGCCCAGTGCTACTGGGGTGAAGGTAGTCGATTGTTTACGCACGGTAACAAAGATGTCAAATCCTTCACCACTGATAAAAAAGTTACAATAATCACGACGCCGATTTGCCACCCACAGGTAAGCCCGGTAGAACGGATAAACAGAAACCTGAAAACCCTCCTAGCCGCGGTTGTGGGTTCAGACCAACGAGACTGGGATGCAAACCTCCGGGAACCACAATTCACGTACAATACGTCTGTCCACTCATCGTTAGGAGTCTCCCCCACGTATTTGAATCATGGAAGGGAGTTAACAGCTGACGGCACTCGCCGCCTAGAAACCGGCCTTGGAACTGTATCAGAACAAATTAACCGAGCGGGTAAACTTGCGGAATGGCGTTACCTAGTGGAAAACCACATGGCGCGGGCCACCGAATCGCAAGCAAAACACTACGATAAAAATCTTAAACCACGTGGCGACAATTCGAAGTCGGTGATCTTATTTACTTCCCGAACCGTCAACTGAGCAAAAAGGTTGACCACTATAGCTCAAAACTGGCCCCTCGTTTTCGTGGTCCAGTCACCGTAAAATGCGTACTGTCCCCCTTGGTAGACGAACTACAGGCCAACGACGGCACTTTGCACGGCAAACACTTTGTCAATGACTTGAAGCTAGTTAGACGGTCTACACGAATTAACCCCAAGCTCCCTTTTTCTAATTCTAGTATGCTCCACGTGGCGAAGATGACAGTGCCTGGACAGGCCAACTACCATGCGCCTCACCGAGATGAGTGAGAAGTTAAAAAATAATATTATCAACTTACATGATGTTAAAACGAATAAATAATAAAAGTTGCCAGTTCTACAAAAATGATCATGTTATTATTGCTTAAACAATAATCAACGCTTAGGTTATTTTTTTTTATGTTATTGAATCTTTTATTAGTTATTTAGTTCTCAGATAACAACCATTGTCATACATTTCATTTAAAATAAGAAAACTTTGTAATTTGAGTAAATTTTTGGAATTAAAATAAAATATTACAAATAATTCAGAACAGAATAAAAATGGAACAGCATACATTGAAAACAGTTGAGATTAACCACAAAGGTAAATCACTAGATGAGAAATCGTTACATAATAATACGAAATTAACAGTCAATGATCGAGCTAATTTTATATAAATCACATTTAAATCACCGTCATGTAAAAAAATTAATTTGTCGGGATATATTTTTATGCTCGTAGATTGTTGACAATACTGAAAAATAAAAAGCCTAATTTATGACTTATCGCCCAAACTAAAACTTTGGACCGTATGCATGAAAAAAATCGCCCAATCTGGCAACCCTGCCCTAGATTGCGCGGAGAAGGAAATATGTTTCTCTAGGTGCGAATCAGCCTAGATTTTTGTCACCAAATTGCGACAGGGTATCTACACCTTCCTACATTCGTTTGTACGAACTATCGTTTATACGTTATTATTAACGACGTAGCCAAAAATAAAAGAGACAATACCTGGTACTTCTATGTATTTTGCAGCTTGATTTGGAGATACTCAGACCGAGAGCTGAATTGATTTAACTGTACTGATGAAATTGCTTGTAAGCACTCTAGTATGAGTATTCAACTCGGAGAAATTGAAGCACTACGGCGTCCACCTAGCGGTGACCCTCAAACTACTATCCCTTCTTTCGTGGGTATCTCCACTCATAGCATACTCTCTTTCTCTCTCTCTTACTCTACCTAACGCGCTCGTCACTTCATTGATTTTTTATCTGTTCGTCACAATAATAATACGTAATATAATAAAAGTACATAATTAGCATTTAAATGTATCATCATTGTAATTCATATTATTTTTGTTAACATTAATAGCGCTTCGACGATTCATCAATTTTTCTTGCTCCCCCCGCCAAAAATACGGTTTTTCGGACCACAGTACACTCCAGAAAGAGCGACTTTTAAGGGCAGCTCGAGGTACGAGGCGTTCCCACTAGAGTGCACTGTTTCGTATGTGCAACGTGTGTGATTCTATTTAACTCTATATAAAATTACCTTACTATAAAATAAGCAACGCTCCATTGCTGCATCTTTCTTCGTAAACATTAAGACAGTAAAAAAAATTACGAAAAAAATTCTATTAAAAGTATTTAACCAAATTTTCAAGATTGAAACAACGTTTACATTCTTTTTAACTTCTCGGGAAGTTATTGCTTCCACCCCGATTTGCGAAAGTCAAAATTTCATCAGATGTCGACGTTTTGAGGTCTTAGGAAGCTATTCTGACTATTTTTAGAATGATGTCCAAGTGGCTCTACGCATGCGCGCGCGTGCGTGTCTGTGTGTGTGTGTGTGTGTGTGTGCGTGTGTGTGTGCGTGTGTGTGTGTGTGTGTGTGACCGTCCTATAACTTTTCCACTAATGAACCGCGGGAGAAAGAAACGATAAAAAAGTTTTTTGCGAATATCTTTGAAACACCTGATGTAACCAATTCCGAAATCTTATCAGCTTCAGAATTTATTGAAACGCATCAATTGCCACCTCAACCATCAAAATCGGGTTATTTTTCTAAGGAGTATCGTGGAAAAAAGAAATGGTAAAAATCGGTTTTCGCAAATATCTTCAAAATAACTAAACCGTACGATTTCCAAATGTGATCAGCTTTAGACTTTATTAAAACGCGTCGATTGCCACTTTAAACATAAATCAAATCATTTGTCAATGGAATATCGTGGGAGAAAAAAAATGGTTAAAATTCGTTTTTTTCGAAAACAACGGCATACAAATATATTTTCGAGCTCGGAGAACTCGAAAATGTATTCCTGACAATATTTTAGAGCTCAAGGAGCTTGATATGAGCAGGAAGTTTCGGGGCTAGTCCACAGGGTCAACCGATAGACTGATTTTTTGCTTCATTTTCATCTTGGGAATTGATAGTAATATAAATAAAGCATGAGTACTTAACCTCCAAGCAGCTCATCAAACCAACAATAAAAATGAGAGAATCCTCATCTGAAGGCTCAAAAGACGAAGAAGAACTGATAAGAAAAATCGACAAAGAGGCTAAAATAATTGTTCGAAGTGAAGCTACTCCAAAAAAATCTGGTGATCGTTATCTTTTGGTATATAATACTTATAAAAAGTGGCGAGAGAATGAGAAAAGTTAATTGTCCTCAGAAGAAAACAATTTAATTGTTTATTTCGAAGAACTTAAATCAAAACTTAAACCACCGACTCAATGGAGTATATGGAGTGTGCTAAAAAAAAAGCTCAGAATGTTAACGACGATGTTAATATGATTATTTTTTTAATTTGAAAAGTTTAGTTAAGTCAAATGCTAAAGGTTACAAACCCAGAAACGTATTCATTCTCATATGGAACCAAATTATACGATTTATGAATAAAGTTTCAGATCAGACATTTTTAGTCATAAAGGTAATTATTATTTACATTTACACGAAAAGAAATACATATCTCTATGTCAGTATAGCCGGTAGGCCTGTGCTAAAAAAATATCTGTAATATCGCTACAGTGCATTGCTATAAGTCCTTTGAGTATAGGATTATCTACTATACTGTATGGTACCAAAATTTTTGCGTCTATAACACGGGCGCATAGTAGGTTTGACGTGACAGCATTTCCGCCAGCCCCATACTGCATCGCAGATCTCGCAATGCTACTAGTTTTTTTCGCGATACTACTTGGCGAGACAATCAATAACTCTATCGAATACGGCCAATACTTTATGGTTACAACTACTATACCGACATAAAAATTTCTAAATTAGTAAAAAGAAAATAAATGTGTGTTTACAAGTGTAACGAGTGTAAATATAATAACAAGTATAAATATAACGCGATAAATAAACGCCCGTGAAAAATAAATCATACATGGCCATGTATGCCCGTGGAAAATGAATCATACATGGCCATGCATGGCCATATATGGTTCATGCATGGAGCATACATGGCCATGCATGGAGCATACATGGAGCATGTATGGCCATACATGAATCATACAAGGCCATATATGGCCATGCATGGACATGTATGACTACATATGTCAGTGATTAATTGAACATATATGGCCATGCATGGCCGTATATGGTTCATACATGGCCATACATGGGCATACGAACTTTTTGAATAGTCATGCATGGCCATAGATGAATCATACAAGGCCATGTATGGCCATGCATGGTCATACATAGTCATGGATGACTATATATTAGATTGCTTTTTTTAGCGACTATTTTTTTTTTCGCGCCCATCCCGAAATTTTGTTGTAAATACCCCCCCCCCCCAAAAAATTCCCTGAGAGTTGAAGCCCTTGATATTAATATAAAGTACTTTCCCAGAGCAGGCGAAGATTTCCCATTCAAAATACACGTAAACTTGGGTTTTTATGTTTTAAACTTCTGTAACTCCGTGGCATTTTATGACATCATCTCACCCGAAGTCGGGATTTTCTCAGAATTAAATGCTCTTTAAAAGTACCCACTGTAGCGAAGTCGTAATTCGTACGAGTAGGGTAGTACGGACCTCTAAACTAAATTTTTTCATAGAATTCTTGTTTTTTCTCTCATTATCTCATAAACAACAAGACCTACAGAAAAAATATAATTAACAATTCTATAGGAAATTCAATTTCCTACAAAAAAGGTCCTTATCACTAAATCACTACGATCGATATTTTCTGAGATATTAATTATTGAAGTTTACGTAGCATTGAATTCCCATAAAATGTCGAATCAAATCCTAGGAAATACTGATTTTTTATTTGACTAATATCTTAGAAAATGTATCTGAGTGATTCGGTGCTAGGGTCTTTTTTTGTAGGAAATTAAATTTCCTATAAAATTGTCATTTACATTTTTTTTGTAGGTCTTGTTGTTTATGAGATAATGGAAGAAAAAAAATTAAAAAAGTTCGTATGCCCATGTATGGCCATATATGCTCCATGTATGGCCATATATGCCCCATGTATGACCATGTATGAACCATATATGGCCATGCATGGCCATATATGTCCAACTAATCACTGACATATATAACTATACATGACCATGCATGACCATACATGGCCTTGTATGATTCATATATGGCCATGCATGGCCATGTATGATTCATTTTTCACGGATATAAAAAATTTGAGCTGACTATTACAATTATTTATAAACAGAATGTTGTAGTGAAAAAAAATAGAAAATTTTTTTGATATTACTAACAGCATATTGATGATTATATTTTGCTTTTTCGAAAGTGATTATATCCTTTCAATCTTACGTAGCACAAGTAAACTTCGTTGTAACTGTTGGTCGCATAGCTTAGTCAACAAAGCGTCGGTCTCTCGTACGGAAGGTCCCGGGTTCGAATCCTACAAAAGCGGGTGGTGTTATTAATAAGTCTAGCGTTTTTTCTCTGAATTAAAAATTTCCAATTCAATTAGGAATTCAATTATTCGCATATCTGATAATCTCTGCGTCGCCAGAATAATTAAAAAAATTAAAAAAATTTTTTTTTATTTAGTTAAAATTTCTATACCTAATCATATCAAGTCATGTATGGCCGTATCAAGCTATGCATAGTCATACATGGCCATGCAAGGTCATACATGGCCATGCAAGGTCATACATGGCTATACATGGTCATATATGGCCATACATGGCCATGTCTGGCCAATTTTCATACATGGCCATGCATGGAGCAATCATGCATGGCCATGTATGATTCATTTTTCACGGGTGAAAATTGGCCAGACATGGCGATGTATGGCCATATATGGCCATGTATGACCATGCATGGCCATGTTTGACCACGCATGGCCATGTATGACTATACATAGCTTGATACGGCCATACATGACTTGATATGACTAGGTATAGAAATTTTAACTAAATAAAAAAAAAATTTTTTAATTTTTTTTTTTTTTTTTTTAATTATTTTGACAATGCAGAGATTATCAGATATGCGAATAATTGAATTCCTAATTGAATTGGAAATTTTTAATTCAGAGAAAAAACGCTAGACTTATTTTTAACACCACCCGCTTTTGTAGGATTCGAACCCGGGACCTTCCGTACGAGAGACCGACGCTTTGTTGACTAAGCTATGCGACCAACAGTTACAACGAAGTTTACTTGTGCTACGTAAGATTGAAAGGATATAATCACTTTCGAAAAAGCAAAATATAATCATCAATATGCTGTTAGTGATATCAAAAAAATTTTCTATTTTTTTTCACTACAACATTCTGTTTATAAATAATTGTAATAGTCAGCTCAAATTTTTTATATCCGTGAAAAATGAATCATACATGGCCATGCATGGCCGTATATGAATCATACAAGGCCATGTATGGTCATGCAAGGTCATGTATAGTTATATATGTCAGTGATTAGTTGGACATATATGACCATGCATGGCCGTATATGGTTCATACATGGTCATTCATCGAGCATATATGGCCATACATCGAGCATATATTGCCATACATGGGCATACGAACTTTTTTAATTTTTTTTCTTTCATTATCTCATAAACAACAAGACCTACAAAAAAAATGTAGAAGTCAATTTTATAGGAAATTTGATTTCCTACAAAAAAGGACCCTAGCACCGAATCACTCAGATAGATATTTTCTGAGATATGAGTCAAGTGAAAAATCAGTATTTTCTAAAATTTGATTCGACATTTTATGGGAATTCAATGCTACGTAAACTTCAATAATTAATATCTCAGAAAATATCGATCGTAGTGATTTAGTGCTACGGACCTCTTTTGTAGGAAATTGAATTTCCTATAGAATTGTTATTCATATTTTTTCTGCAGGTCTTGTTGTTTATGCGATAATGAGAGAAAATCAAGAATTCTTTGAAAAAATGTAGTTTAGCGGTCCGTACTACTCCACCCGTATGAGTTACGACTTCGCGACAATGGGTACTTTTGAAGAGCATTCAATTCTGAGACAATCCCGACTTTGGGCGAGACGATTTCATAAAATGCCACGGAGTTACAGAAGTTTAAAACATAAAAACCCAAGTTTACGTGTATTTTGAATGGGAAATCTACGCCTACTCTGGGAAAGTACTTTATATTAATATCAAGGGCTTAAACTCTCACGGAATTTTTTGGGGGGTAGTTCCAACAAAATTTCGGGATGAGAGCGAAAAAAAAAATAGTCGCTAAAAAAAGCAATCTAATATATAGTCATCCATGACTATGTATGACCATGCATGGCCATACATGGCCTTGTATGATTCATCTATGGCCATGCATGACTATTCAAAAAGTTCGTATGCCCATGTATGGCCATGTATGAACCATATACGGCCATGCATGGCCATATATGTTCAATTAATCACTGACATATGTAGTCATACATGTCCATGCATGGCCATATATGGCCTTGTATGATTCATGTATGGCCATACATGCTCCATGGATGCTCCATGTATGGCCATGTATGCTCCATGCATGAACCATATATGGCCATGCATAGCCATGTATGATTCATTTTTCACGGGCGTAATAAATATAATATATTGTTTTTATTTTGTTAAAATAGGAAGTACTATCATTTAATCAAATACATTTAATGATTAATATTTTACCATTATTTTACTACATACACGACATACTTTTGAAGCCTAATCAAAAATTAATTTTAATTACTTCCTGTATTCGCTTGAAATGGTAAAACTTAAATTCTAAAACGGTGGATTTAATATTAATTCATTATTTAAAACAAAAATATTGTAATATATCTGAGCTGTATAATAATTATAAATAAAAATAAATAAAAAACAATGTTTATTTTAGTTGCATACGCCAAGTTTTTCATTTTTCTCTTTTTACTAAATGATGGTCAACTTCTTTGAAATGAATTGTTACATTAAACTAGTTTAATGCAAAAATTTTAAATATTTTCCATTGAACACAGTGATAGAAGGATTTTTTTATATTTAATAAGCTTAATTGACGGTTGATAAATGATTTTTTTACATCATACGATTTAATAAATATTTGTTAACGGGCAACACATATTTATTAATTGTTCATAAATAATTTGTTTAGTACAATTTATTAACCGTTAATAAATATTCATTAATAGTTAATGAATATTTCTTAACAGTTAAAAAATATTTATTTAATGTATAAAGATTAAATAGCAATTTTCTTTTGACACTTTTTATAACCTTATAGCTGGAATACATGATAACAATTTAATTCACTAAATAATTTAACGTTTTCAATATTTAAAAATATAAAAGATAATTATGAGCTATGATAGAATTTGGTGTTTTATAATAAACGTTATTATAACATAATATAATTAATGCAAATAATTTATAAAGATGATTTTGATTTATAAGCAATCTTTATACCATTTGAGATATGTCAGATATGGCATTGCAAGCAAAACTAATTCACTCTAAAAAATATTTATTAACGGTTGATAAATATTTGTTAACTATTAATAAATACTTATTAACTATTAATAAATGTACTTTCCTCCCGAATAAATATTAATTTAATGTTAAAAAATATTTATTGCAATTTAATAAATTAAATTTTTTTTTTCGAATAAATTAAATTGTTAATAGTTAATAAATCCTTCTATCAGTGCATAACCTATTTATTAAACTAAACTGACTCTGTTACAACTCTAATATTAGCAAAAGAGATATAACAATAACGGATAGACTGTTCTGCCAGGAGCATCGTAAATGTCACCAGTCACTATAACTATTGTCGATGTAACAATTCCCACCATAGCTAAATCATCTATGTTGACGATTTTTTATCCAATGAGAACCTTCTACACCATACAGTATGGTGTTCACACCCATAGTGACGTAGTGATATCCGCAATGTATTTCTTTCCGTGTACAGCAAGAAATTTTTGTGTAAAAACTAATTCCACGATCGGGGAAATGAAAATAATAATAATAATGATAATAAACTCGGCTTTGTCTCGGGTATCGTGGCGAGCAATGCAGGAATCTCAACTTTCTGCCCTTCTGAGTAACTAACACAGAAATAAAAAAAAAAGTAAAAAAGAAATTAATTTACAAATCATCTTACTTGAAAATTTTATATACAATCCCATACAATTTTATGAAGTAAGACCTTGGTAAGGAAAGTAATGATTAGATGAAATTTCACATTATTGTATGAGATCTTATAAAATTTTATAAAATTTCATACAATTTCATAAAATTATATAAAATTTTATAACATTATAAAAATTGTCATATGACAACTCTATGCTATCACATCTGATTTTGCTATAGATTTATTAAAATGTAATAGAAACATTGTCTCCGAGATCTTATTAAATAGTACACAATATTTTGCTCTGATCACACATGACTGGTTCTTATCATTGATATAAGTCCATACTCCTATACAGTTATATGTATACGTCTACGTATGATGAGACCCGATCACACTCAACTGATATAAAAGATATATATATATATATATATATATATATATATATATATATATATATATATATATATATATATATATATATATATATATATATGGGTGAGCTAAAAAAAAAGAATTAATTTTTTTTTAGTTACCGTAAAAATATCTTTAAAGATAATAAAAAAAAAATCGGTCTGTCGGTTGACCCTGCGGGCCAGCCTCAAAACTTCCCACACAGAAAGAAAATTCTACCAAAATTTACGATGTTAACATTATAACGTTCTCCTCCACGTTAGGCGCCACATAACGTTCTCTTCTATTTCACGCGTCCCACGGCGGAGTGTGGTCGGCGCTCAATAGCCGTTATGGCACTCCGTTGGTTGAAAAACTGAAAATAAAATAATAACAAAACAAAAGTCCCACCTGGAGATATCCTGAATCTCCCTGGACCCGCAGCTCTGCTCAGGCTGGGTGAGAAATCCTGGTTGGGCGCCAGTTCGTGTGCCCCACGAACAAAATTAAACTCAAAATAATACAACGGAGAAATGAAAATAAACTAAATGACAGGGTAACGATTTCAGATTTTAGGAAGAGGAAGCAAGAAAAAGATAGTAGTAATGTAAATAAATAAAATTTAAATTAATACCGGGTTGACGATCATTTGTTTTTCAAATTATATTTTAAATAATAAATTAATATTCAATTGTATCGCATATCCAAAATAACAATATCAAAATAAATTAATAGTAATTCACTTACAAAATAATACCGGTAGGCGTATACAAATGAAAATAATAATAATAAAGAATAGCCAATAAATATCTTAAACACAAAATAGTTTCTCGCATGTAACTGATGATATCACTCGCACGTGATATTCAAGAGCCAATACCATAATCTCAAGATAATCTTCGAATATTCCAAATAAATATTTCGTACAATTAAACCACTGGTGAATATTATACACTATTCACAAAACATAATAATCGCAAAAAACAGCACAATAATAATACTCAAAATTAATAATAATTACATAAATAATATCCGAAAATTCCTTTATCACTCACACGTGATAGTAAAAATAATAACAATAACGCAATATCTAATAATTATAGCAGTAAATAATAAAGAAAAATAACTAACTCTTTATCACACTCAATATTTGGAGATGATGAAATACTACTGAATATTTTTACTGATTGTATTATTACCTACTGGGCACAATAGTCCCGTATTCCATCATATGCTTATATAAAATATTAATACTCAATAATCACGATTTTCACTCTTATGAGATAACAAATGATCACCAACGCGGGAACAAAATTACACGCCAATGTATTATCTAAAAAAGTACTTACAGATTACGTATTATTCAACCACCTTGGTTGCACTCTAATACGGTAAATGTATTTTCCTTTATGCTTTTACCAAAAACTCAATTAATGCCAATGGATTTATATTTTCTACTCAAATACCAAATGGCGACAAATTCATAATTAATTTAATGTAACAGAGCACACACGCTACTTTTACAGAGACCACCTCATGTCTGACCATGGCAGCACGTGAATCTCATGCTGGCACCTAGGCTGGCGCCATCTTGTCATATATCTCACTTCAACCAAATGGAGTTATATCACTGTTGCATGTTATTTTCCCACAGTACCACCACCATAATACAACTTGGGCCGTGTAATTTATCCAGTTCCCGACGCTAACTGACCAATTGTCTCTTTTATAATTAATTATTAATATGAAATAACGATAAATCAACTAATGATTTACCCATAAAATTAGTAAATTCATTTATAATAAATAAATTTACCGATGCCAACTATTGCGTTGACGCGCATGCGCCAACCAATCAAAATAATAACAATAATAATAAGCATATGAATAAAATGCGTAAACATTCTCCCAGCGCTACAAAATTCAAATTCATACTCAAAGTACTCAGTAAGATCTGCTGAGTTAAATACAATTTTTACCTAAAAAATCAATTAAAATATTATTAAAACAAAATCTTATATATAACAACTAATTAGTATAACAATGGGTCGGATGAGACGTGTGAGCAGCGTGTGCTGCCCTCTGTTGTTCACCGACCTGATGCGAGACTGCCGCGATATTAAAATATCGTGACAACATCGTAGTCGTGGACTAGACTTTCATTGGCGTCAATTTTAAAATGTCTTATTTCAAAATTTACTATAGTCTTCGTTAAAGTTACGATGTAGATTGTATTCTTTACTATTTAACATCGTAATTTTAACAAAGACTATAGTAAATTTTGAAATAAGACATTTTAAAATTGACGCCAATGAAAGTCTAGTCCACGATTACGATGTTAACATCCATTTAAATATAGTGGAAACCTAAAGCATGCAAGCCTTCTCAATAAGACAATTTATAGATAAATTGAGAAAAATATAGATAGCCCGAACTGATAGAGCACTCGGCGCGATACCGACATGGTCTGGGTTCGATTCCCTTTGGTAGATTTTGGTAGAATTTTCTTTCCGTGCACCTATTTCGAGCTCCTTGAGCTCGAAAAATTGTTGTGGATACATTTTCGAGCCCCACGAGCTTGAAAATACTTGTGTATGCCTTTGTTTTCGAAAAATAACATTTTTTAACATTTTTTCTACAACCATATCTTTCGACCAAATAAACTGATCAAGACGTTTAAGGTGGCAATCGACGCGTTTTATTGAGTTCTACAGCTGATCAGATTTTGTAATTGATTTATCCAGTCGTTTTTGAGAAATTTTTGAAATGCTAAAAAAATTTTTTTTTTTTAATTCTTCCGTTGACGATTACTCTTGAACGAATGAACCGATTTTGATGGTTGGAGTCGCATTTGGCGCGGCTTGCAGAGTTTTAAGGCTTATTAGATTTTGAAATCAATCCGTCGAGGGAGTTAAAAAATAATCGCAAAAAAACATTTTTGAAAAAATTTTATTTCTGAAATATTTCCGAACGTACTCTACCGATTAAGCTCACATTTTTAGTGATGATAGTGAATAACAAGCTGCGTCGAATGACACCTCGAAGATCAAAATCGGTTCATCCGTTCAAAAGTTACAGAATATTTACATACATACGTAGTACGTACATACATACATTCGGACATCATCTTGAATTTAGTCAGAATAACTTCCTAGACCCTCAAAACGTCGACATTTGTTGGAATTTCGATTTTCACAAATCGGGGTGAAACCAATAACTTCCCGAATTTTTGAAAATTTACAATTTTCTTAACGGACAGTTAAGAATTCTGCACAGAAAAAAAGGATATCTTGGCGCAAGAAATGTTTTCTTGCCGCAAGAATATTTTTTGCAATTTTGAATGAAAACGAAAATTTTCTTGGTTCAAGAACAAAATTTTCTTAAATTTGTCAACTTGGCATAAGATTTTTTTTTTATTCAACCGATATAATATATGTTTCTTGAAGTAAGAAATATTTTCTTAAAGTGATAAAAATAAATATTTTGTCCCGATGTATAATCAATTGACCGAAAAGTAAAATATTCTTTCTTGAAGAATAATTTATTTTGGATCGATATGATTTGTGACTCGAGTCAAGAATTAAAAGTACTCGACTCAACGGTAAGAAATTGTGAACGTGCGTTGTTATTTTGACGACTTGAAAATCGAGCGCAAAATCTAATTGATTCCAAGGCCATCTATTATTATAATTGAATATTAATTAACACTTCCCAGTCACTTGGGGCCATGTCAGAGGCCACCTCGATTGAATTTGAACTTAGACGATAGTGGGGTAGTTCCACCCCTCCAAAATTAAAATATAAAAGGGCCAGCAAACACTTGCTCGGAGACTTAGGCCCTGGCCATCGCCTAGAGTGGACTGAGGACGCTTAGCAAGGTCCTACTCTAGCACCAGGACTCAACAATTTATTTGAGTCGGCCTAACGATATCTAGTCGATCAGTTTATTATATCTAGTCATTTATTCCCAACACTCACTTCTATCTCAGTCAGTCTGTTACCTGAATAATTTTATTTATTGATACTTTTCTTTTATATTAAATTAAGTTATTGATTTTATTATGTGATAATTGTTTGACTTGAATTTATTAAATAAGGAGATTTTGCGACTCCTTTCGTCTGGTTAAGAAAACCAATTCGATTATTAAGTGAGTGTGCTGGTTTGGTATACAACGTCTGCCCGTGAGGATTCACTGAAGAAGACCGACCTCGAATCCAAGGTGCCCGCGAGGATTTCACGAAGATCGACATCGAATCCAAGGAGCCCGCGAGGATTCACTGAAGAGGATCGACATCGAGTCCAAGAGGCCCACAACCAACCGGAGACCGATATTACCAGTAAGCCTTCGTACAACCAGATAAGTTTCGACAAATTTGTCACAAACCTTCTCTCTCTCTTCAACGTTACAATTATTTGAAATAATTATTTAATTTATTGCCTGTGTCCATTAAATATTTGCGCGTTAAATAAATTTATTTCATTGTCGCTGGACACTCAATTATTTTATAGAGGTATTTTGTATATATATGGGTCTTGGTTAAATAAAAACTTTATTTTATATAATTAATTTGAATCTCTTATCAGCTATTTCTTTTATCACCAACGTCGTCTAGAATAAGTTGTATTTCAGCCGCGTGTCTGGTCAGAACGAGTCGACCCACTCCTGTGATATTTTCCCGTACCAGAACCAGCAATAAAATAATTATAATTTATATTTATATTTAATAATTTATTATTAATAAATTAATTATTCAGGAAAATTTAGTAACAGTGGTTCGTGGCTATTGGACACGAAATAGCCAGGGCCCACCGTTATAAAATATCTTGACTTAAGTATCTGTTGTGTTGCGGCAAGTAAGCGTAAACGGTTAAACCAACAACAACTGCGTTCACGGCTCAACGCAAAAATTCTCTTGGGAAAACTAATTGTACTATACTAAAGTGGCGGTAGTATAGACTCTACATTCTACAGTGTGCTTACTAGATATGGGTAAAGTGAACGAACGTTCAGGAAATGGTCGGGTAGCATAACTGGTAAAGCTCTCGCGTGATGCCGAATCGGTTTGGGTTCGATTTCTACCATGAGCAAATAATTTATTTTTCTCAATTTGCTCTTAAGCCATTAAATCGAGAGAGTTTATTCCTTGTCCCCTCTACTGCTTTATTGTGATGTTCTGAATATACACATACACTTTCTGGCTTGACAACATCTAATATTTATATTAGGTTAAATTCACTCAAAAATATTGGTCGATATATTTTTTCAAATAGAGTCATTTATTTTCTTGAAATGAGACTGGAATTTTTTTAAATCAAGAAAAAAAATCATCAATGGAAGAATTTTATGTCTTCCGTTAAGAAGATACTTGCATGAATCAAAAAAAGTTATTTTATTAAGCTAAGATTGTAATTTATTTAAATCAAAATTAAAATATTCTCATTCCAATAGATCGTTGTCTTGAGTTGATAATATAGTTTTCTCAAACTGAGAGGAAATGTTCTTCTGCCACGCAAAAAAAGTTCTTGGTTTGAGATGTTGATATATATTGTGACAATTTACTATACTCACCAACCAAGACAGAAAAGTATCTTGTTTCGATAGTTTTTTTTACTTGGTTTGAAACAAAATAAACTTGACTTAGAATAAATATTCTTAAACCAAGATTATTTAACTTGAATTAAAATTTAATTATTCTTGATACAATATTTTTATGATATTAGTCGAAGAAAATGTTCTTGGATTAAAAAAACCCGATTACTCAGCCCAAGAATAGAAAAATGAAGCAAAAATTATCTTGGGCCAAGTCAACCTTTTTTTCTGTGTGATAAAGTTTGAGCTCTTAATATTAATATTAAGAAATGGTACATCGTGATTTTGGATTTCTCTTTTCTGATATATATATATGTAATACATAATGCGACGATTTTAATTTTAATGTCATTAAACTTTTATTTTGTCGACTGTCAATTAAAATCAAGTCCTCATTACTCAAAGAAAAATTTAAAGGTTTAGCCATTAAGGGTGTATTCTAGTTCGTGGGCTAAAAAATAGTTTATTTTTGGAAATTTCTTGTGAGCTTGCTAGAAAAGATAAGTATACAATCTCTGTTAAGGATGATAAAAGAAGTATTGAATGATAAAAAAAAAGTTTTTTTTTCATTTATATAAGTATGTTTATACAAAAGATGTACTCTAACGGAACGCCATAATTTAAAGGCAGGTCGGCTCGATCATGATATCTCAGCAACGTCTTATCTGAAACAAAAAAATTGAGGTGTATTAGATTCGATATGACTGTGGCTACGAGATAATCTAGCGATATTGATTTTGGACTACTTTTACTAATTTTAATTAACAAAAATAAAAAATGTTGAAAAAAAGTTTTAATTTTTCGTTTTTATTTGTGAAAAAATTAGTTATAATCTAAATTTTAACATGATTTTAGTCTATCCTGTAAGTACTTATGTGTACAATATGTGGTTAACATTTTAGAAGAATCAGTCACGGGTTCCAAAGAAATCGTGATTGGCCTCGGCTTAAACGTAGTTTTGAGATGAACGCATTTTAAGTTTTTTTAAATAAAAAATCGGTCTATCGTTCGATCCTGCGGGCCAGCCCCAAAACTTCCCGCTATTTTCGAGCTTCTTGACTTCAAAAATATTGTTGTGAATACATTTTCGAGGTCTTCGAGCTCGAGAATACTTTTGTATGCTTTCGTTTTAAAAACAAGTTATATGACATTATACGATGATCAAAAAAGACTACAGAGAGGAAGAGTCAGTATGATTTCAGACACATTTTAGTACATTATATTTTTATTTATCAAAAAACAAAAATTTTATGTTATTTCTTTAACTTTTCAGTGCCGATATCTTTTGAACTTATTAACTGATTTTGACGATTGAGCTAGCAATCGACGCGTTTCATTGAATTCTACAGCTGTTAAAAATTTGGAATCGATTGGTTTAGCTGTTTCAAAGATATTTGGAAAAATCTGTTTTTTACCACTTTTTTTTCCAACGATATCTTGTAAAGGAATGAACCGATTGGGATTGTTGTGGCGGCAATCGACACGTTTTATCAAGTTCTAGATCTGGTTAGATTTTGAATTCGATTATTCGAGCCGTTTCTGAGAAATCAATAAAAAACTAAAAAAAAAAATTTTTTTTTTTTCGTAATTCACAGATATTTTCGAGTCTATTTGATCAAATGATCTGAAACTTTCAGGAAAGTTGATGGCCACTAACCTCTTTTGATTGCCACCTTAACCATTTAAATCGGTTTATTAGTTGAAAAGTTATAGAGCGTTCACACACACACACACACACACACACACACACATTCATACATACGGACACTCGGACATCATTCTGGAAAGTCCGAATAGTTTCCTCGGACCTCGAAACGTCGACATCTGATGAAATTTTGATTTTCGCAAATCGGGTCGAAAACAATAACTTCCCGGATTTTTTGAAAATCATCGATTTTTTTAGCGGGCAGTTAAAAAAAGAATCTCTTACCAAAATTTAATCTGCGATGCCTGTACGTACGAAGTGCTTTCTTCGTTTTCAAAACTTTCGTTTGCTTCGTATTTGGCCTTCTTTCTTTTTATTCTGCTTTCTTTTGATGTGTTCAAGCTGTATCGATTCACATCTTCGATATACGTGTCAAATCGTGGTTGTCGTCCTTTAGATTAAAAAAAATACACTCACACAAATCGGATTTCCATAAACAATTGATAAAATATGCTTGGATACATATGGGTCCTTCCATGTCAAATCGACAAATTTTTTACCTGACCCCCTTTGATTTCGCTGAAAATTTTCTATTTTTTTCTACCCCCCGACAGTTATTTTTCAGAATTTTTGCAAATTTTTTTTCTCGACTCAAAAAAAGTTATGAATTTTTGAAAAAAACCGCTTTATTATTTTTAAATTGCCAGAACTTTTTCAAAAATCGACCGTTTGGGAACTTTTTTTTCAACATTTTTGTTTTTAAATGTAGTTTTTGAAAAAAAATATGAAAAAGTTTTCAGAATCCCAGATATATGAAATATTTTAGTTTTTTTGAAAAAACCGTAATTTTCTCAAAGTCGGACTTTTTTTTTTTTTTCATACTCTAATAGTACTTTAGATAACTAGTGCCATCAAGTATAATACTCGAGTTCGGAGTTTGGGAAAACGAGCAAAGCGAGTGTTACCAACCGAACGAGAGTATTATACTTGATGTCACTAGTTGTCTACGATATTGTATATAATAAATGCTCAAAATTAAAACGTCGTTAAATGCTTAAAGTCGGCGTCATGCGGTCACGATTATTTTAATAATTGGCTTCATAGAAATCAATGTTTTTCTCTGATTGAGTTTATTTATTTATAAAAAATTACTTAAGTGTTTATTTATTTAATTATTAAAAATAAAATTAAATACTTATTTATTTCATCGAAACTAAGATTATCTTTATATTTTATTGTTTTATTAATAAATAAACATAAAAACTAACCTAATACAAAGTCTAATACATGTATTTTTTAATATGAAAATTTGAACAAATTTTTTTCTAAATATAAAACTAACAAGTCTTAAAATTTTAGGATAATTTATATCTTTTTTTTGATTCCATTTTATTAAAATGGAGTATTTATTTTTTAATTTTAATCACGTTTTTATGAAATCAAAGTTCAGGTTATAAATTTAAGGTGACACAAATTTATTAGTTAATGACGATCCACAATCGTTAGCCGATCAATTTAATGCGCATGTGTAATCTAGAGAATTTTTTTTGCTAGTGATGCAGCTTTAGGTAAAGGTGTGTTCACCCCAGTAGTATATCTTGAACATTTTGATAACTTGGATTATAGAGTAGGGATATACCACGCCTATTTTCGTCGAATTTTGCGGTAGAAGGGGTGCCCAAATGCTTTAAGAAAGTTTAAAACACTGCATTTGACCAATGAGAAGTGATGAGCGTTTAATGAAAAAGTTTATGAGGCCGAGGTTAGGCATTTAACGGCGTTTATTTTGAGCATGTATTATATAAAAACACTTCAACTAATTCTGCAATGATCCCCGTTAATCAAAAGATGTGATGACAATCACTTCTAATTGTTTTTCTTGATTATTAAAAAATTGTTGTTGAATTTTTGCTGATTTTATATAACTTTGTTATGAAATTTTTTTTATTTCCTCGTGAAACCTCAAAAGTTAAATAATAAAATTTTATTGGAGAATTTCAAGTGATTGTCGTCCAAGAAATTGTTATTTTTTAGAAAAAAAGGAAAAAAAAAGGACTTTTCATACTCTTAAATAAATTCACCGTCTTTTAACATTTTTAATTAAATTAAAAACATTTTTTTGTATGTGTTTAAATTATATTTTCTTTTATTTAACATAATACTTGATTCTTAAATTTAACATTACACCTATTTTTATTATCTCTTTTTACTGGATGATTCCCTTCTTTTCTTCATCGAACTGTGATTTGAATATTTTTCTGAAGAAGAAAACATCTTAACTTGCACCATACAATCTTCCAATGGTGAAATTTTATGGATTTTTTGTGTCGCTGGCATAAGAGTAAAAAATAACGTCAATGAGAGAAAAAAAATTATTTTCTTAGAGAAAATAACAATTGTAATCACTTGAAATTCTCCAATAAAATTTTATTTTTCAACTTTTGAGGTTTCACGAGAAAATAAAAAAAATTTCATAACAAAGTTATATAAAATCAGCAAAAATTCAACAACAATTTTTTTATAATCAAGAAAAAAAATCTGGGCGTCGGTTGGCCCTGCGGGCCAGCCCCAAAACTTCCTGCTGATTTCGACCTCAAAGAGCTCGAAAACATTAGTGTAGATATATTTTCGAGCTCTTCAAGCTCGAAAATGCTATCACATACGATTGTGTTTTTACGATCTTTTCAAGCTCTAACAAGTTGCCTGTTATGCTAAAGTTTGAAAATTTATATGAGTATCAAGAATTGTTAATAAAGCGGTTTTTAAAATTCAATCCCTGATTATGTTCAATAAAATAAGTGTATTCAGGCAGAAATCAATGCCAGGGATTCAAATCAAGATTTAAATAAGTTATGACTCATGTGAGAAACAATCAAATATGAAATATCCGAGAAAAATATTGAAAACTACGTTTTATCGATTTCATTGTTGGTACTATGATTTAAACTAAAAACCAAGTTCGATGACATAATGTATCGAAAGTAACCATTCAAAAGATGAGTTGGTATGACTTCAGACACATTTTAGTAGGTTATATTATGATTCATCCGGGAAAAATAACATAAAATGTTATTTTTTTAACTTTTCAACGCCGATATCTTTCGAATTAATCGATCGATTTTGACGTTCGAGGTGGCAATCGGCGCGTTTTATTGAATTCTAGAGCTGATTGAAATTTGAAATCTATCGCGTCAGTCGTTTCGAAAATATTTAGAAAAAACCGTTTTTCACCATTTCTTTCTCCCGCGATAACTCTCGAACGAATTATCCGATTTTGATGTTTGAGGTCGCAATCGACGCGTTTTTTTGAGTACTAGAGCTGAATAGATTTTGAAGTCGATCGTATGAGTCATTTCTGAGAAATCAATAAAAAACTAAAAAAAAAAATTTTTTTTTTTTCGTAATTCACAGATATTTTCGAGTCTATTTGATCAAATGATCTGAAATTTTCAGGAAAGTTGATGGCCAACATGCTCTTTCAATCGCCGCCTTAAACATCCAAATCGGTTCATTAGTTCAAAAGTTACAAAGAGTTTACATACATACACACACACACACACACACACACACACACACACACACACACACACACACATACACACACTCGGACATCATTCCGAAAATAGTCAGAATAGCTTCCTAGGACCTCAAAACGTTGACATCTGATGAAAACTCGATTTTCGAAAATCGGGGTGAAAACAATAACTTCCCGAAATTTTCGAAAATCTTCGATTTTCTTAGCGGGAAGTTAAAAATTAGAAGTGATTGTCGTCACATCTTTTGATTAACGGGGATCATTGCAGAATTAGTTGAAGTATTTTTAGAGTATAAAAAAAAAAAAAAAAAAAAAAACGGTTCGACTTTGAGAAAATAAAGGTTTTTTTATAAAAACTAAAATATTTCATATATCTGGAATTCTGAAAATATTTTCATATTTTGTCTTCGAAAACTACATTTAAAAACAAAAATGTTGAAAGAAAAAAGTTCCTAAACGGTCAATGTTTGAAAAAGTTCTGGCAATTTAAAAATAAAAGAGCGGTTTTTTTCAAAAATTCATAACTTTTTTTGAATCGAGAAAAAAAATTTGAAAAAATTCTGAAAAATAACTTTCGGGGGGTAGAAAAAGATAAAAAATTTTCAGCGAAATCAAAGGGGGTCAGATAAAAAATTTGTCGATTTGACATGGAATGACCTATATACATTCAAAAAATGTAAAAAAAAACAAAAACGATTTTTCCAAAATGACCAACTAGACTACACCCTTAATTTAAAAATAGAAATCAGTAAAAATAAATCAATTTAACTAATTTTATATTTTATGACCATTAAGCAATCGATAGATGAATCATTCAAATGGTTTTTTTATTTATAATAACTATAAATGAAGTTATAAATAATATAACCTATTATAATATATGGCTAATAAAAGTTCCTTGTAATCTTAAATGTATTTACGAATTTTTTATGTCTACAATTTACCGATAGATGGGCGGAGCAGACTGTAATCTGTCAATAACAAAAGTTGAGCTGCATCGAGGTGGGACATTAGTTGGATAGGTTCCCCATCCCGGAAAAAATAATAATTTTAGAAAATTTTATAAAATTTAACAAGATTTTAGATAATTTTACAAAATCTTTCAAAACTTTATAATTAAAATGGCTGAATCATGTTTTATAAAATTTTACAAAATTTTATAAAGTTTTATAAAACAATAAAATTTTACCAGGTCATTTTCAGTATAAAATTTACTAAAATTTTAATACCAGAAAATTGTTTCCCGGGTAATCATAAATAAAAATGTCAAGAACGTTTGTTTATCAAGTATTTTCGATGTCTTGAATTTTTAAAGTTCAATATAACCCGTACCGTTCTTGTTCGAAAGCACCGATCGATCTAAACGAAGGTCTTATCAAGTTAATAATTTTGAAAATTACGATTTCAAGCTGTTTCAGCACAGCAGGAAGTTGTGGGGCTGGCTTGCAAGGTCAACTGATTTACAAATTTTTTTCCGGGCTAAGACGGCTATGTTTATGCGTGATCAGGTGTAATTATGTATAATCAGTTGTGATCATGTTTGAGCAGGTTTGATCATGTACGAAAAAAATTTTAGAAAAATAAAATAAAATTTTATATACTTTCAAAACTTTTTTTTACGATTTTGACTATCACTGGAAAAAGTCATACTGTACGTTGTATGTGATCACATAAAACATATTTTCACAAAGTTTGCAGCAGATTGGTGGGGTGACCTAATTGGAGGTATAGCTCATAATAATTTAAAATCATCATGATCAAATAACTTTTTTACAAAAATTTTGGGTGCCCTATTTTGTCTGGTTCCCGTATGCATATATACAAATTGAACCCGAGTTTTTTTAGCATTTTCTCTAGCAATAAAAATAAAAAGTAGAACAAACCAAATAAGCAATAAATTTTTACTTCCCTAATGAGTTCGGAGCTATTTTATAAATATTTTACTAACATAAAGTTTAAATTTTGTTAGTAATTACTTGTAAGTTTTTGAATATTCATGGCATGAAGCATATTGTATTCAATACATATTTAATATATTGTTCATCATGCCATGCACCTTGGAATTATTACTGCTAAATTTGATCAAATTTACGTTAACGAATATTTTGTTTATAGTTTGAATGTATCATGGATCTTGATTATTCATATGCAGATAAAAAGTTTTAGACGCTCATCAAAAGTTTTTCAGCTACCCAGATACTTCATTGCTAATTGAGTTTACAAAGTTTTAAAATATACGGATATACTTAAGAAATTAGTTTTAATTAATTTAAATTATTTTACAGTTTCTTTCAGATGACGTTAACTCACATTCATCATCATTTTCATCCACTCTCAATATCAAACAAATATCTATTGGATCATCCTCGGCTCCTAAAATCAATTTTATTTTTTTAGACAAAATATCGTTAGTTACTTGATATTTTGAATGATATGACGAATATCTATCTTGATTGACTTACAACTTAAGAGCCAATTATCTAACTCAGGTCTCGTTCTGAGACTGAACCACGAGTAATAATGTCTCGCAAATTACCTTCAGTTCCATTCAGAGCTATTAAATTGCCAGAATACTTTTTTTTTTTTTTGTTTAAAATGTTACAAGAATGGGCTGGCCTCTTTGTTGCGTGAAATTCCCATATTACTAGCTCGTAGAGCCGATTAATCGAAGCACCCTCTGTGACGGACCCTGATCGACCGAACCATTATCCTCTTTAACCCTCTCTCACGTACTCCCTACATCCCTCAGTCCCTCACTGACTTAGCTTGGTAATTTTTGTGCATGTACTACTATACGGACCGCACACCCTGTACATAAACATATACAAAGTAAGAGTTACAAGAAATTCCCTGAATACTCATGACTCGAAGGCAATGAGTCCACTGTCCCATGAAAACAATTAGAATACTTGCTTTGCCTCGTTTAATTCTGTGGTAAGCGAGTGTATGTAATGTTTATGTTTATGTTTATATCTGTGTGTCTGGTGGGCGTATGTTTGTAATACACATACATAAAAGTTAATACACAAATGTGTCCGTTTATATAAAATATATAAATCCACATTTACATCCTTACGATACAACCTACAGTTCATCAAAATCAAATATCAAACGATTCATTGAATCAAAGAAGTAAGTCTTTAACGGCATCATTCAAGATTGTCTTCAACTTTTTGAACTTCCCGCTAAGAAAATCAACAATTTTCAAAAAATTCGGGAAGTTATTGGTTTCACCCCGATTTCCGAAAACCGGATTTTCACACGGAAAAAAGAAAAATGGAATAGTTACAGAATAAAATGTAAAAACCAGCCTGTCATATTAAAAATTACAAAAGTTAAAATGTATACTGTAATTTTTAAATTTTATCCTGTAAAAAATTAGTTGCAGATTAAGCAGTAATATTTACAGTTTGAAAACGTAAATCGTACACAATAAAATGTGAATTAATTATTATCTTTTGCTCACAGAAAGTTTGTTTCTTTTAAAATCTCTTAATCCTCTTTAAAACTGTAAAAATTACAGTTTACCCGTTGTGTAAAAATTAAAGTATCAAATAAGAAAATTTGTTGAGTGGTTCGAGAAGATTTACAGTGTGGGCATTCAAATATGAACCTTAATGTTGAAAAAGGAACTATTACATCTCACACTGTAATTTTTAAAATTTCTTTGTCAAGTATCACCAATGCCTTATCAATCACGAACTTTTACTATTTAAAATGTAAAAATAAAATGAAAATTCAGTAAATATTTTTGAAATAGTATATGTAAGTACACGTTGCATTTAGCTAAGAGCCATGCCTCAATATTAGAGGTTATAGTAATAAGAGTCTTCTGTTTCTTGGGTGTCACATGTGAAGTTATTATTCTACGTGGTGTCGTCTAGTACAGTGCAAAGTTTTCCAATATTGCAAATTTTGATAGTTGAATGATTATTTTCGGTAAGTACCCGATGAAAAAAGATTTTATACAACTGTATAAAACTATATGCAAATTAGATAGAAAAAATGGTCCTATCCATTTGTATACAATCGTACATAATTATATCTTATTTGTATATAATTTTTATCTAATCACATAATGTTTTTGTATAGAATACATAATAATTATATACGATTCTATATAATTATATACAAATATGTACATTTGTATATAATTTTATTATTGTTTTTTGCATTTTTATATAGATCTATATACGATCGTGTATAATTGTATATAACTATCTAAAAATTTCATATAATTATGCATTATCTTTATCCGATTGTATATAATTCATATATAACCGTATACAGATATATAAAACCTTTTTTCATCGGGTAATTGAATTCTTTATGCAATTTGCTTGTTTATTAATAATTTTATTTTTGTTTCGTTATTTTATATTGATTTTAATTATTGTTAATTCAAAAAGAAATTTGAAGTGTGGTAATAATTTATTTTTTATTATTTTTGGTTACCATAGATTATTCTCACCTATTTTCTCAATTGAAATTAATTATCAAGGGTGATGTTGAATCGTGTCACTATTCAAACTTGATTATTAAAAAAAATAAACCAAATATTACTAACAGAAAATGTAAATTTTCAGCTTATAGTGGCAATATCGTTATTTTGAGAAACAAGTTTTAAAAATTTTAACGTAAAACTTGATGAGGAAAACTCTAAGTTTCGAAGCATATCGAATGATACTTTGATAATTTTTAACAAATATTACAGTGTGAAAAAGTAAACTTAATACATTTTCAAACTGTAATATTTCATACTTAAAATGTAAAACTTACTGCGCAGGGCCAAACTGTAACTTTTACAGTTTCGTTTATTAAGCGCTGCGTTACTATTTGAAAATGTAATAAATGCTCGTTCGAACAGCAATTATTCCTGTTTTCTTTTTTCCGTGCATCATCTGTTGACGTTTGAAGGTGCGAGGATGCTACTCAGACATTTTCAGAGCGATGTCTGTATGGGTGTATGTGTGTGTGTGTGTGTGTATGCGGATGTAAACTTCTCATATTTTTTTAATGAATGAACCGATTTACATTTTTTTTGCAGCATTCGAAAGATTTCTTCGCAACATAGATTTTCAAAAAATTTTAGATCATTTAGTCCACTAGTCTCTGAGATATTTAAGAAATACGAAAAAAAAAAAATTTTTTTTCGTTTTTTTCGGATATTTTGGAAACTGTCGAATCGACCAATTCCAAAATCTATTCAGTTTTAGAACTCGATAAAAGCTTTCGATTGACGCCAAGAACGTCTCAATCGCATAATCTGTTCGCAAGATATCGTCGACGTAAGAAATAGTAAAAAACTGTTTTTTGCGAATATCATCGTAATGACCAAACCAATCATTCACAAAATTTTATCAGCTCTAGGCCTTAAAAAAACGCGCTGATTGCCACCTTAAACGTCTGAATCGGATAATTTATTCGAAAGATATCGTCGACGGAAGAATAAACAAAAATAGTTTTTTTTTTGTTTTTCGTGAATATTTCGGAAACTATTGAGTTGATCCATTCCAAAATCTATTCAGCTCTAGAACTCGATAAAAGCATTCGATTGCTGCCAAAAATGTCCCAGTCAGATAATTCGTTCGAGAAATATCGTTGACGGAATAGTCAATGTAAAATCTGTATCAGCTTTTTTCATTGAATAACATCATAATTACTGAACAACATAACTCAAAACTAATATGCTCTTGTTTATGTAAGTCATTGGAAGTGACTTCTTAAAAATCATCATGTTTGCTCGTTTCACGATATACTTACACCATATAAATACAACGTATCACGTAAACATATTTTCGAGCGAACTATTGAACATAATCTATATAAATAAAAATCAATTGCTGTTCGTTAGTCCCACTAAAACTTGAGAACGGCAGATCCGATTTGGCTAATTTTGGTCTTGAATCATTTGTGGAAGTCCAAAGAAGGTTTGAAAGGTGAATAAATATGAGTTTAGTATAGTGCCGGATAGCTCAACTGGTAGAGCACTTGGCGTGATACCGACATGGTCTGGGTTCGATTCCCAGTTCAGGCTATCTATATTTTTCTCAATTTATCTATAAATTGTCTTATTGAGAAGGTTTGCATGTTTAGGTTTCTACTATATTAAATTGGTTTTCACTAAATAACATACCAATTTAATATAGTAGAAACCTAAACATGCAAACCTTCTCAATAAGAAAATTTATAGATAAATTGAGAGAAATATATAGGGGACGTTCCACGCCAAATCGGACGCCACTTACACAGGAAAAAAGGAATTCTTGGGTCAAGAAGAAAATCATTTCCAAAAATAAATTCTTAAAAGAAAATATCCTATTTTCTTGTTTAAAAAAAATCTCTCCTGGCAAAAAACTTTTTTTTTTTTAATTAAAATACATAAAGCTATCCAATCAAGAAATTCAATCTTGATTTAAAACTATAAATTTTTGATTTAAATGTTTCTAGTTTCTCCTAACAAGAAAACAACCCCATTGGCTCAAGAAAATTTTGCTCTTGGTTTTAGAAGATACCAACTCATTCTAAAAACATCGTTCTCTTGAATGTAGTCGATATCGATTCATTTCGATACATCGAGTTCTTAAACGGAGTCACATTTAACTTACTCCAAGTAAAGATTAATTTCTTTGAAAATTTGATAACATTTAGTTCAAAATAAATGTAGACTTATCTTAAAACGATTAATTTTAGATTTAACAAATAAAAAAATTCATTTTAAAATTAAATTATACATTAATGTCAAATAAAAAATACTTTTATTTTAAATATAATAATAATAAATAAGTTCAATTTTAAATTACTTGTTTTTATTAAAAATTTAAGTCTCAGAATATATACAATTAATCATCAAAGTATATTTTGATTTTATATTACAATACAAATTTTTTTTGTTTACAAAAATAAATGAAAGGTTATGTTATTTATCCTGGCTTCATTGACACCATCAACTGCATGATATCACACTAAAAAGGAAACAATTTTATATGAATTTAGGATCAGAAATGAAGACAAACTTGACTATCTGATATGATTAAAAACACCATAAATAATAATTAACTTACTTTTTTGAGATATAAACGACACTATTTAAATTAACTTGAATCAGGGAAAAACATCAGATATAATGACTAATAACTACAATAATTCACATTTTTACTGAACACTTCAATTCGAAACAATTTATGTATATAAATTTGTTAATTGTACAATTAATAAACTAATACCATTAGAATATTGCTGTGTAATATATAATTGCACACATACGGCGGTAGCGCTGAACAGACTAGTTTCATTTTTTTGCGATCTTCGGGCATCTCCGTGTATACACAAAGTAGAGTCCGAAGTAGAGAAGCAGCATAGACCCGAGTGCCGCTGTTACCCGAATGCTGCTATGGACAAAAACCAAGAGCTTGATTTTCTTGACTTGAATTTTTTTTATTTTCGTTTCAAGCAATAGCCACTAGTTGGTTTAAGAAATTTGACTCCTTACGTAGAGAAGTTAAATTTCGTAGAGTAAAATATTTTATACATAAATGAAGAAATTCGAAATATTAATTCAAAAAATAATTTACTTTCTTTAATAATTTTTCTTTTTGAACTGAGATGTTATATTTTTAACTTAAAACTTTAACCCATTTGAGTCGAAAAAATAACTTTTTGAATCAAAATAATCAAAACTAAGAGAAAATTTTCTTCAATCAAGATATTTTCCATTTTCCTAAATATTCTCTTGACTCAAGATGATTCTCTTTGAACCAAGATAACCTTTCGTTCAGTGTAGCTTTTGTACGTCAAATTTTTTAACTTTTAGTATAGGTTGAAAGAGCCCGTCATGATTTTTTTTCCCAAATTTTATCCCCCAAACGTTTTCGAAATAGTGAATTTCGGAAAATGTAGATTTTTTTTCAAATGCCTGTAACTTCGCGAAAAGTGGTTTAAAAAAAATTTTCAAAGAGCTAAAAAATGTACATTTTTAGGCATTTTATCAGTAAAGAATATCAAAAAATTTATTTGAACCACGCTTCTATTGAAATTTAAACTTTTCCATATAAACTGTCGATTTACAAAAAAAACACGTACTGATCGATTTTCCTTATAATTTTTCACGGCAAACTGTCACCTATTCTACAACTTCCTCAGATATGGTAATAATGGGACAACGATAGAATCTATTTTTTTTTTTTGTTTTTTTAAATTTCATATTTCAGATTTTTTTTGAAGAAAAATGTCTTAAAATAATAGCATGCTCAGAATTTACTGTTAATAATTATCTGACACACAACTATCATCAAAATTTTCTAATTTTATTTCCTCAGAAAAATTATTACTAATTAATTTATTATTATTATTATTTATAAAATTATTATTTTATAATTAATTAGTAATAATTTTTCTGTGGAAGAAAATTTTGATGATAGTTGTGTGTCAAATAATTATTAACAGTAAACTCTGAGCAAGCTATTATTTTAAGATATTTTTCTTAAAAATAAAGTGGAATATGAAATTTAAAAAATCTAAAAAAAATAGATTCCATCGATGTCCCATTATGAGTGTAGTTGGGAAAGTTGTAGAATAGATGAGAGTTTACTGTGAAATAAGTATGAGGGAAATCGATCAGTGCGTGTTTTTTGTAAATCGGCAATTTATACTTTAAAGTTAAAATTTCAATAGAAGTGGGGATCAAAAATTTTTTAAAATATTTTTTATCAAAAAGATTTTTGAAAACAAACATTTTTTGACTCTTTAAAATTTTTGTTTAAGGAGGTTCATCGGTAGCAGTAGTTCGCAACTTTTAGAAAGATTTCTCCCGTGTAAAACATTCTAACTACAATAAGAAGTGGTTGAGATACAGTACACTTTTGCGCATCCTCTTATATGCGCAGAAAGATAAAAATGATCCCATTGCGTCGTTTCTCAGACTTGGCTACGTTGCATTCTAATTTAGAATATTTTTCCTCTTGAGCATGTGTTGTAGAAAGTGTTTTGAATAATTTCAAGATTATACGTAGTTGGAGACAACAAATAATAAATAATAATTAACAATGACTTCACGACTAAATTTAAAAAATTCTAAATTTAAAAAATAATTTGTAATTATTTAAATCTGTTGGACTTCTACTGTGTTTTGAACTTCCCGCGCACTGCAACGTTGCCAAGTCACTATCTCTCACTCGTCAGGTTATGGGAGAAAGCTTGAAAATCATTAAAAGTAACAAACTTTAAAAATTGATTACAAAAAAATGAATACTGCTCGTTTATGTTTTTATTGAAAAAAATTACTTGTTATAAATTGAATTAATAATTTTCAGCTTTTAAAAAAATGTTGTAAGAAAAGTATGATTGTTATTTAATAAAATGTTCACTCTAACTACGGTCAACATAGGGAATGCATGTTAAATGTACGATTTTTAATTGTTAATATTTCGAAATTTAGTACTGCAAGGACTATTTTAAAAAATTCCTACGTATACAGGACACTTAAAAGTATTTGTGTTTAAAAATTGAAAGATATTGTAAGAAAAGTGATTATCCGATGAACCTCCTTAAACCACTTCTCGCGAAGTTACAGGCATTTGAAAAAATAATCTCTTCATTTTTTAAAATTCGATACTTCGAAAACGGTTGGAGGAAAAAATTTGAAAAAAATCATGAAGGCCTCTTTCAACCAATAGTAGTGAGACAGGGGGGTCACCCCCGATAACACAGTACCCTTCCTTACCGACCGTCGTGGATACATCCCGTCGGTAACTTATCATATCCGCTGCCGGTAATTTGTACATATCTGTGGCCGGTAAGCATATCTGTCACCGGTAAAGTAAGTATTTATATTACCGACTGTTGCCAATGTTGGTCGGCAGTCAATTATCATGCGTATGATGACAAAATATTGTCACACTATCATCGGAGCTGGTACCTTACCATATACCAGCTCTGATGATAGCATGACATGTATTTATATGATGATCATTCTGAGGATTTATATATTGAAACAGGGGGTAGGACGAGCACTTGCGAGAAGCTCTTATGCCACTGCCATCTAGTGGTTCAGTTCATCCCCCACCACTTTTTTTTAGCGGGTAACGTCATTCAGCGTGTCTGAACTCGCTTTTTATGAGGTAGCGTGGGGGAAATGAAGCTGCAAAAATGCTTGAATGATTACATCATCCTCTGCGCTGTTACTAAGCTCATATTTCAGACCAACTGGGGGTAATATGAACCTGCGCAATAGCGTCCGTTTACCCGATTACATCATCTTTTGCGCTGTTAACCGTTACTAAGCTCATATTTCAGACCAAGTGGGGGAATACGGACCTACGCAATTGCGTCTTTTTACCCGGTTACATCATCTTTTACGTCATAAGACAGGTTCAAACTCGTTTTTTCGGTAACTAAGTGGGGGAAGAAAGAGTTTAGCGGGTGACTCTCGCGCCCATATGCATCAGTCTGCCTAAGTTTTTGAAGCAAAAACTACCGTTGCTTAATTAAAAAAAAAACCTGTAAAAAAGTGATTAATAAATGGACCGTCGAATTCTAAGGTATAGTAAAAAATTATATCTTTTTGAGGAAACTAGCGTGTATCTTTTCAACCATATTAACTAAACAATCTCTTACACACCTCATGTATGCGGCGATCTATGTGATCATTCAGCACAGATTGAGTTCGACGAAGTAAGTGTTGTGAGTGAACAAGAAGACAATTACACTCGGAAATTAGTTACTCGAGAAAAAAATTGACTTACAGATCTTGTATTGGAAGAACTTATTACTATCTTTCAAAGATCGTAAAGATTACGAGCAATCGTGTCATATAATTACATACGTTATAACTCATTTAATGTTCAAACTTAACTCATCGAAATAAAGTGTAGACACCTCAAATGGATCAACTTAGTAAAGAAGAATTAGATTATCTAATGAACCAGCCGCCATACGCTGTATTTGAAGCAGAATTATTAACACGTTATTTTGAAGAACCAATTCAAGACTATATAAAAAGGTTTGTACGTGATATTCATCTTCTACAAACTAATTTGAATAACATTCAAAGTAGACGTGATAAAAACGTGTGTCCATACTGCTGTGCATTTAAAGACTCTGTAAAAAAATTGCATCAAGTAATCGAAAGTATCGAAAAACTAGAAGAACGTATCAACAAGAAATAAAAGGCAGTGGAATTCATCATAGATTTCGCAGGGTTTGTTATGCCAGATGACACCTTAGTAGTAAAAGAATTATGTGTAGTTGATATTTATGAAAATTCCTTAAAATATAAGTGTAAACATTTTATCTTTCAACCACCATTGGAGTACGATGGAGCAGTTATGCAAGAAACTTTTGATGAGAGTGGGTGCGGCCATGGTATCCGGTGGGACTCAGGTGAAACACCATACGACAAACTCCAAGAAATTATTAAAGATTTAGTGAGCAAAGCAAGCTATATTTATGTTGACAGAAAGCAAAAAGACAAATGGTTGACGGTCATGACCGATTACTCCACACAAATCATCGACATCCAACTAATGAGACATTATTCATTTGAAAACGTGGATCGCTATAATAAGGAAAAATGTCCGCTGAGGCTGTATCATCGTCGAAGACCACATGCATGTGCTTTTCAAAATATTCATCAATTAAAGCGTTGGTTTCTGGAATTCTGGGGTGACGAACCATCATACGAAAAATCCGTGCAAATATATTATCAACTGTCTGATTTGAAAAAAATGCATAAACTTGATATCGCTTGCCTTGATTATCACTTTCTTCTACGTTTTGCGAGGACCCAAATACGTCATGTCTACGATACTCTTTTAGTGGAATTACAGGATAATAATAAAATAAGAGATTACTCATTTTGTATGGACCACTACCCAGCTACTGGTGGCGATTGGGATATCTGTGGAATATGGCTTTATCCACACCGAAAGGATTGCCCAAAGTGTATAAATAATAGTAATGCTATAAAAATAATAATTTATAAAACAAGTTAAAAAAAATATACAATTTAATTAAACTTATGTATTAGGTTAAGATTATAAATAAAACAAATTAATTCATTGATAAAAAAAATTTTTATTTATTTATTAAAGTTATTTTTTTAATTAATACAGGTTCTATAATATATCTTGATCTTTCTATCCTAAGTTTGAACCTTTCCCGATCTCGAGCCATTTGCTCCCATTCACCTTGTCTAGCAGTCCTGTATGCATACCTCCATGTATATATATAATGTATAGTTGGTGTCAGATCAAATTGTACAACCATGTTTCAAGTCAATTTTCGTACCGTGCTGCTGATGGGGTTATACTCAACGATTCGATCGTGGATTATTAAACAATAAGCTGTTGTGTTTTGTGGAAATTGATTTGTGGATTCAAACTCCAATCGAATGTCTACTGATCCAGATTTAATTGCTTCATTCTGCTTGGGACAGTCTATGACACAGAGCGGAGCTTCTTGCAAAAATTTCTGCTTTGTTAACAGTGGCTCAGCCTCTTTATTATAGTATGAAGATTGGAAATCAGTGTACATATTATACAATAAAGCATACTGATTTTCGTTTATATCCAAATTCAGATCCCCGTACGGATAACTCTGCGAGTTCAGGAATAACTTTACGTTACGGAGCGTACAATGATCAAATCGACTCGCATTCTTCCTTGCATCGTTTTTTCTCGCTGTTTGAAATCCGAGGATGACGTAACGTGGCTTCTTCAGTTGTGTTGATGTTTTAACAGTCCAAATAAGTCTTGATGTCGCTGGTAACAGCGGATACTTATACAATTCCCAGGTTCGAAAACTAATTGTGATAGCCGGATCACTGGTAATATAATTTAATGCTTGAATTTTTTCCTTGTCTGATAGGGTGACATACGGCACAATCCACTCTATTTTTTGCAAAGTTAACTTTACTTCCTCAGCTCCAGCTCCTTGTTGCACGTAAGCATTAATGTCACTGTTTGAAATCGTAAGAACTATCTCTAGCTGGACATTCATAAGGACTTTTAGATAATCTTCAGCAAAACCACTTAAAATATTCAGTGAAATCAATAAATCAAAGCTTTCTGCAGCGTTTGTTAATTTAACATCATCTTCCATCACCCAGCCAGCATTCTCCAAAGCACTCAACTGATTTGGACTGAATGATACATAACCTTTCATCAGGCTTGTTATACCAACGTTACTACTTCGATCAACTTCAACACCATTTATAAGTAAGCGGAATTCTTTAATCATGTGGCTAATCCCCATATTAACCAAGTTGGTGGTGGCAGCGACAGCAGTATTATCACTCTTGGTAAACATCCCGAGAATATGAAGTGCACTTTTGCTAGGAAGTATGCACAAATTTTGATTTTGGATTGTGATACGAACTTCATCATTGTTGTTCAAAGTCGACGATGCATACGGTTGATGAGCATGCAGTTCATAGTGAGCAATTGACTCATCGAATATAATTAGTCGTTGAATATCCAATATATTAGCCATTATTTTTTATATCCTCGGTCACCTACAGCACCGTACTTGTTGCCTTTCTCGTAACTACCGTACGGTGTACTACCTTTTATGCTTGGTGTCGAATATTTATCTTTGCTATTTTTAAAATCTGTGCCGTATTTACTTTGTTGGCTCTCTAAATACTTTCTCAAGTTCTTTGAAGCTTCGTTATTGGACATTATACTCAACAGCTCACCACCACCTAAGTCTTTCGACACGGGATTATGCAGCAGAAATTAAATTTTATTTTGTGAATTTTCCACGTAAACGTAGTCCGAGACTTTTCAGGAACAGCCTGTTCTGATGTGTTAACGCCTTGTGAGGTGTTCTTCGACTGATTGTGCTTGGCCATGTTGATAGCTTTTTATAGCCCACACCACTCTTTGTATCATACACAATACCCATTTATATCGTTTTCACATGTAATCTTATGGTTACAGTTTCACCCCTAAAATTTACTCATTTTCCATCCTGATCCATTATACGTAGTCTTATATTATATATAGCATCTGCGGTGATTGGAAGGTAAATGACGTGTGATGGCAACTCAACGATCTTATATCCTGGTGGTACGCTCGGAAAAAACTCATGAATTGTGTGAACTTTGTGTTCATTTATGTAAGCACCTGTGGTAATATTACACTCAACCCTTAAAGCATTTAGTTTTAGTATAGCCACAGGTAATTCTGATGAGTGAGTTTTGTTTGGTTGAAGCCGACGATTCTTGAAACCTAACAGTCGACCAATAGAATCGTTAGGTATAAAATTTATAACCTGATCACATTTGATTTCACTTCTTAGTTCATTATTATTTGCTCTTATACTGATGCTAAGTCTCGGCAATGACTTTTGTATGTATTTCTCATTATCTCTAATTTCATAACTACCGGTAGGTATTTTAATTACTTTTTCTTTAACAGCAGCGATTCTTTTGGGGATTATTTTCTTGGGAATCTCTTTTTCAGGTTGCACATCAATCTTTGGAGCTATTGAAACATCATCACTTCTCGTCACTATAGTAACATCTCGTTTTTTCCTCTTTCCACCAGGTTTATCGATATTTCCAACGTTGTTATCCTCAATGTCATTCGTATCTTCTTGTTCTTCATTATCCAGAGGATAAGTTACATAAAACTTATTAGCGCCAATGTCTATATTTGGTATCGAATTAAATGTCAGCAATTCTACAAGACCCAAGACATAATTTTTTTTCCTCTGACAACTCGATTGGTGGAAAATAATTCGCCTCTAACACAGAGGATGATCCTGTAAGCGTTAACGTGAAAGACTCAGCCCTGACTAATGTCCTGAGTAACTAGTCATGTCAATTTAAAGTTGTCCGGAAAGAAATTTTAGACACAAATGCCCACATATAATTGTGTCAAAGTTTTGATATCTTTTATGATTATATTTCACGCTACCAACATCGAGATATTTTATGAGGTCTTCCGGTGGTTGTAAATCACCAAAACTATCGAAATAAATTACATTATCACGACTTTTTTTGTACGCAACCCAATGAGTTCCAGGTCCAAATCTGTCATCAAGATTGACAATAGCTGATTCGAATTCTTTAGGTCCAGATTTTGGCAAATCGTTTCTCATGAAAACACCGCGGAAATTGGGTATCCTCAATGCCTTGGCGTATTTCATCAAGTCGATGTTTGTAAGTCCTCGATGTGGTAGCTCTACTTGTTTTTTGACTTACATCCTCTACCAACCGGTGGATATCGCCACAAATATAGACCCATACCACGTCTGTATGGCTTTAAGTATAAGCCTTTACCTACAGCTATCTCTTCCATTTTTGAATTATGTCTCTTGCTCTCCTCTAACTGTCTTTTGGCTGAACTGGCATCGTTGACAGCCTTCGCAACCGCTGCAGCGCCACCAGCGAGAGCACCGGTTGCTGGAAGACCTGCAAATAGGGGTATCAAAAATGGAAGTACACCACCGATTTTAGATGGAACTGGTAAAACACGTGGCTGTCGAACATTTTTCTTCCCACCAGATTTTTTTACCTCTTGTCGAGCCCCTTTGAGTGCCGATTTAATTGGATCACCACCTGCTTGCATAGCTTGCTTAGCAGCCGTTACAATTTTTCTCAACGCCACCTTGGGTCGTCTGCTGGTACTTTTCTTCTTACCACTCTTTCTCCTCTTCTTACCCACCATTCTTTCTTTCTTACCACTGATTCTCTTCTTCTTCTTACCACCCATGCTCTTTTTCTTCTTCATTCCCATTCCGAAGCGTTTTTTTACCTTCATGATTTTGTTTACACTCCAAGCAGCAGCTTTTTCTCCAATAGAAGCGTCTTTCGCTTGAAAACGTTCCCACGCTTTGTCAGCTAATATTTTATCAGCCTCGTGACGAGCTGCCAAATTTTCTCGATTTTTCGAGTAAGCAATGTCGTGATTCTTACACGCTGCATCCAAAGGATTAATGCCAGGATCACCACGAGCCAATCTCTTCTCTAACTTTGTTCCTGGTCCACAATACTGATAACTGGGTATATGAAGTTCAAAAGGTAGCTTGTTAATGATACTGTTGACAATACCTTTCCCACTAATACGTCCGCACTCCATCACAGTGACATAATGACTGATAATAAATCATTATAAATTATCTTACTTATAGTCATAAAAAAGAGTTGTCACTGTAACAGTGAACCGTAAACATGGAGTTTAAAAAACACCACGCTAAATTACCTGTGATCAATTTTGATCAAATTGTTCAAGGTACAGGAGTACAAAGAATCAAAAGACATGGAGCTCTACTACCAAATAGTGTACGGGCAGTGTTTTGTGGTCCATCAAACTGTGGTAAAACAAATGCCTTATTATCACTTATTATACACCCCAATGGTCTGAGATTCAACAACATTTACCTATACTCAAAATCTCTCAATCAGCCGAAATACAAGTTCTTAGAGGCGTTGCTGAAGCCCATAGAGGGTGTAGGATTTTTTCCATTCAATGAGCACGAGGATGTGATTAAACCTGAGGATGCAAAACCCAATTCACTGATGATATTTGACGATGTCGCTTGTGAAAAACAGGATCACATTAGAGCTTACTTTTGTATGGGTCGACACAAAGACGTAGACAGTTTTTATTTGTGTCAAACATATACACGGATTCCTAAGCATTTAATACGTGATAATGTAAATTTTTTAGTTTTGTTCCGTCAAGATGAAATGAATTTAAAACATGTATATGACGATCATGTAAATACGGACATGTCATACAATTCATTCAAAGAACTATGCTCTGCATGTTGGAATGATGGTAAATATGGTTTTGTGGTAATTGATAAAGATAGTGAGCTCAACAATGGACGATACAGAAAAGGATTTGACTGCTTAATTAGTATAAATTAAAGTGTAACTATTAATATGAATCATATATCTAGTGAACTCTAATACATCAACATGAAGCCTGAAGAGATTTCAAAACAACAAGATGTGCTGCGTCAGATATCTGAAGCAAGTGACGCAATCAGACGAAAGCATAAAATGCTGAAGTTAGGAAAAGATAGCGCTGAAAAAGCTATGGGTGAAATGTTCAAACCCATAGTTACACCGTTGCAGAATCTAGTTGAATCGTCGAAACAAAAAATTAAGCAAGAAGTCAAGAATGAAATTAAAGAAGAGGAGGTAACACAAAGGGACAATTCAACACTCAACAACAAAACAGATTTTGATGATACAAGTCATTATGATAGTTTAATTTCTGATGACGATGGGACTAGTAGAACTCTTAATGAGAGTCAAATAAATCCCTCTGCTTCAAGTACTCCCGCTAAACCGAGCAGTTTAGTGAAATCCTATTTAGGCAAAGTGTATAGAAGAAGTAAAGAAATAGATTTGAGATACGGCGTTCGTCGGCGGTACAATGATTTTTACATTGGCGATTCAGAAATAAATTTTGAAGAAAATACATTTCATGTTAAAGATCAGGAATACCCAATAACTCCTGGTTTATTGGAATTGTTGTTCAAAAAATCACCCCATGATGCAAGTGTTACACAAGATGATAAAAATAAATACCTCGAGATCATTGAAAATACAAACGCTTATAGAAAAAATTACAAATCAGATGGTAGTCTTTATGAAGACTCAACAATAAAGTTTAATAATTATATTGCTGATTTTATTACAAAAAATACAAAAGCACCTAAGGGAAAAGGGTTGCCTAAATATAAGATTGTAAAAAAGAAGAAAACACATATGGATTGCGTTTATTGGGATGATCCAAACGAACTGGTTGATCGTCTACGTTTACTCATGGCATCTCAAGCTGCTGGTAATCCAAGTCACACAAATGAAATTATATCGATAATCGAAGAATTACGGGAGGCTGGAATTATATATTAACAGTATTTTTTAACTGTGTCGATCAGTCTCCTACTGTTCATAGAAGTGTACAGAGCAAAAAAAATGAGTATCGACATATTTGGACGCTCGTTAACGACAGCTGCAGTTATTAGTGGTCCACATGGACCACCTGGTGTCGGTTTTAAGTTAACTCCTGGTGGAGATTATGATTTAGAGAGTAAAAAATTGTGTCGTGTTGGTGATCCTTCAGATGATAATGATGCAGCAACATTGAAATTTACGCGTGATCTTGTCCATAAAAAATTGACTTTAATGTATGATAGTATGAAAGATGATCTGTCCGAGATCTTTTCACTTTTGCATGCTGAAGTGGTAACACTAGACTCTACAGTCGTCTCATTAAAAAAAGAGGTTCAAGAACTAAAATTAAGGTTAAAAAAACAAGAAAAGAATCACTTGATGACAATACCCGGCGTATAAAGAAATTGGAAGCTAAAATTTTTAACGATGGAGGACAAGAAGTCAGTAATAGCTTATGAGCTCCATAAACAAGCTCGTAGAAATTACCTGCGACGACATGTTGACATCTGTGGACTCGATGAAACCTGGCAGGCAGATTTAGTTGAAATAATCCCATACGCTACATCAAATAAAGGAAATAAATGCTTGCTGACGGTGATAGATATATTTTCCAAGTACGCTTGGGCTGTACCAATAAAAAATAAAAGTGCTAGTGATGTTACGAATGCAATAAAATCTATATTCCAACAAGGACGTGTTCCAAAAAATCTTCATGTCGATCAAGGCAAAGAATTTTACAATAAAGAGTTCAAAAATCTTATGAAGCAGTATAAAATTAATATGTACTCTACGTTCAGTAACCTGAAAGCATCCATATGTGAGCGTTTTAACCGAACACTTAAAACTAATATGTGGCGTCAATTCTCTGCTCGTGGTAATTATAGATGGATCAACATGCTAGAAGAATTGTTAAATACTTATAATAATACTAAACATCGGACAATTAAAATGAAACCTGTTGATGTAACTGTTGCTAATGAAAAAAAACTGTTTAAAACTATATACAAACCTCTTCAAAAGCAGCAGCGAGTACGAAAATCCAAGTTCAAAGTTGGAGATAAAGTTCGAATTAGCAAACACAAACATGTGTTTGAGAAAGGTTACACTGCTAACTGGACAACAGAGATTTTCACTATAAAATCTGTACAAAATACGGTACCTACGACCTACAGACTTGTAGACTATCAGGATCAGCCTATAGAAGGTGGATTCTGCGATGAAGAACTCAGCAAAGTTAAATATCCGGATGTTTACCTAGTAGAAAAAGTTATAAAAACACGTGGAAATAAATTATATGTGAAGTGGCTCGGCTTCGACAACTCTCACAATAGCTGGATAAATAAATCTGATCTGTAAAAAAAATGTATTATATTTTTTGAAATAAAACAAAATAATTTTTTTAATTATGGATATATAAGTTTTTATTTTTTACTAGCCTAAATTTTATAAAATATTTTTTACATTTTTCGTCTTTTATTTGGTCTCGGTATAGTCATAATATCATCTCTTGATACTTTGTAACCCCATGGTACGGTATCAGTACTGTTTAACAGAAGCTGACGTTTGTCATCTTCCCAACTTCAAGCTATCTTATTTTGAACTATTGTACTAACACTATGCTTGTTACTTTTAATTACATATTGTTTCTTACTTAAATTCACATGATCTTCTAAACATCGTTTGAAATCTTCAAAAGTGATAGTTCGCAAAGTCGGACGTTTAACACCTTTGGCTCACGTTTTTACCTGATCTTCATTATAAATTTTAAAAGCATACAACTTTGCTCTAAGTCCAATGAATTCAGTCATGATTTTACCATTATTCTCATCTTTCATGAGACCTAAAACTTTTTTATTAACTAGTGGTATATTGTAAACATTATCAGGTAGATAATCAGAGGTGTCAAACTTGGCGATATCACATTTGATGATCTCATAGATGTCTGGTACAATAAAATGGTAAATAAGACTATCAGTGTCAGTATACATTAATTTTGATTCATTGTTTGCAAAATTTTGTTTCACATAATTATAATGAAAGTCACATATGTAAGTTTTTGATAAATCTAATATACAAAAACCAACATAGATTGGTTTGTCAAAGCGTACTTTTGTCGCCTTCAATTCAATAATTATCATATTCTCGTCAAAAATAGTAAGACTATGGAAATTAGGCTTACAAATATAGTCAGCAGCGCCATATCTACCGGCCCATCTTGTTACTATATGAATCTCTTTGTATTTTCTAACATTTTCCATACCCGAGTCGAAATATTCAACGTAAGACTGGGTATTCCAGCCTTGGCCATCCAATGGCAAGCCAGACTTGGGCCAAGACTGGGTATTCCAGCCTTGGCCATCCAATGGCAAGCCAGACTTGGGCTAAGACTGGGTAACCCAGCCTTGGCCATCCAATGGCAACCCATGCTTGGGCCAGGACTGGGTAGCCTAGCTTTGGCCGACCCAATGATTACCCGGGCTTGGGCCAAGACTGGGCAACCCAGCCTTGGGCGTTTAATAAGTAGATCATATAAATGTATCTGTTCAACATTGGTAGGTTCGTCCAGTAGCTACCGTTCGGGCCTAGCAATCAGAAGGACGGCAGTTCGCGCCCAGAGCCCAGCAGAATTTTCACCGAGTTTTTTTCACATCATTTACCTCCCTTAGATAATTTAAACGTTAATGATCATGAACTCTACGAGGTTAATAATAATAAAATTTTTTTATATTAAATTTATTCGTTTCCTCGAAGCCTGGGCCAAGCCTGGCAAGAAGCCTGGGCCAGGCCTGGCAACCAAGCATGGGCCAGACCTGGCAACTAGGCTTGGCCCGAGATTATCATCCCAGACTTTAACCAAAACTGGGCCAAGACTGGCTTACAAGCCTGGCCCAAGGTTCTACAAAGTTGGGGCAAGACTGGGCCAAGCCTGGGCCCGTGGTACTTTCCTCTCTGGGCGGGAAAAGAAAGCACTGAACTCTATCGCAAAGTTTTCCAGACTAATTATCAAAAAGATGAGTAGTATCTTAAAGGTCTTTCTCTAGAACACAATCTACGATGCTGTCACTTAATCCAAGAACATTAAATTGAAGACTGACACTGCCATAAGATTGCCCGATCGAAAATGATCTTAAATTATTATAATTGAGTATAAATTAAATTATAATAATTTGAAATCATTTTTGATCGGGCAATCTTATAGCAGTGTCAGTCTTCAATTTAATGTTCTTGGATTAAGTGACAGCATCATAGATTGTGTTCTAGAGAACGACCTTGAGGGTACTACGTATCTTTTTGATAATTAGTCTGGAAAACTTCGCAATAGAGCTCAGTGCTTTCTTTTTCCGATCTCTTTTCTTTCTCATAGGCCGGTCGCTGTCCAAAATGTTCAATTCAAGTTCAAAACGTTGAAAACGTTGAATTTACGTTGAAAACGTTGAATTTACGCTGAAAACGTTGAATTTACGTTAAAAACGTTGAATACGTTGAATTTACGTTAAATATTTCGACTCGGGTAGTCTTACCAAATACAGCATTATTCATAAGTTTATAAAAGTCTTTTTCAAACTCATTTTTAGCAACTTTTTTACAATCTGTATTTTTATCTATATATGACTTGAGCCAGAGTGACTGTTCGAATTTTAAAACTCTGTGAATTTTTGTTAATTTTAATCCTAAATCTAAACATTGTCGTAAATTCTTATAATGTATAACATAATTTTTTTTATCATATAAAGTTGTCGATAATTTAGTATACTTGCTACCCGGTGGTGAAAAATGTTCAGGACATAGTGGTAAATCTTTATGTAGATCATGCAATTCCTGAGGATTATGTAGATCAACTTCTAATACATAGCCAACGCTATCGATGTCGTTGAAAAATTGATCTACGTTATCGACATCAAAAGATAGATCGTCAGGCGGGTAAACCCATTCAAATGAACCTTTTGGTAGCGGCATACTCATAGCAGCACCATACAAATTATTCACATCATAATACATTAAATAGGATTCAGCTTTATTAGGATCAAAGCTGGATCCCATGTAACGATTATTGGCCACTGCATACCTATTTGTACACTGAGATACACCACCTCTGATACCTTTTTCAATAAATAGCATCATTTCAGGATCGGTAAATAACTCCAGTTCAACATTTGTATATTTTAACATCGCATCGAAAGCAAGTCCCGGCGCTGTATAGTAATGTAAAGGATCTAAGCTATAAGTAGCCATACAATTATGTCTAAAATTTTGAAATGTGTCAGCTAGAAGAAGTACATCTGTTTTCAAATATAAATCTGAATATTCCCCTAATGTTTTAATATCAAATTTATTCCACACTAATTGAGCAAGAGAATAATCATTATCAGATGCACCATCGTTCGATAATTTAGAATAAAATGAGTCCTGATCAGGCAGCTGTTTGTCATTAAGTTTGTCAATATCAGTTACGTACTCGTATGGGAATACACCCTTTCGAGTTACTAATTTAAATTTTTCGGGATCATTGTAATGTTGTTGAGTAATTTGTTTATCACAATCATTCAGATTAGATGCTAATTTGTCAAGACTAGAAGCCATAAACCTGAATGAATCTATAAAACGTAAGCAAACTGATGTGTTTTCGACATACTTCGTGAAAGATATATAACGTTCTTTATTAATTGGTAATAATGTCATTTTACCCTCGAAAACGGTTGATAAAGATTTTATTATAAAATGTGAATCATAACCAGATAAATTATGAAATACTATTGGTATAGTGTGAGATATTCTGTAACTTATATTACAAGATAAGTGAGCTGGACTGCGATAGTTACCAGTAAAATGACAGTGATCGTAGCATTTATCTGCAGCAGAAGTTATAGATCTTTCACAAATATGACAAACAGTTGCTTGCTCATGACTCTCTTTTTGTTGTCTCGACAAAGGTTTCATTGCAACAGGATTTCTTGAGTATGATTCGACTTCTAATGCTAAACATTCTAATTTTTTTACAAACCACTCAATGCAGGTTTGTGATCGATTCAGTTCAAATTTAGATAAATTGTTATTATAACTACAATAACGATAAAATGCAATACTATGTGGAATATGTTTGTCAGAATTATCATTTTCTTGAGGCTCAAGTATACATTCTAGGTCTGCATAGACAACAAATGGTACGATATCTTTATACTGGTAATTTTTAAACTTTAAAATTTTATTTTCTTCAGTCGGAAATGTCATGTGAACTTTATTTAATGCGAAACAGTCTTTTTTATGATCTTCAAACGATTTTTCCAGTTTAAAATGATTTAAGCATCGGTCACAAAAAAATAATTTGCTTTTCGAAGCTGATATCTGACTTTTAACTAATCGCGAATGATCTTTAATTAGAGCAAAATGATATATAGGCTCATAATCTTTATACTCATTACTTGTCATATTTAAATTAACATTAGCTTGTAACATTAAAAGATGGACTGTTTTTCTATTGAGTTTACAATATTTACTTAAATATAATGGAATTATCGTACTTTTTTCAGATTTTTTGTATGTAAAATGAGATTCAAAACCATATACATTTATCGTTAAATCATTTAATCTTTCAAACTGTGGGATTTGCTTAAGCGTCATAGGAAACTTAATACCTGTATATTCTAGGACAGCACTGTAATGAGGATACGCCGATGTTCTCTCAGGATGTCCAGTGTTAGGAAGATGAATTGCAGCAACGACGCTCCATAGAAAACAGTACTCATCGAAATTTTCTATGTTGAGAACAGCTCGTTTCATCTGTATATCTCGAGGAAGCCTCACAAAAGTTGAAATCCCTCCTTGCAGAGGTGTGTATTTTGACATTGTTACCACCAGATTGGTAATCTCCGTCAAACTCCACCCTGAATCCTTTTCATTAAATTCTTCCACTTTTTTTAACATTTTGTCGTATACAAAGTCCGCATACCACTCAGCTAAAGATGTTGCAGGTGAAATTGCTCGACTCTTGGTGTTGAATGATTTAACTTCTTCTTCAACTGATGTATTTTTCCTGAATTTGCAAAATAGTTCAACGTTTACTTTAACTCCTGCAACGTTTTCCAGCATTTCTTGGATTTTATCCAGGACAATGTCTCTAGAGACATTCAAAAAATCTCTCAAGTCAGTGTGAGAGCGGTTGATTATCGATCCTGTCTTAATGTTGTTGAAAAAAGCGTTTCCGAGATCTTGCCACTTAATAGATTGACTATTCACACTTAAATCACCACCTGCTACCTGTCCACTTAATTGTAGAAACTGATTACTGTACCAACAAAGAACTGCTATGTTGGCTTGTACACTTCGTCGAACTTGAACAGTAGTATTAGGATCTGTCAGAATTGTATTAAAATAGTCTATTGTATCATTACAAACACTGTAACACCTCTGGCATTGCTCTTCATCCACCGCCTCCGATTGCAAATCATTATATGATTGTGCTACTGTATTTACTAAATCACGGAGAGCTTTAACTAAACCTCGTTGAGACATTTTTTTGAATTGTTCTATTAACACTGTATTTTAAATCACAAACACTCGTGGAACAGGAAGAATTATTTTATATAAAAAAAAAACTTATGATGTGTTCACACAAAGATTTACACTTCAACTATAAATTAAGTGTATTCTCACAAGCTATTTAAGCTTTCGACTATAGGTATAATGTCATCAAAGTTTCTGAGTATTCAAAACGAGGAACACACAGACAATAAAAATAATAAATCCCATAAGTATAATACTGAGTATATCAAATATTGATGATTTACTTGGGTGGTATAAATTGAAAAGAAAAGTATTAATCAACGATCGTTTAGGATTAAAGACAGAGAGTAAAAAATACATAATAAATTTTTTAAGAATTATGAGTATCAAATATCGATGCTAGCACAGATCTTATTAAGCGGTAAAATAAAAATTGTTTACTTCCGGTGATAGAGTGATCGATGAGAGATATGTTATATTACATAGAAGAGTGTTATAAAAATTATTTACTTGGGTGGTACAGATTAATAAGAAATCTAGATATTAATAACATGAACGACCGTTTAAGACAGAGAGTAAGAAATTTAAGCGGTGTAATAAAAATTTTTTAATTCCGGTTATCGATGACAGATTTAAAACAGAGAGTTAAATAAATAATGAGACTGTAAGTATCAAAGATCGATGATAGTACGAATCTCATTAAGCGGTGTCATAAAAATTGTTTATTTCCGGTGGGTATGTTGGAATTACATAAAAGAGTGTTACATATCAATAACACAATCAATAGTTTAAAAAAAAATATGTGAATTAAGGTATCAAATATAAGATTTATTATAAATATACGATTTGGATCATAAAAAATGTTTATGTTGGGTAAATCGTAGAACGAAGATGTGAAAATATATGTTATTTAATATATATTTACTTTAAATCGTGAGATTGATAATGATAATGTCTTTTGAAAAGGAGTGTGTAAACAAATAAATGAAGTTATTAAAGGCGGATAAAACTGTAAGTTGACGGAATATTTGTATGAGTTGGATAATACAGTTCTAGTATCGATTTTTCAGATAGATGGCAGAGTAAACATGATTCCCTATTTTATCGAAACATTTAAAAAATTTTCGAATATATCTTTACCATGTACATTTTGAATTGATATGAAAGTTTTTAATTGATATGAAAAAAAGGGATTTTCACACAAATAGGATAAAAGACAAAGTAAATTACTATAGTAAATTTCATAGTGGATAATATGTTCACATAGATTTTCAGGAAAAAAGTCTTGTAATATAGAATTATATGTATATTATTCCAAGTTAAAGTGAGACACTCATATCTATCACTACATGTTAGAGTGAGATGCTCTATGGGTGTTTCTCACACATGCGATCGTTTTATGGGTTTGTTTATTAATTTTTAATCTCAACTGTGATTTCATTGATCTGTCATTATACATAGTTTAGAGATCGTGAAAAGGTCCATGACAGTTGAAATCAGGCTTTCAAAAAGTATTTTTGAAACGGTTTTAGAAATTATTTTCTGGATTGTACTGTTGGTGTTTTTTAAAGTGTTATTGAGAAAATATTGCTGAGTTTAAATATTATTTTCTGGATTATACTGTTGGTGTTTTTTAAAGTGTTATTGAGAAAATATTGCTGAGTTTAAATTTTACTTGAATTGATTTTTTAAAAATATACAGTGGGTGTTTTATTGAGTTTTATAAAACAATTTTTTAATAATATTGCTTAGAAGAATATCGGTTTTAAAAATCTGCAGTGGGGGTTCATAAACAATTTTTAAAAAATATTATAAATTTGGAAGATTAATAAAGGAGCTTTAAATAAAATAATTAAGGTAAGTTAGTTGTCTTTAGTTCGTGTATTATAGGTGTAGGATATTTTTTATGTTGTGAAATATGTATAATTTATAGATGGGAAACACATTCAGTTACGACATTGTCATCCCAATTTGGTGGATAAGATTTCCACGGTTGATAGATGGAGTTATGGACTTAATAGTCAATGCTTTGACAAGGGCTGTTCGTCGTGGAAATAAATTAGATGGAACATTATTCCGAATGGAAGGATTGATTGCAGAACTAAACATCGAGCATAATGATCTGTGTTGGTGGTTCCGCATCCCTAACATAGATGCGAATAGAACGGATCTGCGGTATTATTACAATGCCACACGTGATTCACTCTTTGGAATCTGGCCCGGGGTAGTTAATAAATTAAAAAACCCCAACCCTTTAGGTATTATTTTTTACACCTTATCATCGTTATATATATATATATATATATATATATATACATATATATTATTTTTTATTACAGATAATAATCTAAATGACTATTGCATCCGATATGTGGTGTTATTCCCGAAGCACTGGGTTCAGAGCTTCTCAGTGGAAGAGGTGAGGTATTTTATCGAACCTCAGTTGTAGAATCGAATCTCGGCGAATGAACCGATCAAAGATTCCATTGTCACCTTTTTCAATGAGGAGGCTTCCTTGGAGATCAATGACGAAAAGGTCACGTGGCACTTTAGGCTCAGGGATGGATCCCAGGATGCTCGGGATTATGTCATTGCATATGGGTTTATTCCACCAATTTTTTATACTTTGGGTGCAGCAGCATCTGAGTGGGAACACCAATTATTTCACGATCGTGTTGTTGATGCTGTTACGGAGAAAGACCTTCATTGCTCTGAGGATGCAGAGACTGTTATTCTCACAGATCCCGAGGATACAGATAATGTTGACGATGCTGATACTGTTATCCTCTCGGATCCAGAGGAGTCGTAGCCCATTTATTTTTTATTATATTTATTATATTATATTCATTATTATTATTATATTACATTCATTATTATTATTATATTATATTCATTATTATTATTATATTATATTCATTATTATTTTTCTAATAAAATTTTTTCTATTGCATGTATGGGTTTAAAAAACTAATTTTTCAAATATTTCTCTGTGAAAAGTCCTTCAACATGTGGCTGTTTTTTAATACGTTTTTCATAGAAGGTTCAATGGATCTGTGCGTGCTAGAGTGAAATCCCTAATGGGGGGCTAAATGTTTTCTCACTCACTCACACAAGCGTGCATCATGGGCCTGTTTTGCTTTTTCATACAAACACACACTCGTTGAAATATTAAATAATGCTCTCTTTCAGCATAGTTTCATCTTATTTAATTCTGTCATAAGTGTTTCAACAGTCGTAGTGCAAGTTACAACGGTTGTAGTGTGAGTTTAAAAAAAATAATCGCCGTAAAAAACTTTCTATATTGTTAAAAAACGTAAGTTATCATTCATATATTAATAATAATTTAAGCAGTTTCGTTTTTTGTTTTTGCAAAGTTATAATACTATTTTATTTTTTATAACCGCAGAAATATGGGTAACGGATTGACTTACGCATACATTATCCCTTAAGAGTGGTCTACTGAGCCTATAGGCTTTGTTTTTCAGGTCATCCTTCGAACCCTCAGGCCAGTAATTGCATCTGGAGGGCGCTTGGAAGGCGTAACTATCACCATAAAAGATGTACCTGCTGAACTGAGGATTTGGAACTCTCGACTGTGTTGGTGGTTTGCGCGACCAGCGGACATTGGGTTGACACACCTAACTTACATGTTTAGTCCCGATTTAATGTCAGAAATGTTTCCCGATCTGCAGTCTAGTTATAGCATTCAACCTGCAGAATTTAATATGGGTGAAATTTTAAATGGTAAGTATTTTTTTAGTTTTGTGTTTATTGTTCTTGCGTTGGCTTTTTAATGATCTAATATTGTGTTTATTTTTTCTAGATGTTATGCTATTCAATTTGGTTCATAGCATTAAGATGCCAAAAACGTGGCTGAATCTGGATTTCGTATCATTAATTCCATTAATGATCCACCATACGGTACCTGAGGATGACGATCCAGATCAGGCGATTTTCAGAATCGGTGGTGTAAAAGTCAAGCTGGAAATTTCTTCGGAGGCGCTTTGTTGGTGTTTTCGAGCAATCGATGAACCAGCGACTGAGTATTTCACGAGTGAAAATTATCTTACACAGTCGTTAGTCGCTAATAACGGATCACCAAGATTACGTGACGAAAGCGAAGATGGAGGGCTTGATAGTAATGAAGATGATGATGATGATGATGATGATGAAGATGAAGATGAAGATGAAGATGAAGATGAAGATGAAGATGAAGATGAAGATGAAGATGAAGATGAAGATGAAGATTAATATATAATACTAATATATAAGAGAAAAGTAACTATGTCCACTAATTCAATGAGTGGTTTCATTATTTTAAGAGAAAATTTTTTATATTAATTTGTTAGCTTATGCAGAGATTTTTTAGTAACATTAAAATATATATAATTTTGATAATATTCCTCATTTTTTTTTTTTTTTAATTTTATATATAGACTTATTTGTATTACACTTGAAGAATTGTTTTTTATAGGATGCCATATTCAATTTATTTTAAATAAAGTTAAAAAATTTATATTTAACTATGTTATTTGTAAGTATATTTTTGTCGATTTCCTTCATTCTTAAAATTAAGGTTACAGTACTAAGGTAATTATCATTATTTTTTATTGCTATTTGCATTACTATTATTCCAGTTAATATTTTTTTCGTATAATTATTGTTATTTATATTACTATTATTCCAGTTAATATTTTTTTCGTATGATTATTACTATACTACAACACATAGACATTATGCGCATGCGTCGATGTTTATCGTCTTTGTCGAGTCATTTGTTTGAATTTTCATACATACTTTTGTCTTATAAAATTTTTCTGGCTCTCGACAACTTTCTCGTGCGCAGGCGCCTTCGATCATTTTTATGTAGAAAAAGACTCTCTTACTTACCTTAAGATGTTGAATATTTTACGGGTGGTAACTTGGTTTATCTATATGGAATTTTCTTTTAAATGGATGATGGTAAGGTTAATTCGAGATAAAGAAATTTTCAAATAGTTATTTAGGATATTTTAAGTAATAGAGATTTATTTTATTTTTATTATTTTCACAATGGTTATTAAAGATGTCTATGATAAATATGTATTAAATTTACGTTTTAAAAGTCTTGATACTCCCGAAACTATACTGGAACTGGTGATTGTTCAGATGCAAATTCAAATTTTTTGTACTTGGTCCCAAGGAACTTGAGATAAAGCGAATCTTCGGTTGCCATTTCGCTCAGGCTTTTTAACTTCTTTCGTCACCCAGAAGTTCGTTGTTAGTCCGGTTTGGAAACTAGATAGAGAATTCATTGTTTAGATGTGCAATGACTTTGGGCCCGTACTTCGTGTTTATTTTTTTTATCTCGGTTATTTGATATAATTTGTCAACTTCCAACTCTTGCATTTTCTTGTTTGGCAAAATGTTTGCTAAACAGTTGACTTCATTGATAGCTGAGAGATCGAATTTTGACACTAAAGGATAGATAAAAGAAAACATGTTATAGAATTATATGTGAGAAGTATCAGTGGATGCTCGAATAAAAAATAGTACTTACTTGTGAAGTCGTTTTGTTGACACACTTGAAGACTTGAAATGATTTACTACTTATGTTATACACTTTTTGTGAGAACAACGGTAGTTTTTGCTTCAAAAACTTAGGCAGACTGATGCATATGGGCGTGAGAGTCACCCGCTAAACTCTTTATTCCCCCACTTAGTTACCGAAAAAACGAGTTTGAACCTGTCTTATGACGTAAAAGATGATGCAATCGGGTAAAAAGACGCAATTGCGCAGGTCCGTATTCCCCCACTTGGTCTGAAATATGAGCTTAGTAACAGTGCAGAAGATGATGTAATCATTCAAGCATTTGCGCAACTTCATTTCCCCCACTCTACCTCATAAAAAGCGAGTTCAGACACGCTGGATGACGTTACCCGCTAAAAAAAAGAGTGGGGGAAGAACTGAACCGCTAGATGGCAGTGGCATAAGAGCTTCTCGCAAGTGCTCGTCCTACCCCCTGTTTCAATATATAAATCCTCAGAATGATCATCATATAAATACATGTCATGCTATCATCAGAGCTGGTATATGGTAAGGTACCAGCTCCGATGATAGTGTGACAGTATTTTGTCATCATACGCATGATAATTGACTGTCGACCAACATTGGCAACAGTCGGTAATATAAATACCTACTTTACTGGCGACAGGTGCGTTTACCGACCATAGATATGTACAAATTACCGACAGCAGATATGATAAGTTACCGACGGGAGGTATCCGCGACGGTCGTTAAGGGAGGGTACTGTGTTATCGGGGGGGCCCCCTCCCTGTCTCACTACTACCAATACTAAAAGATGAAAAAGTTTCAAAAAAATTCGAGGTTTAAAAGCTAAATGGTGCTTGATTTGGCGTGGAACGCCTCATAGAGAGCCCGAACTGGGAATCGAACCCAGAACTTGTCGGTATCGCGCCGAGTAATCTACCAGTTGAGCTATCTGGCATTATACTACATTCCATTCAATTTGATCTATAAGTCATTGAGCCACACCGTCCATCGTACGGTGATACGCCAATTTAACATAGTAGGAAACTAACCATAGTTGGTTTTTTTATTTTGCTCTACAATCGATTGAGGCAGTACGAAGTCTGCTGGGTCAGCTAGTTGTAAAGAAATATGTAAAAAACGCTGATTTATTAATTATTTTGGAATCTAAATTTTTCAATTTTGATGTAATACGTAATCCTTTTGAGCTTGGAAAGCTCATAAAAAAGTGAAACAAAGGTATTTTCGAGCTCGAAGAGCTCGAAAGTGTATTTATACTAATGTTTTCGAGATCTTAGAACTCGAAAACAGCGGGAAGTTACGGGGCTGGCCCACAGGGCAAACCGATGCCCAGATTTTTTTTTACAATACACGATATCAAACAGCATAACAAGTAACGAATTTAACTGACCATACCATTAATTTTCGATTATTGACTAGATAACCATGATAATTGATAATGATTTCATCTAGCTGCTTTATATTGCACCATTAAAATGCGGCTGGTGCCCTTGTTGGGGCTTACAGGGTCTTCTACTAGACACAAACTCGTCGTGACCATCGACATATATGTATCCAGAAGTTATTTATTATTGTTGCCAATGTGGGTGCATTCATTAAAGATTGTCATAGTGACACTTCATTCTTGAAATTTTTTGGTTCACCGATATTTTTTGTTTTTCAAATCTATAGACGTCGATTATTGAGGATGAGTACGTTTAATTTAGATTGGAAGCCCGGGTAGAACAAATTATATATATATATATATATATATATATATATATATATGAAACAGTCTAATATACATATATATATATATATATATATATATATATATGTATATTAGACTGTTTCAAAAAAAACAACTATTTTTTTTTTCTTTATTATATTGAAAATATTGTTGGAAATGACGAAAAAAAAATACTGTGAAAGATTGAGCTCTGAATATTAATATTAACAACTGCCGCATCGCAATTTTCTATATCCCGTTTAAATAACATGGGAAAATTTATTTTCTAAGCTTTGGAATTTCGTAGCTCATGGTGGGACCAATACTTCGAAATGTTCAAGACATGTCCTCATGGTAAATTTGACGCTCTACAAAAAAGGTCTCTTATAATTTTTCGATATTTTTATTTCTACAAAAGTTATTCAAAGTTAAAGTTAGATAGATGATAAATTTTTACATTTTTTAAATTTTTTGACACAACCATCAAATTTATGGGAAAATTTTATTGGACATTTTTTATAGAACATTTCATTTCCTATAACTTATCTCTGAGAAAATTTTCAATATTTCTCACAAGTCGTTAGTTATTTGCAATTAACTGAAAATTTTTTTAAATAATTTTAATTTTGTTGCATAAAATTAATTATATTAAATTTTCAGTTAATTGCAAATAACTTACGACTTGTGAGAAATATCGAAAATTTTCTCGGAGATAAGTTATAGGAAATCAAATGCTCTACAAAAAATGTCTAATAAAATTTTCCCATAAATTTGATGGTTGTGTCAAAAAATTTAAAAAATGTAAAAATTTATCATCTATCTAACTTTAACTTTGAATAACTTTTGAAAAAATAAAAATATCGAAAAATTATAAGTAACCTTTTTTGTAGAGCGTCAAATTTCCCATAAGGACATGTCTTGAATATTTCGAAGTATTGGTCCCACCATGAGCTACAAAATTCCAAATCTTAAAAAATAAATTTTCCCATGTTATTTAAACGGGAAATAGACAATTGCGATGCGGCAGTTATTAATATTAATATTAAGAGCTCAAACTTTCACAGTATTTTTTTTTCGTCATTTCCAACAATATTTTCGATATAATGAAGAAAAAATAATAGTTGTTTTTTTTGAAACAGTCTAATATATATATATTAGGGTGCTTTTTATTTTTCGAACATTTTTTTTTTCTTGGCCCATATGAAAATTTTATTGTAGGCGACAAAAAAAAAATTTCCTGAAAATTTTAGCCCTTAATTTTAATTTTAAGAGGTCGCTATCTATTTTTAAAGTTTTCCCATTTAAAAAGCATGGGAACGATATCACATTTTTTTATAAAAATTCCTACCCAGGCAGTTTTTGAGCAATTCACTCGTTTTTGGGCTCGTTTCATAGGGCTTGTAGTCCTCTTTAAAATTGAATTTAGTGACATAGATGCATTTACAACAGTTCAAATGTTATGAGACTTCAAACTTCAGAAATTTTTATTTTTACCAAAAATTAATAATTAATGGCTATTATTATTCCAGCTATCAACTTTCTAGAAAAAATGACATACAACTTTTGGAGTGTGTAAAATACTCTGAAAGAAATACCCAAAAGAATTCAATATTATCAACGTTATTGTTTATTTTTTTTAACTTTTCTCTTTTAAAGGGTTTTAGAATTATTTAATTGTAATTTTATTCTCGTGACAAATTGAACTTTTGTACTTATCCTTCTTTTTAGTATTTAATTAATCGAGCTTCATCAATTTTTATGTAGTTCTATGATTTAACGTATCGATCGAAGCGCCGATAGTTTTCGACGGTCTAAAATCTCAGTCTTTATGACTGAAATTGAATTACAAGTCACAAATCTATTATCAGGTTTTTAAATATTATTTTATTTTTTGATCATAAAACTACATAAGAATTGATAAAGCTCGATTAATTTAATACAAAAAAAAAGGATAAGTACAAAAGTTCAATTTGTCACGAGAATAAAATTAAAATTAAATAATTCTAAAACCCTTTAAAAGAGAAAAGTTAAAAAAAATAAACAATAACGTTGATAATATTGAATTCTTTTGGGTATTTCTTTCAGAGTATTTTACACACTACAAAAGTTGTATGTCATTTTTTCTAGAAAGTTGATAGCTGGAATAATAATAGCCATTAATTATTATTTTTTGCTAAAAATAAAAATGTCTGAAGTTTGAAGTCTCATTACTTTTGAACTGTTGTAAATGCATCTATGTCACTAAAATCAATTTTAAAGAGGACTACAAGCCCCATGAAACGAGCCCAAAAACAAGTGAATTGCTCAAAAACTGCCTGGGTAGGAATTTTTATAAAAAAATGTGATATCGTTCCCATGCTTTTTAAATGGGAAAACTTTAAAAATAGATAGCGACCTCTTAAAATTAAAATTAAGGGCTAAAATTTTCAGGAAATTTTTTTTTTTGTCACCTACAATAAAATTTTCATATGGGCCAAGAAAAAAAAAAATGTTCGAAAAATAAAAAGCACCCTAATATATATATATATTAGGGTTTGCCGAAAAACTCGATATTTTTTTTTACCCTCACCCGAAAATATCATTGGATATATTCAAATGAAAATTCTGTCCAAAGGACAGCTCTTATTTTCGATTTTAAGAGGTTCTCCATGGAACTCTAAAATTTCCTATTTAAATAACATGGGAAAAAAGTTTTTTGACAGTGTTTTCCTGAAAGCTGGGAAGAAATTTTTTTTCGATAAAATGAATGCATTTTAAACACGTTGATGAAAAAATTAGAAGCATTAAACCTCCTTCGTCAACACCTCGGTTACCTCAAGTCGTATCTGACTACAAATATTGGACAGCGTCTGAACTTAAAAGCTGGCTTCTTTATTATTTACTTGTAGTTCTATGTCCAACAATGTCTGATGCTTTCTGTGAGTAATATAAACTTTTAGTTGCAGCTGTAACCTTCTTAAGTCAACAAAGCATTTTCCAGCCTATGATCGAAGTTGCATCTAATTGCATGAACCAATACGTCAAGCTGTTTCAGCATTTGTATGGCCTACAATATAGGACTTGTAATTCGCACCAACTACGTTATTCACCAAACGCAGTTTTTAATTCCGGACCTTTGCATGTAACTTCGTGTTCCCAAGATGAAAATCTTAATGGTGTATTTAAGAGATTAGTTAATAGAATTTGTTACGCCTAACTACTAATTAATATAGTTCTATCAACATTCTTCAACATCGCAGAGTTACAAGTTACACAGTTACATCCTGAGAGCGAGATTGCCACTTTTTGTGTCAATTTAGAAAAAAATACGCTATGTAGACGAAAATTAAATAGCATAGGTGATAAAATAGCAATTATTGGAAAAATTTGCCAAGTTGAAAAGCTATCAGAAAGTTTAAAAAATATTTTTACAAGATCTAGAGTTAGAACAAACCGCAAATGTCACTCGTTCGACAGGTTGTTCAAAAATGGAGTAGAATATGATTCACGACTATACAATCGACAACGAAACACTATTTCTTATGTAGTTAAGGTTTAGCAACAATTATTTACAGGTGTTGCGTAATTATCAAATGTTCGCGCCAGAACAGTTGATAACTCTACGCTCTACTCTATCAGAGGTGCTGCTATTGACGCGCCCTCTGCTACTCGGAATTTCAACTCGATCGCCAGCTACGCGGCAACTGCCACTTTTCTACAACACATGTTATAGAATACCACGTGTAAGTTAATTACAACGCTATCATTAACAATCAAGCTACATCTCGTTAATTACTTGACGTCATAATTGAGACCATCGTTAATTATACTCGCTGAATTATCAGGTATTTTTTGTCATTCATATTTGTCAGTTTATTTATTTCATTATAAAAACTCTGTGATCATTTTTTGGGTTGACCACGTGCTAAGCTAACCTACTGGCTATATCTATATATATCCATACATACTCGATATCACATGACTTGCAGTCACAAATAATTATTAGTCAAATCACGCACATTTAATTATCATTTACTTATTACTCATCACTGAAATATTTTACTTGTACTCGATGCTAGCTGGTGTGGTTGATGTCATCATTCAATCCATCCAGCTATGCAGCTAATCTCTAAAATAAATACCAAATTTTATTTGTGACTGCAAATTAAGTTAGTTAACGACACGACTCGACACTCGACTCGTCTCTATTCAATTACTCGGTTTAACAGTACATAATATACTCATGATAAATTACATTATGAATTTTACATTATAAATTAACTATCATAACTTGAAGTATCCATTGTTACGTATGGTTCTTTTGATTTCTCTGCGCTCATATGTCTATCAAATTCACGTGTAAGGTGCCGTGTAATTCTTATAACACCAAAATGAAATCTTGTTCGTAAACTTGTGCTCTATAACATAAACTCATGCTCGATTCTTATACAAGATGTATTGTAATAACTTATACATATCAAGTGCTCTGTTAAATAATCTCGTGCTCAATTATGTACTCGACACTATTATCTGTGATATATTTTTATTAAATATGGACAATACACCAAATAAGTGATTTATTATTTCTTTCACCATCCCGATCCAGCGAAAATAAATATTTAATGTAATTAGGTTTAAGTTAATATTTTACAACAGGAATTATTGAAACATTTATTAAATTATATAAATGTAATGCAACAAACTGTAATTGTCAATATGATGATAATGATTCGGATTTCTTTGCAATTATCCGTAAATATAATATATTAGAGGTTATTTGCGAAAAAGACTTATTGGACTCAATTTGTAACAGGGTAAAATAATTAACATAGAGAATAAAATAATTTGAATTTGAATTTCGTTTCCCGCCGATAACCGGCCAACGACCTCGTAAGTTGCGAGTTAGTGTTGCGACTAGTCACCGGGTGTCGCATGGATCACTACGGCCCGTTCGTCATTTCCTAGTCTAAGATAGTGGGAATAGGTTTCCGGACTAGTGAACGGGAGTGAAACGATATAATGGACTGCGGAACGTGAAAAAGATGAGAGTTGCCCAGACGGCAAAACCAACAAGACGCACAATAATCCAGATTATCAGAGAGATTGAAGAGCCGAGAGAGAGAGCGTGGAGAGTAAAAGAGCCGAGAGAGAGAGAGAGAGAAGCCGAAAGACCAAGTAGCAGCAACAGATCCGAAAGTAGTTACTGCAGTTTTCCTCAAGGTAAAATTTATAATTAGTTAAGGCCTCTCATAATTATTAGACGGCCGAATTAATTATAAATAAATTACTTAACATCTTTCTGCGGGTTCAGTAATATTATATTGGTAGCTCTAGGCCTGTCAGCTGGGGTTTATCCTCGCGTCTCGTATTCTCGAACTTTCTGTCATATCTTTTACCACGCAATCGCCATGTTGTTGTAACTCTCAATTTATTCGATTCAAGGCCTCTCGGCTGGAATAAAATAATTCTTCGCGTCAATTTTTCAATAATAAAATTAATTCAATTCAGTCTTAACTATAAAAGTATTCCAGGCCTGTCGGCCGCCTCGAGTAAATTATCCGTGTCTTTAAAATCGCAAGTTCAGGCCTCGTGACGCCATTTCCCGGGCCGAATGTTCTAGTCAATTTTAACGTAATTCTAGTCGTAAATTTAGTCTTAAAATAATTTTAAAGTAATTTTAAAATAAGTATAAATTAATAAATCTAAAATCAAAAGACGCTAGTAAAATTACGGTAGAATTGTTGTCAAGTAAAACAAGCACGGATTATTTTGTCAGTAAAGTGAGTTGAATACTGAAGTATAACTATCCGACATAATTAAGAGAATTAAAAATATATAATTTTGGAAGTAAATTATAATCAAGGTTATTGGTAAATTAATTAATTAATAATTTCAAAAAAAACCAAAGTTAATTAATTAATAAATAATATAAAGTGAATTAAATAAATCAGTGAAAAGTAATAAGAATTAAAATTATTAGTGGAATTTTTATATTGAGAAAATTAAAGTCGAGTATTAAGTAAAAGTAATGATGTCATTGAGTATAGAATAAAACTGAGTACAAAGTAGAGTCAAGTAAATTTAAGTAAAAATTAACTGTGTCTGTGATAAGTCCAGGGGACATTTTAGTTATAAGTGAATATACATCCAGGGGATGCTTTTAATTTAATATTAAGGTTTTTCGTCCAGGGGACGAGGTTATGCTTTAAGGTTTTCCGGCCAGGGGACGAGATAATTTAGTTTGTCATAAGATACCGTCCAGGGGACGAGATAATTAGTTTGTCATAAGTAATACCGTCCAGGGGACGAGGAAATTAGTTTGTCATAAGATTATTAGTTTGTCATAAGTATTAGTTTGTCATAAGGAAATTATTGGTTAATAAAATAAAGCAAGGTGCTAAAAATTAATAAAATTTTGATCAGCATTATTTCAGTTATTTTTCCATTCCTCACCTCTCTCACAAAATATTACAAACGACTCTGAGAATTATATTAATTTAATTTAATTGATTAAAATAAAATCATACAACATCCGGTTCTGGAAGGCCGAGTCCATCTTCCAGTGGCGCCCTAATATTCGTCTATAATACTAGGTGCGACCAGACTTGGCAAGTTAAACACTCTGTCATAAATTTTCATCTGTGAAAAGTCTGATAATGTAATAATTGCAGTTGTAAATAACTTAGAGAGAATTTGTTATTTTATGGATCTTTTATTAAAATATAAAATTAGTCTATTAAAAAAAATTGTGAATTTGCATAATCTGTACAGTTCATTGAGTATTTTAAGGAAAATTATATCTACTATGCAACATCATAAGAGTTGAATTGTTTACATTTTTTTTTATCTCCCACATAAATACTCTACGAAGAAAAATTTTTAATAAAAATTACCTAAAAAGTTTGATACTGAGAATACATGTGGTAAATACCTAAAATTTCCTCGTACACGTTGTAAAATGAATGCTTAGCTAACATGTACTTGAAGTGCGATTTCTACTAAAACCATGGTGAAAATTTAGTTAGAGGCTATATGTCATCAGAGTAACAAACTTTGTGGATATGTTTATATTATAATAACATGTGCTTCAAATGTGTTCGTAAGTTTTCCGAAAATTTCTTTAGTCTTTTAAAGAAGATAGACTCAAAATCCAAGAAATTACATATATGAAAAGTGTTCGGCGAATATTCGAGAACTTTCGTTAGTATTTCTAGAAAAATAGACTTAAAATCCAATAAGTTTCATACACGAAATGTATTCGAAAAATGTTCGAAATTTGTTCGAAAATTTTCCATAGTATTTTGAAAAAAAAAAAAACTGAAAATCCTCGAAACTTCATATACCAAATGAGTTCAGGAAATATTCGAAAAATATTCGAAATTTGTTCGGAAAATGTTCAATGGCTTTCCTTGTTATTTTGAAAAAAAAAAAATTAAAAGACCAATAATTTCATTTGCAAATCTGTTCGAAAAATATCCAAAAAAGGTTTGAAAACTTTCCTTAGTGTTTTGACAAAAAATAGACAAGATTCAAGAAATTTTACGTACAAATTGCATTCGAAAAATTTTCGAAATTTTTTTGAGAAGTTTTCTTAGTATTTTAAGAAAAAATACTCAAATTTCAAGAAATTTGATGTATGAAATGTGTTCGAAAAAAAAATGCGAAGAATGTTCAAAATTTGTTCGAAAAGTTTCCTTAGTGTTTTGAGAAAAATAGTAAAAATTCGTGACATTTCATATACGAAATCTGTTCAGAAAACATTAAAAAATGTCCGAAATTTGTTCGAAACGTTTCCTTAGCATTTTCTGAAAAATAGACTTAAGATTCAAGAAATTTCATACATGAAATGTATCCGAAAAATATTTGAAATTTGTTTGAAAAGATCCTTATTATTTCGAGAACAATAGACTCAAAATCCACGAAATTCCATGTACGAAATTTGTTCGGAAAATATTTAAAATTTTTTCTAAGATTTTTAAGGTAAACTTTCAACATCTCAGAAATTAAAAATTATAAAAATTTTCTCACTCATCTAGATTGAAACAATAAAAAAATTTGAAAAACTGAAAGTTCGAAAAAAAAATTCAAACAATTTTTTGGAAAAAACGTCATGTAAAATATTAACTTAAACCTAATTACATTAAATATTTATTTTCGCTGGATCGGGATGGTGGAAGAAATAATAAATCACTTATTTGGTGTATTGTCCATATTTAATAAAAATATATCACAGATAATAGTGTCGAGTACATAATTGAGCACGAGATTATTTAACAGAGCACTTGATATGTATAATTTCTTTCAATACAATCTTGTATAAGAATCGAGCATGAGTTTATGTTAAAGAGCACAATTTTATGAACAAGATTTCATTTTAGTGTTATAAAATTACACGGCACCTTACACGTGAATTTGATAGACATATGAGCGCAGCGAAATCAAAGAATCATACGTAACAATTGATACTTCAAGTTATGACAATTAATTTATAATGTAAAATTCATAATGTAATTTATTGTGAATATTTTATGTACTTTTGAACCGAGTAATTAAATAGAGACGAGTCAAGTGTCGAGTCTTGTCGTTAACTAACTTAATTTGCAGTCACAAATAAAATTTGGTATTTATTTTAGAGATTAGCTGCATAGCTGGATGGATTGAATGATGACATCAACCACACCAGCTAGCATCGAGTACAAGTAAAATATTTCAGTGATGAGTAATAAGTAAATGATAATTAAATGTGCGTGATTTGACTAATAATTATTTGTGACTGCAAGTCATGTGATATCGAGTATGTATGGATATATATAGATATAGCCAGTAGGTTAGCTTAGCACGTGGTCAACCCAAAAAATGATCACAGAGTTTTTATAATGAAATAAATAAACTGACAAATATGAATGACAAAAAATACCTGATAATTCAGCGAGTATAATTAACGATGGTCTCAATTATGACGTCAAGTAATTAACGAGATGTAGCTTGATTGTTAATGATAGCGTTGTAATTAACTTACACGTGGTATTCTATAACATGTGTTGTAGAAAAGTGGCAGTTGCCGCGTAGCTGGTGATCGAGTTGAAATTCCGAGTAGCAGAGGGCGCGTCAATAGCAGCACCTCTGATAGAGTAGAGCGTAGAGTTATCAACTGTTCTGGCGCGAACATTTGATAATTACGCAACATTCCGCCCGCCATCAGGAACAGAGTTGCTGATCCGAATATTGAATGCCTTGACGAGTCGTGAGTGGATTGTAGACGAGTTAGGCATCTGGTTCTGGCGCGAGTGGCAAGAGTGCGAGCTTGGCGATTGGGCGAGTGAGTGACCCCGTAGCCGTTTGAATGGTTACCACTCGTATGAGATTGTCCTTTCCAGGATGGAGTGCGGTCACTTTAGCGAGTGGCAGCGAGTTGGTGGAGTTCGTTCATCAGTAAGAAGGACGAGTGAGCCGAGTTTGATGTCATTGCGAGCATGATGCCACTTGGTGCGGGCCAGATGACGTTGGATGTAACTGGTAGACCAGTGTTTCCAGAAGTGTTGGACACGTTGTTGAATGAATTGCCACCTCGAGAGTCGTGATACATCTGTATCCATGAGTGATGGTTCTGGGATGGCACTGAGTGGTCTCCCAATGAGAAAATGACCTGGAGTGAGCGCTGAAGGATCTTGAGGATCGTCGGATAACGCTTCCAATGGTCTTGAGTTCAAAATCCCCTCCACTTGAGTTAAAAGAGTTGTAAGTTCTTTAAACGTGAAGGCTAATTCTCCGATTGTGCGAGTCAGGTGATGTTTCACTGATTTCACTGCGGCTTCCCATTTGCCACCCATATGGGGAGCAGCAGGCGGATTGAAATGCCATGTAATTTGATGTACAGTGGCCCAATCGAGTAGAGCCCTAGATTCTTGAGTACCTTGAGTGAAGAGTCGCTTGAGTTCAGAGTATGCGCCTTGGAATGTCGTTCCACAGTCGCTATAGAGTGCTGTACATACACCCCGACGATGAATAAACCTTCGGAGAGCTGCAATGAAACCTGATGAAGAGTAATCACTAACAAGGTCGATATGAACTGCTGATGTGGTTAAGCAGACAAATACACAGATCCAGCCCTTGTATGTCCTGGTTCCGCGACCCTTCCGTGATTTGATCGATACTGGACCAGCGTAATCGACCCCAGTGTGAGAAAATGGTGGCGCTGGAGTGACACGTTGAGCAGGGAGTTGTCCCATTAACTGCTGAGCTCGAATACCCCGATGACGAGCACAGACGAGACATTTGAGTATATGCGAGCGTACTGGTTGACGCCCACCGATGATCCAATATCGTAAGCGAGTATGCGCGAGTGTGAGCTGAGTACCACCGTGCAGAGTACGCTGATGGGCATCAGAGATGACGAGTCGAGTTAGAGCAGCATCACGAGGTAGAATTGCAGGATGCTTGTGCTGATCAGAATCTGGAGCATTATCCAACCTCCCCCCTACTCGGATGATGCCATCGGTGTCTTGGAAGGCCACCAACCGAGCAAATGGGTGATTCTTCGGCCATGATGCTTGTCGTTTGAGTAATTGTAATTCATAATGAAAGTGAGCACGTTGAGTTTCCTTGATGCAGAATTGGAGTGCGAGTGTGATTTCATCTGATGTGAGTGGACGAGATAGAGTTGAGTTTGGTATGCGCTTGATCATATCGCGTACCCTTCCACAAATTGCTGTGACTCTGAGCATGCGCAGCAGTGGGATTGGACGTTCCATGACTGTCCAGAGTGAGGTCAGAGGTCGAGTTGACACATGAAGTGCCTTAACTGGACGTTCTTCGAGTTGAGTGTCTGCATCAATGTGAGTAGGACTGGTTGGCCAGGACGGCGAGTCTTCGAGCAACCACGATGGGCCAGACCACCATAGTTGATGAGCTTTAAGCTGACTGGTTGTCAAGCCTCGAGTTGCACAATCTGCTGGATTGTCAGTGCCAGGAACAAACTTCCAGTGGCCATCTGGAATTAGTTCTTGAATAAATGACACCCGATTCCTGACAAAGTCTTTCCAGCGAGATGGGTGCGAGTGTATCCACGTGAGTGTGATTGATGAATCGGTCCAAAGATATGTTGGCACGTGCGAGTAGTTGAGTGTAGTCTAGCAGTGTTTGACGAGTTTTGCCAACATGTGAGCCGCTGTGAGTTCCAAGCGTGGAATCGTGAAAGGTTTTAACGGTGCCACCTTGGTCTTTGAGCAAAGTAGCGTAACCTTTGCCCCTTGAGTGTGATGTTGAGGTAGGACCTTGATGAAAACGGCCGCTGCCATCGCCAGTTGTGACGCATCGGAAAATCCATGGATTTCTAGAGCCGAGTTCGTGGACGAGTGGATCCATCTGGGAATCGTGATTATGTGAATCGTGTTGAGTTGAGTTTTAAATGAAGTCCATTTCTGACGTAATTCTGCAGGCAATGGAGTGTCCCAGCCGAGTTTCACAAGCCAAAGTTCCTGCATGAACATTTTGGCTTGAATTATGAGTGGTGATAGGAATCCCAGTGGATCAAAGATCTGAGCAATCTCTGATAAAATTGCACGTTTGGTGCATGGTTGAGTAGAGCACGATGGCGAGTGCTTGAACGAGAATCGATCTCTATGTGAAGACCAGTACATTCCCAAAATTTTGGTGCTGACTTCTGGATCTTCAATCTTGTATTGTGTTATCGCTTCCGCACGATTGAGCTGAAGTAATTTTCGATGATTGCTTGCCCATTTTGCGAGTGGAAAGCCGCCCGCCATGCACAGACCCTCGGTGTCATCTGCAACAGCTTGCAGTGATTCGAGATCATCTGCACCTCCGGAAATGTCGTCGACATACCGTGTTTTGGTGAGTGGCGTGATTGCGAGTGGGAACCGATGTCCCTCATCTTCGACTAATTGGAGTAACGACCGAACCGCCAGAAATGGAGCCGCTTTCGTTCCATAGGTGACGGTGGCGAGCTTGAAGGGGATGATATTCCCTTTATCGTCAAACCAGAGTATTTGTTGAAGATCCTGATCATCTTCATGAACCCGAATTTGCCGATACATTTTGGTTACATCTGTGATGAAGATGAACCGGTGTTGTCTTGAGCTGATGAGTACGTCGAAGATGTTGACCAGAAGTTTCGGTCCTGTGTGCATGATGTCGTTGAGTGAGAGTCCTGAACTGGTTGGTTTTGATCCATTGAAAACCACACGGATCTTGGATTTGTTATTATCTTCTTCTAGTACCCCATGGTGAGGTAGGAAGTATTGAGTTGATGATGTCGATGATGCCGCGGGCACCATATGCTTGAGTTCGAGATACTCTGTCATGAAATTCAAATAGAGTGTTTTGAGCCGAGTATCGTGTTCGAGGCGTCGCATGAGATGTTGTAAACAGCGACGCGCCGCTGTGTACGAGTTACCGAGTTGTTGTGGATCTGATAATAATGGCAGTCGAACAATGTATCTACCAGAGCTATCTCGGGTGTGAGTGTCCCGGAAGTGAGCTTCACAAGCCTCTTCCTCGGGAATTAGTGAGCGTGACTGAGCTGAAGCGATCTCTTCTTGGAGCCAAAACCGAGTGAGAAGGTCCTGGAGATTTTGATCGCAGTGATTGGAGACAGCATGATGAGTTCTAAGTGGTTTGGTGAGCCGAGCTGGGACTGGACCCAAGATAATCCAGCCAAAAATTGTGTTTTGAGCGAGTAATCCAGGAGACCTGCACTTAAAGGTCTCGCCAGTAATGACCTGGCCGTAATAATCAGCGCCAAGGATGACATCCGTTGGACCTGGAGTTCCAAAGTCTGGATCTGCGAGCGTAAGATGCGAGAATTGATCCAAGTCGTCATGTGTGACTTGGTCAACTGGTAGTAAAGCCGTTAAACCACTTAGGACGTGAGCCTTTATTGTGAGTGAGTGATCCGAGTGGCACGAGCGTAAGGTTAGGTTCACCCATCCCCTGGTACGGCCAGCCTTGGCTGCACCGATCCCCAGGATAGAGAGATAGGATCGAGCACGAGTTAAATTTAGTAATTTTACCATGGACTCTGAAACAAAAGAGATCTCAGAACCGGTATCTAGCAGAATGCGAATTGGATGAATACTTAACTTGGTCACGACGTAGACTTGACAAGTTGCGAGTAACGTTGAGTAATGTTGAGCATGAATACAACCAGTTGTTGAGTTCTGAGCGGGCGAGTGGCGAGTGCGAGTGTTTTGGTTTTGAGTGTTCTGAGGTTGAGTGTGGGCAAGAGCGCTGTTCGAGTGTGATGAGCTTGGAGTAAGCGAGTGCTGGTGAGTGTCGAGTGCTTGAGTGTCGTGCGGAAGCGCAAAATCTTATTGAGTTGGAGCTGGAGCACTTTGAGATTGAGTGGTGGTGATTCCTGGGTGAATCATCGAGTGATGCGGCTGTTGGCACACCCTACATCTGAATTTCGAGTTGCATGACTCGACTCGGTGGTGTCCAAGACAGTTTGGACACAATCTGGCTTGGACCACCAGCTGAGTTCGTTGTTGAAGAGTCATCTTGCCGAACTGATCACACCTGACCAAGTAGTGATCACCTTGGCATAAATCACAAGGATATTGCGCCTTGAACACCTTCTCTTGACCTCCTGGTGGTGTTGGAGTCCCCGATGTCGTCTGCTTGGTTGGAGTAGCTAGGTGTGCATGGGCACTGCTCTTGGTAGCCTTGGAGTATGAGTGTGAGTTCGAGTTGCTGGGTTTTTGATGATCACCAGCCTTGGAGGTGCTCTCCTCGTACCTTTCTGGAGCACGAGCACGTTCCGTCAGGAATTGACGAAGTTGTTTGAGCCTTGGGAATTCCACTGATGCCCCCAAGGACAATTCCCAAGCCTCGCGAGTTGATCGGTCGAGTTTGGAGATGATGACGTGGGTGAGAAGGTAGCAGTACCATCTTGAAGGTTCACCTTCTGAGCTAGAAGAGCATTGATCGCTTCGCTAGTTTGATCAATGAGTGAGTAGAGCTGTTTGGATGAGCGCGAAGTGAGTGCTGGAAGGTTGACCAACTTGTCGAGTTGAGCTCCGATGAGTAGTCTAGGTACCTCATATCGTTTGCAGATAGCACCCCAGGCGAGTGCGAAGCTCTCGTTACACATGGGTGTGTTGGCGATTGCTTGAGCTGCTTGACCTGTCAGGTATGTCTTCAAATAGTGAAGACGTTCGACGTCCTCCAGGCCATCACGATTGATCACGACGGACTTGAACATGTCCCTGAACTCTGGCCACTTGGCGTAGTCACCAGAGAATGGAGTGATGTTGAGTGGAGCAAGAGTGACGCTGCTGTGTGAGCGTTGAGTCGAGTTCTGAACCTAAATGGGTTGAGCAGGCGTGTCGAGTGCGTGAATGAGTGTGGATAAGCGAGTGCGAGCTCCCAGGTATTACCTGTATGCTACATCAAAGATACCATCCTTGATGTAGGAGTGCTGGAGAAACTCCTCCGTCGAGTTGATCCCCAGATAGTCGTGGACAACTGAGAATTGCTGCCACTCCTGGGTGAGGATCTCGAGTCGAGCCTTGAGTGCTGCAATACCTTCAGCAGCCGTGAGTGATGATGCTAGAGCCTCAGTGTCGGAGATGAGCTTGAGTCTAGACAACTGACTGCTGATTTTGAGTTCGAGTTCACAGCCCTTGGTGGACTTCTTGCGAGTCCGCTTCTTGGCATCTTGAGTATCGAGTGCTGGCACCTTGGGATTGCCATCGTCAGTGATCTCTGAGTCACTGGGATTCCCAGTTGGTAATATCCCAGGGAGTGCAGGTCGTTCATCGGTCTCATGGACGACGATCGTTGGAGTGAGTGGGTGTGGTGGAGGATCCTCCATGGAGCCTTCCAACCCGGTCGAGTCCTTACCATCCACTTGAATACGTGAATCTGATAAAAATTACACAATTAGAGTTCTGGACGATCATGAAATTATGAGTTTAGTCTGTGATCACTTTTACGCGGTTTCCACCATCCAATCCGGCTCGAAGGACCATTAATGTAAAATATTAACTTAAACCTAATTACATTAAATATTTATTTTCGCTGGATCGGGATGGTGGAAGAAATAATAAATCACTTATTTGGTGTATTGTCCATATTTAATAAAAATATATCACAGATAATAGTGTCGAGTACATAATTGAGCACGAGATTATTTAACAGAGCACTTGATATGTATAATTTCTTTCAATACAATCTTGTATAAGAATCGAGCATGAGTTTATGTTAAAGAGCACAATTTTATGAACAAGATTTCATTTTAGTGTTATAAAATTACACGGCACCTTACACGTGAATTTGATAGACATATGAGCGCAGCGAAATCAAAGAATCATACGTAACAATTGATACTTCAAGTTATGACAATTAATTTATAATGTAAAATTCATAATGTAATTTATTGTGAATATTTTATGTACTTTTGAACCGAGTAATTAAATAGAGACGAGTCAAGTGTCGAGTCTTGTCGTTAACTAACTTAATTTGCAGTCACAAATAAAATTTGGTATTTATTTTAGAGATTAGCTGCATAGCTGGATGGATTGAATGATGACATCAACCACACCAGCTAGCATCGAGTACAAGTAAAATATTTCAGTGATGAGTAATAAGTAAATGATAATTAAATGTGCGTGATTTGACTAATAATTATTTGTGACTGCAAGTCATGTGATATCGAGTATGTATGGATATATATAGATATAGCCAGCAGGTTAGCTTAGCACGTGGTCAACCCAAAAAATGATCACAGAGTTTTTATAATGAAATAAATAAACTGACAAATATGAATGACAAAAAATACCTGATAATTCAGCGAGTATAATTAACGATGGTCTCAATTATGACGTCAAGTAATTAACGAGATGTAGCTTGATTGTTAATGATAGCGTTGTAATTAACTTACACGTGGTATTCTATAACATGTGTTGTAGAAAAGTGGCAGTTGCCGCGTAGCTGGTGATCGAGTTGAAATTCCGAGTAGCAGAGGGCGCGTCAATAGCAGCACCTCTGATAGAGTAGAGCGTAGAGTTATCAACTGTTCTGGCGCGAACATTTGATAATTACGCAACACGTCAATATAATCTATTCTGTAATTTTTAACAAATGACTTAATAGACTCTATTTGGTTGACATTAATATTTTTCTCTCTAAGATAATAAAATGGTTACCTGCGTTAATATCCCCGGACAAAATATCCCCGACAAAATATCCACGACAAAATATCCCCCGACATAATATCCCCGCGACAAAATATCCCCGCGACAAAATATCTCCAGAAAAAATATCTCACGAGAAAATATCTTCATGACAAAATATATTTTGACAAAATATCTACGAATATTTACGTTGACTTGAAAAATTTTAATACGAGCAATGCAAGATAATAAAGAAAGAAATCAGAATGAAATATTAAAGATTATTTTGCACTTATTTATTAACATTCATGAAAACAATTGAATTCGAATACAAAAAAAAGTAAACTTATTGATTAATTTAATTACTGGAAACAATATGATCTATAATTAATTATTAACAATTATCAACTATTTAAGGTCACTTTTCATCGATATTTTCAGTCAAATTTAATATTAATCAATGGAGATCATATGAAATATACACGTTATGTTACTTCTTAAATACTTCTATGTCATTAAATAATTAGAGTAAATATTCACGTTACATATATACATAACGAATAACAATAAATTAATCTTAAGTGTTTTATAGATTAAATGATGATACTTAACCTTAATATTTGGTCAAATCATAAACTGAAGTTTTTTTATCACAACAAATATCTTAGTGAAAAATTATAATAAATTATCTGAGAAATTATAAATGTTTTTTTATCAATACAAATATAAGTACTTGAATCCGTTCACAAAAATCATAAAATTATTTGTTAATTCAATAGCTTTAAGCAATATACTTTTTAAATATCATTAACATATTATACGATTAGAATATAACTAGGATATTAAGGTCATTCTCCGACATTGCCCCCGACCTTTTAAATAAATACAGTTGAGACAGTTAAAAGTCGTTTCATGTCTTCAAAAAAGTGGGAGGGCACTATCTAAGAATACCCTTAATAACCTTCAAAATTTAAAACTTTAGCAATATTATTCAAATAATCGATCTTGTTATTGGGGTTATAATTATTTACGATTGTGAATAAGCGTTCATTATAATCTCGGTACGCTTTGCGACGTGGAACTGCTACCGCAAGCCCAGAATTGATTTGGGTCATTGATGTTTCCGTTAATGTCTGTTCGTTTTTAATAGCATTTAAAAATAAGCCGATACTGGCATGAGCAACAGATACACGCCGATTGAAACCAGAATGCCAGCCTTCCATCGAATTATTAGAACGAAGATCACCATTTTTCGTTGCTAAATAGCAATTCCAAATTTTAATATCAAACAGAGGCTTTTCACGGCGTTTGCGGTTGTGCTTTGGTTTTCCAATCCACGTAGATTCAAAATATGCGACAATATTCTCCAAAATATCAGAATTTCTGTCATAATAATCTGTCGACATTAATTCATCGAATGCAGCAGTAACATCTTCGGGTGGCACAAAAGCCAAAGCCATCAGCATACGTATGTTTCGAGAAAATTCAATATCAGTATTGTATCGAGTTTGTAGCACACAAAATTGTATATGGCGCCAAACCGATTGGCAAAAATGAAAATTACATCCCGAAACTTTTGCACCATGAAATACCTGTTTAAATGCCTCGATAAATCCAATTTCAAAATCCACCATTAATGGATCTGGTGAAAAATTAGGAATTGCGTTTCGTAATACTTTTAAAAATTTAAGGTACAAACTTTTAGACTTATTCGGAGCTAACATGTATACCAATGGCAATGATTTTCCATCTTTATAGCCATGAATAGTGTAAAGCTGACTAAATATCGATGGTACAGATTTAAATGTACCATCACTTAACCACAGATGACAGGTGACCAAATAATTTAAGTTTTTTAACGAAGTGAAAACTAAAAACCGATTTTTGTCATTGCCACTGTCGTGCAATAAAAATAAATCACCACTATGTGTAAATTTATACTCGTCGGTTAACAATAATTCTCTTCGACTGTCAGGATTCATAATTGGCGCTACTGTTTTAACACGAGAACGTTGTACAGCTCGAGAAAGTGAGATGGGCTTTGGAAGCAACGCTGCAACTGGTGATAAAACTCCTTGCAGCGAAGTAGAAACAATAGTAGCGGGTTTTTCTTGAGTTTTAGATGATTTCTTCTTAATTTTTTCTTTTAAAATTTTAGCTTTAACAGCTGCAGCATTACTGGGATGATCGTGAACTAATACATCGCCAGCTATCTGGCCTAAAAAATGAATAAAATTAAACATAGAAATCATAACTATTTGAATCGTCAATTTACACAATATATATTTTATTAACAACAAACCTGTGGTTTTCTCACTATCGGTGTGAATAATGATATTACAATTAACACATGTACAAATCCAGGTTATGTTACTTTTATTAATTTTTTTTTTACTGTATAATACACCATCGTGCAATAATAATTTATTGCCTTTCTGAGATACGATAAATTTTAATGCCATATTAATTATTCAATAGAAAACTATTGCTATAATACTGATAATTAATTATTATAAAGATACAAAAATCGCATGTGGCTTTACAGAAACGGAGGCATGTAAGTTACTTGCTAACCCTAATAGCACAGCTTGCTTTAGCAAAAGTTTACCTGCAAAAGTTTCCTTGAATTTTTAGTCAAATGTCCATCAACTTCGGACTTTTCCGTTCTTACGACACTTTTCATGCAACTTGCTATCGAATTTAACGTCAATTTGCTGCCCAGATTAGAATGCCAATTCACGTCAAAAAACTAGAAAAAGGTTGTCGTTAATTTTCGGTCAAATTTTATATCCATTTGTTGTTAATTTGACTTGAAAAATTGTTAAATATTTTCTTACCGTCAAATTGCAGACAATTTAAATTGAAGAAAAGTTAACCGTGAATTATTATTTTCAAATTTTGCTGTCAAATTGATGTCAAATTTAAGCAGCAAATTTTAGGTTATTTCAACATAAAATTACTGTTCAACAAGTAGTCTGCCGGTAGTATAACTCTGTACTGAAGAGAATTCGTTACGTTAAAATAAATTTGGTGGCCTTGAAAAAGGCCGTTGTGGTCTTAAGAAAGACCGTTTGAGAGTGACGTTTGAGCTGGAGACGACGATGAGAGTAGACTGCTGGTCCTTAAAAGAACCGTTGGTTGTTGTTGAGTAGTCTTACGTGAGACTTGACTAGTCCTTAGACGAACTAAATCAAGTTGAAAGTTGCTTACTTAGACTAGCCCTGAAAAGAGCTAGCCAAGAGGAAGTTCTAAAAAGAACTGTTGCGTTTGAGAAGTAGCTGGATAATATTCAAGCTTTGCGCGCTTGAATATTAACTGTTTATCGCTGATAGCCTTGCTCGCTATCTGGAGAGAGTACTTCACAGTAGGACTGATTAGAATCGAATACGCTTACGCTCTCAGATCACCTTCTTTTATACCCGAGAGCCCGGCTTCTAGAAGGTTCTCGACGGAGTAGGAGACGTCGGTATCTGCGCTCCAATGAGATGGCTTGGTTGAGAGCAAGTTAATAGCGAGCGAATGAGAAGTCTTCGTTGAGAGTGGAGGGGGTCGAGTCAACTCTTATTGGTCGGTCGCGTACGGAGAGCGAGCAGTCTCTCTCACGGTCCGTGCGAAGTTGATGAGCCATAGTATCTCTCCATGGTCCGCGCAAAGTTGACGACCTACTTTCGAACAATTACCGTAAATTTCAAGCTAAAGTAGCTATTAAAAAACTAATATCTACCCATTACCCCTACAAATCTAGACTGATCAGAAAATGATTTTATGATACAACACTTAGTGGCGCAAAAGTGTAGATAAATTTGGCGCGGCTTAATTTAAATTTAAAATATAAATATGTCTTCAAATAATTTGAATAGAAAATAACACAAGTTTGGAGTATGGTATTGTGCCATTTTTGTTACAGGTTTTGAGTGTGTGTAATCACAAAAATATGTTAACATAAATGCGTGTAATAGTACGTGCCCTTTTTTCAGGCATTTTGTGTGGGTGTAAATACAAAAATATCTGAATGCACCCACTTGCAATAAAATTGTGCCCTTTTTTCACACATTACTTCATTAATTATTCAACGATAGGGATATTTTGTCAAAATATATTTTGTCATGAAGATATTTTGTCGTGAGATATTTTGTCTGGAGATATTTTGTCGCGGGGATATTTTGTCGCGGGGATATTATGTCGGGGGATATTTTGTCGTGGATATTTTGTCGGGGATATTTTGTCCGGGGATATTAACGCGTGTCACCAATAAAATCATTTGGTAAGGTTAAGAAAATATTTGTTTAATGGACAACTAAACTATTTTATAGTGCCAACACCTACAAACATTAAAGCAAAATATTATTGTATTAACTCTAATAAATTTTACTTAGACACAAAAAATACATTCATTTCGAGTAATTATACATATTTGTTTGAGGTTAATAAGTATATATTTGAACCTAATGATTATTGATTTAAAAGGTTATGTTGCTAGGCAGCAGCAGCGGAAGTAGTTTGGTGCTCGCCACTAGATCGCGCCCACCTTTTGTAGTGTCCCCGGTGAGAAACATATTTCAAAATTATTATATTCTTAATTTGAAGCATCTATAGGACGGGTTTCCCGCTGTAAATTAGCAGAGTGACGGTAACCCATCTTTGATAGTAATATAGCGGTATCCTGTATTACACTATGACATTAATGCTTAATATTAATTTTTCCCGGAACATTTTTTGTCGTAGTACAAAAAAAAGTGTTACCCCGATATTTGATTCACATGACAAAACGTCCCACGGACAAAAGATCCCACGACAAAATCTCCCTATCACAGTTATATTCCCAATAATCTTGTTCAAAGTTAAAACTCTAAACAAGAATTGATGTTGCAAGTATATTTAAAGATGGAGACACATAAAACGTTGTATTTAGTTGTTAACTGACACGTGTACGCTCAAATATCTACCTAATAACTGATCAATTCGTAGAAATCGCGTATAAAATGTGTAATTTGCCAAGTCAAATCACCAACTTATAATCTTTATCAAACTTAAAGTTTAATAGACACCGATCAATATTAGGTTTTATCCCAAATGTGTCGGTGGAATCGTCAGTTGGATCCATAACGCCACCGCCCATCGTATGGTTTTAAATAAAATTATTATTAAATATTTAATTTTTATTTGATCTATTACAAGATAGTAAATTAACGGCTACACGTAGGTAAATTAACGCCGTCTACGTGTACACGACTGACTGTTTTACTATTCATGTGCCTCATCACCATACAAACGTATTTTAAAACCATTTCGAATAAAAGTCCTTAGGATCAACCGTCAAAAGATCAATTGTCTAGGGGACATTCTGTCCGCGGGTTAAATGTCATGGAACCTAAAAAAGTACGTGTCAAGGAAATAGACTATTTTTCTAAGCATGCATTTATTCAATTGCCAAATAAATATTCTGTCATTTTAAGTAAATAATTAATTATTAATAATAACTCATTCTTTAAGGCTCACTAATATATTTTATTATGATTACTCTCTACGCTCTGCAGGTAATCAACTTGATTTTATGCTTGCTACTGAACGCCTAAGTATCTCTACTAAATATTTTGTAGTTTATAATAATTTTTTTTTGCTGGTGAATTATAAAATATCCAATTAAAATAACCACATATGTGATTAGCAATGGGCAATCAAATCATTTTGTTGTCATAACTAAAATTGAGTTGTCAGAAGAGAATTTTTTTTTTTCAGTGTATATATTGTAACGAATGTGAAACTAATCTTTTGAAATATTTAAATAACGAGAAAACAAATGCCTTCTTCTCTTGTTTTAGAGAAACTCGACTGGAGTCAGTTAGTCACTTGAGGATGTTCGATACTCATTTTCGAAATGATACCAAAATTTTGAAATTTTTTTTACCGAAAAAGTTATAAAAAGAAGGATCACTGTTAGAATTTTAAATCGATTCACCACACCGTTTTCGAGCAATAAATTTTCAAAATTCGTTCTTACACACGAGCGTAAATAGGAATCATTTTTTAAAGTGTTGTAGTTTTTGCTACAATAATACCATCGCTATAAATCATTCAGTATCAAATATTTGAACGTTTCTGAACACATTAACATTTTTATTAAGCTTCATCATAGGTTTGTTATTAAAATATTAATCAAATAAAAGGTGAATTTTAGTAAATGACGTCACATGTGTCGTGAAGCTAAGAAAAAACAGCAACAGCGTAAAATGACAAGCGATGGAAATTTGAATGACTAATAGCATCAGTATCATTTCGACTGTGTTTAACCTCTCATACGTCTAGTGTGTAAGCTTAATTTTTCAGTTTTTTTTTTTTTTTCATATTCTGATTATTTTTAATTTTTATTATAAACAGTTTCTGAGACTAATTTACCTTTCCAATATTTCCTCTTTTTAATATTACTTTCTTCCATAACTATTGGAAACAATAATCGGCTGACATTTTTTTCTGTTTACTTACTAATACACACTACCACATAGTACTCATGTAGGACCTGAGCTCCAGCTAATAATAAACCTTGTGACCAACAATAGTACACAAAAAAGCTACTAAACACCAACGTGCTGTTGCCGTACTTCCGCGTTTATTTTTTAATCACTTATTTCACCCCGCGGACTTGGAATCACTATGAAATTATGGTGAAATTCCGGTGAGATTATAGTAAAAACATCGAGAGATCATGATGAAACTACGGTGAAATCACCATGATTTTGTGCCATTCGGTCACTGTAGTTTTATGGTGATCCCACAGTGGTTCGATAGTAGTTTCACAGCAAATTCACACTGAATTTAGAATGAACTTACAGTGAATTCACGGTAAATTCACAGTAAATTCACAGTGAACTTACTGTGAACTTGGAGTGAATTCACAGTGAATTCATAGTGAATTTGCAGTGAATTTGCAGTGAATAGACACGGAGAAAAAAATGGAGTAAATTTTAATCAAAAATATAAAACTAATTTTACTATCCCGTTCAATAAATTTTACTATATTAGAATGAAAATAAATTAAATTAAATATTTAATAATTTTTAACTTTTTATTATTAGTGCTATCATTTTGATTATTATTGTTATTTATGTCATCTGTATTGGTGTTTGTGTCGTCTTTTATTTTTAAAAAATCACTCGATTTAACCGAGATTCGAACCCTGATCTCCCGCGTGCGAGTCCTTTCCTATGTCTAACGGCCTGATGTCTCGTTTGAACAGAAGTTGTTGAACTTGTAATACATAGACGTATCTGCTATCCCTACCAAATTTTAACTTTATCTGTACATAGTAGAATTTAATATACAGATAATATAGTCATGTTAGCAAAAAATACATTACATAAGATAATTTTTAATATCTTCTATTGTAATAATTGCCAACCAGTTAATTTCACGAAATGTTTTGTAATAAATAAAATATAGAATGTATTTATTCATATCTGTTAGTAAATTTTACTTCAATATTGTAGTTTTTACAATATTTTTTTCATCGTGTACAGTGAATTGACAGTAAATTTTTGGTAAATTTACAGTCAATATACAGTAAATTAGCAGTGAATTCACAGTGAATTTACAGTGGATTTCCTGTGAATTTCTTACTATTTTATTTGTAAACTTCGAAACTAATAATAATATTAATAATAACAATAAAAATAATAATAATAATCTTAATAATAATAATAATAATAACAGTTACGAAATCTGAATTAAAATTATTTTGACAACTTATTAAAATTGTTTTTAAAAAGAAAAGCAGCATATACACACAGCCATACAGACGTCACACGGGAAATGATATGAACAAATGTCCGGGGCCTCCTAACCTCGCGTTCTAATGAAAACTCGATTTTCGAATATCGAAGTAAATGAAAGAAATTGTCACTATACCACTCTAAAGCTACGATTTGACGACTGTGATGTCAAATCACCATAAAACTAATGTTAAATCATCCTAAATTTACTGTGGAATCATGGTGAAATCATCATTAATTTGGTGTGGAATCATGGTGAAATCACCATTAATTTACTGTGAAATCATTGCGAAATCACCATTAATTTACTGTAGAATCATGGTGAAATCACTACTAATTCACGGTGAAATTACCATAAATTTACTATAAACTCGCAGTGAAATCACAGTGAAATCACTACTAAGTCACCATGACAAAATGGCACAAAATCACTGTGAATTCACTATGAAATCACCGTAAACACACTACGAACTCACGGTGAAAATGAATTCACTGTGATTTCACTGCGATTTCACAGTGATTTTAAGTCCACGAGGGCATTAAAAAAAAATCTGGGCATCGGTTGGCCCTATGGGCTAGCCCCGTAACTTCCCGCTGTTTTCGAGCTTTAAGATCTCGACAACGTTAGTATAAATACATTTTCGAGCTCGAAAATACCTTTATTTCATTTTTTATGAGCTTTCCAAGCTCAAAAGGATTACGTATTATATTAAATTTGAAAAATTTGGACTCCAAAATAATTAATAAATAAGCGTTTTTACATATTTATTTACAATTATGTTCAATAGTTCGCTCAAAAATAAGTTTACGTGATACGTTGTATCTATATGGTGTAAGTATATCGTAAAACAAGCAAACATGATGATTTTTAAGAAGTCACTTCCAATGACTTACATAAACAAGAGCATATTAGTTTTGAGTTATGTTGTTCAGTAATTATGATATTATTCGAAGAAAAAAGCTGATACAGATTTTACATTGACTATTCCGTCAACGATATTTCTCGAATGAATTATCCGATTGAGACATTTAAGGTGGCGATCGGCGCGTTTTATTGAGGTCTAGAGCTGATAAAATTTTGTGAATGATTGGTTTGGTCATTACGATGATATTCGCAAAAATTAGTTTTTTACTATTTCTTTCGTCGACGATATCTTGCGAACAGATTATCCGGTTGAGACGTCCTTGGCGTCAATTGAAAGCTTTTATCGAGTTCTAAAGCTGAATAGATTTTGGAACTGATCGATCCGACAGTTTCCGAAATATCCAAAAAAATGTAAATCGGTTCATTCATTCAAAAGATATGAGAGGTTTAAATCCACACACACACACACCCACACACACACCCACACACACACACCCACCCACCCACACACACACAAACACGCACAGATACACCCATACAGACATCGCTCTGAAAATGTCTAAGTAGCATTCTTACACCTTCAAATGTCAACATATGATGAAAACCCGATTTTTGAAAATCGGGGTGAAACCAATAACTTCCCGAATTTTTTGAAAATAGTCGATTTTCTTAGTGGGAAGTTAAAAATTATTTTATTAAAAAAGAATTTTTTTATAATTTAATGCAATTATAATCAAAATATGTTATATTAATTCCTAAAAGTACGTCAATTCATAGCATATTCTATTAATGAAATTTTGGTGTGTAGGAGTTGTAATCTTGCAAAAATACAATAGACAATCCACGAGATGCCTTAGAAAGATACTCGGTATCCAACCTCTACAATGACAACTAAACAGTGAACATTCTGTACCTCAATAAACTTTTCTTTTTAACTTCCCGCTTAGAAAATCGATGATTTTCAAAAATTTCGGGAAGTTATTGTTTTCACCCCGATTTTCAAAAATCGAGTTTTCATCAGATGTCGACGTTTTGAGGTCCTAGGAAGCTATTCTGACTATTTTTAGAATGATGTCCGAGTGTCTGTATGTGTGTGTGTGTGTGTGTGTGTGTGTGTGTGTGTGTGTGTGTGTGTGTGTGTGTGTGTGTGTGTGTATGTATGTGAACTCTTTATAACTTTTTAACTAATAAACCGATTTGGATGGTTAAGGCGGCAATCGAAAGAGTTTTTTGGCCTTCAACTTTTCTGAAAATTTCAGATCATTTGACCAAGTAGACTCGAAGATATTGGCCAATTACGATAAAAAAAAATTTTTTTTTTTTAGTTTTTTATTGATTTCTTGAAAACGACTTATACGATCGACTTCAAAATTTAATCAGCTCTAGAACTCAATGAAACGCGTCGATTGCCACCTCAAACATCTAAATCGAATAATTCGTTCGAGAGTTATCGTTGGAGAAAGAAATGGTAAAAAACAGTTTTTTGCGAATATCTTTGAAACGACTCAATTAAAAAATCCAAAAATCTAATGAGCTTTAGAATCTATTAAAACGCGTCGATTGCCACCTTAAACATCAAAATCGGATAATTCGTTTGAGAGTTATCGCGGGAGAAAGAAATGCTAAAAACTGTTTTTTTCGAAAATAATGGCATGCAAAAGTATTTTCGAGCTCGAAGAGCTCGAAAATGTATTTACAACGATGTTTTTGAGCTCCTTGAGCTCGAAAACAGCGGGAAGTTTTGGGGCTGGCCCGCAGGGTCAACCGATGCCCAGATTTTTTTTATTGCTGTAATTGTGGAGTTAATATTTCTGATTTAAGTGTGTTGTTATTGTAATTTAAGTTAAAATTAATTTAAATTAATTTATAAGTTTTGATATATTACAATATTTATGTATGTATAACGTATATCAATCCTAAAATTCGCGACGGAGACGCGAATCTGTTAAATATAACGTATGAGGTCGCCCACGCGTTTGAATAAATAATAATAATTGATTCTAAATAATATTAAATAATAATAGCTATTTTTATCCAATTAAAAATAAATAATAAGTTCTAAACAATAATTAAATAATAAATAATTAATACTTGGTGTGCCTGAACCAGCTCCTCAGGCTGGGTTAGTGCACGCAGGCGCCAGTCCGTTTTCCCAAAACGGACAAAATTTTATTCAGGGGGATAAATTACGAGGTAGATCCGAGCAAGTGACTTGTGGCGAAGCGGAAAAACATCCGAGAAAATATAGCAGTAAATTAGATAAATAATAGAACAATTATAAATAAACAATAGATAATTATCTATAAATAATAAATAAATACCAGAAAAATAAATAGAAAATAACAGAAGGAAAAGATCCAGGAAAAATAAGCACCAAATTTTCCCCTCGACAGCTGTTGGTTTCCGTCTTTTAATTATTTAAATAATAATCAATATAAATAATACTATTTTACAATATTTAATTGTTGTTGAATTAACCACAATAAACACTCGGTGGTTAAAAAAAAAAAATACAATAAAAATTGGTTAAATATTTCCACCACTGGGGATACAATTTTTGCCGGCTGTTACCTCGACACCAAACTTATTACTCAAACTTAAAACTCAACATAAAAGTGATAATTTGATTTCATATAATTAATAATATTAATTATTAATATTAAATATAAATAAACAATAATTTCATTTAAGTTTTTATCATGAATGAATAATAGTAATAACGATATTTCTTTTAAATTAATCTCCCACCACTTGTGGAAGAGAGAAAGATACGGTATTTTGATTTCTCACTCTCACTCAAAAAAAAACTATAATATTTTTACCCACACAATAATTGATAATTTACTCTTAAAATAAAATAATAATTTCAGTGTTAAACAATAATTCAATAATTATTACTGACCGCTGGGGTACATAAATCAAAATAATAATAATTATTTACCTTCTTTAAACAAGATAAAATAGAAATAATAATATAAATGATAATAATGATAATGTATAATGATAATAATTCCAGTAAGAACCAAAAGAAAAATATCTCAAATACTTTGAGTAAATAATTACGCCATGAGATCAGACTTGAGGAATTCTCAAGTCCGGCGTGTATAGTATAGATATATATACTACCCGTATATATCTATATACGTACCGGCAACGTTTTATTACATTGCGTACGTTTTATCAAATTATATATAAATACGGATATTTTCACCAATATCACAAATAATAATTAATAATAATTAATGGTAATAATTAATCCATGTATCACCCAATAAATAACAATTATAAATCAATTATTTTTCCCTCACGGCGACCAACAACTACCGGGGAGGTTAACAGATGATAGTATTTTATCCAGCGAATAGAAATACTGAGTACTTACTCAAAATCAGCAAGAAAAATAATCAGCCCAATAACACCAATCTCAAACAAATCAGCAAACTTTATTCACCCGGTGAATATTACTAAATTTCTAATGATTTTAATCTTTAATTAATCAAAACTCAGTATAAAAGTAAAATTACGTCCGCACACGCTGCTAGTCCGTATCTCTCCCTCTTAATTAGGTCAACCTCCACCTGTTGGTCGTCGCGTAAAGGGCAGCACCATCGCCCTTAATTATTATAATAACTTTTGACATCCAATTTAAATTAAAAATATAAATTATAAACATAAGTATTTAACACCCGGATGATACATGGTAAACCTCTTAAATATATGAACTATTTGTTCATATCCTCTATATGTTTATCTATAAAATCATAAAATAAATATTAATTATTTCCAAACAATAAACATCAATTGACGTCATCCGTCGGATGACAAGTTAAACAAAATAATAGGTTGCTAATTGTTGGGGCATAATATTACTCTGGTTTATGCATCCCAACTAAATCAAAATTATAAATAAATACTTAAATTAAACAAAAGTCAATCACTTGTAAATTAAATCATAAATTATAAATTATAAAAATAAAATTAAATCACACGTGCTCTCTCATACCTTACGCGCATGCGCGAGCACCGTGCACGGACTGCCATAAACAACGGCGAAATGGCGGAATGCCCGCGCAACGATTCAAATTCAAATATAAAATTAAAATACTTAACTTACAACTAATTAAAACTAAATAATTTGAATCGTTACGTGACACCCCCCCACCAGGCCGTGTTTTGCCCCTAAAATACGGGCGAGACTCCGCATTCCTTTCGCCGGTACAATCACCTGAAAACCTGAAATTCAATACTTATATCTGGATCTTTCGTACCGGGTGAAACTAAATCAAAAATTCAAAAAAATCAAAAGAAATTAATGTCCACTAAAAACTCAAACGAAATGTCGATCCACCCGTCACTCACCAACTTGCTCGAACCATCGGTGAAGGGAAGGGGGTAAACTAGTGTTAATTATTTCTATTACAAATAAAACACTTAGTAATCAATTGGTTGCGCCGTTTTTATTTTCCAGAAACAAAAACTCCTGGGTGACTATGGCACCGGGCGTCTTACAACGGTTATATCAAATATCAAAAGTTATTATAAATAAAAAAACAATAAATAAGATAATAGGAAGAGAAAAAGAATATTATAATCTTAGGGGTTCATCTGTCTGATGCCCTAAGCCGCCTCGAGACCCGCCATTCTGGGTTCGCTGGGACCCATCTGGTCCAGACAGTACACTCGGCGCAGTCGATCGTCGTTCGTGAGCCAGCCCAACCATGGCAACTCACTTAACTGGTCTCCCAGGTTCCCGTGTCCGTCGGGACACCTCTCCGCTTGCATTGGTCGCGCGCAGACCATGCAGCGGCCGCGTACGGCTAAATGCAGTCTGCCGTGCGGGCCACTACAACTCCCAGTGTAAAAGCGCAGGCACTCTTCACAAAAGGGCCGATTCTCTTGTGGCTGGTTGGTGCAGAGTCTGGCTGGGTGGCCACCCTGGCCACATCTGGCACACCCCGGTTGTAAGTTACCTCGGCGCGGTGGTTGTCTCTGGTGAGCCCGAATCTTAATTTGGAGCATAAGGGTGAGATGTGCTTTCCACGTAGCGGACCCCCGGGGTATCATGGCGATCCCTTGTTGATGATGGTACGTCTCCATGTACCGCATCATCTGGTTTTTGTTTAACGCCATTCCTAAATAATTGTGAATTAAATACGTTAATTCCCCTGGGGCAATATCACAGTTTTATGAAGCGACAGTTATAGTTGTAGACAGCAGTAGACAGTGATAGTCATCAACAGTACAGTGGTAGACAGCGACAGAATAGACAATAATAGTGATAGCAATAGATAGACGTAGAAAAGCATAGATAGATCAAGTAGTAGTTATAGATAGAGCATTTAGCCATGCAATAACGTCAGCTTGCCTCTGCCGGACATTTTCAGCTCTTTTAACTAATTTTAAAAACTTTACATGGCTACGACCGATATATTTGCCCTCGGGGGTCTCCATCTCGACAATAACTGGAGTTACCACCTTCGAAATGACAAATGGGCCCGCGTAACGCGGTGCTAGCTTACCTACGACTTGCTCACTCTTTTTTGATAAGACGTGGGTAGGCTTATATACCTGATCACCTATCTCAAACAAAATATTACGTCTCTTATCGTTATAATAAGCCGCGTACCGTTCAGAGGATCGTCGAATACGTTGATTGACGATATCACGTAATTCGATCATCCGATCCATCCGTTGAATCCAACCACTGCGGTCAGCATTATCATTGACGACGATATTATTATCATCAGTAGTTCGATGATTACGGATTGGGCAGGGATCACGGCCCAAATTCAAATATGCCGGACTCACACCGAGTGACTCATGTACCGCAGTATTGTACGCGAACTGGAATTCATGAATATTGACATCCCAGTCGCGGTGATCATCACCCAAGTAACTCATGATCATTGTTTTTAAATTACGGTTGACCCTTTCAACCGGGTTAGCCTGGGCATGATACGGTGGTGTGGTAGTATGCTGAATACCACACTCTTGAATGAGATCGACGACATCTCGGTTTAAATATTCACGGCCATTATCGGTCCAAAATACGCGCGGAACGCCCCAGCGGTTGATAACGAACTGTCGAAGACTTTTGGCAACAGTCTTTCCGTTGGCAGCTCGCACTGGTACACACTCAATCCACCGCGTGTATAGATCTTCAAACACTAATAAGTACGAGTATCCCGCACGAGAACGCGTAAATGACATCGTATCAGCTGCTACGACTTCCCAAGGCTCACCTGGTATCCTTGGCGTCATCAAACCAATTGGTTTGCGCTGAACTGGTTTCGATTCGAGGCATCTTTCACAACTGTTGACGTAATTCTGTATATCTCGAAACATTCCAGGCCAATAGTACCTCGATATCGCCCGTGCGTATGTCTTCTGGACACCCAGGTGACCAGATTGTGGATGATCGTGGACTTCCTGAAGTAATCGCTCTCGTCGGTCAGCTGGTACGACTAATTTCCAGTCGTTATCCTCTTCACCGAGGATCTGTCTCATTGAGTCAGGCCGACGTCGATATAATCTACCATTTTCATAATGGTAGTCAGGTAGAGCCTCTGGATCAGATATTAACAAACGACACTTTTCTTCATACCATTCATCATTCCCAGCCTCGCCCAGCGCGTTGAACTGACTCTCGGTAGGCTCTTGGTCCTCATAAATACGTGAGAGAGCATCCGGGGCTTCATTCTCTGCTCCCTTTCGATACTCGATCTTCATATCGTACTCAGATAGCTGCATGGCCCACCGGGCTAATTTTCCCGTCGGATCTCGAGCGTTCATAAGCCACCGGAGACTGGCGTGATCAGTTACGACTGTAAATTTAAAACCCTCGAGGTAATGCCTGAATTTACGCACGGCCCAAACTACCGCAAGACATTCCTTTTCAGTCGTACTGTAATTTGCTTCAGCGCTGTTCAAGGCCTTGCTTGCACACGCAATCAGGTATTCACGATCGCCATTACGCTGAACTAGTACTGCACCGAGTCCACACTGACTAGCATCCGTATATAATGTGAATGGCAACGTATAGTCAGGTGTCGACAAGACTGGAGCTTCCGCGAGTGCTTTCTTAAGAGACTGGAAAGACTCTTCCTCAGCCTCAGTCCATCGCCAGGGTACATCTTTACGCGTCAAACGATATAATGGACCAGCCACACACGCAACGTTTTTCAAATGGCGATGATACCAGTTTATCATGCCATTGAAACGACGGATCTGTTTGACGTTTCTCGGCCGCGGGTAGTTTAAAATCGGTTCAGTCTTCTCAGGGTCTGGCCTGAGTCCCTCTTTATCAAGTAAAAAACCCAAAAATCTGACCTGTTGTTGGCAAAATTTACTCTTATCGAAGTTCAAAGTAAACCCAGCACCTCGTAACCGACTCAACACGACTTCTAACATCTCCAGATGCTTTTTGAAACTCGGGGTTACGATAATTATATCGTCCAGGTATGCAAATACGAACGGAGATAGATCAGGTGTAATTATTCTGTCCATCACACGCTGAAAACTCGCCGGGGCGTTACACAATCCCATCGGCATACGTTTGTATTGAAAAAGACCGCGACCGGGGACCCAAAAAGCAGTATAATTGCGACTGTTTGGACTCATTAGGATCTGCCAAAACGCGGAATTCATGTCGAGAGTCGTAATGTAATGGGCATCACGACATTTTTCAAGGATCTCGATCATATCCGGCGGTCGATACGTGTCTTTTTCAGTTACATTATTTACATCGCGAAAGTCAACGCACATGCGATATGTTCCATCAGGTTTCTTGACCATTATGGGCTGACTGGACCATTCCGACGCTGGAGCAGGTTCAACGATGTCATCTTCGAGCATCTTATCAATGGCCTCGTGTAATGCCTGTAAAACGACTGGTGATCGACGATAAACCCGCTGTTTAATCGGTCGCTCGTCTTTGAGCCTAATCTCGTGCTCAACCAACGAGGTCAAACCCAAACCTGGTGGCATTAATTTACGTTGTAAGTCCAAGAACTCGCCCAACTGTTTCGTTTCATCTCCAGTGAGTTCATGTACAGCTGCGACGTCATCAAGTCGCGAATGAATTTCAGGCTCGAACGACAATTCATGCCAGATACCACCGCGTATCCGCCAATATCGGTTTCTCAGGTCTAACTCCATATTTACATATTGCATGAAATTAGTACCGATCAAATTTAAACTTCCCAACCGAGGAATATAATGAACCGGAAATATGACCTCTTCAACACCATCGAGCGTCATTTTTACGTTTACCACGCCTCCACTCACGTCAGTCGTTCGGTTTGCCATGCCAAAACGCGTCGGTCGAGCTTCAAACATGCATGGAAAACCATCGGCCATTAATTCTCTCGCGAAGTCCCCAAAAGCGGTCGTTTTAGCCCCAGTATCGATTATCGCGACCTTTTTACGATTACCAGCGCGGATAACAACCTGAGGTCGGGGTTTACCATGACGAAGACGCCAGAAATCATTATTTTCATCACCAGGTTGATTTATAAAGGACACAGGAACAACTGTTCGATCATCTACCGCGGTTAATTCATCAAGTGTGGCATCTTCTTCACACTTGGCCTCACCCGGTGGATCAGAAACAGCGTGTATATCAGCCTGGACAACAATACGACGTAAACTCATCGAATCCTGCTCCCTGGTGACTATTTTTGGAGGGATTGATGAACGTCCAGCACCGCCACCCTCTACTGGCGGGCTGCTTCGTCGTTTTTTGGTAATTGAAATGCGTTGGAGCGACTGTCAACGTTACAGACACACGTAACAGCCGTCTTCCCAACCTTCCCACATCTCATGCAGACGTCCCGGCGTGGTTCATGGCAAAAGTAGGCCAAATGTTCTACTGAGCCACAATTGTGGCAGAATCGTGGGCGTGCGACTCGGCTTAGTCCCATTTGACCCGGATTACGCATGAAGGACTGATTACTGTTGTTATTGAACCCAAGAGGCGATCGATTACCCCCGGATGGATTCACTGGACCTCTCGGAGGGTTATCTATAGGTGGATTTGCCACTCTCGGAGGTAGTTGCTGCTGTACTGGTGGATTTCTGGGAATCGCACCGCGATTCTGTGCGTTTTGGTTCTGCTGCTGGTTTGCGGGTGGGTTTTGTGGATTCCCACGCTGATTGGCAGTCTTACTATTCTCACCAGTGTCCTGTTTCGTCGCCTGGTCAGGTCCACCAGGTGTTATCGGTGCCAAGTTTCGCTCAGCAGCCCTCGGTTGGCGCGATCGACGCGATCGTCGCTTCTTCTTCGTCCCTGGGCTGGACTGCGAGCCACTCGTTGAGTCAGAGTGTTCAACAGCTGCGTCAATCACGTGCATAGCAGCTCTGTGGTCCCTGGGAGGTCTGATACCCGCAGAATACGAACATTCTTTAATGTTCGCTTCTTCCCTCGGTGGTGGTTGGCGATGATTCCTCGCTGCTTTCCATCTTTCCTCGACCTGGGAAGCCTTTAGTAGCAATGACTGGTAAGTATCAAAATCACCAAGTGGACAGTGGTCCCAATACGCGGGTAACAATCCCTTTGTTGCCCGTCGGACTTGTGTGCGCTCTGAGGGTGGGTGTCGTAGCCGAGAATATAAATTCTGAAGGCAGATTAAGTAATCACGGGCATTTTCCTTCAGCCCCTGATTACGCGCGCGAATATCGGCACGAATTTCGCGCTGACGACCGCCACTCTTAAACCAAGTCAGAAATTCTGACCTGAACGACTCCCAGTTAGACCATCGGTGGCAATTTGCGCTGAACCAGACCTCAGCTTTGCCCTTGAAGACCTCAGGTAAGACTGCGAGGCGATCAGCTCGATGAATCCCAGCACTGCGCATCAGTACGACCAGGCGTCTCAGGAATTCGTCGCTAGTCATCGTTCCATCACCAGAGAACGACAATTTCCAGTTCCTGGCAATGGCACCATGATCTCGAGCCACACCGCGTGATGAATGGCGTTTTTCCGTACCCGAACTCCTGTGTGAGTGGTATTCGGATGACGATGACGAGTAACTATCATCTGAATCCGATTCGCCCGACGAACTGGGATGATGTCGGCCGGAATCACGACCTCTACGGGAATCTCTGGGTATCTCAAAATGGACACGCGACGGTGGGGGATTAGGAAGACCTCCAGACCCAGTGTCTTGCCGTCGCTGGTCATTGATACGCTCCTCGGGGTGTGGTGTCAGCGGATTGGTCCTGAGATCGTGTATACGAGTACCTTGAGCGATGAAAGGCCTCGTATTTTGTCCAGAACTTGCAGCAGTGGTGACAGTGGGAATTACACTGATCTCCGGGAGCGATGCAGGTACAGTTGGACCACCATGTGGTGAAGACGCGCGGATTTGGTTATTTGTAGATAACCTCTCGATCATCTCGTACAGCTTTTGCTGCCCACGTTCCATCTTCTCCTCGAGCATGCGCAACCCCTGCACAAAGGTTGCCCCAGTGACATAGGCTTCCATACCATCGGGGAATTCTGGCAAGTTTTGGCCAACTGGAACCAACTCGTCTTTCCAGAGACTCCAGGGTGTATCCCAATCTCCATCCTCGCGTCGCAACATCCGTCGGAAACGGTCCTGGATCACCTCACTGGAACCCGATGGATTTACGTTCTGGAATAACAAATATCGCCGAATTTCCGAGTCGGTCAGATTATGTACACGCGCTTCCAGATCGTGTGATACCTCGTCTTTACTTGGATCCCAGGGAATGTTCGGAATCCCCATCTCCCGCTTGTGATAGCGGTTCAACCGATCCCGGCGTTTATTCCGCGTTCCCGCGGTGGAAAGCCCCAATCCGAATAATATTATTCGGATTTCCTCATCAGGTCGCGCAAGCATCCAGGTGAGCTCGGTTTCTGGCACCGAAGTAGAGGTGTCGCGTGATCCAACATCCCTGGCCGTCCGTGACGCTCTTCCGCGCCCCCGGCCCCTATGCCCAGGGTCAGTCGCTTGGGCAAGGTGGGAGTTGTCACCCACGATCTCTACCGCCCTGCCAGAACGGTTCACTGGATCCGGTATGATCGTCGGGATCATGTGTTGCTGAGGTGGCCCACGGCTATGCTCAAAAACTCGCGGAGACCTTCATCTTCGGTCTCGGTGACTTGTTCATCCCGATGTTCAACCTCCTGCGCGGTTTCAACAACGCCCGCGTTCCCGATTCTGTCGACCGCGTTATCGTTTTTGTCGATCGCGTTATCGTTGTCCGCTTTATGGACCTCATCACCCGAAGCGCCACCGCGGATACGTACCGACGACATATAACTCACGAACCGATCGGATTTTTCTGTTAAAATCTGTTTAAACTTATACATTTTTGTCGTGTATATATGTATATAAATCAAGTATTATAGATATGTAAATAAATATGTAAATATAATAAATGTATATAAAAATTAATTATGTATATAAATCAAATTTTCAGATTTATTTTATCCGCTGCCGAATTGTATTTTAATTTTGCTCCTCCGTGGAACCTCGTAAATTTTTATTTTTATTTAAAAAATTTTTTTTTTTTATTCAAATTTATTGACCCCCTGGCCCCACGTTGGGCGCCATATAACGTATATCAATCCTAAAATTCGCGACGGAGACGCGAATCTGTTAAATATAACGTATGAGGTCGCCCACGCGTTTGAATAAATAATAATAATTGATTCTAAATAATATTAAATAATAATAGCTATTTTTATCCAATTAAAAATAAATAATAAGTTCTAAACAATAATTAAATAATAAATAATTAATACTTGGTGTGCCTGAACCAGCTCCTCAGGCTGGGTTAGTGCACGCAGGCGCCAGTCCGTTTTCCCAAAACGGACAAAATTTTATTCAGGGGGATAAATTACGAGGTAGATCCGAGCAAGTGACTTGTGGCGAAGCGGAAAAACATCCGAGAAAATATAGCAGTAAATTAGATAAATAATAGAACAATTATAAATAAACAATAGATAATTATCTATAAATAATAAATAAATACCAGAAAAATAAATAGAAAATAACAGAAGGAAAAGATCCAGGAAAAATAAGCACCAAATTTTCCCCTCGACAGCTGTTGGTTTCCGTCTTTTAATTATTTAAATAATAATCAATATAAATAATACTATTTTACAATATTTAATTGTTGTTGAATTAACCACAATAAACACTCGGTGGTTAAAAAAAAAGATACAATAAAAATTGGTTAAATATTTCCACCACTGGGGATACAATTTTTGCCGGCAGTTACCTCGACACCAAACTTATTACTCAAACTTAAAACTCAACATAAAAGTGATAATTTGATTTCATATAATTAATAATATTAATTATTAATATTAAATATAAATAAACAATAATTTCATTTAAGTTTTTATCATGAATGAATAATAGTAATAACGATATTTCTTTTAAATTAATCTCCCACCACTTGTGGAAGAGAGAAAGATACGGTATTTTGATTTCTCACTCTCACTCAAAAAAAAACTATAATATTTTTACCCACACAATAATTGATAATTTACTCTTAAAATAAAATAATAATTTCAGTGTTAAACAATAATTCAATAATTATTACTGACCGCTGGGGTACATAAATCAAAATAATAATAATTATTTACCTTCTTTAAACAAGATAAAATAGAAATAATAATATAAATGATAATAATGATAATGTATAATGATAATAATTCCAGTAAGAACCAAAAGAAAAATATCTCAAATACTTTGAGTAAATAATTACGCCATGAGATCAGACTTGAGGAATTCTCAAGTCCGGCGTGTATAGTATAGATATATATACTACCCGTATATATCTATATACGTACCGGCAACGTTTTATTACATTGCGTACGTTTTATCAAATTATATATAAATACGGATATTTTCACCAATATCACAAATAATAATTAATAATAATTAATGGTAATAATTAATCCATGTATCACCCAATAAATAACAATTATAAATCAATTATTTTTCCCTCACGGCGACCAACAACTACCGGGGGAGGTTAACAGATGATAGTATTTTATCCAGCGAATAGAAATACTGAGTACTTACTCAAAATCAGCAAGAAAAATAATCAGCCCAATAACACCAATCTCAAACAAATCAGCAAACTTTATTCACCCGGTGAATATTACTAAATTTCTAATGATTTTAATCTTTAATTAATCAAAACTCAGTATAAAAGTAAAATTACGTCCGCACACGCTGCTAGTCCGTATCTCTCCCTCTTAATTAGGTCAACCTCCACCTGTTGGTCGTCGCGTAAAGGGCAGCACCATCGCCCTTAATTATTATAATAACTTTTGACATCCAATTTAAATTAAAAATATAAATTATAAACATAAGTATTTAACACCCGGATGATACATGGTAAACCTCTTAAATATATGAACTATTTGTTCATATCCTCTATATGTTTATCTATAAAATCATAAAATAAATATTAATTATTTCCAAACAATAAACATCAATTGACGTCATCCGTCGGATGACAAGTTAAACAAAATAATAGGTTGCTAATTGTTGGGGCATAATATTACTCTGGTTTATGCATCCCAACTAAATCAAAATTATAAATAAATACTTAAATTAAACAAAAGTCAATCACTTGTAAATTAAATCATAAATTATAAATTATAAAAATAAAATTAAATCACACGTGCTCTCTCATACCTTACGCGCATGCGCGAGCACCGTGCACGGACTGCCATAAACAACGGCGAAATGGCGGAATGCCCGCGCAACGATTCAAATTCAAATATAAAATTAAAATACTTAACTTACAACTAATTAAAACTAAATAATTTGAATCGTTACGTGACATATGTGTGGATATTTATCGTATCTACATAGATATAGAGATTGTCCATAGAAAAGTTAGTCGTGTGAGTAGGTAATAACTAGCGTATCCTACAAGCGTACAGGATTGCCTGATTCATTACTACAGGGTAAAGTTGGTAAGTATAAGAAATGCAAAAAATTGAAGTGGTTTCATTGTGGCGAATCAACACGGGTGTACCACATACCACATACGTATACACAGTATAATGAAAACGAAAAACTACAAACGCGTATGAGAGCTGATGAGCAGATAAAAAAGTAATTATAAAAACATGGTAAAAAAAAAAAATAAAAATAAAATAGAATCCAAAATTGCGTGGCATCTGTGGTCACCTTGACGATTTTGACGGTGCACGACACTGGACCGGATGTTGAAATTCATGTATTTGCAATGTTATAAAAATAAAGTGAGCATATGTACAGATCTGGGTCTAAGAAATCGGCTATATTCGTTCGTATTTTATACTACTGAGCTCTCTCACATTACTATCCTATGTTATATGCTGCATCTGTACTTGTGACCTTATAGCGTCACTGAATGTAATATTAGGACTAGCAGTTTACTTTCTACGTTACTTTTTCTGTCTCATGCTGTATTTATATCGAGCTGTTTATTTCCAGTGAATTGCAAAATATATATTGGTACACAGAAAAAAAGGAATTCTTGGGTCAAGAATAAAATCGTTTCCAAAAATAAATTCTTAAAATAAAATATCCTATTTTCTTGTTTGAAAAAAATTCCTCTTGGTAAAAAAATTTTTTTTTTTTAATTAAAATACATAAAGCTCTCCAACCAAGAAATTCAATCTTGATTTAAAACTATAAATTTTTGATTTAAATGTTTCTAGTTTCTCCTAACAAGAAAACAACCTCAAGAAAATTTTGCTCTTGGTTTTAGAAGATACCAACTCATTCTAAAAACATCGTTCTCTTGAATGTAGTCGATATCGATTCATTTCGATACATCGAGTTCTTAAACGGAGTCACATTTAACTTACTCCAAGTAAAGATTAATTTCTTTGAAAATTTGGTAACATTTAGTTCAAAATAAATGTAGACTTATCTTAAAACGATTAATTTTAGATTTAAAAAATAAAAAAATTCATTTTAAAATTGAATTATACATTAATGCCAAATAAAAAATACTTTTATTTTAAATATAATAATAATTAATAAGTTCAATTTTAAATTACTTGTTTTTATTAAAAATTTAAGTCTCAGAATATATACAATTAATCATCAAAGTATATTTTGATTTTATATTACAATACAAATTTTTTTTGTTTACAAAAATAAATGAAAGGTTATGTTATTTATCCTGGCTTCATTGACACCATCAACTGCATGATATCACACTAAAAAGGAAACAATTTTATATGAATTTAGGATCAGAAATGAAAACAAACTTGACTATCTGATATGATTAAAAACACCATAAATAATAATTAACTTACTTTTTTGAGATATAAACGACACCATTTAAACTAACTTGAATCAGGGAAAAACATCAGATATAATGACTAATAACTACAATAATTCACATTTTTACTGAACACTTTAATTCGAAACAATTTATGTATATAAATTTGTTAATTGTACAATTAATAAACTAATACCATTAGAATATTGCTGTGTAATATATAATTGCACACATACGGCGATAGCGCTGAACAGACTAGTTTCATTTTTTTGCGATCTTCGGGCATCTCCGTGTATACACAAAGTAGAGTCCGAAGTAGAGAAGCAGCATAGACCCGAGTGCCGCTGTTACCCGAATGCTGCTATGGACAAAAACCAAGAGCTTGATTTTCTTGACTTGAATTTTTTTTATTTTTGTTTCAAGCAATAGCCACTAGTTGGTTAAAGAAATTTGACTCCTTACGTAGAGAAGTTAAATTTCGTAGAATAAAATATTTTATACATAAATGAAGAAATTCGAAATATTAATTCAAAAAATAATTTACTTTCTTTAATAATTTTTCTTTTTGAACTGAGATGATATATTTTTAACTTAAAACTTTAAACCATTTGAGTCGAAAAAATAACTTTTTGAATCAAAATAATCAAAATTAAGAGAAAATTTTCTTCAATCAAGATATTTTCCATTTTCCTAAATATTCTCTTGACTCAAGATAATTCTCTTTGAATCAAGATAACGTTTCGTTCAGTGTAGTTCGATTTTCAGTAATTATTATACATATTCTCGCGGTCCTTAGCAGGAACGTTTTTGAATTTCTTTGCTCCCAGAGGCTCAAATACTTTAAAATTGATCAACAAAAACAATTCCCTGAAAGTTTGAGCTCATAACATAAGCTCTAAAATAGTTCGCATTTCAACTCAAGTATCTTATGAAAATAACGTGGGAAAAATTTCATTCGTTCATTAGAATTTTTTAACTCGCGGACAAATAATTTTGAAATAATGAGACGTCCATAATTTAATAGAGAATTTAACGCTCTACAAAAAAGGTCTTTCACGATTTATTGCTAAGTCTATTGGTTCAAACATTATTCGAGCTCGAACTTTAATTTTTATATAATATTGTCAGTATTATTAAGTATTTTTATAAGATAAAATCTTGTGTTATTAAGTACATGACATTTTTTTTTAGCTATTTTATTTATGATCAATTTATGAAAATCTAATTTTTTTCAGTAATTGTGATCAATACGTATGTTTTGTCGATTAAAAAAAATGAAAGTTTTCCAATATTGAAGAATACAAAAAAAAGTACAGTTGAAGTATGATACTGTTACGTTCTGGCTCTTATTAAATTTAAATAAAAACTTTAGAAAATGTTTTTTTGAAGTCTCGAATTATTTATTCGCTACGGTGGGCGAATAAGCAGTTCAACACTTCTTAGAATCATAAATAAATAATAAATTAATAAATCGTTACTTTGTTGGCGATATTATTTTATTGATCACCACCAATGTAACGGAAATCTCTTGCGATAAGAGAATCGCCGTAGCTCGCGGATAGTTTAAACAGATGACGACGCATGAGACCCGGGCCACGACGATTCTCTCATAGGAAACCTGAGATGCAACGTTAACACTTTTGATAATGTATAAAGGAGCGACAGAATCAAATCAGTCGATCACAAGATCCAGTAGAGCTAAGAACTCTACATAAACCTGCCGGCTTGATCCTGTCACTCGGACTTTAAGGCGAAAATATATATATCCGTACTTTATCAAATACGTACTCCTTATTTTAAACTTTGGGCGCTGCTATCGGCAGCCTAAGCACTTTCTTTCCGCATCCAAAAATTCAGGCCGATGAAGCAGGTCAGGATGTGCAAAACAGCTCGGTCGCGGGATTCGAGGAGTCATCGCGGACCTCGCCAAAGGTCGTCCGAGATTTAAGTCTGAGAAAGTTCTTGCTGAGTTTTCGAGCTCTTGTGTTGTTGAGCCTTCGAGCTCTGGTGGTTTGATCGACCAATCGGAATTACTTTCCCTTGCGGAGGAACCGGGCTTTCACAGCTCGTCTTGGTCACACTTAGAGGAGGCATCAAAGGATCGTTTGGGCCGAGTTATAGGGCTAATCGTCACCATGGTAAGTGACTAAACCTCTTGCAAAAAAATAAAGGAAGGTCCACAGCTGACGCACTTGGGGTCTATCGACACCCTAATGACGTCAACCTGGTCAATTAAAAAATATACTGTCTGATAAATGAATAAGACAGAATGTAACAATACCACTTGAATACTTAACCTTAATCAATTTTCATATTTTCAACAATTGAATATTATAGATTGTTAGCATAATATTGTTTGTATTCTGATAAAAATTAACTATTAAATGCTGCCGTTCTCAATTTTTACTTAGTATATCATTGCAATTATCAATTAGTTCAACTGCATGCTTGGCTGTCATTCACAGCTTCCAAACTTCTTACGAATAGTAAAACTTTCTTAAATATTGATATCTCTACAACATTCAAACAGATTTAGGCTTAAAAAATCTTGTACTTATTCCAAACCGTTTGATAAACTAGAGTGACCTTGACAATATGAATGAGGCTATGTTCAATCTATATCAAATTCTAGTAGTACCAATAACTTATTATGTTTCAGCTATTTTTGAATAGTTAATATTACTATCGAAAGTAGTATTAGGAATTAATTTAAAATAGTTAAAGCTTTTTAGTTACCATTAATATCGACTTTTCACTGAGTGTACAATGAGAACGGTATAGCGAATTGAAAAAAGAGGTTTAATTTTTATTTTTGAAGGAAATTGAAAAATAATTGAATTAGTTTTTCATTTAACTAAAATTGGCAATTTTGACGATGCTGTATATAATTTTCTCACGGAAACTGCTTAATAGACATTGTCTTCTTTATGAACCAATTTGCCCTACCGTGGCTCACCAACTCATTAAAACTTTGGTACACAATTTCATTGACGTAAGGAACAATGCTTTCCGCATATACATTAGAAGTACGATTTACATACATATTGGTCATGCCCGAGCAAAATAAGGTAGTCTTTTTAAACATTTGATACAAATTAAATCCAAGGATATCAAATAACTTAAATAAAATCATGAGAGTACTTAAGCGGGGATCAGGGTCTCGCACTTTTGGAAAGTAGACTTTTTTTTGTCTCTTCTTATAGCTAAACATTTCAAGAATGTATCCTCAAAATTTCAAGTCAATCAGACCAATTCTTGCCTCACTCTCCCCGAGTTGAAAAAAAATTTTTTTCTTTTACTCTTTTCTTTTAAAATTTCAAACACATTTTTCTCGAAACTACTTTTTTAAAGTCCGTAATCATTGTCATTTGAAAACTACATGACCAATTTATTTCAAACTTGGTACACACTTTCTACATATAAAATACTTATTCCTAACTTTGAGTTTGAAATTTTTTTTTACATTGAGAGGGTTCTCTACTATCAAAAACGTAGAAATGAAAAAAAATCATTAGAGATTGCTGAGAAAAGGATTTGATGATACTTTAACTAAACTTAACGGTACTCGACTTCAGATAATTCTTATATGAAATATAGTGATCATCGCAAATTGCCTTTATTCAAAGGCCTTCTTGATAAAAATTTCTCACCGGCTTGTTTGTGAATATTTTCGCATAAAAATTCCAGGGAATATTCTTGAAATGACAATTAACAATGTACAAAAGGTTTAAATTAATTTACTTTATCCATATAGCTGCAAAAAATTCGCAAAAAAGGGTTTTTTTTACGCATCAGACTCTGACCCCCCTCCCCCTCCAGCCCCTGTGATGAAAATTCGAAACTATTTCCACATTACCTGAATTTCAAAGCAAAAGAAAAAATAAAACGGGAAGTTTTGGCGTTGCCTGGATTTTTTCGTTCTTGTTCGTTCCTTTTTCACTTTCCCTTTCGATGTATGCACAAATCCCAGTATAAGACTAAAGTATATAAATATATGGATAAATACAAATATGAGAATAAGTAGTAGTATGAACATAATTATAAATCTATATGTTCATCGTGATGATAGCCATCCATAAGCGTGCAGAAGAAGTGAACGTAAAACATAGTAAAGGCGGTAGAGGATATCAGAGCTCGCGCTTCACAGCACACGAGCTTAACCTCTTGGAAAATTTTTAAAATATTGACTAGCCAGTAGAGAACCAACAGTCTGTGTCTGAAAAATCGTCTGTTTTGCTTCATCTTTGTATTTTTTTTTTTTATGATATTTTTTTTCATTTATTGAACTTATTGGACACCTGATGACTGATGAATTTATTACTTTCTGATTTGATATTTTTTTTTAATTATGATTAATTTATCAAGAGATAGATGCAATCAATATATTTAAGTGCGTGTGCGTAAGTGAAAAAAAAAAAAAAATTGATTTAAATAAACGAAAGAAAAAAAAATTTAAGCGGGGTAGTGAATGATAAATGGAGGCAAGATTACCATCAGTAGCTTATTATTAATTTTAGTGGTAGAAAAGAAGACAAGATGGGAAGTAAATGGCTCGGGAAGAATTCTGGCAGTAAAGTCAATGAGGAGGGAGAAAAAGGTTTAGAATGTAATCCTTATAGAAGACTACCGAGACACAAAGATAATGGGCAATCCCTTTGCCGGGATTACCTATTAACCTAAGTTCCCTTGTACTCAGTTGCTTCTCATCGTTACTCCCATGTAATGTTCTATTCACTGTCGTTGTTTTTATCCAGCTAAAATTCAAGACACGTTTCAAGTCAAGAGTTCGAAGTGAAAGGTAAAACCTTAACGAGTTTTAGATAGTATTTAGTGACACATAAGCACGACCAACCTAAACTTGTTTGTACGAAAGAATTTCAAAAAATTGTTTTATCTGAGTTGAAACAAGTTCAAATGTGTTTGGAGTAATTGTTGAATTTATTTATTTTTAAGTTATAAATTAACTCTACAATATCTTTTATAGAGTTAAAAAATGACTCGTTAATTTAAGATTTTTTGATTTTTTTGGCTGACAGTGTACAACATCAGAAACATACTTTAGAGTTCCATTTGATTTTTTAACCGATTAAATAGTTAAAACTGCATTTAAAAAAAGAATTTAGTGATAAAATTTTATATAAATAATTACATAGTATACATTTGTAAAATTTTACAACTAGTAATTATTATTATTTTTTTTCAATTGTTCCAGTGTATAGCCGCATTCGCGACTTCTTACACTTTTTGCCTTTATATCGCAACTGCTTACTTTTTCCTGCCTTTATTGTGCGGATGTGGCCCGACTTGTGCTTATACTGTACTTGTATCATTATGCTGATACTCTACCCCTCACCTTTTTGCTGTGAGAATATAGTGGCAAGGGAAACCACAGAGAAAACCATTGCCAGTAAAGCTCGGGTTGGGTGAGGCTCTAGTGATCAATAAAATTCCCATTTTACCAATCACTAGATCCTCATTCCGCGCCTAACGGTCAGATACCTCCGCTCGAGCTCAACGCGTGTCTAAACGATCACCCAGCTAAGTGGCAATCATGCTCGATGCTGCTTTAACTTGAGTGATCACACAAGTCACATGGGAACAGACCGGCTGCCTCTGCCGCCTTACAAGCAGAAATTATTTTTTAAAACACATATTAAATCATGCAAAAGAATCACAACTAGATCTTATATGTGGACACAATGGATGAGGACATTCCTATCCCTTACGGAAAAAAACTAATCAGCGCTAATGAAAAGCACTAATGCTTTAGTTTTTTCGCGTGTCATTAGTACTTTCACTATAAGCATAAGAAAAAAGACAAAACATTTGCTTGATGCATTGTATAATAAATATCATGGATTATAACAATTTTTTTGTCGATTTTTTGTAATTTTTTTTCGTAATAAAGGTATTTCTTTATTTAATACCATACATCCAGTTTTATAAATATACCTGTCAATAAGATAATTGAGATTTAATGATTTGATGTCAGAATAAAGTACATATTCAATATAACTAACAATCAAATAAAATATATCGATTATGTACGATTAGAGAATCGTTATTGAAATTTAGAAATTGTTAGCATACACATAAAATTATGTTTTGAAATAAAAATATCAAAATGTGTAAAATATAAAAATTTCAAAGGAGGTTAAAAAAGTACAGAAGAGGCAAAATATTTCTTAAGGCACAAATAGTTTTTATTATTATCAGAGTACAAATCTTTTCAATTTTTTGTCATGCAGAATTTAAATTGTTTACAGCTTACTGAGATCTTTTGTGATCGGAATTATAAACGATACATTAATATTTAAAAACCATTTTATACACTTTTACTTTAATAATATAAGAATAAGATGATATCAAACAATAGAATTATTAATGACATAACTAAATAATTATAAGATATATAAATCTTAAGACCTATCAAAATATTGTTTCAGTCTTACAAATATTTTGAATACCAATAATACTACTCGATTTGGCAATTATTCAAAGGAATTATATATAAAATCTGTACAATTATAAATATTTATATAAATTATAATTGTCATATTTTATATAATCGTTGAAGATTAGATTATACAAATGTTAATCTATAATGACACATTGCCGTTTAAGAACGTTATTATGCTTATTATTATTAAGTTTAATGGTTTCTTCATTTTTCTACTGAACATTATTTAATCAGAATTTGAATCTGATAACTCTGCTTTACGATCAAAAAGTTTTGACAACAACTTGAATTTCTTTTTTTCCACTTCCAATTGTTCATTATGTCTTTCTTGTTTTAATTTCAGTTTTTTCTCACTTATTCTTTGTCTTTCTTCTAGATCGCGTTCACGAAGGCTCAAATAACGTTTTTTGAGAGTGTTTGAATCTGATTTTATTTTCGTCATTTTTTTAAAACGTTCTTCGGTTGCTTTTGACCGATCTTCTGTGGTTTTTAGATACTCTAACCATTGTTTTTTTATTTCTGTTTTAGATTTAGCATTTTTAGAACCAGTGCCGTGGGGAGATATGTTATTGGAAGATGTTGAACTAGATGCATTATCAACTGATGGGTTTAATTGTTTTAATGAACTAGATGTTTTTTCGTGGTTTTGATAACCAATACTTGTTTTCATGAAGCTAGTGCCGGGCAGAGGTATATTATTAGATGTTGCATCAGATGGGTTGTTAACTGATGGATTTAACGGTTTATATAAATTTGGTGTTTCTTCTTGTACTTGTTTTTTAAAATATTGTTTTTGTTTCACGGAATCTGTATTGTTTTTTAAGTTAATGAAGCTGAATTTCTTTTATTACCCAATGGGGTAGATGAAACGGTGTAAGTCGAAGCAGAATAATCTTTTTTTTTCTGCAGTATTTCATCTATTTCATCATAGTACTCACAACTTTTAAACTCCCTATACCACTTTTATCATTATTATCTTTACAGGCTTTATACTTTTTTATAAGATAGTTTATTTTCCATCGTACTTGCATTGATGATCTCTGTGATTATAGAAAAAACTATTAATTACAACCTTCAATTACTGACTTTCTAAAAGGTTAAAAATTATACCTTAAAACCCATTGATTGCAAAGCAGTAGAAATTGTAGCCCATAATTGAGTTTTATTATTTTTGTGGGTCACCTTCTTTGGATAGTGAGCTTCGTAGAGACTCAGAAGAGTAAGTATAGATTCCTTGCACCACACAGCTTTTATGAAAAATAAATTATTTTTAGAATAATAGTCATTAAAAAGAACAACAATTTTTAACATTGAATCAGCTAATCGGAGCTTATTATTAATCAATGTTAACCATACTTTTCTTTGAACTTTCTTCAGCTTTTTCAAATAGATAGTTTTCCTCATCTTCCTCACTCAATAATTGCTCCTCATTTATGAATTCCTCAGTAGTATCATCGTAAACGTCATGAGTGTTTTCATTATGATTTGAGGAATTTTCATCGGCAACTATAAAATAAAACTTTTCCAATCAATAATAAGAACAAAAAAGTAAATATAACTTATTAGGAAAACTCATAGTTCTAAACTTACGTTTATTACAATTGACATTTTTTTCACAGTACAATTTATAATTATCAGTCATGTACAATGATGATATTCAACGCAATCAAGAGATTGAATTTTATCACCGCAATGGCTACACGAATATGAGTCTGTAATAATTAATTAATTAATTAATTTTTTATTCAAATGAATTTATATTTTTATTAAAATAATACTTTGTAAATAACAGCAATTAATTTTTTTTATCAATTTACCTTGCGTTATAGTATTATCCATTGTTCATTCACGAATACGAATACGACAGTAAAACTAGATGGTACACAAAAATTTTTATAACAAAATTAAAAAATAAATTAAGAGAATCAAATTAAAAATTGCTCATGTAGATATTGTAAAAGACTTTGTGCATATTATTTATTATTGTGTTTCCATAATTTGTAAATTACCAGTACAAAACAAGCACACGAATATAATTTCAATACCGTAGAATTATAGTTTTTTGTTTCGGGTTACATTTATAAATAATGGTGTACCAAAGTTGAAAATAAATTTTTTTAAATTTATTGGTAGCACTGTCGCTTACACAGGCATTGCATACAAGTTTTTCTTGTGTTTCTCCGTGTCTACACGGTGTCGCACGGAGTTGTTAATGGAACACGCGAGGTTGACACACTGTGTCACACTACGAGGCTGTGCGTCTGAATGGAAAGCAACCAATAAAACTGCCAGGCTCAGTATTTGGAATACTAATGATCACACATGCAACAGTAATCAGTTCCTACAATTTTGCACGATTCATTGGCCAGAGTACGAATGGACACTAATGCGACGCTAATACAACACTAATACAACAATATTCGACACTAATCACATCCGATAATGATGTCAGATTCACTTTGTTTTTATAATATAATAATTACTGCTTTTAATTTTTTTTCGGATGTTTCATATACTAACTTACTGGTTTCATTCAAAGATTCCGTAACTCTTTATCTTAATCATTTCTATGAATTTCTGTCAAAAACATTGAATTAATCAAGAATAATCGTGAGCAATCTTGAATTCTCGGAGATTACTACAAAACCTGGTCTTTTTTTACCTCGAAGGTATCATGGAGCTCAAGGAGCTCAAACATAAATTGGCATTAATGTTTTCGAGCTCTTAGAGCTCAAAAGCAGCAGGAAGTTTTGAGGCTGGCCCGCAGAGCCAACCAATTTTGAGATTATTTTTTAATTTTAAAGATCTTAAAATGCATAATAATTTAAGGTATTTGGATTTTTTTGCTGATTTTTAATTATTCGAAATTTGTGATTTTAATGAAAGAATAGCAAATTTCATTGTGATTTTAATTAATGTAATTAAAAGAATTAATCGCTTAGTTAATCGTCAAAGTAAGTATGAAAAACCACAGAATGTTATGCATTGACAGGGTCTTAACCTGTTAAGATGATAGAGGCTAAATACGTTTCGCTTCTATCAAGGTCTATCCTTTAATATCTATACGTTTATCTCTGTATCTTTTTCTATTGCCTCTCATTATTGAGCTCCTGCGCAACAACGAATACCTTTGGAATATATAGCAACGGAGGTATTCAATAATTTAGAGTAAACCAGCGGAGAAACGTGTAAGCACTGTTGTCGTATCTGCAGTGTGACATAATCAGTTCAATAATTTAACAGCAGTTGAACTCCAGTAAGGATGAATCTTGGTCTCCTGTTTGCCGAAACTGCTTCGACTCGTGGGAGTTCTAACATTTGGAAACTATTCTATTCCTTTAAACCTAAAATCACACAGGTGGTGTAAGGAATTTATAAGTAAAAAAAAAAAGTAAAAGACAAGAGATCAGACGACGATAGACGAGAGTAGATGAGCGTAGAGAGGTAAATGGGGAAACGTTGTTAGATGGTAATTCAAGATAACTGTACTGGAAATCACCAATCTGTTGAGGAATGTCTGAAGTCTTAATATTTGAGGGGAGACTATTCCAGAGACAATGTCGTCATGAATTTTGTTAACTCTTTGAGCTTCAATATCACTTTAAGAACTATCTAAATTATAATTATATTTTACTCTTACTACATATTTAGTTATTTTATGGACAAATAAATGATTAGCTTCCGTTATAATGTTCAATTACATTACTTCTCGGTGGACCCGAATTACGGTAAATAACCATATTTTATCGCAAAGTACCGTATCTTACTGTATAGTTTCCCCATTTTACAGTAATTTGCGGAAAATTACAGTAAAATACGACAAATAGCGACAAAACACGACAACTTTCGGTAAAAATGCGGTAATTTACGGTAGGTTCCCGCGATTTCCGCATGTTTTACCGTAGCATTGTGAAATACTTTACTTTACGATAAAACATTGTAATTTTGTGGTAAATTTATGCGTTTACGGTGAAATCACAAATTTTCGGTAAAACACGGCTCTCTTACTGCAAAATACGAGATTTTACTGCAAGATGCCGTAATTTGCAGTAAAATGCCGTATTTTGCTGTCAGTCATCCAAATACCATAACTTACAGTAACTGCTACAATTTCTAGTAATTTACCGTAATTCGGAAACACTAGGGTTGAATCAAAAGTAATTCGACTCATAATTCGTAAAAAATTACTGATAAGAGTTTAGTTAGTGAACACTCCTAATCAGTTCCGTTGCTGCAATCACTTTCAATCACACTATTAATAAGCTTTATTAGACAACTAATTAACAATTAATCTTTATTAGCATTAATTACTGCTGATTAGTATTTTTCCATACGATTAGATACTCAACTAGTGCAAAAACTTAATACGTTAATTCACGTGTAGAGGAACTTACGAAATATAACTTGACAGTGAACGCGTTGAAAGAAAATGCGAAGAAAAAGAAATGGTTTTTTAGACTATGGGGGTATTCTAGTTTAGAATTTTCAAAAAATGATTTTTTTTTGCATATTTTCAAACTTCAGACCAAAAATATGCCTGTAAAAAAATTTAGAAAAAATTTGAATATTTTCAAAGTTACAGCCGTATTGGTGACCACTCTGACCGTAGTGAATTAATAGCCAGCAGTAGGCAATTTCTAGCTACCTTAATGCTCCCTGTATCATACAAAATCTTCTATTTTCAATATAAACCTTTGATAGAGTATCTACATCAAGGTTATTGTAACGTACTTCTATTGTTGAAATACTTTCATCTCGACTGTATTGACTATGAGTGCGACAGTGGCGCATCCTAGTATCTTAATTTATCACGGACTACGTCAAATAATAACCCATAAATGTTTAATTGTTTTTGAATAATTATAGTAATTAAAAACTAAATATAAAGACGACAAATAGTAATTTTACGAGAAGGTGTTAAAAGAGTCAATATAAAAATGGATATTATTATAAAAACCGGTTTTGAAAGTATGGGACACCATATAAGTTTGCATTCTCGAACTTTGATAATTGGAAAAGGATTAGTTTTGACACAGCATGTAAGAAATGTTGAAGAGCTGCATAATAATGGCAATAGTTACTTAATACGATCTGATATTATTTGTCAAATATCAGTGCCATCAACACCCTATAAAACAAGTTTAAACGTGAGTACTCTCATAATCTAACGTAACAAAGCACACGTACTTCAGTATTTTACGATAGGTTATGGTTTTTATAAACATTAAAATTTATTTTTCACTGATCAATGGTTCTTGTTTTGTCACTGGAGTAAAATGCAGCTGTATTTATAACCTGAGTGGTAACTATAGACATATTATAACGTTCTCCTCTATTTCACGCGTCCCACGGCGGAGTGTGGTCGGCGCTCAATAGCCGTTATGGCTCTCCGTTGGTTGAAAAACTGGAAATAAAATAATAACAAAACAAAAGTCCCATCTGGAGATATCCTGAATCTCCCTGGACCCGCAGCTCTGCTCAGGCTGAGTTAGAAATCCTGGTTGGGCACCAGTTCGTGTGCCCACGAACAAAATTAAACTCAAAATAATACAACGGAGAAATGAAAATAAACTAAATGACAGGGTAACGATTTCAGATTTTAGGAAGAGGAAACAAGAAAAAGATAGTAGTAATGTAACTAAATAAAATTTAAATTAATACCGGGTTGACGATCATTTGTTTTTCAAATTATATTTTAAATAATAAATTAATATTCAATTGTATCGCATATCCAAAATAACAATATCAAAATAAATTAATAGTAATTCACTTACAAAATAATACCGGTATGCGTATACAAATAAAAATAATAATAATAAAGAATAGCCAATAAATATCTTAAACACAGAATAGTTTCTCGCATGTAACTGATGATATCACTCGCACGTGATATTCAAAAGCCAATACCATAATCTCAAGATAATCTTTGAATATTTCAAATAAATATTAAACCACTGGTGAATATTATACACTATTCACAAAACAGAATAATCGCAAAAGAATAATATAATAATAATACTCAAAATTAATAATAATTACATAAATAATATCCAAAAATTCTTTTATCACTCGCACGTGATAGTAAAATAATAATAATAACGCAGTAACTAATAATTATAACAGTAAATAATAAAGAAAAATAACGAACTCTTTATCACAATCAATACTTGGACATGATGAAATATGACTGAATATTTTTTTTACTGAATCGTATTAGTACCTACTGGGCACAATAGTCACGCATTCCATCATATGCTTATATAAAATATTAATACTCAATATTCATTATCTCTCTTACACTTATGAGAAAACAAATGATCATCAACGCGGGAACCAAAATTACACGCCAATGTATTAGCCAAAAGTACTTACAGTTTCCGTATTATTCAACTCCCTGGGTTGCACTCTAATACGGTAAATGTATTTTCCTCTAATAGGTTTTTACCAAAATTCCAATAATGCCAGTGGATTTATATTCTCTTTCAAATACCAAATGGCGACAAATTTATAATTCTTTTAATGCAACAGAGCACACACGCTACTCTTACAGAGACCACCTCACGTCTGACCATGGAAGCACGTGAATCTCATGCCGGCACCTAGGCTGGCGCCATCTTGTTATATATCTCACTTCAACCAAATGGAGATATATCACTGTTGCATGTTATTTTCCCACAGTACCACCACCATAATACAACTTGGGCCGTGTAATTTATCCAGTTCCCAACGCTAACTGACCAATTGTCTCTTTCATAATTAATTATTAATATGAAATAACGATAAATCAACTAATGATTTACCCATAAAATTAGTAACTGTATTTATAATAAATAAATTGACGAACGCCAACTGTTGCGTTGACGCGCATGCGCCAACTACCAAAATAATAACAATAATAATAAGCATATGAATAAAATGCGTAATTATTCTCCCAGCGCTACAAAAATTCAAATCCATACTCAAATTACTCAGTGAGATCTGCTGAGTTAAATACAATTTTCACCTAAAAAATCAATTGGAATATTATTACAATAATAATTAAAACAAAATCTTATATATAAGCAAATAATTATAATAACAATAGGTCGGATGAGACGTGTGAGCAGCGTGTGCTGCCCCCTGTTGTTCCCCGACCTGATGCGAGACTGCCGCGATATTAAAATATCGTGACAATATAGATGCTTTAATATATTATATTAATAGACAGTAAGTCTTTCGAAAATAAGCAAGGAACGAGAATGGGGAAAACCCAGCATTCGTCAGTTTATTAAAAGGAAATATTTCAAAGGATGGTACTTTCGAGACATGCTTTTACCAGTATCCAAGACTGAATGTTGTTAACCTCGACCCATAACTAATAGTCTAAGAGCCAGTGGGCAGCAGACAGGACATATTTTAGGAAAGCCTAAAATTTCCTCAGTGAGTCTGTTGTACCTACCAACCATGAAATGGGAGCTGGCTAAGCTCGATCGCGGTGGCCCCGGCTACACTCAGGTGTGACAGGTGTGAAAATTTCATGAACTCTGGACATATTTTAGGAAAGCTGCCGTTTAGATATGTTAAAGTATACTACTATAGCTATCTAAAATCAAAACAACAGACCATTATCGCGGTTCTAGAAGGGTGGCAGACAATTTTGAAAATTTAAAAAAAAAATTTTTTTCAACATATTTTAGGAAACTTGAAATTTATATATGTTATTTTTTGAAGTATAAGAAGCTTATATTTCTGGAGGCAGACCGATACGTCGGTTCCTTCGATCTGGCAAACAGTAAAATCTTTTTCTCCCACGAGCTTACCTGGGTGTAGTAAATACGTTGTGTATGAGTAAGACCACGCCAAGTGGACCCCCCATTTTCCACTTGATCATAAAAATTAAGCCTATGCATCTTATTCTCTAATAGTCACTATGAAAAATGGATTCCCGAAACTATTTTTCAAAATTTTTATTTTAAAAATAATTTATTTTACAATGAAAATTTTGACTACTTTTAATTAAAAAATAGATTTTAAAATAACCGTTAAAGATAAATTGATGAAATTTTCAAGATTTATTGTCAAATATATATATTTTATTAAGATAATAATAGCTTAAAATTATTTATTTACTATCCTATTGTTAATTAACTTTTAAGTAAGCAAATTAAAATTTTATTTACTTCTCGATAAAAAATGAAGTTTTTTTTCATCGGTTACATGTGTTATTTATTAAAGTTTAAGATCCCTGAAGAAAATCTCACTGCTCGCGATTAGTTTAAACAATATGAATGTATTTATCACCGCGCGCAGGGTGCCGGGTGCTCTCAATACAATGCGCGGCCGAGCGTTTCAGGCTATATTGCAGCTTCAGTCGGTCATAATTAAAATAACAATTAAAAATATTGTTATTGAACAACTTTTATTTTTTTAAACAATATCATGGATAATACAATAAAATAATTTTTCATTATTACACTAAAAAAAAAAAAAACGGTATTCAAGTATCTGGGTGTTTGTATCTTTCCGAGTAAATATTTGTTTAATCATAGTAAAAATATACTCCAACCGAGTAATATTTTCTTAATTTAAGAATTCGTATACTTATTTTAAGAAAATATTCTTAGTTGGAGTAAATTTTAACTAACATGAAACAAATGAGTTCCCGGGAGGATACAAATACGCAGATACTTGAATCCCGTATTTTTTTTTTCTTGGTTAGCTGAAACACGGAAAACTATCTCGTAATTAAACTTAATTATTAGTAAATAATAATTTAGAAATTGTTAGTAACTGATAATTAATAATTTAATTACTTACTATCTATTAATAATCAAGAAAAACTAAGTAAACTAACTAATAAATAAACTTGAAAATATTAAAAACTTAAAAATATGTTTATTTAATAGATTTTATTATTCTAAATGATTTCATAAATAATATGATAGAATAATCTTTCATAATGAGTCAAGGAAAACTAACTAATGATTAAACTTCATTTTTAGTTGGTTGTCTCTAATTTAAGAAAATATTACTCGGTTGGAGTATATTTTTACTATGATTAAACAAATATTTACTCGGAAAGATACAAACACCCAGATACTTGAATACCGTTTTTTTTTTTTTTAGTGTAATAATGAAAAATTATTTTATTGTATTATCCATGATATTGTTTAAAAAAATAAAAGTTGTTCAATAACAATATTTTTAATTGTTATTTTAATTATGACCGACTGAAGCTGCAATATAGCCTGAAACGCTCGGCCGCGCATTGTATTGAGAGCACCCGGCACCCTGCGCGCGGTGATAAATACATTCATATTGTTTAAACTAATCGCGAGCAGTGAGATTTTCTTCAGGGATCTTAAACTTTAATAAATAACACATGTAACCGATGAAAAAACTTCATTTTTTATCGAGAAGTAAATAAAATTTTAATTTGCTTACTTAAAAGTTAATTAACAATAGGATAGTAAATAAATAATTTTAAGCTATTATTATCTTAATAAAATATATATATTTGACAATAAATCTTGAAAATTTCATCAATTTATCTTTAACGGTTATTTTAAAATCTATTTTTTAATTAAAAGTAGTCAAAATTTTCATTGTAAAATAAATTATTTTTAAAATAAAAATTTTGAAAAATAGTTTCGGGAATCCATTTTTCATAGTGACTATTAGAGAATAAGATGCATAGGCTTAATTTTTATGATCAAGTGGAAAATGGGGGGTCCACTTGGCGTGGTCTTACTCATACACAACGTATTTACTACACCCAGGTAAGCTCGTGGGAGAAAAAGATTTTACTGTTTGCCAGATCGAAGGAACCGACGTATCGGTCTGCCTCCAGAAATATAAGCTTCTTATACTTCAAAAAATAACATATATAAATTTCAAGTTTCCTAAAATATGTTGAAAAAAATTTTTTTTTTAAATTTTCAAAATTGTCTGCCACCCTTCTAGAACCGCGATAATGGTCTGCCGTTTTGATTTTAGATAGCTATAGTAGTATACTTTAACATATCTAAACGGCAGCTTTCCTAAAATATGTCCAGAGTTCATGAAATTTTCACACCTGTCACACCTGAGTGTAGCCGGGGCCACCGCGATCGAGCTTAGCCAGCTCCCATTTCATGGTTGGTAGGTACAACAGACTCACTGAGGAAATTTTAGGCTTTCCTAAAATATGTCCTGTCTGCTGCCCACTGGCTCTTAGACTATAATAATGAATTATTGCAAGTATTTTTGAAATAAGTATTAGACGCATTATAGCAGAGTAAATCAAAAAATTTAATTACAGAAGTAGTATCGGAAATGTTGGATAAAGTTGGATCACTTTTGGAACGAGAAAACTGTTATTCATGTTCAATTTTGTTTTTTTTTTTTTTTTTTTTTTTTTTTTTTTTTATAATAAGAGACCGATCGGAATTATATCAGAGTGATTACACACTAGAAGAATATCTAAAAGAATATTATCAGCAACATGTATGTAGCGGTAACAGATGAAGATATTATTCAAATTTGATGCAAACATAATCAAGCAATCAGCATGTCCAAACTAGTATGCAATTAGACATGTCAGGATAACTGCAAGTAAAAAGATAGATAGCATAAAAACTCGTACAACCAACTCCATTCAAAGCTTAGTGTCAAGTTTTCTAAAACCAAAAAAAGTTGATTGTGTTAAAACTAGGTATGGCTTAGATAATGAACAAAAATTTTTATTACTTTAAGAAAAATTAAATCTCTGTCAAGCAAAAAAAGTGAGTGTAATTAAAAGCAAAGATCAACCTTGGCTGCATGCTAGTATTGCTGGTGTAGTTGTGGAGGATGACTGTGTGGCAAAGCTAGTCGAAGTTACATGTTCAATTTCATGTGAGAAAAAACCTATAGTTGACATTGATAATCATTTGTGCAATGTTAATTATTTTCCCTTTATAATTAATGGTATAGAAGTTAAGAAAAGCCATTTAAGCTCAATCACAAATGTATGTTACTGGAATGACAATGTGTGGCCTTTTCGTCTATTCACCAATAAGAATGCCTGTGTGACTGTGCACGTTATCTGTGATGAACAATTGATTGAAGAAATTATTTTGAATACCCTGATAGCCAGAGTTTCTGATCAGAAAGTTGGTGTACATGAGTTGCACCAACGTGACAAGTTGTCGACAACTTTCAGCTTGTGTAACTGTTGACTACAAGTTGCTCAGAAACTTGGCAACAATCTACTGCCGCAACCTGTCATTAAGTTTCTGAGCAACTTGTAGTCAACCTGTCAGCAACAGTTACACGAGCTGAAAGTTGTCAACAAGTTTCCCGGACGTGAAAGTTGCCGTTAACTTATGGAAATGCCAACTTTTGCGGCAAACTTGGCGACAGGTTACTGCAGTAGGTTGCTGACAAGCTGCAGCCAACTTGGCTATCAGGGTAGTAAATATTTTTATTCTAAGCATTATTTACCGGCGTTATACACAGAAATTAGTGAAATAAAGGGGTTTTTGGCCCCAAAATTAAAACAGCACCCAACCTTACTGACTTGAGGTAAGCGTCAGTCGTTGATAATGTAGATTGGTTTATATTGATATTTGGGGCTGTAATCGGTAATATAGATTGATTTAATCGATATTTTTGGAGTCTTGTTTCATATTTGTAGTAATGTAGATATATGTTATTACTATTTTGGGACCTCTTTCTCATCTATGATAACGTAGAATTGGTAGGGATTTTCTCATGATGATGCAGGCTTGGTTGAAGCCCGATCATGAGAACGTAGATTTGATTGGAACCTGATTGTGATAATGTAAGCTTCGTTTGGGAGTTTCATCACTCTCATTCATAATAGTAGATTTTGGGAATAAATAATAAGTGGATAAATAAAGACTTTTACATCACTTATTTGATAAATTGTTGCTGTTTTACAAAGGATCGGAGCAGTTTGGTTGGGGGTCGATCATTCGAAAATATTCCCGAATTTCCCACGTACATATTGGTGGGGGTTTATTTTTCGATCTTGATTATTCTAAATCTTTCCGACAGCTGTAAGCAAGCGGATTATAGATAACATTTGTAAGTTTTACCCAGAATTTTTTTTTATTTCATTAGAAGTAGGGGGCTTAATGATTGATGCTACTGGTTTTGGACCAATCATTTTTTATTTGATATCGCCCAAACATTTTTTTTTCCGTAGAAATCCCCAATTCAAGGCATTTTTTTGTGGGCGTCGCTATTATAAGAACTAGAAGTCTTCCACAATCCTTACAGTTGTTAAGACATTCGTTTCGTTAGTAGTGCTTTATTAATCTGTTCAATCAGGTAAGACTTTTATATTTTTTAAACTATTGAATGTATTCAAAATTCGAAACCGTAAAAGTAATCTTAGAAATATTTGTTTAGAAAAACAATAGATGTTTCAAAAGTTAATGAGGCCATCGAATTACACGTATTTTTACCTACTAGAAAGCTGAACGAATTGGAAAGAGATGGAATAATTGAAAAACCGCTATCAAAAATGTCAATACGAAATTCGGATTAAGAGTTGTTGCATCAATCAATAACGAATTCAATGTATTTTTACCAAGAAGGACGGCAGCGTTGATAACGAAGAATCCTTATTATTTCGAAGTGTTGCTCAACCCCATAATCGTAAACTTTACTTTACTTACTTCAGTGGTGAATATTGTAACAGGGTCAAATGAGTTATTTCATCCACCAAAATCGTGATAATTCGCTGATGGTCATGTATCCTACGCATAACCCCTACCAAACATTTGAATGAGTTTTTCGACTTGTCGCCGAGCGCGCTAATTGAAAATACTTGCAAGCTAGACCCAATCGCTATTAAGCAGAGGGGTAGTCTTCCGATAATGACCGAAGACAACCGAGTGAAACTATTGAAAACGGAAGACAGCGGCAGAAACGAGGCAGAGCTGACAGAACCGGGTTACCATCTAGACGCACAGAGAGCCGGTAGGACCGAGCAATCCACTAGGCATAAGACTATTGACTATCAAAAGATCAGGTAGCTACCTAAGTTAGACTTGGCTTCTCATTGTGGAACCAAGCGATCACTCCAGATTCTTAATTATCAGAACACCAGGCACGGGGCCGGTATTTTTTAATATCTCAGTACTAATTAATCTGAAAAATCGGTCTGTCGGTTGACCCTGCGGGCCAGCCCCAAAACTTCCCGCGTATTTCGAGCTCCTTGAGCTCGAATAATTACAGTAGATACATTTTCGAGCTCGAAAATACTTTTGTATGCTTTTGTTTTCAAAAAATAACGTTTTTTACAATTTTGCTACAACGATATCTCTCGAACGAATAAACCGATTGAGACGTTTAAGGTGTCAGTCAACGCGTTTCATTGAGTTCTATAACTGATTAAATTTTGAAATTGATTCATGGAGTCATTTTCGAGAAATTTTCAAAATACTAAAAAAATTTTTTTTTTAATTCTTTCGACAACGGTTTCTCTTGAAAGAATTAACCGATTTCGATGTTTGAAGTGGCATTCGACGTGGCTTATAAATCTCCAGAGCCCAGTCCATTTTGGAATTAATCTATCGAGTTCGTAAAAAGTTATCCAAAAAAAACATTTTTGAAAAAAGTTTATTTTTGGAATATCTCCGAACGAGCCCTGCGTATCAAGCTCAATTTTTTTTCAGCTTTAAGATATTAAAAAACTGCGTCGAATGACACCTTGACGATCAAAATTGGTTGATCCGTTCAAAAGTTATAGATATTTACATACGTACGTACGTACTATAATAATGCTATGCCACCAGAAGTTGAAAACAACTGCTATTTCCAGGACTGCTGACATCCGTTGCTCGACCGTAAAGTCACTGTAGACAAGGTGAAAAACATCCTACGCAAGGCTAACAATAATAAGAACCCAGAGCTGGATAGCATTCCTGCGGAGTTCTACAAAAATTTGCCTAAAAGCTGGATCATTTGCTTAACAGAATTATTCAATAAGATACTAAAGTCTGGAATAATGCCTGAGGAGTGGTGAAAAGCTAACATCACGATGCTACACAAAAAGGGTAATGAGTTGAACCCGCTAAGCTACCGCGGTATCGCACTTGCTAATGCCGGTGCAAAAATTTTCACTGCCCTGTTACCGGGCAGACTATACCGATGAGTTGAGAAAGCTTGTATTCTTTCAGAAGGCCAGAACGGATTTAGAGTGGCAAGATCATGTGAAGACAACATATTCATTCTATTGGCAAAAATTGCAGCTGCACTGGCTAAGAATGGCTGTTTATTTGTCACCTTTATCGACTTTCAAAGAGCATTGGACTTAGTAGCACATACTATGGAAAATATTGTTTGAACTGGAAGTGAGCAGCCAACTAATCGGAACTATCAAGAATCTATATGATAAAGCCGGATTTCGGGTAAAGGTTAACCAGACAACACATACAGAATTTGTGGTCATCACTGAAGGAGTACTGCAAGGGGACCCTCTAAGCCTACTTTTATTTATTTTACTGCTAGCGTTTATCAATGATTTTTTTGAGGTAGAAGAGCAATATGAGGTTACTGAGAAGATGCTAATACTGCTCTTTGCAGACGACACAACTCTAATAGCTGAGGACGTGGTTAAAATGTAAGTACTGTAAAATCAACCGATTGACCGTAAATGTTGATAAAACTAAAAATATAATGTTTAAAAGATCGGGAAGACTGCCAAAACTGTGTGCCCTGAAATATTAAGGTCAAACTATAGAGGTGGTGAAACAGTACTCAGATCTTGGGATCTTTTTCAGCTCATCGGGTCTGTTGAACAATGCAGTCCAGCATTTTATACCGAGGGCGAGAATAGCCGCGAATAGCATGTGAAGTATGTTGTGTGCTAGCAGATCGGAAGTTTGGCAGCATAGAATTATTTTATTCAATGCGATGGTAGCATCAACAGCGCTGTATACATCGGGCATTTAGGGTTTGAGACACTCTGAGGACATCGACATAATTCAACGTCAATTCTATAAGAATCTACTCTGCCTTCTCAAGAGCATTGCGGGCTATTTGTTGAGAAGGGAAACGGTCTCTTCATCTTTCGAGCAGCAAATAATAAAAAGAGCCTTACTATACTGTGTGAAGATTACGGACCTTACGGACTCGAGGTATCCAAAGATGAGCCTGAACCTTCTGGTTCTATTGGATAGAAGTGGCAACAACTCTTCTCGACACAATTGGTGTTCTGGGCTTAAGTCGAAGCTGCTTGAAGTGGACGTCGGTGACATTTTAGCGAACTCTTCTGGTGTGGCCGCCAAAGCGGCAACTACCCAGAATTTAGCTATGCTAGAGAAAAAATGTTTCAACGAGGATAGTCATAGGATCGCCAAAACTAGTCCCACTTTTTATGGTAGTCTGTTCTAATCAACTTCAAATAGTTATACTGACTATCTCCGGTGGAAAGCACCAATCAACTTTTTGAGACTTCTGACTCAAATCTGTTTGTCTGGCAATAGGACGGTTACATTAACGCCTAAGAGTCATTATTACACTAAGCTGATAGTTTTTATCATGCAACCGTTTGATATATGAGAGCTTTATGAGCTAAACGATTTCGTCGCTGGCTGCCTTAAATTCAGAGCATTTATGCTGAGTGAGTGATAGAATAACTGTACGGACAAGCGCATTATGTATTAACTGAGAAGTGTGCAAGAAGGAGAACCGAGCCACAGGCATTGTGAATGATATCTGAACTGACAATTTATAACTATTTTAGATTTAGAAGTAGTGATTTTTATTTGTTTTCTCTTTTCCAAGATTATAATTATTTATTCGTTTATGATATTTTTGAATTCTCTTGAATCGCACTAAATAAGTATTTAATAATAATATATACTTAAAAGCTATGATGTAAGGAAGTCCTACAGACATTTTATGTATCTGTATAATTGTGTAAGCCCTGAAAGAGGAATCTGTAACAGGCCGAGGGCCTAATTTGGTAAATAAATGATAAAAAAAAAAATTCCTAAGCATTTCGCAGATGATCCGACGCTATCTGGTCGTCCAATTCATGATAAAAATGAGTTAAATTTATTTAATAGACGGCTAAGAGAATGACATAAAAATCAAATAAGTTTGCAATTTAAGGTATTTCATTGTTCCGAAAAAGATTTTTATTCTGCAGATTATTGTTGTGTATCATATTTGAGACAAAATATTTGTTATTTTTTGACACCCATGTATAATTCTTTATACTATAAGCAAAATGGTCTTCTAAGTAATCCTATTAATCCTACAATAACTCAGCAACCAGGTACATTTTGATTTATTTCTTTCGTTAGACTGCCCATTAGTACTCTCGTAATTACACAGTGAAAAATATTCTGTGTCTGTGGTAAAAACGGGCCATCATAAATTTTGTGTTGATTATTTTGTGTCAAATCGGCATAACTCTCTGGTTAATTTTGAAATTTTCAATCGATTATCTATCCAACACCTTCTTTAAAAATTTTACCTTATACAAAAATCGATATTATCAACATTTATCACGAGTTATTTTAAAATCAACAAAAAAAAAATCCAAGCGTCGGTTGGCCCGGCGGGACAGCCCCAATACTTACCGCTGTTTTCGAGCTCAAGGAGCTCGAAAATATTAATATGACTATATTTTTGAGCTCGAAGAAATCGAAAATCTTAGTGCATGTGATTGTTTTTTTTATGAGCTTTTCAAACTCTAATAAGTTACGCTTTAGTTTAAAAGTTTAAGAATCGAAAATCAATCATGAACAAGAGGTTTTTTAATTGTAATTTCCGATTATGTTCAATAAACTAAATGTATTGAGGCAGAAATCAATTTCAGTGATCGAAATTAAGATTTAAATGAGTTTTGGCTTAGGTCAGAGCAATAATATATAAAGTATCCGAGAAAATGATTAAAAACTGTGTTTTTCAATTTTTCGTTGATAATATGGTTTAAACTAAAGAACAAGTTTGATGGCATCATATGATAATCAAAAGGGACCATGAAGAGGAAAAGTTTGTAAGATTTTAGAAACATTTTAATACAGTACATTTTGATTTATCTGGAAAAAATAACGTAGAATGTTATTTTTTTAACTTTTCAACGCTGATATCTTTTGAACTAACTAACTGATTTTGACATTTGAGGTGGCAATAGGCGCGTTTTATTAAGTTCAAGAGCTGGTTAGATTTTGGCGTCGATCGTTCAATTCGTTTCTAAGAAATCAATAAAAAACTAAAAAAAACAATTTTGTTTTTTTTCGTGATTTGCCAATATTTTCGAGTCTACGTGATCAAATGATCTGAAATTTTCAGGAAAGTTGATGACCCACAAGTTCTTTCGATTGCTGCCTTAAACATCCAAATCGATTCATTAGTTAAAAGGTATAGACCATTCACACACACACACACACACACACACACACACACACACACACACACACACACACACACACACACACACACACACACACACACACACACACACACACACACACACATACAGACACTCGGACATCATTCTGAAAATAGCCAGAATAGCTTCCTAGGACCTCAAAACGTCGACATCTGATGAAAACTCGATTTTTAAAAATCGGGGTGAAAACAATGACTTCCCAAAATTTTTGAAAATCATCGATTTTCTAAGCGGGACGTTAAAAAGTGTTAAAGTGACAGTCAGATTATGTTTAAAAAATGTCTTTCTCCTATTCACGCGAAAAGCGCCATTAAGCATCAATTCTGCTTGGTTAGTTATTATTTTTGTGACATTAATTTTATTTATTGTCAATTAGACATAAAAAATTAAGTTGTCAAAGTTCATGATTCGTATAGGTAAAAAAAAAAATCTATATATATATTAAAAAATTGTTTTTGTTGCTTTTTCACTTATATACATGCGCCAATTTTGTTTTTTTTTTTTTTTGCAATAAATTTGTTGATAAAAAAATTCGAAAATAGTTAACTGTCTGCTAATTTTACGATCATATTTACAATTACAAAATAGTTCAATGTCAATGCAAATAGTTCAAATAATAATTGTTGACACTTCTGATAACCTAAAAATAATTCATGGGACAAAAATAAATTGTAAACATTTTTTTTAGTGTGAAGATTAGGGTGCTTCATTTTAGAGCAACATTTTTTTTTTTCAAGTCCCGCCTGAAAATCTTGTAGTTGATGAAAAAACAAAAATTTTGAGCCAAATGGCAGCTCCTAATTCCGATTTTAACCCATTGCTAATTTAGTTTTCATTTTTCCCATTTAAATAGCATTGAAAAGTAATTTTTTTCCACTTTTTCTTCCCGCTCACCATATTAAATTTTTTTTTTCGCTTTTTGACCTATAAGCTCTTGTAGAGGAGTAAATTTGCTACAAAAAAGCCCTTTGCGTCGAGTATGTAACTCCAACAAATTCCACGGAACTTTATGTTTTAGCTTAGTTTTTAAAAAATCGCACAAAATCGTATTTATTTCCGAAAATATTGAATGTAGAAAAAAGTTGTAATGACAAATTTGTAGGGGGGTTCATGCACTACAATTCTTCTGCAAGAGGTTTTTTTGTAGCTCTTATAGTTCATCTGTTATAACCAATTAAAACTAAAAATCAAAGAAAAACTATATTTTTAATGCCAACAAAATTTAATTTTCTTAATTTAGGATGAAAAATTCTTTGAAAATTGAATTTATTAAAATTTTCGCTCCGAAAATATTTTCCAAATCTGTAATTTTTCCGTTATTATATTTGTTTACATTTTAGAATATTTAAAAAAAAATTTACACAATTTTCGCCGATAGATTGTGGTAGATTATAAGTTTTAGAAATATTTACTTCTTATAATTTCTCTTTATCAATTTTCGAAGTGATAAAATTGATTGTTTATCATCGATACTATAAGTATGTATTCAAATTAAAGCGTCTTTAGGTATTAAATGATTTATGTAATTTATTAATATTTTTTATATAATTTTTTATAATACAATTATCAACAGATTGAGTGATACTTAATTGTTACAAATTATACTCTAGGTTTCTGGACGCAAAATCTAGGTGCAGAAAATTGAAATTTAAATACTTATCAAGTAAATATAATAATAAATACAAATTTTTTGGATTGACTATTTGATGGAAATTTCTGATTTTCTGATTAAACTAAGATGTACTGGGTGTGCAAAGATTTCATAAATAAAAATTTAAAAAAAATTAAAAAAAAATGACAATTGGAGAAAACCCGTACATAACGTGGAAAAATCGGAAATCTAACACCTACAATCTATCGGTAAAAATTTTATATAATTTTTTTTAAATATTCTAAAAAGCAAAAAAATATAATATCGGAAAAATTACAGATTGGGAAAATGTTTTCTGTGCGAAAATTTTAATAAATTCAATGTTCAAAGAATTTTTCATCCTAAATTGAGAAAATTAAATTTCGTTGACATTAAAAATATATTTTTTCTTTGATTTTTAATTTTAATTGGTTATAACAGATGAACTATAAGAGTTACAAAAAAACCTGTCGCAGAAGAAATGTAGAGCATGAACCCCTCTACAAATTTGTCATTACAACTTTTTTTCTACATCCAATATTTTCGGAAATAAATACGATTTTGTGCGATTTTTTTGAAAACTAAGCTAAAACATAAAGTTCCGTGGAATTTGTTGGAGTTACATACTCGACGCAAAGGGCTTTTTTGTAGCAAATTTACTCCTCTACAAGAGCTTATAGGTCAAAAAGCGAAAAAAAAAATTTAATACGGTGAGCGGGAAGAAAAAGTGGAAAAAAATTACTTTTCAATGCTATTTAAATGGGAAAAATGAAAACTAAATTAGCAATAGGTTAAAATCTGAATTAGGAGCTGCCATTGGGCTCAAAATTTTTGTTTTTTCATCAACTACAAGATTTTCAGGCGGGACTTAAAAAAAAAAAATGTTGCTCTAAAATGAAGCACCCTAGTGAAGATACTTCTCATATTAGCCGAATTTTGTGTTGAAAAATAACACATAGATTGTGTTGATTTTGACACAATATATTTTGCTGTGTATTTTTTAGCAAAAAAAAAACGAAAAAAAAAAATTTTTTCAAACTCTAAATTTCATTCTATTCTTTATATTGTCGTTGATTATTAATTAAATGTCGATATTTTTTCAAATTTTGAGTTACTGGTAAAGAAATTTTTTTATCTCTTTATTCTTTTGCTAAACATACAGCTTTATAAAAATATCAGTTACATAGTTATAAAACAAAATTTTATTCGGATTCCAAAATTATCAAGCATGCCATTTACCAACTTATGAAATGTCTCCAATACATAGCGGGTCAGAGTCTCACATCGCAGCTGCAGAAAATGATCATCCGCGAAGCAATATAAATTCTATTACTGAGAGAAGGAATTCAAGTTCTGAATTAACAGATCTAAGCAATATAGTTAATGAGGAAGCTGCAAGTAAATCTAATTTAAACATATCCTGGATGTTTTATTTTCAATAGATTTTTGAGCTTAAGTTCATCATCATAACTTTTGCTGTGTTCTATTCTCAGCTTTTCATATTCTTCCTTTAGACCATGATCCTCCCAATAATATTCTAAATATTGATCTAGCCAATCAGTAGTTTTCTAGGTGAACTAGAGTTCATCTGATAAGTCATTCAAATCTTATTTGTTACCAATTTAACTAAATGATACTAACTCATGTGATTTTATATTCACTTTAGATGATTTACAAGTATTTAGAAAATGACGTCGATTGAAAGGCAGTTATCGAAGCATATGTGAATAAGAAATTTAACTCAAAAATTCAAAAATTACTAGCTAGACGTTTAATTAATCGTAAAAAGGTGAAAGTATTTGAAAATATCTTATTATAGAAAAAAGCGACGTTCCAGTATATGTTTAAAAAAAAAAAACTCATTAAAGAAGTCAATGGTGATAGTGACTTCATTTATTAAATAACTAGCAGATCTCACCTGCTTCGCGGCTGATAAAAATTGTATTACTAATATAAATTATCATATATATATATATATATATATATATATATATATATATATATATATATATATATTAGGGAGCTTTTTATTTTTCGAACATTTTTTTTTTTCTTGGCCCATATGAAAATTTTATTGTAGGTGACAAAAAAAAAAATTTCCTGAAAATTTTAGCCCTTAATTTTAATTTTAAGAGGTCGCTATCTATTTTTAAAGTTTTCCCATTTAAAAAGCATGGGAACGATATCACATTTTTTTATAAAAATTCCTACCCAGGCAGTTTTTGAGCAATTCACTCGTTTTTGGGCTCGTTTTATGGGGCTTGTAGTCCTCTTTAAAATTGATTTTAGTGACATAGATGCATTTACAACAGTTCAAAAGTTATGAGACTTCAAACTTCAGAAATTTTTATTTTTAGCAAAAAATAATAATTAATGGCTATTATTATTCCAGCTATCAACTTTCTAGAAAAAATGACATACAACTTTTGTAGTGTGTAAAATACTCTGAAAGAAATACCCAAAAGAATTCAATATTATCAACGTTATTGTTTATTTTTTTTAACTTTTCTCTTTTAAAGGGTTTTAGAATTATTTAATTTTAATTTTATTCTCGTGACAAATTGAACTTTTGTACTTATCCTTTTTTTTTGTATTAAATTAATCGAGCTTTATCAATTCTTATGTAGTTTTATGATTAAAAAATAAAATAATATGTAAAAAACTGATAATAGATTTGTGACTTGTAATTCAATTTCAGTCATAAAGACTGAGATTTTAGACCGTCGAAAACTATCGGCGCTTCGATCGATACGTTAAATCATAGAACTACATAAAAATTGATGAAGCTCGATTAATTAAATACTAAAAAGAAGGATAAGTACAAAAGTTCAATTTGTCACGAGAATAAAATTAAAATTAAATAATTCTAAAACCCTTTAAAAGAGAAAAGTTAAAAAAAATAAACAATAACGTTGATAATATTGAATTCTTTTGGGTATTTCTTTCAGAGTATTTTACACACTCCAAAAGTTGTATGTCATTTTTTCTAGAAAGTTGATAGCTGGAATAATAATAGCCATTAATTATTATTTTTTGCTAAAAATAAAAATTTCTGAAGTTTGAAGTCTCATAACATTTGAACTGTTGTAAATGCATCTATGTCACTAAAATCAATTTTAAAGAGGACTACAAGCCCTATGAAACGAGCCCAAAAACGAGTGAATTGCTCAAAAACTGCCTGGGTAGGAATTTTTATAAAAAAATGTGATATCGTTCCCATGCTTTTTAAATGGGAAAACTTTAAAAATAGATAGCGACCTCTTAAAATTAAAATTACGGGCTAAAATTTTCAGGAAATTTTTTTTTTGTCGCCTACAATAAAATTTTCATATGGGCCAAGAAAGAAAAAATTGTTCGAAAAATAAAAAGCACCCTAATATATATATTAGGGTGGCGCAAAAAAACCAACTTTTTTTTTTTTTTGAGTCTCGAGTGAAAAAATGTTAGTTTTTGGATGTTTTAAGAGCCTTCTCCAAAGAACAGCTCAAAAAAAAATTTTTAAAAGGTCGCTCCAAATTTTTTAAAATTTCCAAAATCGTCAAAAATCGATTTTTTTTTTTTTTTTAATTTTTTTTCTCGTTACGGCGAAATTTTATAGACTAAAAAAAAATAAGTTTCTGAAAATTTCAGTTCAAAATTTAAATTTTGAAAGGTCGCTCATAATTTTTTTAAATTTATTAGTGCATTACTTTAGATTTTTTCGAGCGACCTTTTAATATTTAAATTAAAATTCCATACATTTTTTTTCTTTTATTTAGTACAATAATCGGTAAAAATACACCACGAGATGAACCAAAAATAAAGAACAATATAGAAAACATAATTTTTTTCTTAATTTAATAATTTTATTTAATTAACTACAACATTTTAACAATATTTCAATAAACTTTGTTATTAATTCTGAAACTAAATTTTAAATTATGACAGATTTTAACTTTACTTATATTAACATCGTATATTATTTATTCAAAGTCCGTATTAAATTCATTTTATTTGTATTGGGATATAACTTACGATTTTCTTCGACAATTTGTAATACTCTCTGCAGTTCATCTTCTTTTTTTACAAATTGTAGATACTCCTGCATCAATGAAACACCATGCTCAGCTGTGTCATTCACTATATTTAATGCACGAACTATATTTAAACTCTTTAAGTAGGACTGATTCAAATTCCAGGTTGCAGGATGTGTTTCTAAGAACTCGTCACTCAAGTTTAAGGCTTCGAAGAAATATCGTGTATTTTGGTTTACGAAATGATGAATTTCCTTATTCATGATATCACTCTCTTCTATTTGGATACGGTTCAGTGGCTGGCTGTCCAGATTGTGTTTTTAAAGCTGACACCATTTTAATCTTCGTTTTAATTGAAATTTCGGAGTCAGAAAATGCCAATCCAATTAAGTAGTCACTAATGTACCATAAATGCCGAGAAAAACTTTTTAGTGCTGCCGAACCTAATTTTTGATTTTGTTTTTTAAATTGGACCAGATCTTTTAGTAATTGTAAATCAATTCTTGGGGCAATAGTAGGAATTTGGCAAAGGAACCAGGCTTTCAGATAAATTTTAATTACAAATGCGTTAAACTCTTCAAGTTCTTTCAAGACTACTTTAGAAACTTTAAATTGACTCCGGAAAAGATATATTTTTAAACAATAAATTATTTTGGACATCCACCTAGATCGATGATATGCCCCTGGCTTATTTATTGAAAAATTAGTAGGCTCACCAAGATAAATCAGGGATAATAACAATAACTCCTTATAATCATCTCTCGGATGTTGATTTGTTTGATCTTCAATGTTTCCACATTCAATTTTTTTTTTATTAAGCTTTGGCCATTCTTTCTTGAAACGCTCAAATAATTTTATCTGGGGACCACTAATTACAGGTTCTAATTGTGAAGAAAATGTTGCTGTTAAAATTAGCTCCAATATGTGGTGCCTACAAGCAAAATGAAGCATTTTTTTTTTTCAACATTGTTTCTAAATGAACAGCAGCTCCTTCATGTAGTCCAGTGTTACTTGCAGTCGTGTCAAAGCATAGTGACCGAACTTGATCAGAAATATTCCACTCCAAAAGTGTATTGTAAATAGCAGTCGCTTGATTAATACCTGATGCTCTATCGATTATAGGAATATTCAAAAGTTTCGTTACTCCTTCTCCCGTAACTAATACTGCTAACCTATCTTCAGTTTGGAAAGATGTTGACGTTCTCATTAATTTCGAATCCCAGTGCACAGTGAGACATGTATCTGGTTTAAATGAATCCTTTATATATTTAAATGTGTCTGCTCGATGTTTTTGGCGTGAACGACGGATGGTATCTTTACTGACGCTAGCTTTTGATAAATCTTGTTTCAAAGATACAGATGTTGCAGCTAAGATGAATGTTGCGTTACGGTTTGAAGTTTTTGTTCGATCTAAGATACTTGACAATACCGGGGTCATAATATTTTTTTTGCGTGGTTCAGTTAGTTTTCTTTTTTTAACCGGGGAAGGATACAATTCGTGTGATGACACACTACAACCTGATGCATTACTTTTTTGAGACAATAGTACAGGTGGCTCTGAATTACTTGATGACAAAGCCTTTTTAGAATATGTAACAGATTCCGTTGTTAAATTATTTTCGTTTGTTTGAAGTTCACATTCAAATATATCATCTAAAGATTTTAGAAACGCATTCTCGTTTTCACGCTGGACGTTTGTAAGCCTCAAACGATTCTTTTTCAATTTTTGCCAAGTGTCGAATATTTTTTTAATTTTTTCTTTAATATGAAAGTCCTTGATAGTTACTTTCGGCTCCCAGCATTGTTGAATTTTTTGAGTAGTCAATTTCAAAGTGTCTGCAATTGTCAATTTATTTTCGTAGTGATGAAATAAGAAAAAGCTGAGTACTTCCAAACGAGAAGGAACTCTAGTAGTTACCAATTCTTTATGGTATTCGCCAATTAACCATTCACCAGGGCTAGATGGTTTTGTTGATCTCAATTGTCGTTTGGAGCACATTTTTAGTCTATAAAAAAATAATACATGAAGAACATAGTCACAAACCAAAATATAGAAATATTTCAGATAAAAATTCTAAATAAAAAATTAAATATTTCGCGTGTCAAATGCCGAAAGGGCGCATTACAGCAGTTAGATAGGGTTCCATGCCAAAAGGGCGTATAAAAAAATTTTTTTTTGCCATTCTTTTTAGAATCGCCCAAAACGTAAAGATCTACAGATAAAAAATTTTACGTACTAACGCCAAAAGGGCATATCTTAAGATATACGCTCTTTTGGCTTTAAAAATTTTTTTTTTTCATGTTTTACGTTTAAAACATGTTTACAAAACGATTTGCACCAAAAAAAAAATTTATACGCCCTTTTGGCATTGAAAAGCCAAAAGGGCGCATAAAAATTTTTTTTTATGCCATTCTTTTTAGAATCGCTCGAAACGTAAAGATCTATAGAAAAAAAATTTTTGACTTACTAACGCCAAAACGGCGTATCTTAAAATATACGCCCTTTTGGCTTTGGAAATTTTTTTTTATTTTTGCGCTTAAAACATATTTGCAAAACGATTGGCACCAAAAAAAAATTATACGCCCTTTTGGCTTTTCAATGCCAAAAGGGCGTATAACTTTTATACACCCTTTTGGCATTTGGCACGCGATTTATGAAACAATTAGATACATTGAACTTCATTGAGGTTAGGACAAAAGAATTGCAGAAACAACATATAACTAACTATGGAACATACCTGTTTGTTAAACGAATATATCAAACATTGTAACATGGAAAAAAATCACAGACTGCCCGTGAAAAATGAATCATACATGGCCATGTATGAATGCTCCATGCATGGCCATGTATGAAAATTGGTCAGTCATGGCCATATATGGCCATGTATGACCATATATGACCATACATGGCAATGTATGGCCATACATGGCAATGTATGGCCATACATGGCTTGATACGGCCATACATGACTATGTACAGAAATTTTAACTAAATTAAAAAAAAATTTTTAATTTTTTTTTTTATTATTTTGGCGACGCAGAGATTATCAGATATGCGATTAATTGAATTCCTAATCGAAATGGAAATTTTCAATTCAGAGAAAAAACGCTAGACTTATTAATAACCACACCCGCTTAGTAGGATTCGAACCCGCGACCTTCCGTACGAGAGACTGACGCTTTGACGACTAGGCTATGCGACCGACAGTTACAACAAAGTTTAGTTGTGCTACGTAACGTTCAAAGAATATAATCACTTTTGAAAAAGCACAATATAATCATCAATATGCTGTTAGTGATATCAACAAAATTTCTTATTTTTTTAACACTGCAACATCCTGTTTATAAGTCATTGTAATAGTCGAAAAATTAATCATACATGGCCATGCATGACCATACATGGAGCATATATGGCCATACTTGGACATATTTGAATCATACAAGGCCATGTATGATTGTATATGACCATGCATGACTGTATTGAAGAAGTGTGTATGCCCAAGTATGATTCATTTATCACAGGACGAGCATTCGAAGCGTGCATTCCGGTGAAAAATGAATCATACATGGCCATACATGGAGCATATATGACCATTCATGGACCTACCAACTTTTTTAATACAGTCATACATGGCCATATATGAACCATACAAGGCCATGTATGGCCATACATGGTTTTGTATGACTGCATATGGCCATGCATGACTGTATTGAAAAAGTTTGTATGGCCATACATGCTTCATGTATGGCCATATATGCTTCATGCATGGACATATATGCTTTATTCATGGCCATATACGCTCCATGTATGAGCCATATACGGCCAGGCATGACCATGTATGATTCATTTTTCACGGGTGACGAATTAGTATCTTATAATTAACTGTTATTATCTATATGAGATCCATCATTCGGAGTGAGAAGTAAACAGAGTCATGAAGTAATTGTTTACAAACAAGTCCTGTACTCAGAAGTAAAGTGGAAAAAGCGCTGGCCTAATATGGTGTCAAAATAGTGAATTAAAAATTTCACTGCGGCGGTAATAAAAATTTCTGTCTCAACGAAATGAAACAGCGGTAATTTTGGATTCTTTACTATAAAACTAATCATAATTAAAGGAAATATTAAATATTAAAAACTCAGAGAAAACAATAAAATATAATGATAGACGTTTTACTTGTAAAATTATTAAATTAAAAAAAATTATGTTTTCTATATTGTTCTCTATTTTTAGTTTATCTCGTGGTGTATTTTTACCGATTATTGCACTAAATAAAAGAAAAAAAATGTATGGAATTTTAATTTGAATATTAAATGGTCGCTCGAAAAAATCTAAAGTAATGCACTAATAAATTTAAAAAAATTATAAGCGACCTTTCAAAATTTAAATTTAGAACTGAAATTTTCAGAAACTTATTTTTTTTTAGTCTATAAAATTTTACCGTAACGAGAAAAAAAATTAAAAAAAAAAAAAAAAAATCGATTTTTGACGATTTTGGAAATTTTAAAAAATTTGGAGCGACCTCTTAAAAATTTTTTTCTGAGCTGTTCTTTGGAGAGGGCTCTTAAAACATCCAAAAACTAACATTTTTTTACTCGAGACTCAAAAAAAAAGAATAGTCGGTTTTTTTGCGCCAGCCTAATATATATATATATATATATATATATATATATATATATATATTATGAAAGAGAAGGTGTTTGTGCCTTTAGTACGATTTGAAGTAGAAACCAACTATTGCGAACGAATAGTGTTTGTATGTGGTAGTAGTCATGTCTCCCATGGTGCAAGGAGGTGGTTGTGAGTTGATAACTATGAGGGTGTGAGAGATATGGGGGTTAAAATAATATGAACTTTGAAAATGTATCTATGATTGATTGTGAATATTTTATATTGTTCTAGGAATTTCAAGAGTAATTTAGACATTTCGGGAATAATCTTGAAATCTCAATTCTAACATATAAATTAATTTTCCAAATTATTCGAAAATTAATTCTAATTAATTTGGAATGCTTCAAAATCAATTTGGTTGATTTTAATTACTTAAGATTAATTTTATCTAGTCAAGAATGTTCTAGATTGTTCTAAAAATTTCGAGACACATCTAGAACGCTCCAAACTGCACTTAGTTGGTTTAAATCACTCAACATCTATTCTAAATAGTCTAGAATATTCTAGATTGTTGCGAATATTTGGATAATTATTAGGAAAGCTCCAAATTATAATAAAGTGATTCAAATCTCATAAAAATGATTCTAATTGGTCTAGAATATTTTGCAAGGTTCCGAAAATACCATTCTAGAAACTTCGAATATATATATATATATATATATATATATATATATATATATATATATATATATATATATATATATATATATATATATATATATATATATATATATATATATATATATATATATATATATATATATATATATATATATATATATATATATATATATATATATATATATATATATATATATATTTATATATATATATATTTATATATATATACACTGTAAAAAAAGATCCCTGACCTCAAACCAGATTCGTTTGGCTCATGTACTACGTGCGTTTGGATACAGCCAAGCGCGTCATAGTCTAGTCAACATGTGCCTTTTCGGTCAAAGTTTTTTCTTCGCATCGGAAAATTATGATCGAGGTGTCATTCGATTCGTCATCGCATCTAGAAACTTTTTGAAAAATTTGGAGTGGCGCTTGCAAAAATTGCAAAAGTTATAAACAATTTAGTAAAAAAAAAAAAGGGGGTTTGGTTTTTTGCGAATATCTCAAAAAGTATTTAAAATTTTTGAAATTTGAAAAAAGATTCAAAAAGAGGAAGAAATTTCCTAAAAAAAAGTCCTACCTCCCCGAACTCTAGGACCAATATTTATAATTTTTTTAGGGGGTTGAAAATACGGCCGAAAACGGGAACTCACGGTTGCGTAAGCTCCGCCCATTTCGGACCTTTATTAAAAAAATATTATTTAAACTTATTAAATATGAAAATTAAGAAATGAAAAAATTCAGGCACCTACAGGATAGATCAATGAACAAAAATCCGGCGATCAAAAATTTTTATCGCGATTTTTCAATTAGTTATCCATTAGTTAATTAACAATTTTTTGTCGCACGAACTTAAACATTGAAAGTGCGATAATTGTCAAACTATAAATCTGGAATTTTTTTCCTTTTATGGAGCTATTTTACAAAGACTATAGAACAGATTCACGTTGGAAAAATTAAAAAATTGTTAATTTTCACTTTGTTATTAACAATTTACTTAAGTGAAAAATTATCAAGCTCGATTAAACATTGAAAAAAATATTTTTTTTATAATATTGCTATTGGTCTGTTTCCTTATGATCATATGCTACTCAAAAATGTTTTTTAATAATTTTTATCTCATATTGTTTAAAAAATTGTTATAAACAAATGCGTTGTTTATAAGATAATCAAAAAATTTTTTTTCGAAACATATTCTTTGATGAAAATTATGATTTTTAGAAAAAAAATCGTTTCTTAAAAAAATTTTTTTATTGCTTAAAAACGCATTTGTTAATTAACTATTTTTTTTTACCACTTGCTATGAAAATTAAGGAACCATTTTTATTTTAAAAATCATAATTTATCTTGTTCTTCGATATCTGAAAAAAAATTTTTATTTTTATTCAAATTTTAATTGTTTATACAATAAACAATTTGTTATAAACAATTGAATTTTTTTTTTATATATTTTTTTTTATTCTAAAAAATACAACAAAAATAGCCCAGTATCAGTTTTTGGAAAAAAAATAATTTTTCAATTTTTTATTTAATTTTAAGTTATCTCATATATTCAAACTTACCTTTCGCGCCTGCTTTTCTTTATTTATTAGTAATATAACTTATAAACTATTGCAGGTACAACAAATTCATCAAAATATTTTTTCTTCTAATTTAGCTACTCAACAAATTTATGACTAAACTAAAGCTCTAACTTAATTATTTATATAACTTTTTTGCAATTATTTATAAAAACTAAAAGAAAAAAAATTTTTTTTGTTTTCAAAATCGAAATATCTCATGAACTATAACAGATACAATAAAAGTTACTCATATCTTTTTATTATGTATTAGTTAATGAACAAACAAAGCTACTAGCCGGGGCTGTAATCTTAAAATTTATAAAGCAATTAGCAGCTATTAATAAGTATGTATTGGGCAAAATTTTTTTTTATTCTGACATATTTATTCATAATTTCTAAGATAATACAGTTACAGCCCCGGCTAGTAGCTTTGTTTGTTCATTAGCTAATACGGAATGAAAAAGATATGAGTTTAGAGAGATATAACTTTTGTTGTATCTGTTATAGTTAATGAGATATTTCGATTTTGAAAACAAAAATAATTTTTTTCCTTTTAGTTTTTATAAATAATTGCAAAAAAATTATATAAATAATTAAGTTAGAGCTTTAGTTTAGTCATAAATTTGTTGAGTAGCTAAATTAGAAGAAAAAATATTTTGATGAATTTGTTGTACCTGTAATAGTTTATAAGTTATATTACTAATAAATAAAAAAAAGCAGGCGCGAAAGGTAAGTTTGAATATATGAGATAACTTAAAATTAAATAAAAAATCGAAAAATTATTTTTTTTCCAAAAACTGATACTGGGCTATTTTTGTTGTATTTTTTAGAATAAAAAAAAATATCTAAAAAAAAAATTCAATTGTTTATTGTATAAACAATTAAAATTTGAATAAAAATAAAAATTTTTTTTCAGATATCGAAGAACAAGATAAATTATGATTTTTAAAATAAAAATGGTTCCTTAATTTTCATAGCAAGTGGTAAAAAAAAATAGTGAATTAACAAATGCGTTTTTAAGCAATAAAAAAATTTTTTTAAGAAACGATTTTTTTTCTAAAAATCATAATTTTCATCAAAGAATATGTTTCGAAAAAAATTTTTTGATTATCTTATAAACAACGCATTTGTTTATAACAATTTTTTAAACAATATGAGATAAAAATTATTAAAAAACATTTTTGAGTAGCATATGATCATAAGGAAACAGACCAATAGCAATATTATAAAAAAAATATTTTTTTCAATGTTTAATCGAGCTTGATAATTTTTCACTTAAGTAAATTGTTAATAACAAAGTGAAAATTAACAATTTTTTAATTTTTCCAACGGGAATCTGTTCTATAGTCTTTGTAAAATAGCTCCATAAAAGGAAAAAAATTCCAGATTTATAGTTTGACAATTATCGCACTTTCAATGTTTAAGTTCGTGCGACAAAAAATTGTTAATTAACTAATGGATAACTAATTGAAAAATCGCGATAAAAATTTTTGATCGCCGGATTTTTGTTCATTGATCTATCCTGTAGGTGCCTGAATTTTTTCATTTCTTAATTTTCATATTTAATAAGTTTAAATAATATTTTTTTAATAAAGGTCCGAAATGGGCGGAGCTTACGCAACCGTGAGTTCCCGTTTTCAGCCGTATTTTCAACCCCCTAAAAAAATTATAAATATTGGTCCTAGAGTTCGGGGAGGTAGGACTTTTTTTTAGGAAATTTCTTCCTCTTTTTGAATCTTTTTTCAAATTTCAAAAATTTTAAATACTTTTTGAGATATTCGCAAAAAACCAAACCCCCTTTTTTTTTTTTACTAAATTGTTTATAACTTTTGCAATTTTTGCAAGCGCCACTTCAAATTTTTCAAAAAGTTTCTAGATGCGATGACGAATCGAATGACACCTCGATCATAATTTTCCGAGGCGAAGAAAAAACTTTGACCAAAAAGGCACATGTTGACTAGACTATCATTGTTTGCGGAATTTTTAATCATAGAGTTTGGCTATTCAGTAATAAGTTTGGTTGCATACATTTTATTTATGCTGAAAATTATTTATAGTACTTAATTTCATATCATTCGAAACCGATATTAGTATATCATGGAAAAAAAAATTTGTCAATAATAACATATCAGATAACATATTATTTGGTTCATATTCAATAGGTTTATTGGTGATAGAAATATATTATTGTAGCATTTTAGTGATTCATTAAAATGTATTAACGATGGATAAATTACATTTTTGAGTCTTACATCATGCATTTCTGAATAAACTATAATAATTAAAGTATTCTTTATATCGTTAAACAGAAATTAATCGGTAAGATGATAAAAGATAACCTTATTTATTCTTACGTTTCCGTGACTTTTTATCGCATTGTTACTACATTTCTGTGACTTTCGTTATCATGTTGTATATTTTTCATATATATTTATTTCATTTAAGTGGTCGACGACTTTTTATTTTACTCGTTTCAACATAGGAGTGAGCTACGAAAATGCAATTTATCCATCGTTAATACATTTTAGTGAATCATTAAAATGCTACAATATTATATTTCTATCACCAATAAACCTATTGAATATGAGCCAAATAATATGTTATCTGATATGTTATTATTGACAAATTTTTTTTTCCATGATATACTAATATCGGTATCGAATGATATGAAATTAAGTACTATACATAATTTGCAGCATAAATAAAATGTATGCAACCAAACTTATTAATGAATAACCAAACTCTATGATTAAAAATTCCACAAACTATGAGTTTGTGAAGGTTTAATAGTTTATCTTTTAAATTTTTGCAACCGTTGTGATAGCACATTAATTATATAAAACACGATCATGTATAAGTTTTAGGTTCAACTCAATTCTTTGAATGAAATAATTTATATGTAAACGATCATTTGGAATTTATTTTCAACAGAATTATATAATCGAGTCCATGATACATCTTCAAGATAGAAGGAGAAGAGAATACCATAGGTCAGGAAAATATATTATTGTAACATTGTAGCGATTCACTAAAATTCATAAACCATGGATAAATCACATTTTGGTAGGTCACTCTTATGTTGAAACGGGTAGAATAAAAATTCGGTGACCACTTAAAAGTAGTAAATATATATATAAAAAAAATACAACATGTCAATGAAAGTCACAGTAATGTAGTAACAATGCGATAATAAGTCATAGAAACGTAAGAATAAATAAGGTTATCTTTTATTATGTTGCCGATTAATTTTTGTTTCACAAAATAAATAATACGTTAATTATTATAGTTCATTCAGAAATGCATGATATAAGACTTAAAAATAATCGTATTGGTCCCCGTAATATTCTGTACTTGTTTACACAACTGGTAATTTATAGATCAAACTCAAAACTCAATCCGGAAAGAGCATTCATGTTTATGCATATAATAATAATTAATTAAATTTTACATCAATCAATTAATCCTAAAATCTATCTCATAAATATGATAAAGATGTGCACTTAATAGGTTGATGAGAAAGATAGCTTCGATTAAGTAGATATCTCGTAGTAGAATCAATTACGTAAATTATATTGAAAAATATTGAAATTCTTTCATTAGATTCATATTCGAAAAAAACCATAGGCAAGAAGATTGTTACAGAAAATAAAGATCACTGACTGAAATCAAGAAATATGTTATTAATTAAAATATGAATATTTGTAAACAGAAGATACTAGTTCATAGATTGATAAGTAATTAATTAATTTTTTAGCTATTTGTTTAGTTTTCCATTGATAAGCTTGGTTGGATAAATTTTTTATTTATTCCGCTAAAAGCTTATAGATCTAAATTTCTTATTATTTCTACCAGATATTCATAATAGAAGCGGAAAAAATTTTGCAAACATCAACATGCCGTATAAGGTTGTTTTCGGTTTGAATTGAATTAGTTTATGGCTACTAGAAAGAAAACAGCATAGATTAAAGAAATATAGTATTACAACATTTTAGTGACTCAATTTAATGTATAATTCATAATGGAATAACTTTACAGCTATAGATTCTTATTTTACACTATTCAGAATAGATTTTATAATGCATGCGGAGATAATTTCCAAAATATTAACGTGACCAATGAAATTGTTGTTGGTTTATATTTAATTAGTTTATTTCTCAAAGAAATAACATAGCCTAGACCATAAAAGTATATTGTTTTAACATTTTAGTGATTCAGTGAAATGTATAAAGGCTGGATAAAAAATATTTTGGTGGCTTACTATTATGTCTAAAGGGTAAAAAAAAACAAGTTTTTATGAACAATAAAAAGTATAAAATACGTATAAACGATCTGGAAAATGGTTGACTCCTCAGGCCAGTCTAAAACTTCTCGCTAATTCCAAGCTCATCAAGTTTGTACCCATAATTATTCGAATATTTTTGAAGTCCTCTATCTCTAAAATACCCTTTCGAACCGGATTTTTACAATCGTGGATCTTACAAATTTTTAATAGATTTCAACGAAGAAATTTATGTTACCGATCTGTCTCAAACAATTATTAATTAAATTTAGAAAGATTATTCAATTTGATTATTTTATTGTGACTAATAGATTATGAAATATGCGGAAAAAACATGCACATCGTTCATTTTTCTTTAACGATCGATCGGAAAAGAATTTATCACTTAGGTTGATTCTGACAGAAATCGAAAAAGACTTTGGAAACAATAACTCGCTATGATTTTCAGACCAGAAGAAAATCTACATTCTCAATTATTTTGAAAAAATTGAGGAAATAGCGATTTTTGAGTTCTGTTGTCGTTAGTAACTTTTGAACGCAGCACACACACACTCACACACACTAGAGCATTACTTTCGAAAAGTTCAGAATGGCTGTCTAGGATTTCAAAACGTTGAAAACTGATTAAAATTCGATGCTTGAATGTCGTTCTGATATTAATAACTTCCATAATTATGAAAAATCTTTATTTTTTTCGAGGGAAGTAAAATATAAATGATGTGTTATCCTTAAAAGTCACAGAAATTTAGGTATAATCCAATTTAAAGTCATCGAAATGTATAAACAAACAAACGTTATTATATCTATATTTGAAAAAACCCTTAAAAAAATTGATTGTTAAAAACAAATAATTGCCAATATGTAACATGAATAACACGGTTCATTGAAATCTAAAATATTCATGAACAAAAGATAAGATTCAATTGATTAATCACTAATCAGTAATAATATAATTTTTTATACGTGTTTTTTGATTCATCCATAACTTCAGATCAATATACGCTTATACTTCCATTGGCTTATGATCCGAATTTAGTATCATTCTGTACAGATATTTATAATGCATACTGATAAAACTTTGCAAATATAAGCATACCATAAAAAATGTTTTTTAGTTCGTATTTAATTATTTCATTGCTTATATAACGAAAATAACATATTTTGGAAAAATACATGATGACTACATTTTAATGATTCACTAAACTGTATAAACGATGGATAACAACATTTCGGTGATTCACTAATACGTTAAAACGGGTAAAAATAACATTTTCGTGATCCGCTAAAAAGTACTAACTGTATATTAATGATATATGACATTTTTATGACGTCACCGAAATGTATAAAACATATAAAATACATTTCAGCGACGTCACCGAAATGCAAAAAAATCACCGAAATGTAGAAACGATGTGCAAAAAAGTCATCGAAACGTAGAAATCACATACATATATATATATATATATATATATATATATATATATATATATATATATATATATATATATATATATATATACATATATATATATATATACATATATATATATATATATATATATATATATATATATATATATATATATATATATATATATATATATATATATATATATATATACATCACGACGTACTAATACTTTCATTCTTAGTTTTACTCTATATGATTATATATGTAACTACATTCGGCAAATAGAAGTGGAGCCAACCAGAAAAAAATATAAAAAAATTAAAACCATGCCCGTGAAAAATGAATCATACATGGCCATGTATGAATGCTCCATGCATGGCCATGTATGAAAATTGGCCAGACATGGCCATATATGACCATACATGGCCATGTATGGCCATACATGGCTTGATACGGTCATACATGACTATGTATAGAAATTTTAACTAAATTAAAAAAAAAATTTTTAATTTTTTTTTTTTTATTATTTTAGCGACGAAGAGATTATCAAATATGCGATTAATTGAATTCCTAATCGAAATGGAAATTTTTAATTCTGAGAAAAAACGCTAGACTTATTAATAACCACACCCGCTTAGTAGGATTCGAACCCGGGACCTTCCGTACGAGAGATTGACGCTTTGATGACTAGGCTATGCGACCGACAGTTACAATAAAGTTTAGTTGTGCTACGTAACGTTCAAAGAATATAATCACTTTCGAAAAAGCACAATATAATCATCAATATACTGTTAGTGATATCAAAAAAATTTCTTATTTTTTTAACACTGCAACATCCTGTTTATAAGTAATTATAATAGTCGAAAAATTAATCATACATGGCCATGCATGTCCATACATGGAGCATATATGGCCATACATGGACATATATGAACCATACAAGGCCATGTATAACTGTATATGGCCATGTATGACTGTATTGAAGAAGTGTGTATGCCCACGTATGATTCATTTATCACATGACCAGCATTCGAAGCGTGCATTCCGGTGAAAAATGAATCATACATCACCATACATGGAGCATATATGCTCTTGCATGGCCATACATGGAGCATATATGACCATTCATGGACCTACCAACTTTTTTAATACAGTCATACAAAACCATATATGAACCATACAAGGCCATGTATGGCCATACATGGTTTTGTATGACTGCATATGGCCATGTATGACTGTATAGAAAAAGTTTGTATGCCCACGTATGACTATATATGAAGAATATACACCCATGCATGGTCAAGTACGATTCATTTATTACAAGACGAGCGTTCATGGCGTGCATTCTGGTGAAAAATGAATCATACATGGCCATACATGGAGCATATATGGTCATACATGGCCATCCATGGAGCATATATGACCATATATGGACATACCAACTTTTTTAAACAGTCATACATGGCCATATATGAACCATACAAGGCCATGTATGGTCATACATGGTTTTGTATGACTATATATGGCCATGCATGACTGTATTAAAAAAGTTTGTATGGTCATACATGCTTCATGTATGGCCATATATGCTTCATGCATGACCATATATGCTTCATTCATGGCCATATACGCTCTATGTATGAGCCATATACGGCTATGCATGGCCATGTATGATTCATTTTTCACGGGCAGGTAAAAAAATAAATGTGCTTGTAGATTTAACTTGAGACTTTGATTTCCTGTGAAATGACTCAAGAGTGACTATACAGTCCTGCATGTACATTTTACTGAGTCTTAAAGTAATTACACATCCAAATATCCATTGTCGGCTTGCTTGCACCCTACTCCAGCTTTACTCTCAACCAATAGGTAAAAGCTCCCACTTTTTTTACTATGGGATCTGCACTTGGACAAGTTTGACTTGTTTTTATGCGCAGCCATTTAGACAAAACTTACTAAATCGCCGGGGCATTAAATTTTCCATTGACAAAAATAAAAAGCATGTTAAACTATAAGATCCTTTTTCTCCATCTTTATGTATAATATTTTCTTCGACATGACAACAAACCAATACGCGTCATTGAATTTCAAAATTTTTTATCAAAAAACTTTTTCGGTTTTTTTATTTTTTTTTTTATTCAAAGCATGTGGTATCCATAAAACGCATTAAATGTGAATCAACGGTTTGTTTCGTAAATTATCTCTTCGTCATAGAAAAGAGAAGAAGAAGAAGAAGAAGAAGAAAAAGAAAAAGAAAAGAAAAAAGGATTCACGTGCGCATCAAATCAGCAACCCGAATCATACTCACGTTAAGGTCGAGGTCATAAACCTAGACTAGAGGGTCCTGATTATCTTAAGGGTAGGGTGGAGGGTAGTAGTGGCTTAGTCATGAAAAAAAAAGTTTTTTTTTATAAATTTTTTTTAGGTGTATGAATTGAGCTAATTTATTAAAGCCTTTTAAACATTATTAAGTATATACTCAGCAACATTAAGTAATTTTCTTACGTAAACGTATCTGCAAACAAACCGGTGACGGAACTTTTCCCAGAACGTCTTTAAAAAAAGATGATTTGCGGTGAGCAGTGTATCTCAGCTGGAAATAATCTGATATAAAAAACCATTGAAATTTTGTCAAAGCATTATTAAAATCTCTCCCCAGCGTTCTCTGATTATTTTTTTTTTTTTTCATTTTTTGTGGTCATTTCAAATAAAAAATTCCATTTTTTACGAAAAGTTGCGCCACTTCGGGTTGGAAAACCCCTTTGATGTACAAAAAAATTCTAAGTCTTAACGTTGGGGGGAGGTTTTTTCTATCTAGAAAGTGTGGACCAAGTTTGAAATAAATCGGTAATGTAATATTTAAAAAGTAGTGCTCACGGACTTTGAAAAAGTAGTTTCGAACCATTTTCGGCCGCCCGCAGCTACAGTTTTAAAGAAGACCAACTAGTTAATAACTTAAGAGTTTTGCTCTGATCGACATCAAATTTGGAGACTATATTCTCAAATTGTGTAACTATAAAAAAATTTTTTAAAAATTCCATTTTTAGCCACTACCCCCCCCCCCCCTCCCCCCGAACAAATAATATATACACATGTATTTTAACATTATATATTACTTGATGTTCAATTATTTTCAATAATTTGATATTTGACATTGATCTGATTTTTATGCTCCAAAGTACAAACTGATAGAGTAAAAATTGAAAAATATATTTGCTTAGTAATTAAAAAGGAAGTGACTTTATGGCTTTGGATGTTAAGGAGAATAGGTTGCCGAGGGTTGCAAGAGTAGTATAGTAAAGAGTTAAAGGGGAGTGAGATTGAAGGGACATTGAAAATGAGAAGGATGAAGAGGGTAACTAACGAGGGTTAGAGAAAAGCGAACAAGTATATTGAGATAGAGAGAGTGAGAGAAAAGAAAATTGTGTAGTGTGTATGAAATTTATAGAGACTTAGTTCGTTTCAAAGTATGTGTAGTTGCTACAAAATAAAGGGAATCGGGAGTATAAAAGGACCTAAAAATAAAGAGGGCGCTAGTGTGAGTAGGCAAGAGAGTATTGTATATTCAGTACAATAGTGCCCAACTATCTTGCTCGAAAAGTTTGGGGATGCATTAAATAATAGACATCTTTGATTACGATAGTGTCGATTTTGAAAAACGAAAGAAGTGAAAATTCAACAGATTTTTTTTTTCAATTTCTTAAAAGACTTCTTAAAGCGTAGATGTTTTGAAAATGTATTTTATGAAGAATGTTAATTTAGATATATGACTGGGTATGATTTTTTTTTTTGTTTGTTCGATTGGCAAGCGCGAAAAATTCTCAAGGTATAAACTCCCGGTAATATTTTTCCCGTTTTGCCCGGAACAGTCTTTGACTGATTTCCTGTTCTTATCGGCAGAACGATCAAGATGTATGGCGTTCTTTTTATATGGACTGTTTTTTTTCATGCCACATCCGAAGAAGACGGTATTTTCACGGCGCTGCAAAATATAACTTTCGTTCTTGGACTAGCGTATATATTTTTATATTGTCGGTACATGAATAGAATCACAGTAAATGAGGTTAGAAATAGCTAAAGGAAATTTATCGGAGGTCTAGCCAATTTTTATAACTGAATTTTCTTATACAGGTATACATACACTGAGAAAAAATTTCTCTTGGGACAATTAAATAGGTTTTGTTAAATTCTGTTAAACTAAAATTTATTTGGGACAACAAAATTTTATAACGTCAGCATAATTTATTTTGTCATTTTTAACAAATGATTTAACAGGCTCTACTGGGTTGACATGAATATTTTTCTCTCTAAGATAATAGAATCATTTGGTAACGTGAAGAAAATATTTATTTAATAGACAACTAAATTATTTTAAAGTGGCAACAAACCCAAATATTGAAGCAAAATATTATTATTTTAACTCTAATAAATATTACTTAGACACAAAAAAATATATTAATTTATAATAAATATATATATATATATATATATGTTCAAGGTTAATAAATATATATTTAAACCTAATAATTATTGATTTAAAAAGTTATGGTGCTAGACAGCAGCAGCGGGAGTAGTTCAGTGTACGCCACTAGATCGCGCCTACCTTTTGTAGTGTTCCTGGTAAGAAACTTATTTCAGAGTTATTATATTCCAAACTTGAAGCATTTATGGGACGGGTTCTTCACTGTAAGTTAGGAAAGTGATGAAAACCCTTCTTTGATAGTAATGTAGGGGTCTCCTGTATTACACTATGATATTAATATTTAATATGAATGTTTCCCTGAACAACTTTTGTCATAGCCCAAAAAAACAGTAGGGGAGAGTGGGCTGAATTGAATCAAAAATACTTTGACATTTTTTTTGGAGTTTACTCCTTAAGAATCGATTTTCATATAAGGCCCCCAGTATGGAAAAAATATGAGGTGTAAAATCTACTCAACGAATGACCTCGTTACGTTTTAGGTGCACAACTTTCACTTTTGAGTGCATAGGGTATCCTACGGGGCAGCGTACGAATGTATTGTGTGTATACAATATATTCGTACCTATATATACATATACACCTATATATATATATATATTAGGGTGCTTTTTATTTTTCGAACATTTTTTTTTTCTTGGCCCATATGAAAATTTTATTGTAGGCGACAAAAAAAAAATTTCCTGAAAATTTTAGTTCTTGATTTTAATTTTAAGAGGTCGCTATCTATTTTTTACCCCTTTGCGGGGGCAATTGAACCAAGAGTATTAGAACCACCAATGAATGACTTTAATGAATATTTTACTATTCATTACAGCTTAAAACTAAAATTAGAACACTTCTATTAATATTTATTATTTTATATAACATTATATGTTATAACAATCACTTTTAAAACTTCTATCAATATAATTATTTTTTTTCTTGGTTCGTTTAGCTTGATTACACATTCTGTCAAGATGCGCGCGCATGTCGGATTACTAACAGTGTGATTCGTGTGGTTCAACCGTCCCCGAGAGTACTGGTTCAATTGACCCCATATGATTTTATTGAAATAATTAGTTTAAAAAAATATATTCAAGAACTATTTTACTAGAAATGAAGCTAGAAATTCATGACTTATATATGTAAGAAGGTATTACAAAAAAATTTTCAAGATTTCATTTGAAAATTAAAAAGTGATTAAACAATTTGCCAAGAGGTGAAATCAAGGTTTAGATACCTAAAAACACAAAAACTTGAGTTTTTTGAAATTTAATGATCATATTGGTTCGAAATTTTGATCAGACTAAGGTTTAGTGTATTAAAATATAATTCCAAGAGGACGACTCATTTTTATATTTTTTTCGATTTTTTGAGCTTACTGGCTCAATTGCTCCGTGGTTCAATTGACCCCCCTCTCCCCTACGTGTCAAGGAAATGAATTATTGTTCTAAATATGCATTTATTTGTTTGTTAAATAAATATCCTGCCATTTTAAACTAATATTGCACGGCTCATGATGCGAAGCATCAGAGTGTTCTTTACGATCGAAAAATTTTTTTCGCCTTACTTCGGCAACTATTTCAATTATTATACCCTTGCTAGTTCACAGAATTGAGATATATTGCATACTATTTTGAAGATAATTTAATGGAGATTAGTTCCGTACATTTCAAAAATTTATTTAGGTCAATAAAAACGCAAAAAACATAAAAATAGTTTCAAAAAAATTTTCTGTCCGCCCAGACTGAAACACGTATGCATGATAACTTGCGAAAAAATCCAGTAATTGAATCAAATTATGTTTTTTGAATTCTTTGAAAGATTTGTAGGTCCCCTATTGAAAATGTCTGGTAACTAAGTGTCGTTTAATTACAATTAATAAAATAAAAAGGATATATAACTATACATATATCTATGTAAAATTAACATGGATGGTGATTTATCTATTAGTCTAGTCGAGAAGTGAGTTTTCTGAGAAAAATCGTTGATATTCTCTTAAAAATATGGCGATTGGTGCATTGGATTCAGAATTTCATCCTGAGAAATGGGTATTTGTTTTTTTTTTTTATCCGCCATTAAAAATTGCATTTGTTATAAACAAAAAACGAAGAGACGAAAAGGGAGTCTTCGTTTTTTAGCTGTAACTTCAAAACTATAAAAGATATCTGAAATTAAAAAAAAGATCCTAAAAGAAGAGAAAATTTCAGTAAAATAAGTCTCGACTCCCCCAGTTGTAGCTCCATTATTTATAATTTTAATTTAACGTTGAAAGTTGGGCTCCGCGCGGCCGTTTCGGTGCCTACGCGCCGTCGCCAAGCAAAGTATGCAACACAAAATAATTTTTTTATAACATAAAATATTAATTTAAGAATCTGAATAAATTATAGTGTCATCTAGACACTTAAAGGAATATAGTCCTGCATAAAAAAAATTTTTAGCTCGATTTTTGTTTAAGCTAATTAACAAATTTTTCGGAGACTTGAGTTTTTATAAAATCTCGTAAAAATGTTTAAAAAATGTGTCTTGTTATGCCGCCGTAGATTTTCTTATTCTTTTTAATATTATCTTTCCAAAATTGCTGACGGTGATGTTCATACGCCAGCGTCTGGGTAGAGCACACCGTATTACCAGTTGTTTCCCATGGCGTAATGATACTTAAAACTGCATTATATTTTATTTTAACGTTTTTTAGTCAGTCACAGAATTGTACTCAGAAAATCAACTACGGAATTGTAGTAGACGAAATAAATACAATTACAGAGAATTCAGGAATCTATAATAGAATTGAATCTAATGATCTGAATATATTTTATGTTATAAAATATACTCTAGAATAAAGAATTACAATATAATATTGAATTCAAAACCTAATTTTAAAATTTAACAGACAATATTTAGTTTAACAGTTGAAGTGCAAACGTTACGTTATTAAATAAACAATTAAAAGTTCTTTCGTAGTTTTTAGACAGTAAAAAAGTTGTTGTGTCAGTTATTTGAATAGAAAATTGAACCTTTTCTCCCACGGCATAACACAAAATTGGTGGCAGCTAAAAAGGATATCTTGAATCAGTGCATCAGAAATAATTGGAAACATGAGAATAAACATTTTAATGTAAGTAAAATTAAATTATTTACATATGCAGAGCAATAATTTTGTGAATTATCGCGACAAAAGAATAGATTCGGACGAAAGCGAGGATTCTAGTGAAAATTCGGTAAACTTGTCACAAATATCTTACAAAATGGAAAAAACACAGGAGGAATTATTAGCTATAATTGATGCATTACAAAAACAAAATAGCATGTTAAATACGCAAGCTCAAACCCTTAAGGAAGAAAAACAAGAAAATGCAGAATTACGAAAGGCCGTGCAATCATTACGGGATCAAAATATTAATTTAAACGCGCAGATAGGAATTTTCGCGAGAGATAAAGATGATAAGATAGAGGTCGGGAGCACACACGGTTCTAGCGAGACAAGTAATATAACTTCTCTAAGAATGAAAGATTTGAAATCGCACTTGGAAGTAATCACGGAATTTGACGGAAATAACATATCGGTCGAAACCTTTATTTTCGAAATTAAATCAATTTTTAAGGAAGTTCCGGAAGAATCACAAGTGTTATTTATTCGATTAATCATCTCAAAGAAAATAGTTCGATACGCTAGAAAAACGATTGACGGTAATGATATTCGATCATTAGAAGATTTGATTCAAATATTACGTATTAATTTTGGGGAAAATAAATCATATGATGTTGCTTTGTTAGAAAGAAGTCAGTATCAACAAGGTAATGAAAGTGTTCTTAATTATAACAAAAAATTTAATGATTGCCATTTAAATGTAAAACGTGCGCTTAACAATAACTCAGAATTTGATGCAGAAAACCGAATGATTATTTTAAAGAACGAGGAAAGACAGGGGCTCGCTCAGTATGTACGGGGTCTTCGAGCTAGCATTAAATTATTTGTAAAATCGGGCAAGCCAACGACAATTCGAGAAGCTCAAAATTTAGCATTAGAAACAGAAAAAGAAGAAATGATTTCACAAACTATTTACAAAAAGACTGTTGTCAACAATTATAAACCGTCTCAGAAATCACAAGAGAACAAAAATGCAAAGCCGAAAAATCAAGGGACTTGGCCGAAACCAGATCAGAAAAACAAATATCCTTGTCATAATTGCGGGAGTTTTGAACATTTTATAAGAGAATGCCCTAAGAAACGACAGTTACCATACCAGAAGTTTCCATCACGACAGGTGCCAAACGTTCCACCAAATCAAATAAAATATACACAATGTCAAAAAACCGAAGAAATCCAGGAGCAAGCTTCATGCTCAGAATCGACACAACCGTCGGACAGCGAAATCATTCATTCCTGGCAGACACAGGAGCAGCTGTAAATATTATTAAGTTAAAGTGTACAATAGGGTTGCCGGTAAGAAAAGTTAATGCAGAAATCACCGGAATTAATGATATCCCAATTATTTGTAATCAAGAGTGTAAAATTACAGTTGACAAAATAGATCATATTTTCTTAGTTGTTCCGAATGAGTTTCCTTTAGAAGAAGATGGAATAGCCGGCCGACCGTTTTTAGAAAAAGAGGATGCTATAATACTTGCGAAGAAAAGAACAATTATTTTTAATCGGGCTCAGTCACAAATTCTCAAGTTGCGATACGAATATTCAACTAAGCGTAGTCAGATATTAAAAGAAAACACCCGACTGTCTCACATTTTAAAAGATAAAGAAAAGGAAGAAATTTGGAAAATCATTGATTCATATCAAGATATATTTTATTTACCGGGTGATATTTTACCTACTACAAATTTAGCAAAACACACAATAGAGACCACAGATGAGATTCCTGTTAATGTGAAGCAGTATAGGTTTCCACCTAATCAACAGGAAGAAATTGCCCGACAGGTTGAGGAAATGAAGGAGAAAGGAGTGATTCAGAATTCGAATTCACCTTACAACTCGCCATTATGGATTGTACCAAAAAAAAGAGATGCATCAAATAAAATAAAATGGAGAGTTGTAACCGACTTCAGAAAACTAAATGACAAAACAATTCACGATGCATACCCGATTCCCAATATTGAAGAAATTCTGGATCAACTTGGAAATTCCAGGTACTTTTCTGCTTTTGATCTTGCAAGTGGATTTCACCATACTGCTGTAAATCCAAAACATCATACTAAAACAGCATTCAGCACGCCTCAAGGTCATTTTGAATACGTGAAAATGCCTTTTGGTTCAAAGAACGCGCCAGCCACATTCCAACGGATGATGGATAACGCTCTAAGGGGTCTTGTCGGAAAAGTATGTTTTGTTTAACTTGACGATATCATCGTATACGGAAAAACGTTAATTGAGCATAATGAAAATCTCAAAATCTTGTTCCAACGATTAAGAGAAACGAATTTGAAGCTTCAACCTGATAAGTGTGAATACTTGAAGCCCGAATTGCAATATCTAGGTCACGTCATTACAGAAGATGGAGTTAAGCCGAACCCAGAGAAATGTAAAAGTGTTTCGGAATTCCCAACTCCGAAAAATATTAAACAAATAAGGCAGTTTTTGGGAATGACCGGATACTATAGAAAATTTATAAAAGACTATAGTAGGAAGGCAAAAGCTCTAACTGATTTGCTACAGAAAGATAAAGAATTCCATTGGGGACAAGATCAAGAAAAATCATTTAACCTTTTGAAGAAAGAACTATGTTCAGAACCAATACTGGCATACCCAGATTTCAATAAGGAATTTATTCTTACAACGGATGCTTCTGGTATTGCCATTGGTGGCATATTATCCCAAATTAAAAATAATTACGAACATCCTGTTGCATACATCAGTCGTGCTTTAAATAAAGCAGAGAAAAACTATTCAACCATAGAACAAGAATTGTTAGCAATTGTGTGGTGTGTAAAACATTTTCACCCATATTTATACGGTAGAAGATTTAAAATTATTACTGATCACCGACCTTTGGTCTGGTTAGTGAACCACAAAAATCCTCATTCAAGATTGATGAGGTGGAGAATAAGTTTAGAAGAATATGATTATGAAATTTCCTACAAAAAGGGTAAACTCAATACTAACGCTGATGCATTATCAAGGAACCCAATTCTTATATTTCGAAGAATGGATGCTGATACCTTGTTGGATTCAGCATCAGAAGAGGAAGAAACGGAAGAAAGTATATCGAACAAGAAAAGGAGAAAGAGAGTATTGGATCCGAATTCACGGAAAAGGGTGCGTACTCGAGAGGACGACCCACAAAATGGCAATGAAGAACCAGGAACCGTCGCCGGGAAACGAAAACGGAACCCCATGGAAATCGATTCAGGAATAAATAAAAAACAAAGAACATTGGAAATAGATCAACCTGAAGATCATCATCAGGAAGATCATAATCAAGAAAATTTTGGAAGAGAACAGGAAAATGTAAAAGAACAGGGAATTGTTAAATTAGGAATACAGTTATATTTGACAAATTCAGCGATACCTGAGGGCAGCGTTGATGTGTCATTTGTCCGGGATAATGGAGGACAAGCAATAGATGTTTACCATGAAGAAGATCACGAAGAATATCATATTATCGTCGAGGCAAATTCACGTACATCGAAAGATGAACTTAGAGAAAAATTCAATGAATTGTTGTATTTAGCAGTTGCTGAGGAATTCAAGGAACTTCACATCGACCACAATGAGTGTGCTCGATTAACGGGATCTTCCAAAAAAGAAATTGAGAAGATCTGGAAAGAAGTATTTTGCCGAGGAAATACTACAGTTTTTCTACATGACAAAGAAAGAATAGTTCCAAAGAAAGAAGATATTGAGAAAATATTGAAGGAAAATCATGATAGTCTCCTTGGAGGTCATGGTGGAATTAAGAAAACATATTATAGAATTACTGAGAACTATTTCTGGAAAACGTTAAGAAAAGATGTTGAAACTTACATAAAAAAATGTCAAGTATGTCAGAAAAATAAAGTCAATAGACATCCTACGAGAATGCCAATGATTATCACTGATATTCCGAAGAATTTTAATGACAAAATCGCTATGGATATTTGTGGACCATTGCCATTAACAGAAAGACGCAATAAGTATGTTTTGACAATTCAAGATTGTCTGACTAAATATTTCGTGGGAATACCTATTCCCGACAGTACCGCCTCAACAGTTATAAATAAATTTCTGAACCATTATGTTGGTTATTTTGGAGTACCACGTAATATATTAACAGATAAAGGAACTAACTTTACAAGCGAATTGATGAAAAATTTTCAAAAAATGTTGGGCATTAAACATATTACAACTACAAGTTTTCACCCAGAAAGCAATGGTAGTCTGGAAAGAAGTCATCAAGTTTTAAAAGATTACTTACGTCACTTTTCCAACGAAAATGCTGATGATTGGGATACGAAGATTCATTTAGCCGGATTATACTATAACACATCCAAGCATGAAAGTACGGGATTTACTCCTTCAGAACTGGTCTTCGGATTGAATCCAAAGAATGTGTCATCATTGAAGACTACCAACTTAACGTACATGGAGTATTTAGCTGATCTACAAGCTAAAATTAATAAAACTATCGAGGAGAGTAAAAGAATAATATCAGAAAGTAAGCAAAGAACAAAAATACGGTATGATCGACTAATTAATCCGAAGGTGTTTAAAGCAGGTGATTTAGTGTGGTTAAGAAAAGAAAGTAATGCCAATGATAAAACACATGCTCTGAATCTCCCATTTGAGGGGCCGTATAAAGTAGTAGAGAAATTGCCAGATGTTAATTATAAAATAGAAAAAAGAAATAAAAATATAATCGTGCACGCAAATAAATTAAAACATGCTAACATAAATTTGTTTCAGAATTTTCATTCACTTTGTGATGGTGAAGGTCAAAAGTAACGAAGAGATAACTTTTTCTACGTTACCAAATATTTACATGGAGTATTTAGGAGACGTTAGATTTTTCCATGAAACCTACAACATTGTATCATACTTCAATTTGGATGAATTAACATTCCAAGAGTCGGAAATTTTAAAAAGTATTGACCAAGTTGAATCATTATGCCAAAATAACTGTACAGAATCACACCTGATTAGGAGATTAAAAAATCAATTAGAAAGCCTACGACAAGATAAGTATAAATTGTTCTCCGCTATAGGAATTCCTACGTTAATTAGAAATAGAAGGGGAATATTTGACTTTGTTGGTAAAATTAGTAAGATACTTTTTGGTACTATGAGTCAGGACGATGCAGATTATTATAATCATGAAATTGATGTGGTCCATAAAGACAATAAGAGAATCGGAGAATTATTTAGAAATCAGACCTATATATTACAATTTACTATTCATCAAACTGAAAGTATTTTCAGAGATTTTAATAAAACACTGATGGAAATAAATTCTAATTTTCAAAATTTTGATAGTAACATAGGAAAAATTGTTTTACAAGAAAATTTATTGCAGAGAAATTCCTTTATAACTGAAATGTGTCTAGAAATTGAATTAGCTTTAACAGAATTTGGTAAGAATGTTAATATGTTTACGCAGTCAATAATATTTGCGAAAATGGGCCAAATAATCCCACAATTATTAACACCAGAATTACTTATAAGTTCTATAAAATTAATTCGAGATGAGAGAGGTGCAAATGAAATGCCAATTGTTCTTCATGACGGCAATTACTTTGAATATCTAGAAATAAGTGATGTAACTATTAGCGTAATAGGATATAGATTTATTTACCTTATTAAAATACCCTTATTAGAAATTGGCAGTTATAAAGCATACAGGGCTATTCCGGCACCGAAAATCATAAATAAAAGTTTAGCTGTTTATATCGCAAACCCACACGAATATATAATAACAAATAACGAAAAATTATTGTACACTCCTAGCGAGGAAAATTTTTTGAAAGGTTGTAAAACTCATAAACTAATTTATTTTTGTAAGACAATTCATCCTAAATATTATATTCAGAAACATGATGCTTGTTTGAGTAAAATTGTTAATGATCCTTTGAAACTAGAAAAGAATGATTGCGAATTAAAATTAATTACCGTAAAACATACAATTTGGATACAACTAAAAAATGGCAACGAATGGGTGTATTCTGCGCCGATTCCAGAAACTATTAAGATTATTTGTGGAGATACAGTTGAAAATAACATAATAAATGGTACTAAATTATTGCGCATTGCTCCAGGTTGTAGTGGTGTTACAAATGAGGTAATTTTAAATTCATATATCGAAAGAAATTTAGATAATAAGAAAGCCTTTATTCCTTTAATTACGTATAATTTTAGCGAGCATTTTCAAGAATTAAATGATCCGATTGTAAATTTGAGTTTAATAAAAATCCGCTCGATAGAAGCACCAGATTTAAAATTGAGTGATTTAACAAAATACGGAAAAACTTTAACTGAGATTAGAAGAGAGGCAATCGAAATTGGAAACCATGAAAGAACAAAAACTATTTACGAACAAGCAGTCAATTGAATTATGTATGCTTTATATGTAGTTATTGGTTTAGCATTATTATATTTAATTGTTAAATTGAAATTGTACCGAATCTTCAAATGCTATAATAATCAAAATGCACAACGTACGGTAATGCATCGTGTAAATCACGGTTATTCAGTAGATCAGATTGATTTGAGAGATTTGACCCCTTCAAAATCTATATCAGATAGTTTAAATTATCCTTCCACAACACAGCTCAATAAACAAATAGCTGTTAGGAAAATTCATAAATCTAAATTGCAGATATCAGAATTTGAAGATTCGCCTTAAAATATTATAATATCGCATAACAGATTATTTTATACAAATTTATTACATAACTCATGTACTATCATTGTATTCAACTTACTCGTACTCTTTCTTATTGTGTTTAAATGTAATTTGTTATCGTATTAAGAGCAATTATGTAAAATGCACTTCAACTATTCTGGAAGAAAAATCCCGATTGTATATTGTAAAGAGGGATTTTTCAATCTTAGGGTGGAGGTGTTATGCCACCGTAGATTTTCTTATTCTTTTTAATATTATCTTTCCAAAATTGCTGACGGTGATGTTCATACGCCAGCGTCTGGGTAGAGCACACCGTATTACCAGTTGTTTCCCATGGCGTAATGATACTTAAAACTGCATTATATTTTATTTTAACGTTTTTTAGTCAGTCACAGAATTGTACTCAGAAAATCAACTACGGAATTGTAGTAGACGAAATAAATACAATTACAGAGAATTCAGGAATCTATAATAGAATTGAATCTAATGATCTGAATATATTTTATGTTATAAAATATACTCTAGAATAAAGAATTACAATATAATATTGAATTCAAAACCTAATTTTAAAATTTAACAGACAATATTTAGTTTAACAGTTGAAGTGCAAACGTTACGTTATTAAATAAACAATTAAAAGTTCTTTCGTAGTTTTTAGACAGTAAAAAGGTTGTTGTGTCAGTTATTTGAATAGAAAATTGAACCTTTTCTCCCACGGCATAACAGTCTATAAATTTTTTTTCTTTTGGGAGCTCTTGTTATAAGAATAATGAACAAGATTCCGTTGTAATAGTTTATAAAAGTTTTTTCATTTGTATATAACGATTTTTCAAAGTTATCAAAAAGTGAAATATCCGGTTAATGTTATAAAAAAAATTCTTTCCCCAAAATCTTTAATTTTGGTTGTTTTTGTATTCATCTGTTGCGTTTAGTAGCTTGGCTAAAAAATTTTTAACATTAATTGTTTAAAAATTTTTTATAAACAAATAGACAAATTGAATATTTTTGAAAAATTTTTTTTTGTCATTCTGTTGTCTTAGTAAAATAATGATTTTTAAAAAAAAAATTTTTTCTTAAAAAAATTTTTTAATTGTTTATAATTGTTTTTTTCATTTATCCACCATTTAAATTATTTATTAAGAAATCATTTTTTTTTCAAAAATCATTATTTACAACTCTCAATATAATTATGAAAAAAAACAATTTTTTTATTTAAATTTTCTTTGTTTATTTTATAAACAATTTGTTATAAACAAATTTCCATTTTTATTATATTTTTTTTCCGTAGCTTTAAAAAATTACAAATACAGTCGTGTGCATTAAAATTAAAAAAAATTTTCCTCTATTTTTTATTGAATTTTAAAATACTTTACCCCATTAAAGTTAAGTCGATCAACTATTTTATCAACTTATAAATTGTTATAACTTTTAAACTATTGATGATACGGTCTTAGACATTTAAGCCGATCTTTTAGGCAATTTATTGATTTATATAATAAATTGTTTACATGCTTGATATCTATCCTGGTTGAATTTTTATAAGCATTTGTTTAGAAAAAAATGCATTACTTGAATTTTTAAATATCTATATCTTTTAAACTATTGAAGTCACGGCTTTTATGATTCAAGACAATTTTATAGAGTAATTAATATACTACTCAAATATAATTTTTTTATATTTTTAATTCCATTTGTTTATCATTTTTTTTTTATTTATTCAAATTATTGCACAGTTAAAGGTACATTCTTTGGATTTTATTGACTTTATACTCCTACCCAACGCCAATAATTTAAGTTGTTCTTGCTGATTTCTTTTGGTTTTGGAATTTCAATTTATTACTTAACGTTTGTCAAAGCAAACACTTAAAAAAATTTATAGACACTTTTTTTAAACATTTTTACGAGATTTTATAAAAACTCAAGTCTCCGAAAAATTTGTTAATTAGCTTAAACAAAAATCGAGCTAAAAATTTTTTTTATGCGGGACTATATTCCTTTAAGTGTCTAGATGACACTATAATTTATTCAGATTTTTAAATTAATATTTTATGTTATAAAAAAATTATTTTGTGTTGCATACTTTGCTTGGCGACGGTGCGAAGGCACCGAAACGGCCGCGCGGAGCCCAACTTTCAACGTTAAATTAAAATTATAAATAATGGAGCTACAACTGGGGGAGTCGAGACTTATTTTACTAAAATTTTCTCTTCTTTTAGGATCTTTTTTTTAATTTCAGATATCTTTAATAGTTTTGAAGTTACAGCTAAAAAACGGAGACTCCCTTTTCGTCTCTTCGTTTTTTGTTTATAACAAATGCAATTTTTAATGGCGGATAAAAAAAAAACAAATACCCATTTCTCAGGATGAAATTCTGAATCCAATGCACCAATCGCCATATTTTTAAGAGAATATCAACGATTTTTCTCAGAAAACTCACTTCTCGACTAGACTATACCCGTGAAAAATGAATCATACATGGCCATGCATGGCCATATATGGTTCATGCATGAATCATACAAGGCCATGCATGGACATGTATGACTATATATGTCAGTGATTAATTGAACATATATGGCCATGCATGGCCGTATATGGTTCATACAAGGCCATGTATGGCCATGCATAGTCATACATAGTCATGGATGACTATACATTAGACTGCTTTTTTTAGCGACTATTTTTTTTTTCGCTCCCATCCCGAAATTTTGTTGGAAATACCCCCCAAAAAATTCCCTGAGAGTTTAAGCCCTTGATACTAATATAAAGTACTTTCCCAGAGCAGGTGAAGATTTCCCATTCAAAATACACGTAAACTTGGGTTTATATATTTTAAACGTCTGTAACTCCGTGGCATTTTATGACATCATCTCGCCCAAAGTCGGGATGTTCTCAGTATTGAATGCTCTTCAAAAGTACTTATTGTCGCGAAGTCGTAACTCATACGAGTGGGGTAGTACGGACCGCTAAACTAAATTTTTTCATAGAATTATTGTTTCTTTTATCATTATCTCATAAACAACAAGACCTACAGAAAAAAATAAATACAATTCTATAGGAAATTCAATTTCCTACAAAAAAGGTCCTTAGCACTAAATCACTACGATCGATATTTTCTGAGATATTAATTATTGAAGTTTACGTAGCATTGAATTCCCATAAAATGTCAAACCAAATCTTAGAAAATACTGATTTTTTATTTGACTAATATCTCACAAAATATCTATCTGAGTGATTCGGTGCTAGGGACCTTCTTTGTAGGAAATTAAATTTCCTATAAAATTGTCATTTACATTTTTTTTGTAGGTCTTGTTGTTTATGAGATAATGAAAGAAAAAAAATTAAAAAAGTTCGTATGCCCATGTATGGCCATATATGCTCGATGTATGGCCATATATGCTCCATGTATGACCATGTATGAACCATATACGGCCATGCATGGCCATATATGTCCAACTAATCACTGACATATATAACTATACATGACCATGCATGACCATCCATGGCCTTGTATGATTCATATATGGCCATGCATGGCCATGTATGATTCATTTTTCACGGATATAAAAAATTTGAGCTGACTATTACAATTACTTATAAACAGGATGTTGTACACGGAAAAAAGAGCAGTTGAAAAATTACAGTTCCGTATAGTAGTAAAGCGCTCCGAGTCCGAAACTGTAAAAATTACATTTTTTATCAGTAAATTCGACAGAAATAACAAATATTACAGTTTCAAACTCGATATTGACGATTTAAACTGTAAAATTTGCTGCTTAAAATTGTACTAATTTTATTGCTACAACAAATTTCTATAATTACAGTTTGAACTTTAATGTTCACAGATTTTTGCCCGGAAAGCCTGTTTTTACAGTAGAAACTGTAATTTTTCAACTGCTCTTTTTTGCGTGTAGTGAAAAAAAATAGAAAATTTTTTTGATATCACGAACAGCATATTGATGATTATATTTTGCTTTTTCGAAAGTGATTATATCCTTTCAATCTTACGTAGCACAAGTAAACTTCGTTGTAACTGTCGGTCGCATAGCTTAGTCAACAAAGCGTCGGTCTCTCGTACGGAAGGTCCCGGGTTCGAATCCTACTAAAGCGGGTGGTGTTATTAATAAGTCTAGCGTTTTTTCTCTGAATTAAAAATTTCCAATTCGATTAGGAATTCAATTATTCGCATATCTGATAATCTCTGCGTCGCCTGAATAATTAAAAAAAAAAAAAAAATTAAAAAATTATTAATTAATAAAAAAAATTAAAAAGTAAGTTCTTTTATAATTATAAAAAAAATACTAATATAATAATGAAAAAAAAAAAAAAAATTTAATGGAAGAAAATTGTATATGTTTCAAATTTATTCGTGCTTTCCGCCATTTTTTTATTATCATTATTTTTTTATTTTATAATAAATGAGCAGTATGAGTCGGGCGCTTTTGGATTTTCCAAATTTTTTTTCATGTATTATGAATAACTTATTCTCTAAAGCTCACTAATATATTTCATTATGACTACTTTATAAGATCTACAGGCAATCCGTTTGATTTTATGTTTGCTATTTTATGCGTAATTATCTTTACTGAATATTTTGTAGTTCCTAATGATTTGTTTTGTTAGTGGATTATAAAATATTTCGTTAAAACAAGCAAATATATACATAATTGGCAATGGGCAATCAAATCATTTTGTTGTCATAGCTAAAATTTAGTTGTCAGAAGAAAATTATTTTCTCAGTGTATATGTGTATATATAATCCTCTGCACTTCCTTACAATTTGTTTGTTAACTTTTATATTCACTTATATTGCTGGCTTGAATCTATAAATTTTTCATTTTCGTGAAAATATTTCAAACTAATAGTCCAAGAGATAGCGAATGGCTACCTGTGTGTATTTGACTAGACCTGGGTTTTTGTACTTTGAGGTCTCTATATCTAGCGTACATGAGGTGGTAACTCACTAAGCCGAAAGTCGTGGACGCGGTGAGAGCGCAGGTAAGACAGGTATCGATTTTTGGCAAATTTTGAATGCATTTGACCACGTCTGCCGTTTTGAAATTTCAAAATATATTATTACTATAAACGGAAAATAATAATGGCAGACTATTATCGTGCGTTTAGCAATGTGGCAGACAGTTTTGAAAATGCTAAAAAGAAATTTTTTTTGAAAGTAATTGAACAGATCTGCAATTAAAAAATTTTATTTATTACAGTCTTAAAAACTTATATTGATTACGGCAGACGTATTCATTGTGGACACACATCAGCAGATTACAAAATCTGAGATACTATCCGGTCAGATGTCTATGTATCACGATAGCTGTCTTACATCAATATAATTTACTTATGATTTACACGGAAAAAAGAAAAAAGGAATAATTGCTGTTCAAACGAGCATTTATTACATTTTCAAATAGTAACGCAGCACTTCATAAACGAAACTGTAAAAGTTACAGTTTGGCCCTGCGCAGTAAGTTTTACATTTTAAGTATGAAATATTATAGTTTGAAAATGTATTAAGTTAACTTTCTCACACTGTAATATTTGTTAAAAAATATCAAAGTATCATTCGATATGCTTCAAAACTTACAGTTTTTCTCATCAAGTTTTACGTTAAAATTTTTAAAACTTGTTTCTCAAAATAACGATATTGCCACTATAAACTGTAAATTTTACATTTTCTGTTAGTAATATTTGCGTTTATTTTTTTCAATAATCAAGTTTGAATAGTGACACGATTCAACATCACCCTTGATAATTAATTTCAATTGAGAAAATAGATGAGAATAACCTATGGTAAAACCAAAAATAAAAAAAAAATCAATTATTACCACACTTTCAAATTTCTTTTTGAATTGACAACAATCAAAATCATTATAAAATAAGAAAACAAAAATAAAATTATTAATAAATAAGCGAATTGTATAAAAAATTTAATTACCCAGTGAAAAAAGATTTTATATATCTGTATACAGTTATATATGAATTATATACAGTTGGATAGAGGTAATGCATAATTATATGACATTTTTATACAGTTATATACAATTATACACGATCGTATATAGATCTATATAAAAATGCAAAAAACAATAATAAAATTATATACAAATGTATATATTTGTATACAATTATATAGAATCGTATATCATTATATATAATCTATACAAAAACATTATGTGATTTTATAAAAATTATATACAAATAAGATATAATTATGTACGATCGTATACAAATGGATATGACTATTTTTTCTATCTAATTTGTATATAGTTTTATACACTTGTATAAAATCTCTTTTCATCGCGTACTTACCAAAAATAATCATTCAACTATTAAAATTCGCAATATTGGAAAACTTTGCACTGTACTAGACGACACCACGTAGAATAATGGCTTCACATGGGATACCCAAGAAACAGAAGGCTCTTATTACTATAACCTCTAATACCCATACAAAGAATAAGGATCGGCCCATTCTTGGGTCGTGAATGGCGGCCAATTTTCAATTATCGGCCGAAGTTTGGAACCGATCATTGGGCCAGGATCGGCTAAATATCGGATGATAACGGTATGCCAAGCATGGCAGTCAAGCATTGGCCAATCATGGTTGTCAAGCATTGGCCAAGCATGGCAGTCAATCATTGGCCAAGCATGGCAGTCAAGCATTGGCCAACTGTGGCAATCGAGCATCGGCCGAAGCTTGGTATCAAGCATTAGCCTAAGTATAATTTAATTTAATTGTTTAATAATAACTATACGAAAAAATAATAGATTTATAATGATTTTTTATTATAAAGATGAATATCATAAAAAAATATTGTTTATAATTATTATTATTCTAAATATTATAAGAATAATTATTATAATAACTATTAATATTATAATTATTAGTATAAAAATGATTATGATCATAAAAAATATATTGTTTATAATTATTATTATTCTAAATATTATGATTATGGTTATATAAATAATTTAAAAAGTTATTGTTATTATTATAAAAAATACTATAATAAAAATTATTATAATAACTATTAATATTAAAATTATTATTATTAAAAAGATTATGATTATATAAATAATAATTATAATTATGATTATAATAAATGTTATAACAGATTGAATTATAATCATTCTTCAACGTGTTGATTGTCATCAGTCGGTTGTTTTGCCACAGCTGGTGCTCGCTTGCGACGACCACCATCTCGATCCCCTGCGTTCGCCAAAAAAGTCCCAACTTTTGGGCCCAAATTATTAGTGGCTAAAGAATCACCAAACTTCTCCTGAATGACATCTATAAAAAAACATTTAAAAAGAAAAATAATAAATTTTAGTTCATATTTAAAATTGCATATCAATGCTATATAGTCAATAATATAAACAAAAAGTAGTACAAACCTTTTAAACAGCTATAAATATTAGTGGAACTGAAATCGATTTTTCCTACCCCGTGAACTTTCTTTCCAGTTCCTGAGTACTTAAGTTGTACTGCAGGAGTAATTGTGGTAGCGATTGTTTTATGAACACATTTCCCTACATCGTTCTCACCGTAAAGAAGCACACGGTACAATTCCAAAATTTTTTCCCTCTCTTCAGGAGAAGTTTTCAACGAAGAGTCAAATGTAATAAAATTATCAAGATTATTTATAGGAAATATTCCTTTATAATTCTCCATTGCGCACGTCAAAGTTTTACTTGGCAATTTGGCAGACTGGCTTGCAACAATTTGATGCTTGATAGTAGTGACTTCTTTTTTTATATCATAGGCCAGACTTGCTTTTATAGAATCAAGTTTTTTGAAAGTTTCATCCTTAAACTCTTTGAATTTCAAGTCAATGTACTGTTTCAAAATATCTAGAATAAAAGCAATTGATAGAATTATAGTTGATTTCAGATAAATATGATAAATTGAATAAAAAATTATTATTTAGTATTCTAATTATAATTTTAAAAAGATAGTAGCATTGAATAAATAACTCATGTTTAAAATTTATTTGGTAAACTATTGACTCAGCATAATTATTAACGCTTACCTACACTCTCCATGCAATCACCTTTTAATGGCTCACGATCAATCTTAACTGGATTATCTAATGCAAAAAATATGAATTTTATGAGGTTATTCAGTTTATTAAAGTAATATTTGTTGATAGAAATAAATATACCATCACGTTTTTTTGGTTCCCTGTGTTCGGGTTTTGGAGGTAGTTCAGGAACTACATCTGATCCTAAACTCATTGGTTCCATGTCATTTAGCTCGGCAATTAATGCATTTTTTTCCATCTGTACGACCTTCTGCTTATTGGAATTATGTCCAGTAACGCTATTCACGTCTAGAGTCGTTTCAGCACGTTTCAAACGACGTTTCCCTTGTTCTAATGTGCCTACAAATAGTGAATTTTGTTTTATTAATCATAAGGATAATAATATAACCAGGGTTGCAAGAATAATTATTTTTAAATAATTAATTATTAATTGTGCACATAAATCGTGATAAGTCAATCGTTATTTTTTCATAAAAAATTAGAAAATTTTTAAATTAAAATTATTTTAATGATCCCGAAGTTAGTAGACAATCAACAATTTTTGAATTATTTTTTTTTTGTTTTTAAACCAATTACAAAAAAAAAAAAAAAACTAAAAATATGCACATGTAGGAAATTTTAAAAATTGTAGGTGCAATTTTTTGAAATATTTTTTTTTCTCAATTTATAATTTTTAAAAAAATTAAAAAATCATTGGACGTCGGCTAATTTCAGTATCATTTATTTTAGAAGTAAAATGAAAATTAGATTAATTAAATTCCTAAATTATAATTTATTAGTAAATGTAAATAATATCTGCAACTTACTTGCACTGATGATGAGTTCGACGTGGTACGAGGGCCACGAATTTTTCGGTTCACTTAAATTTTCTAAGTATTTATCCATTTTATTTATATCCTTTTGTTTATTTGGATAACAGCAGAAAAATTTATTATTTTTACTTTCAAGCCAAGAGTATGGCACCAAATCTATTTCGTCTTTGCCATTTTTATTTCTCGGCAAAAAACAAACGACCGCATAATCATTATCTTCATCCATCTATTAAAAAAAAAAAATTAATAAACTGTTGCAATCATAAAAACATGTCAATTCTTTATTTATTGTAATAAATAAATGATTTACTTATATTTTTATCAGCTGAAAATTATTAAAAAAAAAAAATTTCAAATATTTTGTCGATAGTGATAAATAATTTAGAATTATTTTTATTATAGTTATGAAACTCTATCGCTTTGATAATTTCTTGAGCCAGAATGAACAATAATTTAAATGTACAACAGTTAAAAAATAAAAAAAAAAAAATTTAATTTTTAATAAAGAAAATTAATTCACCACGTATATTTGATTTTTAAAATTTCACCAGTTTATCTTTGTAAAATAATTATTCAATATATATTATTAAATAAAATTGCTAAAAAAACTATTGAAAACTGACACTAATTATAATGAAAAAACTTTAATTTTTAATTATTTATAATCTTTTTCTACCATTTCTACTTTCTTTTATTGTTCAATTTATTATTATCACTTAAATAATTATTTTCTCTAATGTTTATTATTTATTAAAGTTAAATAATTTTCATTATGTAAGAAGCGACCATATTGCCCCAGACACCTAGGCTGCTGGACAGTCTAGCTGTGACGTCAAACCCACCCCCATCACGTGACACCTCAGTTACCCCCGCAGGTCAAGGGACCCGAGGGCCTCAACGGCAGAGGCAGGAGAAAATATAATTGTACTGGACGGTCGAGCGGACACATCGTCACAGAGATACCTACTTACGTTAAACATTGTCGGGTTTAAGCTTTTATAATAAATACTCTTTTTGGTTTAAACCTTGTGTTAGTTATTTCTTACAGTTCAGAAGTGGGATAAAGTATTCGCGTGCTAGTGAAGTGAAGTGTTACATAGCAGTTAATTATCCAGTGAGTGAACGCATAATTAACAATGAATCGAGAAGCTATCGACCGCGAATCGAGAGCTCGTCTACGTCGATCGGCATCGCGTCCCGAGCTCCCACAAGCTACAGGGAGTGGTGCACCACCGTTGCGAGCAGGATCAGTGCACCCAAGAAGGGATCGATCGTCGTCTCGAGATACAATGTATACGAGACGATCGAGATCTCAGAGTTCAACGTGACGGTCGATTTACAGCGGTAGACGCCGTTCACCTTCGTACAACCCAGAGTTTCAGGAGGTGCTAAAGCAACTGACTACAGCGGTAACGATGCTGGCGTCGACACAGTCCCAGAATTTGTCACCCAGGCCATTCTCCGCAGAAGGATCTGCTAACGCTTCGGGTCACCCTCGAGGCTTAGAGGGAAAGAAACTGATTCCCCTCTTTGATCCCAAAGTGAAGAGTCAGTCCATCGAATCGTGGATTCACAAGGTCGAGGAACTACAGGGAATCTATGGGTGGTCAGATACGACGACATCGTGTTATGCGTTAGATAATCTAAGAGGTATAGCCGGTGAATGGTACCGCGGATTACCAACCATTGCGTTCACGTGGAACCAGTGGAAGATAAAACTTCGAGACGCATTCATGGATCATACCAGGTATTCAGACCGCCTGATGGCAATGATGCAGCGTAAGAAGAGGCGCGATGAGTCCATGATGGAGTTTTTCTTCGCCAAAGCAGCGTTGGTCGATGCGTGCGAGATAACTGGTTATCGAGTGGCAGACTGCATTGCTCAGGGAATTGAGGACAACGCCCTGAGAATGGCAATCAGCCGATTCGAGTTTCAAACACCGGAAGATCTTCACATTTACCTGAGCAGAGTCGAAGATTACGGAGAACGACCGACGGAGAGACCTCCTACTAGAAAGTGGATTGAGAAGCCTCGCAGGCCGTTTGCAAGTACTCTTGTTGCGCACGCATCCTCTCCAGCTCCAGGACGCGGAGAAGAGCCGAGAAATCGAGAAGCTGGGCGAGGTAGAGCTCGAGGGTTAGCAAGAACTCCTGGTGAGCCTACTCGTCCAGGTACGTCGAATTCGAATCGACCCAAGGGCATTCAGTGCTTTAGATGCCAGGAGTACGGGCACATTGCCAGCCGTTGCCCGAAGTCAGATTCAGGAAGTAACGAGAAGAGAGTCCTGAGTATTGGTAGTGCTCCAGTGCACGAGGATCAACGATTCCTAGAGGCTACTATAGGAAAAGTAGCCTTGAGAGCATTTATTGACTCCGGAAGCGACTGCATCACGCTGCGGAAATCTGATGCTGATAAATTGGAGCTGAAACTACAGCCAACGGACGCGACTCTGCGTGAATATGGGGTAGGTGTGGTAAAACCTCACGGTATCACCAGAGTAACAATCAAAATTGACCTAGCCGAAGCTGAAGTAGAAGTACATGTGGTTCCAGAAGAACTACAAACAGTGCCTCTTATCGTGGGAAAGCCATTTTTGTGTCTACCGAGTGTTACTATGGTGCAGCGAGGAGACAAGTTGCGGGTGTTTGACAACACCTTTGCAACTCTGCCGGAGTTAGATCGACTCTCTCCAAGGAAGACTCCATTAACGGCTGCGGAGACGGTAGTTATACCGTCAGGGCATGCTGCGGACGTCCAGGTACGAGTGAGTAACAATTATTTTGGTGACTTATATGTAGAGCTTAGCGTACGCGGGGAAATTGGAAAAGAGCACTGCATACCGCGATGCATGCTCAGCACAAACTCGGGATTGTTGCCGATAGTTAATTTATCTGATAAGCCATTAACTATCGAAGAAGGTAAAATAATAGCACGTGCGGAAAGAGCTCGAGAGGAGATGGTTAACGAAACAAAAATAAAAGACATATTATCTATTCGGGCCGAGGAAAAATCCGAGATACTCATGAATGATGTTTTAATGGATGAGAGAATGTCTAAACGGGAGAAGGAGCGACTATTAAAGCTTATTAACGATTACCGTGACTGTTTCGCATTTAATGTGGCAGAACTTGGTAAAACAGAAGCGGCCGAGATTAACATCGAGTTAGTCGATGATTCGGTAGTCTCCTATAGACCCTATCGTCTATCTTATGCAGAGCGTGAAAAGGTTCGTCAAATCATAGACGAATTAAAGGAAAATAATATAATTCGTGATTCCAATTCGCCTTTCGCGAGTCCAATATTACTTGTACGTAAAAAAACCGGCGAGACGCGAATGTGCGTTGATTACCGAGCACTTAACGCAAAGACAAAAAAGGATCGACATCCTCTACCTATTATTGAAGATCAATTAAATAATTTACAAGGCAATATATATTTTACTATTCTCGACTTATTTTCCGGGTATTACCAAATTTCCGTAGCAAAAGATTCTATTGAGAAGACTTCCTTTGTCACACCGGATGGCCAGTATGAGTTTTTGCGTATGCCCTTCGGTCTAGCGAATGCCCCTTCGGTTTTTCAGCGTATGATCAATAAGGTCATAAATGCTTTGCGAGAGATAATCTGTGTACTGGCATACATGGATGACATCCTCATACCTTCGAAGGACATTGAGTCGGGACTTAGTGCGTTGGAGCTTGTGTTGCAACAGCTTCGGGTAAATAAATTGACACTTAAGTTAAGTAAGTGTGCATTCCTACAGCGAAGAATTGACTACCTGGGTTATGAAGTGAATAGTCAAGGCATTCGTCCCGGTAGTCATAAAATCGAAGCTGTCGCTAACATGCAAGCCCCGACAGATGTCACGAGGTCCGAAGGTTTGTCGGGTTGACGAGTTATTTTAGAAAGTTCATCAAAGATTTTGCCGTAATTGCTAGCCCCTTAACGAAATTAACAAAGAAAACCGAAGTCTGGCGTTGGGATAGTGAGCAACAACATGCGTTCGAACTATTGAAAAATAAATTGGTGTCTCGACCCGTCTCGGCATTATACAGGCCCGGGGCTGAGACTGAGCTACATACAGACGCAAGTAAACTCGTTGTAGGCGGAATTTTATTCCAATATCAGGTAGACACGTCCTTGAAACCTATTGCTTATTTCAGTAGACAAACCACTAAAGAGGAACAGAGATATCATTCTTACGAACTCGAGACCCTCGCAGTGGTAAGCAGCTTACAAAGGTTTCGGGTTTACTTGTTTGGCGTGCGATTCAAAATAGTCAGTGACTGCAGTGCATTACGCGCGACTTTTGTGAAACGAGATTTATTACCTCGAGTCGCACGATGGTGGATGCAATTGCAGGAGTATGACTGTTGTATTGAGTATCGCGCCGGAATAAAAATGCCGCACGTAGACGCGTAAAGCAGAAGTCCATACGACTCGGCAGATAGCGCGGCCGCGATCCAAGATGTTGGGCTTCTACGTATAGAAGTTGATGATTGGCTTGTATACGCTCAATTACAAGACAGTAGACTTTTACATGTACGAGAAGTTTTGAGTCGGAAGGCCGAAGATGCGGAAGAAGCGCGAATTCATCTCGAATATGATCTAAAAAATAATCGCGTCTTCCGAAAGATCGACGAGAGTCTTAAGTGGGCCGTGCCACGAGCCGTGAGACGTAATGTCGTAAAACTATGTCACGATGACATAGGCCATGTCGGACTAGAAAAAACGCTAAATAAAATAAAAACGGACTATTGGTTTCCTTCAATGAATAGGTATGTACGACGATACATTGCCTCTTGCCTCGATTGCCTGTATAGTAAAGAGCCTTCAGGTAAGAAACGAGGTCATTTACACCCAATAGAAAAGGTTCCGGAACTAATGCACACCGTACACATTGACCATTTGGGTCCCTTTACCGCCAGCGCACAACATGGTAATATACATTTAATAGTTATAGTCGAAGCATTTTCTAAATATGTATTCGCCAAGGCTGTTAAGAGTACTAAAACTATTCCTGTATTAAGATTTTTAGATGAAGTTAGTGTTTATTTCGGGTTTCCAAAAAGAATTATTACGGACAGAGGTACTGCCTTCAGCAGTAAACAATTTAAACAATTCTGCATTGATAAACAGATACAACACGTGATGACTGCCGTAGCCACTCCGAGGGCCAATGGGCAGGTAGAAAGATACAATCGAACTATCCTTTCTATGCTATCGTCTAGCGTCGAAGACGAGCGACATTGGGACCGTAAATTACCTCACGTTATTTGGGGTATTAACAATACCGTAAACTTAAGCACGGGAAAGTTGCCGTCGGAATTATTAGTCGGGTTCAGGCCTCGCAATGCATCTGAGTCGCGATTATTGAATAGTATCGGAGAACCCGCGCGGGTGATTGATCGGGATCAAGAACGTGCGGAAGCTTCTCAGTCTATAAAGCGACGACAAGAAGAGCAGGCCGAAAGATATAATAAGAGAAGAGCTCCCTCTCGGCTGTTTGCGTGCGGTGACCTCGTAATGACTCGTAGAGTGATCGCTTACAATGATGGCAATAGTAAAAAGTTATTACCCAAGTACGCTGGGCCATATAAGATTACTAAGGTACTTGATAAGGATAGATACGTCATTGAAGATGTAAAAGGCGCAGAAAGGACACAGAAGCCTTACACTGGGATTGTTCCTGGAGACAAGCTGAAGCTGTACAGTACAGAAATCAGTGAATCAGAGTCCGAGGACAGTAACAGTGACGATAATGCGACTGTACAACCTTTGGGTACGAACATTATCTATACGTTAGGATATTATAGTTAAATAATATAATGCACTGATGGCTCTCATGTAGTGAGAGAAGGATATCTTTGCATGAGCTTATGGTGGCCCTTATTTGAGAGATGGATACCATAAATATTGGTGTTGTCTCTTTTTATGTAGAGAAGGATACTACTCTAGAAAATAGTGGTCCTCGCTACGAGGAATGGATGCTATTTAGAATAGTGGCTCACATAAATGAGGAGGACAGCACCAAAGCAGGAATGGTTCTTATTTGAGAAATGGATATTACCTGCTTAAGGGCGCCCGATATAAAGAGCGAGCAAGAGAGAGAGAGAGAGAGACATTAACACAAACACTTGCATGTACACAACCACTTACACGTCATTACGATGACCCAAAAAAAAAAAAAGAAAAGGGGAGAAATATATATAAAATAGACGTAGATGATGGTCATCGGGCATAATGAGGATAGTCATTCGGAAAGTTAATGAATCTAATTAGCTTGAAGTTTGACTATAGGCATGCATTAATTGGGTTACTGTGTGATTGCATGCTACTTAATAACATCATCTTATTAACATATGATTGATTTATGATATTTAGGACAACCCGGTGTGTTGACGAGAAGCAGGGCTATAATGGGTGATAGCAGTCAACTCCTCCAACCGCGAGGACGCGGAAGACCATCAGGAAGGCCGACTGTAAGAAGCGACCATATTGCCCCAGACACCTAGGCTGCTGGACAGTCTAGCTGTGACGTCAAACCCACCCCCATCACGTGACACCTCAGTTACCCCCGCAGGTCAAGGGACCCGAGGGCCTCAACGGCAGAGGCAGGAGAAAATATAATTGTACTGGACGGTCGAGCGGACACATCGTCACAGAGATACCTACTTACGTTAAACATTGTCGGGTTTAAGCTTTTATAATAAATACTCTTTTTGGTTTAAACCTTGTGTTAGTTATTTCTTACAATTAATTATTATAAATATACTTTTACTTTTGTTTCAATCGCACAATAACTAATATTTATCGACACGTCTGTGACACAAGTCCGAACTTGAATAAAATTTTATTTGTCTTCAAAAACCACGTGGTAGATCGCTCTTTGTCTCACTGCCGCTCCCGCACATACACTAACAGACATACTCAGTATAGAACCTGTATATGTAACATGAGACTACACGCAGACTACCGTTAAAAAAAAAATAGCGCCACTAATAAAATATTATATTTACATAAATAAAATATTATATTTACAAATATACACAGATCTTTTTGTTTTTTTAATGAGTAAGATCACGTCAAGTGGACCCCCCATTTTCTACTTGATCATGAAAATTAAGTTTATGTATTTTTTTCTTATGTAGTCACTATGAAAAATTAAACCCTCAAACGATTTTCCAAAATTTTTATTTTAACAACAATTTTTTTTACAATGAAAATTTTAAGTACTTTTAATTAAAAAATAGATTCCAAAACAACCGTTAAAGATAAATTAAAGAAATTTTCAGGATTTATTGTCAAATATCTATATTTTATAAAAATATTGATAGCTTGAAATAATTTATTTATTATCCTATTGTTAATTAACTTTTAAGTAAACAAATGAAAATTTCATTGACTTCTCAGTCAACAAATGAAGTTTTTTTTCATGGGTTACATGCATTATTTATTAAAGTTTAAGATCCCGAAAGAAAATTTCACTGCCCGCGATTTGTTTAAACAATATGAATTTATTTATCACCGCGCGCCGGTCGCTGAACGCTCTCAATACAGTGCGCGGCCGAGCTTCTCAGGCTCTATTGCAGCTTTGGTCCGTCATAATTCAAAGTAATATTTAAAAATATTATAACTGAACAAATTTTTTTTTTTTTTTAACAATATCATGAATAATACAACAAAATAATTTTTTATTATTAAACTGAAACAGGGAAAACTAACTAATAATTAAACTTAATTATTAATTAATAATAATTTTTTTTTTTAATAATTTATAAATTATTATTAAGTAATTATAGATACATTAATTATTCATTAAACAATAATCCGGGAAAACTGACTAATAATTGAACAATTAAACTTAATTATTAGTTAGTTTTCCCTGATTATTGTTTAATGAATAATTAATGTATCTATAAATACTTAATAATAATTTATAAATTATTAAAAAAAAAAAATTATTATTAATTAATAATTAAGTTTAATTATTAGTTAGTTTTCCCTGTTCCAGTTTAATAATAAAAAATTATTTTGTTGTATTATTCATGATATTGTTAAAAAAAAAAAAAATTTGTTCAGTTATAATATTTTTAAATATTACTTTGAATTATGACGGACCAAAGCTGCAATAGAGCCTGAGAAGCTCGGCCGCGCACTGTATTGAGAGCGTTCAGCGACCGGCGCGCGGTGATAAATAAATTCATATTGTTTAAACTAATCGCGGGCAGTGAAATTTTCTTCCGGGATCTTAAACTTTAATAAATAATGCATGTAACCCATGAAAAAAAAACTTCATTTGTTGACTGAGAAGTCAATGAAATTTTCATTTGTTTACTTAAAAGTTAATTAACAATAGGATAATAAATAAATTATTTCAAGCTATCAATATTTTTATAAAATATAGATATTTGACAATAAATCCTGAAAATTTCTTTAATTTATCTTTAACGGTTGTTTTGGAATCTATTTTTTAATTAAAAGTACTTAAAATTTCCATTGTAAAAAAAATTGTTGTTAAAATGAAAATTTTGAAAAATCGTTTGAGGGTTTAATTTTTCATAGTGACTACATAAGAAAAAAATACATAAACTTAATTTTCATGATCAAGTGGAAAATGGGAGGTCCACTTGACGTGATCTTACTCAATATCATGAAGTGTTTTTAGTCTAGTCGAGAAGATGAAAACCTGCGAAAAATAGTTACAAGTCTCCTAAAAATATGGTTGATGGCTTAAACGATCTGGAATGGCGTCCAGAAAAAGGCGTTTTTTGAATTTTTTTAGCAAAAGAAAATTACAATTGTTATTAACAAAAAACCGTTAAAAAAATTAGACGTCCAGCTTTTTGGCAAAATCTCAAAAAGTATAAGTGATAGCTCAAATATTAAAAAAGTTTCTGAAAGAGCAGAAAATTTTAGTAAAAAAGTTCTCGACTCCCCGCATTGTAGCTCCAATATTTATAATTTTTATTTAACGTTGAAAATTGGCTTTTGCGCGGCAGTTGAGGCATGCGCGCGCCGCCGCTCTAGTGAGCGTAGTTGTTAAATAATTTTTTTATGCAATTTAATATTAATTAAAAAATTTGAAAAAATTCTGGTGTCATCTAGACACTTCAAAGCATACGATTCCGTGGTATTAAAAGTTGTATCACCATTTTTCAAAAAGTTATTCGATTGTTAATTAACATTTTTTTTACGGGTATGTGTTGTGATAAAAGGCGGTGTAAAAGTTTAAATAATTAATCTATAAATTTTTTGTTTCTTGAAGCCCTCTTTATAAGCATACTCAACAAGATGACGTGAAAAAAGTTTATAAAATATTTTTATTTCATTAGTTATTAAATTTTAAAGTAAGAAAAAAATGAAAAATTTAAATAATGTATGTTAAATAATTTTTTTCTTTGAATCTTAAGCTATTACTGATTTCATATCCTTGTTAAGCATTATATAATTATTTTTTGAATTTTTTCATGCCATTTGTTTATAAATTTTTTATAAACAAATGGATTAATTAAATATTTTTGAAAATTTTTTTTTCACCATAATGGTTGCGTATGAAAATAATGATTTTTAAAAAAAAATTTTTTTCTTAAAAACAATATCTTATTGTTTATAATCGTTTTTTTCATATTTTCATTATTTAAATAAATAATTAAGGAATCGTTTGTTTCTTAAAAATCATAATTTGCATTTCTAAATATAATGGCAAAAAAAATTTTTTTTTTGTCAGCAATTTATTTATTTATTTATTAAACAATATGTTATAAACAATTTTTTTTTTCATTGTAATTTTTTTCTTGAACATAAAAAAATGACAAAAACAGCAACCCGCAACAATGTGGTTAAAAAAATTTTTTTCGATTTTTTAAAAAACTTTTGGATTTTGTAGCACGACAAAGTCCAAGCACTGACTCGATTTGTCAACAAACAAATTGCTGTAACTTTGCAATTATTGCAGATACAGTTTTCGACCTTCAAGTCGTTTTTATACAGTATGAGTTAAGCTTTCTTATCAATCTTTAACCTAACGTTTATCTGCTATAGTTCTCTAACTACACGCATTTATTTATAGAAATTAGTATTTTTTATTTCTTACAATGCTTATATCTCATAAACAAATAATCTTATGGCAAATATGCTTCAGAACTTTTTTGTTACCTGATTATTAAACTATTCAAATATATTTTTTTTATATTTTTAACCTTATTTGTTTATGATATTTTTAAATTTATTTAAATTATTCGCTTTTAAATAAATTTAAAAATTTCATAAACAAATAAGGTTAAAAATATAAAAAAAATATATTTGAATAGTTTAATAATCAGGTAACAAAAAAGTTCTGAAGCATATTTGCCATAAGATTATTTGTTTATGAGATATAAGCATTGTAAGAAATAAAAAATACTAATTTCTATAAATAAATGCGTGTAGTTAGAGAACTATAGCAGATAAACGTTAGGTTAAAGATTGATAAGAAAGCTTAACTCATACTGTATAAAAACGACTTGAAGGTCGAAAACTGTATCTGCAATAATTGCAAAGTTACAGCAATTTGTTTGTTGACAAATCGAGTCAGTGCTTGGACTTTGTCGTGCTACAAAATCCAAATGTTTTCTAAAAAATTGAAAATATTTTTTTTTTGCCACATTGTTGCAGGTTGCTGTTTTTGTCATTTTTTTATGTTCAAGAAAAAAATTACAATGAAAAAAAAAATTGTTTATAACATATTGTTTAATAAATAAATAAATAAATTGCTGACAAAAAAAAAATTTTTTTTGCCATTATATTTAGAAATGCAAATTATGATTTTTAAGAAACAAACGATTCCTTAATTATTTATTTAAATAATGAAAATATGAAAAAAACGATTATAAACAATAAGATATTGTTTTTAAGAAAAAATTTTTTTTAAAAATCATTATTTTCATACGCAAACATTATGGTGAAAAAAATTTTCAAAAATATTTAATTAATCCATTTGTTTATAAAAAATTTATAAACAAATGGCATGAAAAAATTTAAAAAATAATTATATAATGCTTAACAAGGATATGAAATCAGTAATAGCTTAAGATTCAAAGAAAAAAATATTTAACATACATTATTTAAATTTTTCATTTTTTTCTTACTTTAAAATTTAATAACTAATGAAATAAAAATATTTTATAAACTTTTTTCACGTCATCTTGTTGAGTATGCTTATAAAGAGGGTTTCAAGAAACAAAAAATTTATAGATTAATTATTTAAACTTTTACACCGCCTTTTATCACAACACATACCCGTAAAAAAAATGTTAATTAACAATCGAATAACTTTTTGAAAAATGGTGATACAACTTTTAATACCACGGAATCGTATTCTTTGAAGTGTCTAGATGACACCAGAATTTTTTCAAATTTTTTAATTAATATTAAATTGCATAAAAAAATTATTTAACAACTACGCTCACTAGAGCGGCGGCGCGCGCATGCCTCAACTGCCGCGCAAAAGCCAATTTTCAACGTTAAATAAAAATTATAAATATTGGAGCTACAATTCGGGGAGTCGAGAACTTTTTTACTAAAATTTTCTGCTCTTTCAGAAACTTTTTAATATTTGAGCTATCACTTATACTTTTTGAGATTTTGCCAAAAAGCTGGACGTCTAATTTTTTTAACGGTTTTTTGTTAATAACAATTGTAATTTTCTTTTGCTAAAAAAATCCAAAAAACGCCTTTTTCTGGACGCCATTCCAGATCGTTTAAGCCATGAACCATATTTTTAGGAGACTTGTAACTATTTTTCGCAGGTTTTCATCTTCTCGACTCGACTATTTAGACGTGTAGTAAAGAAACAACACACAATTTGTCGTTCCAATTTAATAAAATGCACTTATTTTTTTTTGACTCCACTTTAAATATTTTGCTCGAATCAGAAAATCGTTTTCCCGTGATAATACCAATATCAATTCAGGGAATTGGATAATCGAATAAAGAACCGGTTTCTATCAATTCACGGCCAGAAATATAAATATCATCTTTTTTAGGCAGTTTATTAATTTTTTGTTTTCTTAATAATATTTTATCAATAGCAAATTGTTATTTGAATTTGAATAATGTTCAGTGAAGACACTTTTCTTATCACTATCACTATCATTATCAGTTTTTATTTCATTGCAAACTATAACCTCACTTTCTAATGAGTTCTGAGGATCATTATTATTACAACTAAATTCACTATTTATACTATGGTCATTATTACTTCCACTATTTACACTACTATCGTACACAGTTTCACTACTTACACTACTATCATACACAGTTTCATTATTTACACTATTGTCACTTATTCTTTTATTACTTTCTGAACTGAGAGAAAAATTGTCTTGCTTATGTTTACTATTCTCTTCGCTTTTTTTTAATTCTCGATATCTTTTCAAACGTTGATACGAACTTGACATGGTGAATAAAATTTAAATTTAAAGTTTTTTCTTCAATTAAATTTAAAATAATCTTTCATATAAGATGAGAAAATGAACAACGGACACAGAATAATCAGAGGATTTAAAGCGTATAGCGCTTGCGCAAAGAACACTCGATTAAACCCTTGGCCAACGAAAGGCTGATAATTGTGCGCCATTTTTTAAATAAAAGTCGGCTGCCAACGCTGCCAATGATTCACCATGCACGGGCCGAGATAGTTAGCTAATTATTGGCCAATAATTGATAACCAGGCATCGTCCGATCTATGGGAAAGTTTCGAAGCTCGGCGACTTTGTATGGGTATTGAGGCATGGCTCTTGGCTAAATGCAACGTGCATTCACATATACTATTTCAAAAATATTTACTGAATTTTCGTTTTATTTTTACATTTTAAATAGTAAAAGTTCGTGATTGCTAAGGCATTAGTGATACTTGACAATGAAATTTTAAAAATTACAGTGTGAGATGTTATAGTTCCATTTTCTACATTAAGGTTCATAATTGAATGCCCATACTATAAATCTTCTCGAACCACTTAACAAATTTTCTCATTTGATACTTTAATTTTTACACAACGGCTAATCTGTAATTTTTACAGTTTTAAAGAGGATTAAATGATTTTAAAAGAAACAAACTTTCTGTAAGCAAAAGATAATAATTATTTTACATTTTATTGTGTACGATTTACATTTTCAAACTGTAAATATTACTGCTTAATCTGCAACTAATTTATCACAGGATAAAATTTAAAAATTACAGTATACATTTTAACTTTTGTAATTTTTAATATGACGGGCTAGTTTTTACATTTTATTCTGTAACTATTCCATTTTTCTTTTTTCCGTGTACTTAATCACTGAATTTATCGAAATAAATATATTTTATGTAGTCTATATACTTAACTTTGAAAGTTTGACGATAAAAAAGGAGATGTGTTGGTTACAAAAATTGGATATAAAAAAAATTCCAAATTATTGAGTGATTTTCAACATACTATAACTTGGTAAAAAATGGTCATAGAATAAAAATAAAAAAAAAAGAAAAACAAATTGTAGCCTCAAGTTTCTAGTTTTCAGATCTAGACTCAATTTTTTTTTTATTATGCACGGTTCTGGAGTAATCCTAAGAAAACCGACGCAAAAAAAATTTTCAAAATTTTTGTTCGTCTTCAAAAAGGTCTATGGGCATTACTAAATTTTTTTTGATAATCTGAGCTCATGACTCTTAGAAAATTTTATGCCCTTTATTTGACCGACTTCAAAAAGTCTCTACGACGATTCGGCGCCAAGTTATCATTGATTAACGCAAAAAACTCCATTTCGGCTTTGACAATCAATAACTCGGAACATATTGGTCGTACAGAGAGTGGAAGTAGAGTTTGGAAAACTGCAAAACATTCACTGAGTCACAATGAGTGGCTTTAGATGAAAAAAATTTTTTTTGAAGCGATGTTTATTAAAAAACAGGTATGAATTCGCATATTTAATGATATTCGGAAATCTTGGTATAATTTTGAATATAACAGATAAACAAAGGATACCATCTGTTGTTTTTTCAACCTCAAAGTGCTCTGAAAAAATACATTGGTGGCATTCACGCACACACACAAGCACATACATACACGTACACACACAGACAGGCACACACACCCCAGTAGAAATGAATTCGAGGCACTGGCTAGCGCCTGGCTCGTTTGCCTAGAAATGAAATAAAAAACGGCGATATTAAATCCCATGATTCCCAATTATAAGTTATATATTAATTAAATACGAATAAACAATTATAAATTATTATTTTAAAAAATTGAAATCGAAATTATTTGTAACAATTAAATTACTAATTTTAAATCTAATAATTATTGATAGCCTGAATAATTTAAAAACTTTTTTATTTAACATTTTTTATTTATAACATTCTTTCATTCAAACTTTTTTATGAAACGAATACTATAAAAAACAATCCAACACAATTTATTTACTTTTTAAATATTTTAACATTTATTCATTATGGTAGCATTAAAATTAATATTTTATTCACATCACTAATATCATTAATCAACTATCATTATTATTTAACTATGTAATGTACCATATTTTTCTGGAAGTATACTACATTGCAATGTTTTTAACAAATCGTCGAAATGACAATCTGCAATATTGGATGTTATTTTCCAAAGTCCGAGTTTGGTTATTGTATCAAGTCTTTTAATTGTATCCATTATTGAAAGTAATTATTTACTTATACGCTGAGATATCAACAACATAATTACATAATTAATTTAAACTTTATTATTTTTTCAAGTGCTTATAATATTTATACACATAATTTTCATTCTTCTAATAGGTTATTTACTGTATACAATAAAATACGCACATACTAACGTACACGGATATCGGTTCAAGCAATATTTACGCATGAGTTGTAGGTGGCGTGATTTCTAGTTTTGCCTTGATATCGCTAGCGAGGGCCTAGTTTGTAATCTAGGCGGCCCTCGATTATTTCTATTAGGGGCACATAACCTTGTATGTCCCAGAAGTGTTTCTGGCGCCCTCTAGGGGGCGCCAAAAATAGCAAGTACCACCCTCTTCGCGGGTTCTGGGACCATTACTCCAACCGTTAGCGGTGCCCGCATGTCTTGCACCCGTAACATGCGGCAACTCCGTGGTCGCAAGAAGCCAATAGGTACCGCTGCGTGAGTGAGGCCAACTTTTCAGACTGTCTAAAAATTCTAAGGGATACTAACTCGTATACAAACACTATCACTCGCATACAGTGATAATCACTCGGAAAAGAATGAGGGCAAGACTATATAACCGCTGTCTTAAATCCGAATGAGTATATGAGTGGTGGTTGTCCTTATGGGTCTGTGGGAAGAAATTGTGCCTACCACTAACCATGAGCAATCTGTTTACCAATACAGGAAATTGGTACCATGGGATACCCATTCCAAACCCCGCTTCGACCAGAGTCTCTCTATTTCCTGAGATGGGAGGAGTGTTTGGGTACATATGCGGTTGGATTCGTGGTGGTTGTGCGTGAGGCACCCACATGCACTGCATGCCTAATGGGTACGCTAATGTGAGCTTATGCTCACATTTCGCTTTTATAATATTATGGTGGAAGATAGGGGATTACGCAACACGTGTATGCCCAAAAGGGCGAGGAAACGGCCTCCGGTCGGCGGAGGTGAACTTAGGTTCTGTTACATTAATTAATACCCTCGTATGTAAGAAGTGTAAGTCCGACCAAGCAACCATCACGTGGTACAATTTGGGTAACGCTAATAACGCCGGTAAAAAAAAATTGAGGAATTTTTTTGACAATAATAAATCATTGCGGGTATGGGTGATTCTGTTCTAATTGTGATTTTTTCTATTAAAACTTTTAAGATTTCGAAGCTAAACTTTTTCATTTTTTTTATGCACATTATTTATCTATTTTACTGGAAAAATAAAAATCTGAGAGGATCTTACTACAACTTGAATGTATCAAGAACGAGAAACAAATTTCAAATTTTGCGTTTCATGGTATTGATATAAAATAAATTCGGTAGAAATTATTTGAGAAAGTTATTAAATTCATTTATAAATTCGGTTGTAACACTCTTAAACTCGTTTTTTTAAAATTATTTAACACATTAATAATGATTTACAACGATTAACTTTATAATTTATAGCAACTATAATTTAATTTATAGAATTTATTAAAAAATATATTAATTAATTAAATTAATAAACATTGAATAAATTAATTGGCACTTGTATCAGGTAGCTTCCTAGCACGAAGTATTGGTGTCGTCTGTATTAAAAAAAATTTTAATTAATGATTAAAATAATTTTACAAGTAATTATTATAACTATATGCTATTTTTATTACTATTTTACATGGTACTGATAGACACGGTACTGATAGTTTCATTTTAAATAGCAACTGTCGTTATTTGGTTAGGTATTTGATAATACCCATTGACTTTAAAGTTTAGACTGGTATTAAGCACAAGAATTTAATATTTTGTTTAATAAAAAATTAATAGTTAATGAAGTTTATCAATACCACGGTATCGACAACACAATTTATGACATATCTTTTTAAAAATTAAGTTCTAACATGACACGAACTCTTGGCACTTTTTCATCAACTCAGTGTTTGTAAATATTTCACAGATGACGTACTTCCAAGATAGTTCACTAGGCGTTTTATAAATCTCAAGGAACATGGCGTTCAAGTCACATAAATTTAAATTCAGAAATTCATTAAAATTTAAAGACAAAAGTTATTGAACCGAAATTCAATGTTAACTTAATACATTAAACAGAAAGTGTGCCAATTTTTTTCAGTGGGATCATAAACATTAGAATTCATGAGGTGATTAGTTTAAATCATTTCTTGCAACAGAAGAAATTAACAATTTTTAGGTAAATTCTAGAAATGGACATGACACGGTACTGAAATTCAAGTGATATATTGCAAGTTTTCTCTGAGTGGCAAGTTATATAATAGAAAAATAATGTTGAAATATGTTCATCACTATCCAATAGGGTGTCCGTTATTTCCCAAATTGGTTTTTGACTCTGCAGCGCCCCTAAAATTTTTAGTAAATGGTCCAAAAAAAAATCTCCAACCGATATAAGCCCTTAATATTAATAATATCCTATGCCACAAAGACGATTCATTTCTCATTTAAATAACATGGGGTTTTGGTATCTATTCTTAATATATTGATTAACAAAACGTTATTTGATCTTTTCTTTAACTTATTTTTTATGAATAAATATTAATATGCACTAATTAATACTGATGAAATTTAATTAGTATTGATAAATTATTCAATATTGTTTAATAGTGGTCTGATTAACAATATGGGTGTACGAATAGTTCGAACTTGCGAATTATTCCTATCGGATCAAATCAAATAATTCAAAATTTCGAATAATTCGCATTATTCATAAGTTTAGAATTATCGTAAATTTTCGAATAATTATTCAGAAAATCCCGAATAATTCAAAATTTTCCGAATTCTTCGAAAAATTTCGAGTAGTTTGAAACTTTCCAAATTATTTCTAAATTCACAAATTATTTGAAAATTTAAGAATAATTTTAAAATTTTAAAAGGAACGGCTTCAAATTATAATAGCTTTTGGATGAATTTAAATTTTTGTCAGAGGTAAATAGAGCTTAGACTCTTACCTACACTGTAAAAAATATGGTACTGACATCAAACTCCCTAGGAGTTTGACGAATTTCCTCTTCAGTGAAACCAAATTCGTTTGAAGCAACAAAAACTAGTTTGTCTCAAGAAAATCATTTTTATTGAATTAAAATCTTTAGTCGATTATGAAAAATTGCTCAAGCGTTTATGTTAGAGTTTTTAAATTTGACCGTAATTAAACTAACATTTGATTGAATAGTGAAATATATTTTAATTAAAGTTTGGATGTACTTGATTTAAACATAAAAACTTGTTGAAGCAAACTTTTTAATTTTTAGAAATTTAACTGAAACTCTTGAAACGTTTCGTTTGACAGCTTTACATATTTCAATGAAACAAAAGAAGTTTCCTATAATACCGAACGTGTCGTGTCAACCGACTAGTTTCTTGGAGAGAGAATCCGATGAGGTTAAAGATAAAATTTCACGCATTCACATTAGAACTGAAAAATATTCGACAAGGATATAAATATATTCGTTACAAAATATCGAACTATATTTGAATGGAAGTCTTTATATTATCGATTTGATAAAAAAATTTATTTATGAAAAGAGTCACATATTTATCTCGTTTAGATCAATGTTTAAGCAATTGACTGTATATATCCATTCAATATTGAAACAAAGTACTAGAAGCACAACTAAACTAAAACTTTCCTACTGGTTCTGTAGCGTAGCGGTAAAGCGTCTGACTCTCGCGCGTAAGGTGCTGGGTTCGAATCCTCCGGATGGCAAAATTAAAATTATTTAATTTTTCACTGAAAACTGTGAGTATGTTAGGATGATTTGTAAAGTATAATTGATGTAATATAATAATATAATGTAGTTGTCCCAATACGTAATAAAAAAAAAATAATAATAATAATAATAATAATGAAAATAAAATAAAATCAAAAATAAATAAATACATAAGAAAAAAAAAATTTTTTTTAATGAATTATTAATGAGATAATTAAAGGCAATATTCATTTGATTCAGATTAGTGTTTTTTTTGGATCAATCCAATACAGCAATTTGAAATAACTCGATTTTTTATTGAATCAATTGCCTGGGCAGTTTCTAAGGACCTAAAAAAGTATTACTGTCAACACTAAAATTCATTTGCTTGAATTAAATTTTGACTTAACTGAAAATTCAGACCTTCAATCACCTCACAATTTACTTTGAGTGAAATTTTTAATTATTTTATATAAAACAAAAATCATTATTGTATCAATAGCATTAATGACTTGAACTAATTTCTATTTTTTTTAAATGAATCAAGTTACTCAGTTGTATCAAATACTATAGAGTTAGTTCGAACGACTTGGTACCTTCCCTCAAGAAACTCTCAGTTGAAGCAAAACATACTGTCAAACGTAGAGGGCGGTAGACTCAATCGCTTGACGCGCTTGGCTGTATCCAAACGCACGGAGTACTTGAACCAAACGAATCTGGTTTGATGTCAGGAATCTTTTTTTACAGTGTACGAAAAAATTATGTTTGGTTACTTCAAAAACTAAACACTCCAGTAAATAAAAATTGAATGTTTGAAAGCTGACCAAAATTGTCTTGATTCGTGTCGAGCAATTTAAAAAGTTACAAAAATTCAAAAGCTTACGGATAGTTTTAAAATTTACGAGTGAGTTGAAAACTTACGAATAATTTGATAAAGTTCAAATTATTTGAAAAATTTCGAATTATTTAATTCGAAATTTGAATCGAATATATATATTCAATTCGATTCGATTCAAAATGATTTGCACACTCTTATATTACGTAATTATTGTTAATTTAATAATAATAACAGTAATCCAAAGTTTTCTTTTATAGCTCTCCTTTGTAATGCACTAAATATACAAATTTTTATTACTAATAAAACTAGGTTATGAGTTTTCCGATAAAAGTATAAATTACTTTTAGTGATTTTGCTATGAAATAAAAATTTAAACTTTTATGGCGTATTCTCTTTGACGCATTAGAAATCCAGCTTAAAATCTATTTCATATACTAAAAACCTCAAAAATGTTTTATTAATGAAACGGAATTTTAAAACCGAGCATATGTAAAATCAAATGAATAAATTTTTAAAATCATTATAGAATAAAATAAATAAAAGAATTTCGATTTACAAATAAAATACCCTCTGTAACTATTTCGCGAATGTCAGGAATGTAACAAATTACTATGAAAAAGCTAAAAGGAAAAAAATATAATATCTCCGGGCTTTCCCTGCATGTTCGCAATATACACAGCAAGCCCAGGTGAGATTATCGAATTTCCCCTAGAGATAAAATTTTCCGTTCCTTTGATATCATTATTGAGTACCTTTGCATCCCCGAAAGTATTGCACGTTCCACGCATTTTGAAATTCTGATTTTTCCTTTCTCTATCATCCGCTATTCCTGTTCATCGAGTTCATTCTTGATAGTGGTTACTAGGGTATACACAAATATATATGTATAAAAGGTAACTAAAGAGAACTAGTAGCAGCGGGAGATGGCACGAAAAAAGCGAAACAAATTACAATGTTGAGCACGTCTCGTACGCCACAGATCGACTGCGCGGAAGCAGTTATTCGTAGATTCATGGGATCTGCAACTCATTGATAAGCCACCGGCTCGTAATAAGTTACTACTAGCCGATGCATCCTTAGAACACGAAACCTATGAGTTATTTACCTAACATAGTTATTATCTAATATGGCGGAAGTAAATTTACAACACACGTTTCCTCGTGTAATTCCGACAAATGAAACTTCACGGGCGTGTTTTTCATGGCTTCAGTAAAAGATACTCATCGCATAATGTACTTTCCTCATACTTCATTTGTACAAATCATTTTTATTCAATTCATCATTTTATTAAGCAAAGTTTTCCCATAATTCTTTACCTAAACTATAAATATATGTAAGCTCGTATCAGTTGTAATTCATGTTTATTTTCAAATAATTATTATTTCTGTCATAAAAGTATGCGTTTCTCAGGTTAAATGTATGATTTATGCAATGGCTGAATTTCACTCATAAAGTTAATTCAAGATATTGTTTAATTCGCTAAATGATTTTTACAGCGAACCGGCCTTACTCTACTGCTCTTACTCATTTGATTTGAAAAGTCATCTAAAAACGATGTTTTTAATTCACAAATAATCAAGGTTTTTATGTAATCTTTTAACAGGTAAAAATTAAATAAACTCCAGCTCAACATTGATTTTAGATGACATTTCGAATTGAGTGAGACCAGAATCATAATTTTCAGTGGTCTGGGTCCAGTTTTTCACAAAAAAGAAACTTGTGAACCAGAATATTTGTAAGATTGTCATACTACGACTGTGATGTATATTTGATGATCTAGAAAGTTACGGTTGATCACCATCGTAGAAATTATGGGCGCACAAGCGTAGTTGGTTACATTTTAGTTCCCTGACAACTATTTTGAGGCGTCACTATATGCGCAGGTTGGTGACAATAGCGGACTATACAATCAGCTATCCAGTTAGTATAGAGGGTATAGAAATCAGTGCCTGAGTCTAACTATAGTTAATAAAACTTACTACTTCTTGTCGAATCTTGCACACTGGAAAAAAAATTATCTTGCAAAATGTCATCAATAGAACTACTAAGTCTCAATTTCAAATCAATCGATTGCAAATAAATTTTCTTACAATTCCAAGAGCTGAGCTGTATGGTTATTCGTTGTTTTTGATGTGTGAAATTCGTCTTTGAAGACTTCAAAGACAGATTTTGAATTATAATTATAAGAATGAATTACAACATCTTCTATAAGACGTTCCAGACCAAGAATCCATCGATTCCCCAAATTTCCGTTTTGCAAACATGCTTTCCTTGGAATCCAAAAGGTTTGGTTTCCTGAAAGTTGCCCACCGATTAATCGACGGAACATCGGTGGATCACTAGCCAGCGACTTTTATGGTTACAACTATTTTTAATTTGTATTTATTTTCACAAAATTATAAAATAAACTGTCAATAATTTAATTCCGATTTTCCATAGTACTTTCATAGTGTATATAAGTAATCAATAAAAAATAATTATTCAAGGCAATTTTTAACTAACACACAAGAAATTAGTGAAAGTTTTAAAAGATATGCAGCAACATGTATTCTCTAGTATAACGACAATTACCAAACCAGAGTAGTGAGATTATCCCGAAAATCCTCCGTATACAAACGAAAGATCCATCCTCATTTGAAATTGCATCCAAAGTGTCAGATGGTCGACATTAATCACCCAGCGGATGGGATATACGAACGTTAGCCTGGCGTAACCATCTTCCATGAGTATAGACAATAACTAGGGCAATCTCCGTCAACGTCTACCTAAACATGCTGTTGATCCTCAACCCACGCTATACCACATCCAATGTATTTACATACATACATCCATACATCTATCTATATATATGGGTTTATATGTATGTATGTATATATATATATATATATATATATATATATATATATATATAAATATATATATATATATATATATATATATATATTTATATATATTTATATATTTATATATATATATATATATATATATATACACTAGTCCCAAAAATTAAAGGATAGAAAAAAAATTAGAAATTTTTGGGTGATTTTCAACATGCTGTAACTCGGTGAAAAATGATCGTAGAGTAAAAATAAAAAAAGCAAATTGTAGCCTCAAGTTTCTAGTTTTCATATCTGGACCTCAAATATTTTTATCATGCTCGGTTCCGGAGTAATCTTAAGAAAACTGACGAAAAAAAAATTTTCAAAATTTTGGCTCGTCTTTCAACAAGTCTATGGGCTTCAATAAATTTTTTTGGATAATCTGACCTTATGACTTTTTTAGGAAATTTTATGCCCTTCAATTTGGTGGAATCAGAAAGTCTCTAGGTCAAGTTGGCGCCGGGTTATCATTGATCAAAGCAAAAAAGTCCATTTTGGCTTCGATAATCAATAACTCTAAACGTATTGGTCGTACAGAGAATTGAAGTAGGGTTTTGGAAACTGGAAAATATTCTCTATAAGAAAAATTAGTTGCTTTTAAAAAAAAAATTTTTTTCGAAGCGATAATGTTTATTAAAAAATAGGTCTAAATTCGCATATTTAAGGATATTCGGAAATCTTCCTATAACTTTGGATATAATGGATGAACAAAGAATATCGTCGTTTTCTTTCCAACCTCAAAGTGTCCTGAAAAAACCCTGAAAATTTCAAAGCGCTGCGAATTTTCTTTCTTAGTGTCCCGAAGCTTTAAATTTCTCGATTTCGCCAAAAATGTCCATAATTGATAGTTTTTCGGTTTTTTGTCATTTTTTCGATTTCCAAATGTTTTTTTCACTAAAAATCTTGATTTCTTTAATCAAAGAGATTGATTATCAAAAAAATCGAAAAGAAAAAATTTATTTAAAAAATTTTTTTTTTTTCAAAATTTTTTTTTTTCAAAAATTTTTTTTCCAAAATTTTTTTTTCCGTTGTATCCGCAATGATTTATCATTGTCAAAAAAAATTCCTCAATTTTTTTTACTGTCGGTATGGGTGTAAGAAGCGTAAATTCGACCGTGCAGTCTCCACGTGGTACGCTTTGGGAAACGCTAATGCGGGCGGTAAAATAAAATGGAGGAATTATTGTTTAATAAATAATTAATTTATTATTAATTAATAATAATTACAAATTGTAATTAACTAATTATTGATACATTAATTATTTATCAAACAATAATCAGGGAAAACTAACTAATAATTAAACTTAAGTTTAATTATTAGTTAGTTTTTCCTGTTTCAGTTTAATAATAAAAAATTATTCTATTGTATTATTCATGATATTGCTTAAAAAAAATACAATTCGTTCAGTAATGGTATTTTTAAATGTTACTTTGAATTATGACTGACCAAAGCTGCAATAGAGCCTGAGACGCTTGGCCGCGCACCGTATTGTAAGCGCTCAGCGACCGACGTGCGGTGATAAATAATTTTATTTTGTTCAAACTAATCACGAGCAGTGAAATTTTCTTTTGGGATCTCAAACTTTAATAAATAACTCATGTAATCAATAAAAAAAAACTTTATTTTTGTACCGAGAAGTCAATGAAATTTTCATTTGTTTACTTAAAAGTTAATTAACAATAGGATAATAAACAAAGAATTTCAAGCAAATAATATTTTTATGAAATATAGATAGTTGACAATAAATCCTGAAAATTTCATTAAGTTATCTTTAACGGTTGTTTTGGAATCTATTTTTTAATTAAAAGTACTCAAAATCTTCATTGTAAAAAAAATTGTTGTTAAAATGAAAATTTTGAAAAATTGTTTGAGGGTTTAATTTTTCATAATGACTACATAAGAAAAAAATACATAGACTTAATTTTCATGATCAAGTGGAAAATGGGGGGTCCACTTGACGTGATCTTACTCTACTGTTTAGCACTTGGCTCCCTGTTGGTTAATCCTCCAGTTTCTATTCTTCAACACACACAGCATTATTTCACCACGCTGGGTTGTGTGATCACGCACGCAATTTTTGAGAACCTAGTCATCTTGATGATTATGATGATGACGATGACAATAAAGGAAAAAAAGGAGCGAAAGAGTGCAGGAGAGAGTATAAAGTGAGTAAAGGGTCTGATGGGTGAATATAAGAGTGGGGTGCTTAATGAACAACGATATAGCATGTAAAGATGAGGGTGGCTGATTCAAGAAGTAAGCCTGCACACAATCCCACACCACGGTGATATATATATATACATATATATATATATATATATATATATATATATATATATATATATATATATATATGTATATGTATGTATATTCTGATGTATAACTACCATAACCCTCGCGCCGGAATGCAGATATATGCTTGGTGAGATATTTAATTGAAATATGGAGGCACGTTCCTGAGGTCGTAGTATCACGAGCGTTCTCTGATGATCCCTTGCTGTGCTCTACTCCTTTCTCACTAATTTAAACTAGCATTGTGTCAGTGTTAGTGCTAATATTAGTATCCTTGTAGATGTATATATATATATATATATATATATATATATATATATTTATATATTAGGGTGATTCATTTCCGCAAAAGTTTTTTTTTTTTTAAGTGCTCAAGCAAAATCTCAATCTATATCGAAAAACAAAAATTCTCACTAAATATGAGCTCTCAATTCCAATGCTAAGTACTTACTATTTGATTTCAAAGATTTCCCATTTAAAATACACGTAAATTAAATTACTTTTTTTTTAACTTTCTAATACTCAGCTGCGTTTCATGATATCAACACGGTTTTGGTCGCAAATTGTAGGGCATTTGGTGTTCTTCAAAAGTGCTCATAGTTCCTTAGCTGTTATTCCAGCTGTTTCACTTGTGTCCGCTGCGGAACTAATTTTTCCTATGAAATTGACCTTTATTAGCTTACAGAACGTAAACCAATGAAAGTACACTAAAATCGCTATTGGAAATTTTATAGGAAATTTTATTCCCTTCAAAAAAAGTCCTATGAGTCAAGCCGCTAAAGTCGATAGTTTTCGAGTAATAGTCATTTTAATAATTTAAAGAATAAAACCTTTATTGGCGATATCATGGAACACAACTGAGTATTAGAAAGTTAAAAAAAAAGGAATTTAATTTACGTGTATTTGAGGACTTTTTTGTAGAGAATTCAATTCGCTACAAGACCACGTACTTTGATTTTTGAAAAAAAAATTTTTAAATACTTTTATAAATAAAAAACAAAAAAAAAATTCTTTTTACACGTAATTCAAATGAGAAAATTAATATTGATTGAGCTCTTAGCAGGATTGAGCTTTCAAGCTACTCTTTTGGGAGGATTTTTCTAATACCTAAGACTAACTTTTAAGACCATAAGACTTGAAAAAAAAAAGAAATGTTTATTTTGAAACACCTTAATATATATATATATATATATATATATATATATATATATATATATAGCACTAAGTTGCCCGATTTTGGTACTGTTAAGCGGATATAACTTTATGTACAACAGAACGAAATTCAAAATTTTGACGTTATTATTGACTACAAGTTGTTACCAACATTCCTAGAAAGTTGACGATAATCGACTGCCGCTACCTGACGCCAACTTTCTAAGAAAATTGAAGTCAACTTGCTGTCAACCTTATCAACTAAGGGAATGCCAGCTGTTGGCACACATTTTCTCAGAAAATAGGCGACTAGTTGCCGTCAACTTATGGAAATGCCAAAGATCTTTGCGGCCAACTTGATAACAAGTTGCTGCAGTTGGTTGTCACTAGCTTACTTCCAACTTGATTATCAGAAATCGCTTATGGCTGGAATCGTATATCTCAGCTCTACTTACTTAACTCCTCATTATAAACCAACTCAACGTAAACCGATCTGATTTATTCTGATTGCAATCGTTTGTTGGTCGTTTGTCGATAAATGTCGGTCTATCAAAGTTGTTCGTGAGTTAATTGCTTAATTATGAAAAAGTAAATAAAAATTAGCCTTTAATTTTTTCCATTTGACCCCTCTACTTCGATATTTTACTAATTTTTCCATTTAAATCACTAGGAAATCGTTTGTCGCTGATTGCCGGTTAAAACAAATAAAACAGTAATTTATTTATAATAAAAATGTAATTAAGAAACTAGATTTGCCATTAGTAGTCTTCGATAAAAATAATATTTTTTTTTTGTATAATGATAATAAATCTTCCGATTAGAAAATAATTATATGTTTCCATTCGTTAAAAAACCCGATTTTCAAATTTTGCCAATAAGGTATTGACAGGTAGCGCCACAATGTTAGATGTACGATATAACCCTAAAAGCCACCTTAGCTTGAAATTGATAGTAATTCGATAATTGAAATTATCGAAGTTTGCTGTCGGCATTGGCCGATAATTTGATAGCAAAACTTGGAAAAAAAATTAGCGGTTGATTTTTCCTTAATTTAGAAGTCACTTTTTGATTACTAAAAAAAAACACTAATAAAAGTTCCCATAAAATTTTCGTCAAATATTTGATAACTTCAGGCTTTTCCGTTTTTGACGGTATTTTGTATAGGACTTTTAAAGCAAATTTGGATTCGAATTCGGGTAGTAAGTTTACATCAAATTGTATCGCAAGTTTTATGCAAATTCTTGTCAATAACGGAAGGGCCCGAAGTTGACGGACATTTGACGAAAATTTCAAGGAAACTCTCGCAACGTAAATTTTTGCTAAGTAAAGTGTACAATTAGGAAATATCCTTACAATTAGCATTGATTTTTTATAATATTACTCGATTAATATTATTGTACGAATAATTATTATTGTACGGCTAAGTAAGTTGAGCTGATTTTGGTACGTCTTAGCGAATATAACTGCAATATTAAGAAGTTTAAATATTATTGGACACCCTAATAATACCACAGTTTGTTTAGCAAAAGTTTCCTGGAAAATTTCATCAAATGTCCGTCAACTTCAGACGATTCTGTTTTCGAGGACAATTTATGTACAACTTGCTATACAATTTGACGTAAGTTTACTACCCGAATTAAAATGCGAATTCATTTCGAAAGCTTACTAGAAACATTTTTCTCCAATTTCCAGGTAAATTTTTACTCCAATTGATGGTTGATTTCACTTGAAAAATTGTAAACTATTTTTTTATATTCAAATTGTAGACATTAAGTATAAATTTGATTACCTTCTTAAACGGTAAGAATGAACATAACCGACTTTTATGTGTAGGAAAAAGTGTTACCTTGAAATTGAGCAAAAATTAACCGTAAAGTTTTCCTTTGAACTGTTGCTGTTAAATTGGCGGCAAATTCGTACAGCAAATTTTCAATAATTTCAATGTCAAATTACTGTCAATTTCAATCTAAAGTGGCTATTAGGAGTTCTTCAAATTAATTTTATTTAAGCTAATTGGTAAAGAATTGACATTAGATTGGTTGAAATAGTTGTCAAGTTTTTCCTTCTACTTATGACAATTCGCATGCAACTCACAACAATTTCAAGTAAAACTAAACTAAAATGTATAGTTTTTTCTGTAGTATTTATGCAAAATCGGGGAAAATTGATTGAAGTTATAATAATGAACACTGATGTCAAATAAATAAAATTCATCTTAAATATTAACACGGATTTATTTACGATTATGAAACGTATTTATTTAGGCTCATAAGAAATTTGAATATGAAACTATAGTAAAAAATACAGACCGAAGCACCGCTGGTGGCGTAATAATGAATCATTGCTATAAAATAATTTCAATGTTTTACTCAATCGCGGCTTTTCTTATAACTTTTTATTCTCTGGCAGTGCCCCTAACGCATGAAAAAATTTATAAAAGTGTCTAAATTGGGGGTGCTATAGTATATGCTGGCCTAATTTCATTATTTTAATTAGTTCTCATAACTAAAATGAATAAAATTTTATAATTTTAAGACGAACAATCAATTATCTTTCGAATAGAGAAGGAATTTTCTGAAAATTCATTATTTTAAAAAAGTTCTTAAAAGTTAGAGCTAAAAACCACTATGTTTACGGTATAGATACACGGTAGGCTCGCACCATGACACTTCACACATATACATGTGATTGAACGTGTACTTGGCGCGAGACACTACCATGTTTCCTGATTTCCCATTATTTATTTTTTTACGAGTATTGTATGAGAGCTGATAAACTTGGTGAACAGTTTTTCAAAAGAGAGTGGTATATAGTTATATACGTTTATAAAATAAGAATGCATATTAGGGTGGGCCAAAAATAATTTTTAATTTTTTTTTTCTTAGCTACCATGAAAATATCGTCTAAGATGACAAAAAAAAAATTGTGTTAAAGTTTCAGCTCTTAATATTAATATTAAGAGGTGACTCATTAGAGTTTTTCTTTTTTTCTTTAGTCCCATACAAAAAAATTCATATCTCACCATTCGTTGTTCGTACAGAAAAATTTTGAAGAGTTTTTTGTAGCAAATCGAACGTTCTACAAAAAAGGTCTCTTACATTTTCTTCGCACGTCTCGCCACTTTAAAGATATTCAAGATTGAAATTTAAAAATTTTAAGGTACATTTCTTTTTTCCTTCTGAATTTTGTAAGTCGTTGACAAATGAACGTTACGCAATGCGCAATACATATTTCTGCAGGAAATTAAATGCTCTACAAAAAAACTCTCTTATCATTTTTCGATAAGTACGTCTGTTCAAAAGTTTAATGCCAAGTTCTTGAAATCGATCAGAACACTACTTTTTGAGGAGCTTGGCATTAAAATGGAAATAACTAGAAAAAAATGCAGAATTTTGAAAAAATTTGTCAATCATAATTTGTCGGAAATAAAATTGTCTACAAAATAGAATCTATGACATTTTACGATAAGTCCAACAGTTTCGCCGAAAAAGTAAAGAGATCTCGAAATTTACTATAACTTGACTTCGAGCTCGAATAACTTTTGAACAGACGTACTTATCGAAAAATGAGAAGAGAGTTTTTTTGTGGAGCATTTAATTTCCTGCAGAAATATGTATTGCGCATTGCGTAATGTTCATTTGTCAACGACTTACGAAATTCAGAAGCCAAAAAGAAATGTTCCTTAAAATCTTTAAATTTCAATCTTGAATATCTTTAAAAGAGCGAGGCGTGCGAAGAAAATGTAAGAAACCTTTTTTGTAGAACGTTTAATTTGCTACAAAGAACTTTTTAAAAATTTTGCAGTACGAACAACGAATGGTGAGATATGAATTTTTTTGTATGGGACTAAAGAAAAAAAGAAAAACTCTAATGAGTCACCTCTTAATATTAATATTAAGAGCTGAAACTTTAACACAATTTTTTTCGTCATCTTAGACGATATTTTCATGGTAGCTAAGAGAAAAAAAATTAAAAATTATTTTTGGCCCACCCTAATGCATATATATTGAAGAGGAAGTATATAACTCTGTATGTATATAACATGCGGTAGATGAAGGCTCCAAGGAATTTTCTCTCCTTTCATCCTATCCTTTTTGCATACAATCTCGGTGGCTATGCGTCAAGCTAATCTTTGTCTCGTAGAGAGGGTCTCCTTCTTTTACTCATATTCCCCATGGTTTAAATCTAGATATCGCAGTGCTGAAATTCAGAGTAAAAACTTCTATTGTCGACATATCACTTATATAGTTAACGCTTCCAGTATAATAGAATTTGTAAAGATGCATTACATAAGATGCAAATTTTTGGATACCCATACAATGTCGGCGATAATGGAAAAAATGCCGTAGGTTGGCCAATGTCTGACTACCGTTGCTCGGCCAAGCATGGGTCGCTACAGTTGGTGAATTAGTGTTCCATAATTGATTGCTGTTGAATGAAAAAATCTACTAATTAATTATTCATTATTCAAATAACTTGTAATTATAGTTTTCTGCATTTAATAATTATTTATTTTTGAAGGAAACTAAGTTTTAATTAATAAATATTTCAATTTTCCGATTAAAGTTATTTACAACTAACAATTTATATATTTCTTAGTTCGTTATTAAATGGAATCAACAACCGCAATTGTATAAGTTTACTTACAAAAATTAATTTAATTAAAAAGTAAATCATGAATTGTTATAATAAAATGTCATTCTTAATATTAGCGGTAGAGCAAGATAATTCAATTGTGTTTTTGACAAATAATCAATTAAATTTAATAAGTTTTGTTAAATGAAACTGCTTGTTATATTTCATAAAACTGAATGGTTGAAGTAAACTGAGTAAGATGACCATATAAAAGTATCATCTCAACATTAGTAGGTTTGTCCAGTAGCCAGTTTTCAGGCCTAGCAATCAGAAAGACGGCAGTTCGCACCCAGAGCCTAAGACAATTTTCACATCAATTATCCCACTTAAATAGTTTAAACGTTAATAATCATGAATTCTACTAGGATAATAAAAAATAAAAGTGTTTTATTAATTAAGTCAATTTACTTGCTTGGCGGATTGCTGGCTACCATAAATAGGCCGATAGTCGAGCGCCATTAATGGGCTGAGGTTATCATCGCGGCTTTAAGCCTTTTATCGACGGTTAAAAATTGTCATTGCTAAGCCATTAATCGACATTATTGGCCCAGTAACGGCCCGATCTAGGGCCGATTTCCAAACTTTGTATGGGTAAATTACTCCGGAAAAAATAATTACTATCTACCGGGTATTGAATGTCGCATTATATCCAGACCTGCATATAAATAATATCCTTCTTATTAGATCTATAAAGGCTCGTGAAGTCCAAAGAACAAAGGCCAAAGTATCACATATTAAATATACTAGGTTTTGAATTTATGAGCAATTTCAAAACCTTCGAAAATGAAAAAAAAATTCAACAAAGTTCTAAATCAAAGTAGATCTAATAAATTTTCAGAGATCTATGAAGATTTAAGTCAATCTTGTTAGATCTAAACTATTACTTCCTGAGCATATGGGATGACCGAAGAAAATGGCATAGTACTTTTTTTTCAACTTCCAGTTTTAGTTTATTACTCTGATACTCATTTTACAACAATCTGAGATTCCTGCGATTTGTTTTGACGATTTTATTTTTTTGTGACCAATTAATTTCATTTGATCATAAGACCAAAAAGACATTTATCAATTTTTATCAAAAGAATCTTTTTGCTTAAGATTGTTTTTTTCTATTTTTATTTAAATAGACTGATTTTTTTTGTTTTTTAATACTAAAAGATATTCGTAATTTCTTATTATTACTATAATAATATAAATGATGTTTATCAAGTAGCATTGAATGTAAATGGAAATAAATTAAATTTGTAGATAAAAAATATAGTGAATGAAAGAGAAATGATAGAATTTAAGAATTTTGTATATACACGGAAAGAAAATTCTACCAAAATTTACGATGTTAACATCGTAATCGTGGACTAGACTTTCATTGACGTCAAATTTTAAATGTCTTATTTCAAAATTTACTATAGTCTTTGTTAAAATTACGATGTTAAATAGTAAAGAATACAACTTACATTGTAGTTTTAACAAAGACTATAGTAAATTTTGAAATAAGACATTTAAAATTTGACGCCAATGAAAGTCTAGTCCACGATTACGATGTTGACATCGTAAATTTTGGTAGAATTTTCTTTCCGTGTATATATACGTACATAACATTTTTCATATCACAAAATCAAATTGACTTTTCAAAACGAATTCAACGTACGTATGAAGGTAGATAAAATGGTATGAAAGAAAACGAACAAGGAAAGTAAGGAGGTAAAGAGATATACATGCACTAGTAGTAGTGTAGAATACCCAGAAATTTTACTCGAAAGATATTTGACGCAAGGCAACGTAAAAGCGTGACTTGAATTTGAATATCGTTGCTTTGATCACTTCATACGAGACGTTGATAGGAAGCATATAGGCACCTTGTTCTCGTATATAATAGAAGAAGTTATAGTAGTAGTAGTAGTAGTAGTAGTAGTTTTTTTTTTTTTTTTTGTGAGAAAGGTTAAAAAATCTTAAAAAAAAAAACCATCGAAAGGGAAAATTGAAGATTTGGTGTTGGTAGTGTGAGATTTTCACACACTAAAAACAATCCTTTCTCTTCTGTCCCTCACCGTAGGCAGATGGAGGCCAGGCTGGAAACCGCTCACGCATTATTCCAGTCGGGCCCGTTATGCGCAGTAGTAGTGGTACAAGTAGTTTTTTTTTTTTTTTTCAGAGGGGTTGAAAAATCTTCAAAAGACACTGAGGAAATTTGAAGAAAGATGTTCAGCAGTGTGGGATTTTTACCCACGAAAAACAATCCACCTCTATCTCACCCTTTCCAGAAGGGTGGCCAGACCAGAACCGCTCTCGCATTACTTCAGTCTAGCCGTGGATGCACTCTTTTGTGCTCATACGTTGCTAGTATTCTCTTCAAGCTTTTTGGCCTCCAAAATACATCCAGCATATTTCATCATAGCCTCTCAATTAGTGTGTGAGTCACTCATAAGACTTAAGATGTTTTCCGGGCTTGGATTTCCTTTGAGGGCGTGCCAGCATTTTCTCCGTTCAATGACCCATCGGTGGCAATAAAACAAGGTCTGACTGGCATCATCATTGCACGCTGGGCAGTATTCGCAGAGTGGGCTACTTTTTAGCTCCATTCATAGGATCGTTGATAGGATATCAACAAATTGATGCTAATTTATCATCAGAGCAAACGTCTATGTTAATAATGTCAAGTCCATCAGAGCAAAAATATCAAATTGGTGTTAAATGATTGATTTTTTTTTCGATCTATCTTTCCTGTCTACTTTTTCCAGGTCTATTTTTTCTGGATTTATTTTTTCCAAGTCTTTTTTTCCGGTCTATTTTCTCCGGAATCCATATTACTGCTGAACAGTAGTTGATGTGCAGCTGTATAAGTGCATTTACTGGTGTTTTGCGCATATTCACATCAATAATATGACGCAAGTTGAATAGCTAAAACAGAGACGAATTCAACTTACTGGTTACAAGCTTGACATGATTCTTAGAGGTCAATTTGGAGTCAATGATGACACTAAGATTTTGGACTCTGGAAACAATGGGAATATTAATTCCATCACAGCTCAATCTTAGTTTTAAGGCAACAATAGCGTTGAAAAAAGACCTTGTGCTCATCAAGGTAGCCTTTGGTTTACCCAGGTTAAGTTGTAGCCGATTTATAGCTGCCCAGTTTTTAATGCTAGCTATGTCAGAGTTCAACTTCTATATGCAGCGCTCAAACTCATGTGGGTAACAGGCAAGAGTATTAGCAAATCATCTGCAAATGGCAACCACCTACAGACCTGAACGTTGGAACTGTTTGTATATTTTTTGACCTGTGCGTTCAGAAGCATTTAGCTCTGACGTCATCCAAGGTGTCATTTTTGAAAAATAAATATTATCTACGTAACGTCCTGACATAAAAGTACAGGTGTAGCAGCGAGGGAGGTAGGTTGTTTAGATGTCGAGTGACAATTTTCTTGCTTGTTGTAATTTGTCCAGCTAGCCCATTTTAATATAGGTCGAGTAATGTCCCGCTCTGACAGATCTGCCTGAATCACCCCAGTTTCGTATATGATCTTGACTGTCAACAATGCACAAGTTAAGCCACGTTTCCGATTGTTTCATAACATGAGTAACTTCATGATCAACGAATTTAACTGAGCTGCTAATGATTTTGACGTATTAACCGACAAAACTCTGTTGAAGCATTGAAATCTCCAAGAATGATTTTGTGCCTAAAGCCATCCATTGCTGCATCCAGTGTAGAAGCCAGATCAGAATTCGCTTTGAACGGGGTATGAGGCGGGCGATAGATGGCCGCAACTAGAACTAGAGCTGTTCTTTTTGCAAGTAGTTTGCATATGATATACACTGGAACACCAGGCTGGCCAGTCTAAATGATCGGAGGTTTCTGGATGACAGATAAGTCTAGAGAATCATGAAAGTATATAGCGACTCCGTCTCTATGAGCATTCTGATCATTACGAATAATGATATAATTTGGTATTTTAAAAACTGTATCAGCTATTGTTTAAGCCAGCCAAGTTTTAGTAATGACGATGAGATGTTGTAGTAGATTTGAGTTCAACAAAACTGGGTAACAAAAAGAGTAAAACAAAAACTGGGACCGGAACGAGAATCGACATTAGTGACCGGACGACCGGACCGAACGGATCTAGTCCAGTCCAGAGGAGAAGTTCAACAGCAGAAGAGACGCTATCCTAAGACGCCATTACAGACGCCGACATTTAGACGCTGAATTTTATATCAGGTAAAATTAATTAATCGAGAGCTTGAGTTATATTGTGGAACCAAGCGATAAATTTCAAAATCTTATTGCAAGATACCAGGGAGGTAGCCGGTACCTTTTGGTAACAATACTGATTACGTCTGAATAGCAGGTCGAAGGAGAGTACGGGCGTCGGTAAAGACTTAGAGTGAGAGCGAGGAAGCAGGAGTTGAAACGAGACGAGACAAGGGTACCTGGAGGAGTCCAGAAAACTACCGGACGAGACTAGAACGATACCAGGACGAGACAAGGAAAATTCTAAACAAACACCACGACAAGGAAGAATTGCAGTAAATTCTGTAAAGGTATTTTTATTAAATTATTCCAGGCAGGAAGCCGGAAAAATTAAATAAATACGTGGTCCTATATTTTATATCGTCGCGTCTCGATAAATTATTCATGAAATAAATTAATCCGGAATTGACAATAAAATATTTAATTAATAAACTCCAGGCAGGTTGCCGGAGCCATTACGTAGTTAAATATTTCCAGGCAGGACGCCGGAAATATTCTAGAAGTTTCCAGGTAGGTCGTGAAACTCACGCACCGGAAACCGTAAAATCTAGTCATCATTGCTAGTCATAAAACTTAATTAATTATAAGTAAATTTAGTAATAAAATAATTAATTAATTATAAAATTAATGAAGGATGAATTGTTTCGGGAAAAGGAAAAGGGATCTATGTTCAAGGTCACTGGATTAATTTAATTAATTAAAAGGAATAATTAATTAGATAAAATAAATAGTCAAAGAAATTAAATATATAAAATAAAGAATAATTATTGTGATAATAAAAGTACCTGAAAAGAACGGATAAATTGTATCGAGTGAATTTGAGTTTGAAGTAAAAGTCAAGAGAACACGTCCCGAAATTATTGAGTTTAAAATTGGAATCGAAGTGATTGGTAACAAAAGTGAAAAGGAAAAATTATGATAAGCGAAAATTAAGGTTAAATAATAAATCAATTAATAATTATATATAAACTCACAATTAATTAATTTATTAAAATTGCGGGAAAATTTAGAACAAAAATTCAGTGAATGAATTAATAGATTAGGTTTTAATGAAGAATTGTAGTTATTAAGTATCGTGAGGGTGAAGCGATTTTTAACAGAGTGTGTGAGCGTGTGATCAAAGTCCAAAGGTAGTTGGCAACAATTGTGTGTGTATGTGAGTGTGTGGAACGTGCCAAAGGTAGTTGGCCAATTTTTAACAAAGAAAATATTGCGGGTCAATTAAAGAAATTAGGTTTAAGGAAAATATCGCGGGTTAATTAAATATAAGGTTATAAGTGATAAAGGTTTATATAAAAGATTATAAGGTTATAAGGTTTAAAAGGTATAATAATTATAAAGATTTATAAAAGGTTTATAAAAAGTTATAAAATTTATAAAGAAAAAAGGTTAAAAGGTCTATTAACTTAAAAGGTCATAATTGTTGGAAATAAGTAAATTATTTATAAATTATCCTTCCTCATCCTTCTCTTACAATTAAACAAATTACACCGACCCTGATGATCTAAGATCCGGCTCTGGGAGGTCGTTATCACTTCCAGTGGCGCCCTTAATAAAAAGGTAAATTAAGGACGACCAGAGTAACAGAATAGCCCTGATATACTGATGACAGATATGAGTCGGAATCTCAAGGCACTGTCAGTAATTTAGGAATACTGAAACCTTCAGCTCCACTGTAATCTATAAGCGATATTTAAATCAACGCTTGAAGAGATGAGCCGATAGATGGTGCCACGACAACAATTAAGCCACTGATATCACAGCGTGGCCAACCTCGTAGCTCAAAAGTTACGAGATTCTTACTATACAAGGCTGAGATGACAGTGCTGACAGCTTCCTGAGGCAGAAATTTAAACTAAGACTCCACTAATCTCAATACTGATTTTTTAATGATAAAATAATTAATTCGATGATTTGAGAGGCCTCAAATTATGTCAACTCTTGTATCAAAAGCGAGACTTGCAATTTTTGCATGCATTGATCTGAAACACAAAACGCCCGAAGGCAGAAAACAGCAGAATCACAACCCTTTGAACAGAGTGATATAAAAACTTGTATGTAGTACTGGCCCAGAGAGAGATTAGTTTAGATTAGATAGCTGTTTATTGTTTCTAAGGTTGAACAAAACAGTACAAAATTAGCAACAATTAAGAAATAATCAAAAATACATAGCACTTTGTACAGTATGTATGTAATACAATTTAACAAAGAATTTGTGAAAAAAACATCTACTAGTGAATCAAGTTTTTTAAATTAAGATTCCATAAGTTTATCACAGGCTATCCACCGGTTTCTTGCTGTAAAAGCCAGTTTTGTAGAGCAGATTTGAATGCCAATGTACTCAGTATAAGTTTCAAAGAGTCAGGAAGATTGTTCCACAAATAACGTCCAGCAATAGAAAAAGCAGCTCTGTAGACATTTGTTCGATGATTGGGTATAACAAGAGTAGATACTGAATGCTGGCTACGCAGTGGTCTGGCAGGAACATGAGCAAGCAACCGATCAGTCAGATATGGTGGGTGACAGTATAGATATGCATTCTTAACCGCAATGGTTAAGGAATGATAATCCTGTCCAACTGATAACCAACCAAGGTCAACTCTGGCGAGTGATTCGAGAGTTCCACAGAAGTTCTAGTGTCAATAGAGTTAATAAAGGGTCTGGACCCGAAGATTATGGCCTTAGCCTTGCCCAAATTTAATTTGAGCTCATTCAAAGTGACCCACTGCATAATACGAGTAATGTCTTTATTGATCTTGGCAATACAATCTTCCGTATTCCCCGTTGGTAAAACGACAAATAGATCTGCAGGTCATCCGCATACAGTAGTCTCTTCCACCAGTGAATAAAAGAGCCAATGTCATTGATAAAGAGTGAAAACAGCAGAGGCCCAAGGATTGAAGCTTGTGAAACACCAATATTAGTACAAATCCAGTCGGTAAGTTCACCACCAGCGTGCTTTACAGCTTGCTCTCTACCACGGACATAGGACATAATCCAGAAAGCGGTAGACGAAGAAAATCCAATTCTTATGAACTTGCGCATTAGCAGTGTAAGATCAACTGTGTCAAACAGTGCACTGCAGATGGCGCTCAAAGGCTATTCTCACTTAAATAGAGTGTCACAAGCACAGCGAACCCACTATAAGTGAGACGCCAGTAGCAGAAACAGATAGATAGTAAAAAATGAATACCAACCTCAAAATCCAGAGACCTAAGAGGGAATAGATGAAATAAATGTAAAACAGGGCTTAAACAATAATAGTGATAGCTCACAAGCGATACCTGCTATTTAGACAAGCAGAGTAACTGAAACCAAAAATGCCCGGGCGCAGATTATGCAGAATCAAGCACTAAAAGAGAGCATAAAAAACACATACTGTATTCCTTACAGAGAGAGAGAGAGAAAGAAAGAAGGCAGGGGCGATAGAGTCTACGATTACGCTTCTCTTCAAAAAGAATGGATGGTTGCATGACAACAAACGGTGGTACAAAAAATATTTATTCGAACTTATAATAGTTGAGTGTAAGTTGATACCTTCCAAACGTCTACGACATGAATCTTATCAAATAATTTTAACTTGGATTTGAAAATAAAGCAAAACGTTAATAGAATAGTACATTACTGCTGAGTTCTAGATGTTCGACTCACATTCATAAAATTTTTGTCTTGATTAAATTTCACTAATGATGTAATTACACTTAAATAAATACATGCCAGGACTGGTTGGTGGTTGGAATGTCGGAAAAATACGCATATTGAAAAATATAACAATATTTTTATTTGTCACAGCACATAATATCACTGGGTTACAAAATTAAATCGTTGATTTAATTTATTAATACTGTTAATTGTCTGAGCTCGTGAATACGTGAATAATTGAATGCAAATAGTAAGATTGAGCTCGAGTAAATAATTGAAATAATTAATTTTAATATATTTGAACACTGATTTAATTGAATAAATGTCATGATAAAAAGTAACATGAAATCAGAGCTTACTGAGCGAAGATGATTATTGAACACTTGAATTACTATTTTAAGTAGCACCAATGTATGAAGAAATTAGGTTATTGAGTTTATAATAATTATGATCACTTAATTTAATTGATTTGAATGAGTTCATAATAGATTGCACTGAATTGAATTTATTTCATGAACACGTGATAGCATGATTGCAGAGGCTACCGAGCGAGAAGTTACTTTGAGTTGAGTTAAAATATTCAGCATAATGATAATTAATTAATCGTAATATTGAGTCATTTATTTTTAATTGAGCACTGGTGATAATTAATTATTCAATAAAAAGGGACCTGTGATGTCTCCCTTGTGAATAACCTCTTGAGAAATGTGGTCGTCGATCACTTGAATAATAATTTTAATTCTTGAGTATTGATGCCCAAAATTATAAAAATAATTATATTTATTATGAGCTTGTTAAATGCTGGATTTATTGCAATTATTATTTCAATTAATTACTGGAAGATGAGCTGCAAAGAAATCGATTTAAAATAATACGTGTTATCACTTGAATGTATGATTGCGAAAGATAATGGCGGCCTTTTTCTCGATACGAGGCAGGAAAAAGTAAATGCGCATGCACCGAGCTGCGCATTATCAAGTTCAAATTTATAGATGAGGCCCCAGTAGGTGCTGCTTCTACCTGCCGGAAGTGCAACTATTACATTCTGGCTTATTTATTATTCAGACAGAATATTTTTTAATTGACCAGGTTGACGTCATTAGGGTGTCGATAGACTCCAGGTGCGTCAGCTGTTGACCTTCTTATATTTTATTCAAAAAAAGTTTAATGACTTACCATGGTGGAGATTATGGGCCCCATAAGTCGGCCCAAATAATCCCTTTCTTACGTAGTTTCTTCTCCTCCGCCGGTGCGTACTCGTCCCTGCCGGTGGCCTTGAAATAGGCCTCAGAATAATACCCGTAACGAGGATCATGAAAAGGGATGCTCCCACTAGGCGGATGGACGGATGGAACGTCCACTGGAATTAACTGCCCTCACTGATACCAGTCCAGAAGACTGTGTTCTCCCTTGATGCTTCCTCTGGACAAGACGAGCCTGGAAGGCCCGGTTCCTCCTTAAGGGTGAGTGACTCCAGCTGCTGAATAATACCACCAGAGCCTGACGGGTCACGAACTTCACTCGACGCGACACCAGAACTTGGTAACTCGTTAACCGGATTTGGAACGACCAACGTTACCGAATCGTGGAGGACTCCCTCGGCAACGATCTTTAGGGGGGAACGTTGGTGAACTGAACGACCGAGATCCTCGTGGATCGTTCGAATGATCCGGCGGAACTGGGCCTTTTTGCCTGACCTTCGGCTTCTCGGCATGAATTTTTGGGATGCGGAAGGGAAGTGCTTAGGCTGTCGGTATCAGTGCCCAAAACAGGTGAGAGTATTAGGCTGCCGGTGACAGCGCCCAAAGTTTAAAATAAGGAGTGCGTATTTGGTAAAGTACGGATATATATTTTTGCCTTAAAGTCCGAGTGACAGGATCAAGCCAGCAGGTTTATGTAGAGTTCTTAGCTCTACTAGATCTTGTGATCGACTGACTTGATTCTATCACTCCTTGGTATTATACATTACCAGAAGTGTTACCGTTGCATCTCAGGTTTCCTATGAGAGAATCGTCGTGGCCCGGGTCTCATGCATCGTTATCTGTTTAGACTATCCGCGAGCCACGGCGACTCTCTTATCGCAAGAGATTTCCGTTACTTTGTTGGTGATGAATAAAATAATATCGCCAACAAAGTAACGATTTATTAATGTATTACTTATTTATAATTCTAAGAAGTGTTGAACCGTTTATTCGCCCACCGTGGCGAATGAATAATTCGAGACTTTAAAAAAAAAATTTCCAAAATTTTTATTTAACTTTAATTGGAGCCAGAACGTAACACAATTATATTTGAGTTTAAATATAGTTCAATTTCTCAACACACTAAACTAAGAAAATTGTTGGATTTTGAAAATCTATTTATTTCTAACTTCCACCCTGGCAGACCCAAATTACGGTAATTTAACTCATTTTCCGTAATTGACGGAAAATACGGTAGTTATAAATTTTACAGTACATTACGACTAAAGACGGCGATTTACCATCATTTTCAGCATTTGTACCGTAAACAACGTACGCTTCTCGTTCATTCTTACAGTTTTTACAGTGCGATACTTCACTTTACGGTAAATGCCGCAGGCTTGCTACAATTTTACGGTCCATGACCGATCTCTTACTGCAAACTTACGGTACAAATATCATACTTTTGCCGTAAAAGACCGTACGTTTACCACCAAATACTATAATATATCTATTTTACCATAGAGCACCGCATTTTACCGTAAATTACGCTATTTTACAGTAAATTGCGGCGTTTTACTGTAAAATACCGTAATTCTTTCGAGTACAGTAATTTTTCCGAATATCGGAAATGATGGCAAATTCCAGTAATTCAGATCCACCAGAACAACTAATGACAGTGATCATTAAGAAATAAACAATGGTCTCCGTACGTAAATTTATTTTTCTTATATGAAATTGATATCAAATTCATTTCATCTTCATGTCAAACCTAATAAAAATTATGTAAATATTTTCAATGACATAAATTTTGTAACTCGACGGAAGGATTGGAATCCTCGCTACGTATTTTATTATCGCAGCTTCCCCGTGCTCATTAGCTTGTCGGTGTCCAGGGATAGGTAGGGAATTGTGTAACACAAATAATTTCAAATTTGTTTTCAGATTTGTAATTTGCTTATTTGAAAATATTAAGTTCTTAATATCGGTTCATAAACATAATAACAAATATAAACGAAAAAAATTCAAAGTTTGACGATTTTTTTAAAGTGATCAATTCAGTGAAGACGAGCTGCAGTTTCCTAATTTCTTTTCTGCAGGGTCTCACATCAAGAATCATGAAACCTACGGTCCCTTTTAGTGAATTTTAATACGGACTGATACCTGCTCTCTCTGTTCATAGAGTGAAGTTCTAGGATCAAAATTTAGAAGAACGTAAACACGGTAAACTACGGTGATACGTCCTCTCTCGAGTGTGCGAAGCCGGAACACCAGCTCCACGACACGCTCGTTGCTAGTTGTTGTGTAAAAAGATGCGCGAATTTATTTTGTCGAAGCCGGAAAACCAGCCTGCTTGACAAATTGCCTAATTCCCGATCGCGGATATATATTTTAACCAAGTAATGCCAGATTATATATATTTATTGCTTGTCATGAACTTCGAATTATTCTAATAGAGTACTAGCGAAATAATTCTCGTCGGGCAGAACGACGAACAAAAATTAATCCTAAGAAGATTCGACTCAAACGACAGAAATACCTGTTATTTAGTCGTCTTCTTGCTCTCTATCCTCGTCTCGGTCACTCCAATGCTTGGATTTCGGATTCGGATTGATCTTTTCCAGCTCATCTGAACGGCTTCTAAGTAATTAAAATACCGCTCTGCCTAGGGACGGCTCAACCGGGATGCGCGCTCTGGCGGCGTGATCGGAACTACGATTTCCCTGACACTAGACCCAGCTCGTCGTTGCCACCTCCACTCGTTTCATTGCGCTGTTAATTTATTTACTATTGACTCTAACTTAATTATTAACTCCTGATATGACCAGGCGCTCAGTTTTGTGTGTCCGTAACTACCTTCTTATTTTTCTTGTCTCCGTAAGCTTGACTCTAAGCATCTTATGCCACCCAAACAAGTCTACGCACTTGATGTGCCCCGGGCCAAAAGAAATTAAAAACTTAAGCGGGAAATTAGTATGTGCTCATCACAAGTTTCTTTATAAATATTTTAAGTTAAGCAGACAATGTTTTATTTTCCCGGGAAAAAATTTTGTATACATTTTTATAAAATTTCACTACTGAAATTTCATGCTAAAAATGCCCTGATAAAATTTCATCAAAATTCATCAAGTTATACAAAATTTTATGAACAGTATATTCATCGAGATATAGAATTTTAAACTTTTATACAAAATGTTTCATAATTTTATAAGTTTTTATGAAATTTGGGAGGAACTGATAATTTCATAATAAAGTATATAACATATAATAACCTAAGAAAAAATATTTTCATCAAATTTCATAAAATTTTATAAAAGTTCATGAAATATTATATAATTAAATAGAATATTCTGAAACTTTATGAAATTTTACAAAATTTCAGTTGAATAATTTCTAAACATTTGATAAAATTTTATGAAATCTATCAAATTTTATCAAATTTCATGAAAAAATTTTTTTCCGGGTTATTTGTGTTTGAAATAAGATTTAATTAGTATTTACACAAAAAAGTCAATGATTTTCAATTCAGATAAAATTTAGTAATGAAGAAAAAATAAACAAAACATTTTTGTTAGAAATAATGACAGCAAATAAATGTATGATTAATGTAAGTGAATGCTGAAGATATTAAAATAGAAGATAAAATTTTATTAAATTATAACAAGATTAATATTGCTCTTGTTTACATCAACTTTACAGCAATAGGCAATAAATTTATGATAGCCACTCTTAAGAAATAACTTTCGCAAGTATATACAGAAATTACTTTCACTCGTTTCTGTCACAATTACAGTAGTTATTGTTTCGACTATCAGTATATAATTCTCAAATAACAGCCGAAGGATCAGAAAATCTGCGAAATCGTTAAACTTTAATAGTGATGCATAAAAAATACGCATAAACTAAAATCACTATTTACATCATTTATTCTTTTAAACGTCGAGAAAAAAATATCGTAACGCAACTAATTTCCTGCTTATTATTTTTTTTTTTTCCCTAAATTTCAAATAATTTTTTTTTAATGTACTTAAATACTAATAACTACAAAGAAAAACTTTATTTGATAAATGGAAATGACTGTAAAATTTATACTGTTTAAAGTTGTAAAGAAGACATACTCAGACAGAAGCTTGGACCTTATTAAAAAAAGGAAGAAGTAAAAAAGAATAATACAATACTGGCCTTACACCACAAAAGCTTCCTGGGGTCGCCATGAAATGGGTGCTGAACTCGTATAACTGTACCGAGCTTCTGAAAAGTGACTTTCTTACTCTCACATTTCATTTCTTGTACAGTAATATATATAAATTCATACATATATACGTATAAATAAGTTGCATATATTGGGAGGTAATAAAATAAAAAATATTCGTTTCTTAAGTTTATCATTCATCTTGCTTATTTAGTGTACAACATATAACGATGTGTTTTATTCATTTTTATTTTTGTTGTAAAGACAAGATACCCGAAATAGTTATAATTATAGCTGCAGTATTACTTTAGTCTTGTTTGTCGATGTGGTTTTGCGGTGGTGTTGGCTATAAATATTTTTCCGGCAATAATTCTTTTTTAGTAACACTGCCTCTGGTTTGACCTCACATGCTTTTTACATGAACTTAACCAATAAACATCGTAATAATGAAAGTAAAAATGTTTATGAAATCCATGAGTGGTGAGTGCGCCTCTAAATACGTACACAGTAAAAAAAAATCTGTTGATCGGTTAACCCTACAGGGCAGTCCTACAACTTCCCGCTGTTTTCGAGCTATTTGAGCTCAAAGAAGCTTTTGTACACTGTTGTTTTCGAAAAAAAACGTTTTTTACCATTTTTTCTCCAACGATATCTTTTAAACGAATTGACCAATTGAGGCAGTTGACGTGGCAATCGATGAATTTCATTGAGTTCTGAAGCCGATCAGATTTTGGAATTGATATTTCTAGTCGTTTTTGAGAAATTTAAAAGAAATTAAAAAAAAAATATTTGCTTGAAATTCTTTCCAAAACGGTATCTCTTGAATAAATTAAACGATTTCAATGATTGACGTGGAGTCATTTGACGCAGTTTATGAAGTTTTAGAGCTGAGTAGATTTTGGGATCAGTCCATTGAGTACATTAAAAGTTATCCGAAAAATTCATTTTTGAAAAAAATTTATTTTTGGATTAACTCCGAACGCACCCAATCGATCAATTTCAAGTTTTCACAGCTTTCAGATATTGATAAGCTGCGTCGAATGCTACCTTCGAGATCAAAATCAGTATACCCGATGAAAAAAGTTTTTGTCTAATTATATATGATTATATATAATCATATATGAAGTTATATATAATCATGCATGATTATATATAGGGTCATATATAATTATATATAATTATATATGACCCCATACATAATTAGATCTGATCATACCTGGGTGTTATTAGCCCATATATAAGTCTATATATGATCAGATCTAATTATATATAAGTCTATATATAATCAGATCTGATCAGATCTGATTATATATGAGCCTATATATAATTAGATATGTTCATACTTGGCTGGTATAACTCCATATATAACCATATATAAGTCTATATATGATCAGATCTAATTATATATAAGTCTATATATAATTAGATCTGATTAGACATGACTGATACAAATCCATATATAATTAGATCTGATCAGACATGGCTAATATAAATTCATGTATGGTCGTGCATAAGTTTATATATGATTGGATCTGATCAGACATGACTGATATAAAGTTATATGTAGTTATATATATATATATATATATATATTACATAATATGACAATTTTTTAATATGAATGTTATTAAATTTTTATTTTGTCAACTATCAAATAAACTTAAATCCCTAATACTTAAAAAATGTTTAAAGGTTTCGGCAGCAATTTAAAAGTATCAATCGATATCGATTTATATACGATTATTTATAAGTTTATAGATAAATAGATTTGATTATATGTATCTAATGAATTCTATTGTAATTTATGTACAAAATCAAATTCATTATTAGGTGCATTATTTACGTATAATGTATCGACTTGATTATTTGAGTTAAGTAATGCCATAAACTTTCGTTTATTGTAAGTTCATAGCAGACTAAAGGATCAGACTACAATCCAGCAATTACCAAAGTTAAGCAGCATCGGCGTAGGTCATTGATTGGATGGGTGACCTCGTAGTAAAGTGGTGGTCAACGAATAGTAATTTTTTTTTTTTTTATTTAAATTTAATAGATATTTATATTGATGAAAACAAGAAATCCTAATTAAATTACTTAATTAATAATTTAAAGGTATTCGAAATGAGATTCTAAAAATGACTATATTCATTCATGCATGATCATGTATAAACAGATCTGATTATATATAATTAGACCTGGCCAATTTTTGGATCCAATCATATATAGATGATTATGCATAATTATATATGATTAGACAAAAACTTTTTTCATCGGGTATCCATTCAATAGTTACAGATATTTACATACGTACGTAGTATGTACTTAAACACATATACACATACGTTCACTTGGGCATCATCTTAAAATTAGTCAGAGTAGCTTACTAGAAGCTCAAAACGTCAAGATCTGTTAGAAAGTCGATTTTCGAAAATCGGACCGAAACCAATAACTTCCTGAATTTTTGAAAATTTTCAATTTTCTAAGCGGAAAGTTAAGAATATAAGTACTTAGATGTGTAAACTTATATCCCAGCAAAAACCAATTGTCTGTAAGAAAATGCGCCAAGTGCACGTTAAGCATTCATCACTTGTTGTCTACAGACATTATTGTTTCAATAAAAGACTGAAATCACAAAAAAATACCAAACAGCTGGAATGTTGTGAAATGAAGAATAATTTTTAACTTCCCGCTAAAAAAATTAAAAATTTCAAAAAATTTGGAAAGTTATTGTTTTCACCCCAATTTCCGAAAATCGAGTTTTCATCAGATGTTGACGTTTAATTTAAAAATTAAATCAAATCTAGAATTTTATGAAACGCGTCTATTGCCACATTAAACATCAAAGTCAGTTAATTACCCAGAAAAAATGAATCATACAGGGTCATGTCAGGCCATATATATAACATATATGGCCATATATTATTATATGTGACAACATACGGCCATATATAGTTTTCGAATGACTTCGTGTATGGCTATGTATGGTCATGTATATACCCATATATAGTTATATATCAGAGTACACTGTTACATACTGGAAAATTTCCAGTTTAATTTAATTATTAAAAAAATATTTTTAGTGTTTATAAACAATGGTCACTGATCCTGGTCACAGCACCACTGTTACGTTTTGGGAAATAACCCCAAATTAATTAAAAATAAAAATAATTTTTAATTATTTAATTTTATCCTGGTTCGGCCTCGTTAGAGTGTCTATAGACCCCTGGTAGGCTGTGGTCGTCGATTATTTTATAAATTATTATTTTTATTTAATTTTCGCGATTTAAAATGTAGTATCGTGCGACCCGGTCTCCATATTGTTTATTAAGATGTGGGATTTGGATAATCCTGGACACCTGGTGGCAGCGCCCAGGACTGGATTAATTATTAGGTCGGCAGTGTAATTTAAAATTAATTGTGGTTTATTAATTACTTATGGAGTGTAGAAGTTCGAGCTCCACGAGCTCTCTCGTAAGACTGACTATTTAGTCATTATAAAAATATAATAGAGCCAACAGAGTTGACTAAATGTTGATGCTGCATCTCAGGTTCCCTGTGAGAGGATCGTCGTGGCCCGGGTCTCATGCATCGTCATGTGTTTTGACTACCCGCGAGCCACGGCGACTCTCTTATCGTAACCGATTTCCCTTACATTGCGTAAAATTAATTTAATAAAAATAATTAATTTAATTTAATCAATAAAATATTACGGGAACGTAACAACACCATTTACTTTTTCTCGTCTCGGAACTTATGTGGTTCATTCTAAGTTAAGACGTAAATTCGACGTCCACGGTGAAAAATCATGTTTTTTAAAAAATGTATTAAAAGGAATGTAATTATCTCTTAAAACTCGTGCTCATGTAAGTGATCACTCAAATTAATTTCTTGATTTTATTTAATTTATTCACAATTTCATCTCAAAGTCAGAAAACATCTCTCCCCTGGCTTGTCCCGGGGCTAATTCTGTTTAAGTATTAGTAATTTAAAATGCTTAGAAATAAAATAGATTATTTAAATTATATATTTCAACAAAATAAATTCTCGTAATCAAGCGAGTAAAATTGCATGATATTTTTTTTTCTTAAGAAAAATTACGTTTAAGTTTTTCCCCCACATTTTACATCTCGTCCCCTGGCATGTTTATTTTCCTGTAAAATAAGCATTTGTTGACCGACTCGCAAAAATTGGAGACCTTGAGCGAACGTCATTGAGTTTATACTTTGTAGTCAGCGCCACTCGAACTAGGTGCGCAGTCATTTTGTTATTTATTTCATTACTGAAACTCTGTGGATACAGTTGAGAACGAGTGAATGAAGTCTCTCTCCTGGTAAGTTTTATTTCAAGAATATTTATCTAAAAATTTTCATTCATTTGTATACTTACTTCTTGTTGTGTATAGATTCTACGTTTTCTCGGTTAATCGTGTAAAATAAATATATTTGTCCTTACTTCTGTTTTTATTACTAAAAAGTATCTCCCCTGATTATATCTCCTCTGTCTTGTAAAGGCCAGGCGAAAGACACGATGTATCCAGGGGAGATATGAGAACTTCAAACTAAAACTTTTTTTACTGTTTTTTTTATTGTTTAAAGGCTACATGTTGTTATTTAATTTATTGTATAATTATATTCACAATATAGTTCATTGAAAAACTTGATTATCATATTTTTTTTACAGAAAATTTAAAGACTAATTATTATTAACTAATAATTAAGGATTGAGATTAAAATTATAAAATGACTAAATGATGTTAACACTTAAATGAAAAGTTGTTTTCTTTCATAAAATAGCATTAAAATCCTTTCCCTGTTCTCAAAGTATCCTACTCTGTTTATCAAGTCTCTTCCCTGGATTGAGTATCTCCCCTGGTTTCTTATGAAACAAGATAAAATTAATGAATTGACTGACCGCCTTGCAGACACGTTTAGAATGATTGTTTTGATCGAAACATTATAAAATTTGATTAAATTTTCAAATTTTTTATCGTGCCGCGTTTTATCAATAAGCGATTTACGTCTTAACTGAGAATGACCCACTTATAGGCATTAAGGTGAGTAAAAAAAACCAACCTATCGAATTTATGTCTTAAAAAGAACCTATATACCGAGAAAAAAATTTTCCCATTGGGCAAAATTTTTAGCTCAATTTTGAAAGGTGTCGGTAGCTATTTAAAATTTCCCATTTAAGAAACATTGATTAAAAGTATTACAACTTATGATCCGTATGAAATAAAAATTCGGCTCTAGAAGACTCTTGTTGGACATTAAGTTTCCTAGGAAAAAGTCTTGGGAGTCTAATTTGTAAACTTGATATTTCGTATACTAACAGGCCATCAAAGTCTAGAGTAAACAGAATCATATAAATTTAAAGCTTTATTATTAAAAATATCAATGCTACGAGAAAATTCTTGGACTAAAATTTAATGAAATAATCAATAAATTTGTTCTGCATGTACTGCAATTAAGTCACCAACAATATCTCCATGGCAACAAATAATATTTGATTATCGACCGAATTAAAAGAAAAGTATTTGGAGAATCTAAAAGTGCACATCTGAAACGCTCATGCAATATTTTGAGTAGTAAATTTACTTTTATTATTTATATACTGAATCACGTATTTTTTTAAGAGAGAAAAAAAAACTGCCAGGTTACAAAATGACCGAAATCGGTCAAAAGTTTACCTGTGTAATCAACATAGAATAATTTTTTAAAGCACGATAAATTCTCACTTACTTGCTGAGAAATATAGTTGAATAACTAATAGCAAAAATAAAACAAAACCAACTTAATTGCATTTAATTTTTAATTTAAATCGAGTGTTCTGCTAAGACTTCTACTTTTATAAAAGAAATACATATTAGATCTAAACTTATATCGGGCTTAGCTAATAGCTTCCAACTAAACAACTGTTTTGGTTAAATTTTGCCTATTTATAAAACAATATTATATGTACCGTATTTGAAGTTGAGAATCGTTTTTTTATAAAAGTTTTTCTGAGAAGAATGCCGCTGGGCAGGAGTTTTCAAGTTATATACAAGCTGAGATACAAATATCTGAAAATTAGTAAAAAATCGACTTTTTTAAAAATTCAAAACATTTTCAAGCGGCAGAATTTGCACATATCGGGCTCAAATTTTCAGGATCGTCTCCTTTTAAGGTCTACTTTTGAGAAAAAAATCAGCATCAAAATCGCCGACCCCAGTGCGCAAACTTTCGTCGAGAATTAATGGATCTGCCCATATATTTATGGAGAAATATGGTGGATATATTATAAGTTGAAAGCAGATATTTGGGTTTTGATTAAAATATTAATGAACTTTGGCACAAATATTCCCAACAATTTTAGAAATCCCCTACGATATGTATTTTTTTCGAAAACTTCGAGAGGAGATTCAATGAAGTCAACGATTTGGATACTAGCGTGGTGGGGGATTCGTAAAATTGTTAGGAGCATTTGTGCCAAAGTTTACGTCTGTAAGCCCGATAGTGTAAAAATGCGAGTATTTTTATTTTTGACCCCACTGAAAGCCCCCTCGGAGTTAGTTATCGGAAAAAATACCGACGGTGAGGAGTTCGTAAGATTGTTGGGAATATTTGTGCCAAAGTTCAATTCTGCAAACCGGATAATGCAAAAACGGGAGTATTTTTATCGTTCAACTCACTTGAGTCCTCCACGTAAAAGCCGAAGGTAATTTTGTCCATCTTTTTTAACATTGAACTAGATAAAGATCTCAACGTCCGACTTACGATTCAAATGTCCACTCGGAAATACATCTAAGTTCCTTTTGGGTTAATTTTATCCCAGGTAAGTTATAATTAAGTCAATATTTTGATTTAAGTCGATTCAAGTTATAATCAAGTCCAATAAGTCATTTAAGTTTAATTTTTCATTAAGCTTATGTAAGTTCGATGTAAATTCTATAAGTTAATGTAAGTTAAACGTAAGTTCAATTTTTTGACTCGGGATGGTTTAAATTAGATTTTGTATTTTTTCATAACTCAATTATTGTCATTTCAGTAAAATATAACTTTTGCACCACCAAAAATATGCAGGACAGTTTTAATCAAGAAAATTCGGTAAGTTTTGCAAATTGCCATGCAAATTGATGGTAAAAAAATCTAGAAGCTTTATTATTAATATCCAACAGTCGCTCGAAAACGTCCAAAAGACAGCAATCGAAAACATCCAGAATTCACGAGCACCGTTTAAATATTTAAATTTTGGGCTCAAATTTTCAGCATAGTCATGATTTTTTAAGTATAAACTATTGCTACCACAAGAAAGAAAAAATTTTGAAATAAAAAATCCGAATTTCGATCATTTTTTATACTTTCTAAATTCGTGAGCGATCTGTTAAAATGTTTTATCGAGCTGATTTTCAGGAAGACTTCTTAAAACATTGTAACCCAGACAGGAAAGTACGACCAGCCCGGCTTTGGCCCAGGCTTGGTTCAACTAGGTTAAACTCTGGGCCGTTTGTAAGCCGGCCTTGTTCCAGCCTTGGTAGAAGTCTGGAATGATAACATCGTGCCAAGCCTAGTTGCCAGCCCTGACCCATGCTTACTTGCCAGACCTGGCCCATGCATCGAAAAAATAAATAAATTTAATTTAAAAAAATTTTTATTATTATTTAAGTAGTAGAGTTTGTGATCATTAACGTTTAAACTATTTAAGTGAAGTAAATGACGTGAAAAAAACTCAGTGAAAATTCTGATGGGCTCTGGACGCGAACTGTCGTCCTTCTGATTGCTGGGTCTGAACGCTGGCTGATGGACAAACCTACTAATGTTGAATTGAAACTTTTATATGTTCTAGTTATTCATTTAACTACAGCCTCTCGGTTTTATGAAATATAAAGAGCGATTTAATTAATATTTTCGATTAAGAAAAAAATAAATAATAATTTCGTATTATTTATATTATAATTACATAATTGTTAAAAATAAAATTTATTAAATTTAATTGATTATTTATTAAGAACCCAGTTTAATTATCTTACTCTACCACTATAATATAAAATAACATTTATTATAAAAATTCATGAGTTATTTTTTAATTAAATTAAATTTTATAAGTAACATTATAAAATTACGGTTGTTGATTGCAAATAATAAAGAACTAAGAAATGAATTAATTATTAATTTTCAATAATTTTAATCAGAATGTTAAAATATTTATCCATTAAAACTTATTTTAATTCAAAAATAAATAATTATTAATTTAAATAACCATAGTAACAAGATGATTGGATAATTAATAAAAAACCTAGATTAGCCAATTCTGGCTCAAGGATGGGAAACTATAGGTATACCAGAACATGGATAATCCTACCTTGGCCCAAGTCTCGGTTGCCATCGAATGATCAAGACAGAGGAACCTTGTCTTGGCTTAAACTCGGGTAATCATTGGGTTGGCCAAGGCTAGGTTACCCAGTCCTGGGCCAAGTGTGGGATTCCATTGAATGGCCAAGACAGATAAACCCAGTCTTGGCCCAAGCTCGGGTAATTATTGGAATGGCCAGGATTGAGTAAGCTTTCTTGAACCAAGCATGGCCAATGAAGACGTACCAAAGCTAGGTTCTCCAGTGCTGAGCCAAGGATGGCCTTTTTGTTCAACTCTGGCAGCTCTTGCATGGGAAGCCAAAAAATTTTCATGTGACATCGAAAAAAAAAAAAACAGTCTATCAGTTGACCCTGCGACAATCTATTGAGCACATTACAAGTTATTGGAAAAAAATATTTTTGAAAAAAGTTTAATTTTGGAATATCTCTGAACGAACCCTAACGATCAATCTTAATTTTTTTTCAGCTTTTAGATATTGATAAGCCGTATCGAATGACACCTTGACGATCAAAATCGGTTCATCCGTTCAAAAGTTATAGGTACTTGCATAAATACATTCGTACACTCGGACATCATTTTGAAATTAGTCAGAACAGCTTCCTAGAACCTCAAGATGTCAAGATCTTTTAGAAATTCGATTTTTGAAAATCGGACCGAAACCAATAACTTCCCGAATTTTTGAAAATTTGCAATTTTCTAATGTATATATATTTTGTAACCCGTGGAAAAATTCAAGGCTGATCCGTGTTTAACAATTATTTTAAAATAAGTAATGTTGCCCGTTGAGCAAATTTTGGTGACATCTATGATCAAAATTTGGACTTTGACCAAGCAAACGATCCAACGCATGAATTGAAAGAGAGATTCGTATTGGACGTCAAACGTACAGGCTCTGTTTTTGAGCAATTTCGATTTACGATAATAGTATATTACACATCTAGGGAAGTAAAGTAAGAAATGTCTCAGATCACATGTAATTGTTGGCCGAGGCGGAGCTGAGGTCAACAAACATGTAATCTGAGGCTTTCTCAGTTACTTCCCGTGGTGTGTATACTATTTTTCGCGTCGACGGAGGCGGAAAGTGGCAACTTCGTTTTGCACAGCGGGACGAAAGTTGACGCTTTCCGCCCAGAGGCGAGAAAAAGAACAATTGAATCGTGATCAATAATTACGTCTGAACAATAATTAGAGTCTTATTGAACAACTGAACAAACCAAAGCCTCGGCCAAGAACTGATCAACGTGTTTGGTAATATTTGCTTATCACCGCTTCTTATGTTGACCAAGTGCCTTATTATGAGTTTTACTTACAGACATTATTCAATTGATTACGTATCCTAATTGAATGCTATACTTTGAACGAGTGATGGAAATAAAATCAATTTTATGCTATTTTATTTGGAAGAATTGTACGAATTACTGATTATCTGTGTCTTACGGCAGTCGATCCTCATCGTGTAAATACTCTGACGTCACTAATCAAGTATTTCGTTACGTTGTATGTTATATGAGTGTGTCAGAAAAATCAAATAATAACTTATTTTAATTTATGAACCGAATATTTGTATCGAGTCGCTGCAACTGACTTTGTAAGTTAGATCAAGTACGATTATTATATACTCGAGAATTATTGTTAGTAATTACGGAGAGTTGCGATTTGCCCATTATACAGATTTGGTGATCAATTTATACGTTAAAAGATTGTGAACCATATGATCAGTTGAGTATTTTTGTCTGCTTACTTTGTTTATATCGGTTCTTCAGCCAAGTACGGCGAACTGTTTTTTTATTTTTTTTTTTTTTTGTAAGCTAATTATTTTTGTTTTTAATATTGATCAATCAGGTAATTTTGTGCTTAACATATGATAATTTATTTACTTTCAATTCTGAACAATCTTTTAATCGTGGCTCCCTGCCTTTATTGATCCGGAAGAATCTCTCAAATAAAAATTTCTCAGCAATAATTACTCAAACTAATTATTAATCCAACACAAAAATTTCTCACTACAACAAATTTTCAAAGCCGAAATTTCTCAACTGAAAATTTATCTATGTAACATAAATAGACATTATTTTTCAGAGTTGGAGGCTTCGTCACCAACCCCCTTTTTGTACGCAAATATAAATAAAAATTTCTCCAATATCATAGGTTTTTTTCTTATCTGTTTGAATCCCCTCCTATCCTTATTCTTTTCCCCTATAGTACGGAAAAGTGTGGAACGCTCCACGTATAGTCCCATGTGTGTTTGTAATAACACATACTTTCCTGTTTAACAGCATTATTCAAGTTATTTAAAATACTATTGTACGGTGGAAGGTGTGGCTTCGTAGACTCAAGTGCCAACCTTTCCTCGATCCACCACCTAGTGCCGTGTTACAGGACATTTGTTAATTAGTGATTATTAAATCACCTGACGCCTAATTTAATAGTTATTGAACAAGGCTATTTGTAAGCGTACTTGGACATTACTCCGGTAGATTCCTGGTAGTGAAAAACCCGCTGTATATTTTGGTGCTTAACGCGGGGCACAAAAAGTTGGAAGCCAAAAATCTACGCGAGATTACGATTGGTAACTTGAAAACAAGTCACTTCCGGATTAATTAAGTGATTTTGTCAAGATGTTCCATACACCACCTGCAAGTCGACAGAGCTATCCAGGTGCAATTGATCAACAAGTGAGGCTAAGCAACAACCGATCATCTGAACAAATATCGCGACCGATCACACTACAAGTGACAATTATATTTGGAGATCTTTGAACTCGAAAACAGCAGGAAGTCTTAGGCCTGGCCCGCAGGGTCAACTAGTTTCCAGATTTTCTTTTTCATTTTTTCGCCGAAGATATCTCTCGTAAGGATTATCTGATTAAGACGTTTATGGCGGCAATGGAAAGCTTTAATTAAATTTTAGAACTGATTAGGTTTTGGAATCGATCGATTTAATAATTTCTAAGATATTCAGAAAAAAATGAAAAAAAAAAAAAAAAAACGATTTTCTAAATTATTTCGTAGCCAACATCTCTCGAATGGATCATCCGATTCAATCAGAAGCTATTTTCGAGTTTTGGAGCTGATTAGATTTTCGAATTGATCGATTCGACAGATTCCGAAATATTTAAAGAAACGAAAGAAAAAAATCTGGGCGTTGGTTGGCCCTGCAGGCCAGCCCCAAAACTTCCCGCTGTTTTCGACCTCAAAGACCTCGAAAACATTGGTGTAGATATATTTTCGAGCTCTTCGAGCTCGAAAATGCTATCATATGCGGTTGTTTTTTTACGATCTTCTCAAGCTATAACAAGTTGCCTGTTATGCTGAAGTTTGAAAATTTAAGAATCAAGAATTGTTAATGAAGCGGTTTTTAAAATTTAATCCCTGATTATGTTCAATAAAATAAGTGTATTCAGGCAGAAATCAATGCCAGGGATTCAAATGAAGACTTAAATGAGTGTTGACTCATGTGAGATACAATCAAATATGAAATATCCGGGAAAAATATTGAAAACTACGTTTTATCGATTTTATTGTTTATATTATGATTTAAACTAAAAACCAAGTTCGATGACATTATGTATCGAAAGTAACCATATAAAGGATGAGTTAGTATGACTTCAGACACATTGTAGTAGGTTATATTATGATTTATCCAGGAAAAATAACATAAAATGTTATTTTTTTAACTTTTCAATGCCGATATCTTTCGAACTAATTGATCGATTTTGACGTTTGAGGTGGAAATCGGCGCGTTTTATTGAATTCTAAAGCTGATTAGAATTTAAAATCGATCGCGTCAGTCGTTTCGAAAATATTTAGAAAAAACCGTTTTTCACCATTTCTTTCTCCCGCGATAACTCTCGAACGAATTATCCGATTTTGATGTTTGAGGTGGTAATCGACGCGTTTTTTTGAGTACTAGAGCTGATTAGATTTTAAAGTCGATCGTATGAGTCGTTTCTGAGAAATCAATAAAAAACTAAAAAAAAAAATTTTTTTTTTTTCGTAATCCGCAGATATTTTCGAGTCTATTTGATCAAATGATCTGAAATTTTCAGGAAAGTTGATGGCCAATAAGCTCTTTCAATCGCCGTCTTAAACATCTAAATCGGTTCATTGGTTCAAAAGTTACAAAGAGTTTACACACACACACACACACACACACACACACACACACACACACACACACACACACATGCATGCATACATACACTCGGACATCATTCCGAAAATAGTCAGAATAGCTTCCTAGGACCTCAAAACGTCGACATCTGATGAAAACTCGATTTTCGAAAATCGGGGTGAAAACAATAACTTCCCGAAATTTTCGAAAATCGTCGATTTTCTTAGCGGAAAGTTAAAAATTCCAAGTATTCCTCAAATATTTCGGGATCTTTTTGGTTAAGTGATCTCAAATTTGCCTCAAGTCAGAGTTCAAACGAACTTTGTCGAGTGCCCTGAGGACCTTTTAGATCGGTTAATTCATTATAAAGATATGAAAGGCTTACATTCAAACGCACACACACATACACACACACGTGCGTACGTTCGTACAAGTGTCTCTTTGAAAATGTCAGAATAACATCCTAGGACCTCCAATCGTCGGCATTTGATGAAAACTCGATTTTTGAAAATTGGGGTGGAAGCAATACGACGTTTTAATTAGCAAATGGTCTGACTCCATTTCAGAAAATTCTCTTTTTATGCGAAAAAAAGAAAGTTAAAAATTTTTCTTCATCTAAAAATCAATTCTATATCTAGTATATGTAAAGTATTTTTGTCACGGTTACTCAAACTATTTTTTCTCTGACTATTAGTATCTGAAAATTGTACAGTCATACCTGCGAAAAATAATCAGTAAGACACTTTGCTAATTAGTACGTCGAATAACTTCCTAAATTTTTGAAAATTCGAAATTTTCTGAATGGGAAGTTCAAAATATTTTTATTAATAAGTTTTGCTGCCTCTGTAATTTTTCTATTTATAGAATCTACCAAATGACCGATATATTACCAAATTTAATTTTAAATAATTTGATCGATGTTTCTCGTTCTCTCTCATAAATTACTTTATTGTCTTGGCAAGTTAAGAGATAGTTAGCGAAATTGAAAACAGTAATTATGAAGTAAAATAAAAGTCAATTTATTATTTAACTTTGTCACTATGTAATTCGTAAGAATAACAAGATAGACATCGTCCTGTAGACGTTCGATAAAATGTCTTGATATATTCGTGATACGAGGCATAAAAAAATAGTTAAAATAAGAAGCAAAACAGTCATCACATGCATACTCATAAAATTATGGCATCATGACAGTATATGCGTTATGGTTAGTGGATTTGAATGTCAACGCTCGTGCTAAGATGGTGAAATGTTTGAGAGAGTAAAGCGGATGCTCTCATCAAAAGGAATAAATTGTAACAAAAATTTACTCATGTGGAATGAAGACTGGTGTATCGTATATAGAATGTATCTTGGTGTAGATGATTACCAGACAAGGGTTTTTGACCTCACAACCACAGAAACATTTTAAAAATGGCAGCTAAGAAACAGGCAAAGAGTAAACAAGTGGAAAAGAGAGAAGTAGATGAGAGTGTGCAACGATGATTCTGGTCTGCCGGTCGACTGGAATCAGGTTCGCACGACCTCAAAGCGCTTCCATGTTTATCCACTAATCGACAAGAACTGGTGCTCCAGGTTTTTCTTAGCGATAACGAATTAACTGCAGTAGGTTGCTCTCCTCACTCTTTTAACAGGCCCAACAGATGAGAGTCAAGAGTTAAGAGCTAACAGCTAACCCATACCAGTGAAATCTGTTAACAGTGTAATAAGTTGAATACGTAAATAAGTAAGTGAGTGAGTGAGTAAGTATCATTATTGTAAAGATGATAGTGCAAAGCAAAGTGATATATAAAGATGTAGATTGTATGTGATGCTCTAAGCTTTGTGCCTAAGGTCAAAGTTCAACTCGTTTTGCTCACAGAGGCATTCATTTGGAAATATTGAATACTTCTTAGATTACCAAGCTGCTATATATATATATATATTAGACTGTTTCAAATTAGGGGACTATTTTTTTTTTTTGATGAGCATTGAAAAATCGAAAGGGTATCTTAAAATATGGTGACAGTTAAAATTTGAGCTCTTAATATTGATATTTAGAGGTGGCTATTTGTAATTTTCGATTTTTCATTTAGAAACATGGTAAAAAATACATAACTTCCGAAAAAATCAAGATACAAAAAATCTCTTCTTAACTATTTTGTAGCAAATTTACTGATCTACAAAAAAGGTCTTTTATGATTTTTGCATAACTTCAACCATTCACAAGATATCCGACGTCAAAGTTGAATAAAATTCAAAGAACTTGTTTTTGCTCGTTTTGAATTTTATACCATGTCAACCAATGAGAATTCAGAAATTTTCGATATAGTTTTTATAGGAAATTGAATGCTCTACAAAAAAGTCTCTTATTATTTTTTGATAAATCCATCTGTTCGAAAGTTATTAGAGCTCGAAGTAAAGTTGGAGATCTTTTTAATTTTCCGGTGAAACTATCGGACTAAACATAAAATGTTATAGAATCTTTTTTGTCGGCAATTTTATTTCTCACAAATTACCTCTGATAAATTTTTTAAATTCTGCATTCTCTTCTAGTTATTTCCATTTTAATGCCAAGCTCCTAAAAAAAGTGTTCTGATCGATTTTAAGAGCTCGACATTAAAATGGAAATAACTAGAATAGAATGCAGAATTCGGAAAAAATTTATCAGAGATAATTTGTAGGAAATAAAATTGTCTACAAAAAAGATTTAATGACATTTTATGATTTGTCCGATAGTTTCACCGAAAAAGTAAAAAGATCTCGAAATTTACTAGAACTTGACTTTAAGCTCTAATAACTTTTGAACAGATGGGTTTATCAAAAAACGATAAGAGACTTTTTTTGTAGAGCGTTCAATTTCCTACTAAAAAACTATATCAAAAATTTCTGAATTCTCATTGGTTGGCATGGTATAAAATTCGGAACGAGCAAAAACAAGTTCTTTGAATTTTATCAAACTTTGACGTCGGATATCTTGTGAATGGTTGAAGTTATGCAAAAATCATAAAAGACCTTTTTTGTAGATCAGTAAATTTGCTACAAAATAGTTGAGAAGAGATTTTTTGTATCTTGATTTTTTCGGAAGTTATGTATTTTTTACCATGTTTCTAAATGAAAAATCGAAAATTACAAATAGCCACCTCTAAATATCAATATTAAGAGCTCAAATTTTAACTGTCACCATATTTTAAGATACCCTTTCGATTTTTCAATGTTCATCAAAAAAAAAATAGTCCCCTAATTTGAAACAGTCTAATATATATATATATATATATATATATATATATATATATATATATATATATATATATATATGTTGGGTGATTGAAAAAAAACTTTAATTATTTTTTTGGCTCTTACCCCCCGAAACGTTAGTGGTTGCTGAGAAAAAAATTTTCCTAAAAGATGGGCTCTCTAGCTCAACTCTAAGAGGAAAGAATTAATTTTTTCATTGAAACTATAATTACTTGTAAGCTGCTGAATATGTTTCGAATTCATGCATAGATCTTAAAAGCTGATTCCTCAAGCTTTCCAAAACCCTATGATAAGTCAAAATTATCGCAGATTGAAGCTTACAAAAATAAAAATAAAAATAAACAATTTCATTTTGAAACACAAAATCGATACTTTTCAGATAGCTTCAATGGGTGATTAAATTATGATAATTATGGCTTGTCATAGGATTTTGGAAAGCTTAAGGAATCAGGAAGCTTTAAAGATCTATGCATGAATTTGGAAATTATTGAGCAGCTTGCAAGTAATAACAGTTTCAATAAAAAAAATTAATTTTTCCATGTTAAGGGTGTAGTCTATTTCGTGGGCTAAAAAAATAATCTATTTTTGGAAATTTTTTATGAGCTTGCTATGAAAGATGGGATATACAAACACTGTTAGGGATGATAAATAAAGTCTTGAATTATGAAAAAAATTTGTTCAAAGTGTTTTAGATTCGGTATGACAACGACTACGAGATAGACTAGCAATATTAATTTTGGACTATTTTTACTAATTTTAATTAACAGAAATGAAAAAAATTAAAGAAAGTGTTATTCTTTCGCTGTTATTATTGAAAAAAAAAAGTTAAAATCAAAATTTCAACATGATTTTAGTCTATCTCGTAAGTACTTACGTGTAGAATGTGTGGTTAAAACTTCAGAAGAATCAGCTTACGAGTTCCGGAGAAATCGTGATTGGCATCGTCGAAAACGTAGTTTTGAGATGAATGCGTTTAAAGTTTTTTTAAATAAAAAAAAAAAAATCACCCCAAAATTCAATCTGCGATGCCTGGCGCCATACGGAGTGCCTTCTCCTTGTTCGAAACTTTCATTTTCTTATTATTTGGTTTCCATTCATCCCGTTCTGCTCTTTTCTAATGTGACCAAGCAGTGATGGTTCACATATTCGATACGCGTAGAATCGCGGTTGACCTTTCGATTCAGAAAAATACACCTACAATAATCAGATCTTCATAAAAATTTGACACAATATGCTTTGATAAATATACATTAAAAAAATGTAAAAAAAAAAAAAAACGATTTTTCAAAAATGACCAACTAGACTACATCCTTAATTAGATGGGAAATTAAAATTAAAATAGCGCCTTCCTAGAGCTAAGCTAGAGAGCTCATCTTTTGGAAAGATTTTTTTTTCGGCAACCACTAATGTTTCAGGGGGTAAGAGCAAAATAAAATTAAATTCTTTTTTTTGAATCCCTCTATAATAGACATATATATTAGGGTGATTCAGAAAATAATAAATTTTTTTTTTCTTGCAAACAGGTTCAAAAGTTTCATTGAGATAAAAAAAAAAAAATGCCTGTAAAAATTAGAGCTCTTAATAGTAGCATTAAGAGGTTCCGCATTGCACTTTTCTGTTTTCCATAAGAATAACATGGAAAACTTTTTTTTGCGTCTTCTGATTTTTATAAGTAGCTAAAGAAGCGTCATAGGAATGATTCACAGACATAGTTTGCAGGTAATTGAATGCTCTACAAAAAAAGTTTCTTATCATTTTTTGATAAATCTATTTGTTCAAAAGTTATTTGAGGTACAAGTCGAATTCATATTCAATTTTGAGATCTTTCTAATTTTCCGGCGAAACTATAAGACCTATTACAAAATATCATAGAACCTCTTTGGTAGATAATTTTATTCCCTAAAAGTTATTTAAATAAAGTTTATTCAAATTCCGCATTGTTTTATTGTTATTTTTATTTTGATGTCAAGCTCTTAGAATCGATCAGAAAACTATTTCTTGTATGAGCCTTTTCATATTAATATTAAGAGCTCTAATTTTCACAGGCATTTTTTTTTATCTAAATGAAATTAAATAGATATATGTATATATATTAGGGTGATTCAAAAAAAGCGAATATTTTTTTTTTAACTTCCGACATTGAAAAGTTGGTTCTCTGGCACCTCTAGAAAATACTCACCAAGTTTAAGCTCTTAATATTGATAGGAAGATCCTCCTCATCACAGTTTTCCATTTTTTCGTTAGTACCTTATAAAAAACATCATATCTCATTATGAATAAATTTTTTTATTAAATCTTCATACATATTTTTGTAGAAAATTGGATGATCTACAAAAAAGATCTGATGTGCGTAAGCGATTACTTTCACCATTTCAAAGATATCCGAGATGAAAGTTTAAAGAAATTATCAAAAAAAATTTTTATTTTTTTTATTTTCTACCTCATTGAAAAATAATTATTGTCAAATGAGCATGACATAGTTTCGTAGGAAATTTAACGCTCTACAAAAAAGGTCTGAAGTACTTAATTGATTACTCCAACCGTTCAAAAGATATTCGTATTCAAACCTCAATGCTCTCTGATTTCAATAATTTTTTGATAACTCTTTTAAATTTATCCATTAAATTCATGAATTCCAGAATTTTAGCTCATTATAATAGAGTTAAAATATTTACTTCATATTTAATTTTTTTTCCAAGTATATAATATTTTCTAATCAACTTTTATTAAATATGTTTTTTAAAATTTATTTTTCCTTTAAAAACATGACTTACTACACTGAAAAAAATAATCGCTAGCAGCTAGTGATTATTTTCTTTAGCAGCTAGCGATTAAAAATCGTTAGCTGCAAACGATTATTTCGCTAGCAGTTAGCGGTTTTTTCGCTATCAGGTAGCGATTAAAAATCGCTTGCTGGAAGCGATTTTTTCGCTAGCCGTTAGCGATTTTTTCGTTAGCAGGTAGCGATTAAAAATCGCATGCTGGAAGCGATTATTTCGCTAGCTGCTACAGATTTGTTCCTTGTAGGGAAAGGGGGGCTAAATGGGTCACTGAGGCAAAATGGTCCCCCAAAAATTTTTGACGCATAAAGTGTTTGGTATGGGGAAAGGGGTGGAGCAAAATAGACCCCTTAAGAAAAAAAAGATTCAAATCATCAGTTTTTTTTACTTGTTTTATTTAAAAATTTTTGTGGGACCATTTGTCTCAGTGGCCCATTTTGCCTCAGTGTCCCATTTTGCTCCTCCCCCACCTCAAACCCTTTTCATGTTAAAAAAGTTGGGGGCCCATTTTGCCCCCAAATATTTCAAGTCATCCAGAATTTTAAGGGGCTCATTTTGCCCCCCTTTCCCTACAAGGAAAAAATCGCTAACGGCTAGCGAAAAAATCGCTTCCAGCAAGCGATTTTTAATCGCTACCTGATAACAAAAAAAACCGCTAACTGCTAGCGAAATAATCCGATATCTACGAGGATATTCGACATATTGTTAATTGCAGAACACTTATTGTAAGTAACTGAACATTATTATAATTGGCAATAAAACTTGCATTTTTCTGGTTAATTTTTATCACTTTATCATATCATATATTTTCCTATTCTACTGGTCAGAACTACTCAATAGTCCATTAAGAATATTATTATTAACCAAGGACTGATAAGTTTGGTTTAGTATAAGAAATCAATTGACAATTAATAAGCCGTGAGGTAGGTTGATAACTTTTTTATACGTTGCCGAGTTTGAATAAGTGCGGGTCCTTGCTTTGCAAGAACTCTCGCCCATTGCTCTGTCCAAGTAAATAAAAGTTTGTTAGAGGCCAGCCTAAGCCAGGATTCAACCCGCGAATTCTGGTGGCTGCTGGTAAAAATCGCGAAGTTAAAAGCGATTTGTCTCAATGTGTATATATATATATATATATATATATATATATATATATATATATATATATATATATATATATATATATATATATATATATCAAAATATATTTATCAATATATATTTATCAATATATATGTATATACATGTGAAATATACACCATAATATAAACATAAATTTTATTATTGTATATATATGGTTACCTTCTCTTTTTTCCAGGATAAATAATTCCATAAGGATCGGCTTAGAAAAATCAATATTATATTGCTTCATCATTTTGTTCTAAATAAATTAGTTTTTAAATTTAAATTTTATTTTATAAGATTTTATTCATTTATTATAATTATTTCCAGATGCACAAAATTATATTGTAAATTCTTTTATGTGTGATAGACGTTATGAAAATATAATTTAGTAAATAAACAGTTTTTTTTTACTTTAATTAGCTAACTTCACGTTTTCATAAAATTTATTTATCACATTTCAATTATTTTCATTTACTAATTCATATAGTATTATCAACATAAAATATTGGTTCAATATAATAATTTTGAACTAAAAAAAATGGCGGTAAATCACTATGACTTAGAATTTTTATTGGAACAAGCAAATAAATTATTCAGTAAAGATAATTAGGCTCATGAAATAATTGATCAAACAATTGGTAATATTTTTCTTTTGAAATAACTGTAATTGATAGTTTTTTTTATTCATCTAAAATTTATTTATAAATTAAAATTTTTTAATTTATTATTTAGATTTTGTAAATCAAAATAATAAAATTGTTCATGTTGGGTGTTCGACGGTGGTAAGAGTTCTTCTCAAATCTGGAAGATTTCATGAAAATGTAGGGTTTCATGAAGGCATGTCTGAGTCCATTGGGAAAGCTTTCGAAGATGCGAGAAAAGTTGCTATCATTTAAAATATTATTTGTAATCTTAAATATTATTATAAAAACTACTCTATTAACTACTAATTTTTAAATAATAGATATCATACACGGATGCCCTATATAGGACATTACTAACATTCGAAGAATTTGGCGAACTGATAATTAAAATTGAAGAAAGAAAAAAGATTAGAAAAACAAAAAAAATTAAAAAATGATTGGATAAAAAAAAGTAATAATTTATTGATAAAATAATAAGAACTAATCCTGATTAAACAAAGCGATTTACTCAATAATAAATATGTATCTATATAGCATTGAGATTAAATCGTTTTGAATCATTTTGAATCGTTTCTTTTAATCAGGGAATTAATTAATCGCTATCATAATATAAACATTTGATATTTAATATAGATATGGTGGAAGCTACAGTTAGTAATAAAATCTTCGAGGAAATGGAAAAAGATTCGATGACAGAAGTTTAATTGAAAAATAATTGATTTAATAAGAATTACGTTATGTGATAATTAATTGTTAATAAAAATATTTTAATCGCTATTGACATGATTTTAGTATAATTATAATAATGAGACTGACTATGATGATTATAGGAAACATAATACTTGAAAATGAATCGAAATAAGCTCAAAGAACATAAAATAACATACACATATATATATATATATATATATTAGACTGATTCAAAAAAATCGACTATTTTTTTTTTCAAAAATCGTATCGAAAACGTTGTTCGAGATGACGAAAAAAAAATACTGTCAAAGTTTGAGCTCTTAATATTAATATTAACAACTGCCTCATCGCAATTTTCTATTTTCCATTTAAATAACATGGGCAAAATTTTTTTTAAACTTTGGAATTTTATAACTCATCAGCAGATCAATTTATCGAAAAGACTAATATATAATTTTATAGGAAATTGAATGCTCTACAAAAAAGGTCTCTTATCATTTTTTGATAAATCTATTTTTTCAAAAATTATTCGAGTTCAAAGTTAAATTCATAGTAAATTTCAATATTTTTCAATTTTTCCAGCGAAACTATTAGACTTATCATAAAATGTTATAGAAACTTTTTTGTGGATCTTTTTATTTCCTATAATTTATCTCTTTTCAAGTTTTCGAAATTCCTAAACCCTTTTGAGTTATTAATGTTTTAATATCAAATATTTTTAAAAAATCGTGTTTTGGTCATTTTACTCGTTCATAAAATCGAAAACATTGATTTTTCTTAACTGAAATTTATTAATTTATGATTATAATATTATAGAAAAAAAAATCTGTGTACTTTAAACAAAAACACCAATTAGTATTATTCATTTTTTTGACATTGAAAAGTTTTTATTGTTTCATTAAGTAATCATAATATTTAAACTTGAAAAAAAAAAAAACTATCGAAAATAATAATAATTTATTTGAGTTTATAATGAAAAATACAAATTTTAGATTCAGGAAATTGTTCATAAGTTAAAAGAAAATTAAGGCTATCAGCAATATATTGTTTTCTTGCTTAATGAATTTCAAATGTCAAAATCCACACAAAATTAACAATGAAAAAAATTTGTAATTATATTAATTTATTCTTATTACAAGTTGGGAATTTTTTTCTGTAATTGTTTACAGTTAACAATAAATATTGCAGTTGTTCTTCGTCTGTGGTCAGGCATTTGTTATATTCTTCGATCAGAGCTACACTACGTTCTGCAACATCATTTACAACCGTTAGCTTTTCAAAAAATTGCTTGCATTCATTGTATTCACTGTCAGTCGACCATAAACATATATCTTTGTTTATAAAATTGTATGGTAAATCGAACTCTATGAATATAGTTAATGAGTCTTTGGATACAAAGTCACTTATATTTTTGTTTAAAAACGGACTCAATTTCTCTAAATCAATTTCAAATTTTCTGGCCTTCGGACTCAAACTTTCTCGATTCTTTACACATTCAACCATTTTTTTTTTTATGTCAACGTCTACAGAATCGTCAAATAATGAAATAATGGCTAATTTTTCAGTCAAATACCATAGATGACCACTCATTTTTTTTATAGATGCCTGTGATATAGATGAGTTGACTTTCTGATAACGAATTAATTTTTGCATGAAAGTCAAATCATGATTTGGAGCTAAAATAGCGGAGGGTGATGTAAACCAGGCTTTTATATAATTAAAAATAATAAAAATACATATCTCACGAAGGCTATTTATTTCGCGAGCTGAAAGCTTAAACTCTACTCTGAAAATAAATATTTTTAGACAATAAATCGCCTTCGCCATCCAACGAGCATGGCTCATCGCACCTGGATGTTTAAAAAAAAAATTTTCTCTTGGAGTAGCTCCTAAAAAAATCGATGACAGCTCCAAGAATTCTTTATAGTCGCTTCTGGGATGATGTCTCTGTGGGAATTAGAATTCAAGTTATAATCAAATCTTGATTCTTTTGTACTGAAAAAAATCGGGAATGAATATATTTCATTTTTAACTAAATTACTTCATCACTCAGAGTTCTCGAAGCTTAAGAAATAGGTTCCGCGTGTGGAGTAAATACAAACTTTAATATTACAAGAATAAATAAATAAAAAGTCATTCACTCTGCGTTCACTCCGGACTTAATCCATATTCACTCCGCGAATTTTTTACAGTGTACTCATTCAAAAAATTTAGGGATAATTTTTATTCTACAAGAAAATTTAGTATCTCAAAATACTGGAACTTGGCTTAAAAAAGAAATAACGAAAAGATAGTAAGTTGAGTCAGACATTTTCAACCACCGAGTTGAAGATTTTTTTGTAAGAAATCACTTGTTTTGATCTACTTTTTAGTAATATTGGTTTAAAATATCGTTGAACGATTCAAAAAAAAAAAGTGGACGAAATTCAGTTAAATAAAGTAATTAAAATTAGAAATAAATCCGATTTATTTTTAAGAAACGATGTGAGTCAAGAATACAATTTTGAATTTCATATATCTTAATTTATTTGTAAGCTTATTTTGTTAGATTTATATATCTGTTGTGAAAAAAAGGAATTCTACAATTATTCGTTATCCTTTCATTTTTTAAATGAGTTTTTTTTTTCTCATTTTAAATTTAATTGTATAACCAAAACATACTTGTAAATAATCTGCAATGAAAAGTAATATTTCATCAATTTTATCTGCTAAAACATTCGCAACAACAGTATCTTCTATACCAGCTTTATAGTTTTGTTTATTAATATTATTCCAATTATCTTTGAATCGAGCAAAGAATTGACTATTTGGACCTGATTGTGTAGGCCAGTACACTTCGAATACACTTTTCAGAATAATTTCAAATATATGATGACGACATGGTAACCAAAGTAGCTCTCGTCCTAAAGCTCTTTCTAATTCAACACATGCGCCATGATGAATGCCTATAAAATAGAAATAATTTTTTAGAAGGTTGACTTATAAGTAAAAAAACACTTATTCCTTTACTTTTAGCATAGTCTACTCACTCAAATTAAGGAAATTAAAAAACAACAAATTTTTTGGAATATTTTCATTACAACAGTAAATCTAGTCGACATAAGATGGTTTCTAATTCTATTTTATGCACTGATGAAGGTAATAACACCACAAAATATTACCAGACAAGAAATCGTTAGACAAAACCTCCCTACGATGAAATATCCTTGGGAAAAGTAATTTCATAATAAAATATCATTGCAATATTTAAAAATTTGTTTATTTTTACAAATTAAAATTTTTTAATTCTAGAAATTTTAAATTGTTGTAAAAAAAAAAATCGTTCACATATTTTCATTTATTGTAAAAATGCACCGAAGTTCATATTATTTTTTATTTGATTAGAAGAATTAGAGTATTCACAATTCTTTTCTTGATTGTCATTGTATTAATTTTATTCTGAGAATAGTGTAAGTAAAGAAAAACTGAATAATATTAAATATATATTTGTTTCTTTAATCTTTGTGAGTAGTATATCACAACGTTTTAATTTACGTCAAGAGAAAAATAGCTTTATGAAAAAAGTAAATTCTTGATCTAAGACATAAATAAATTGAAAATTTGCAGTAACGTAATTTTTTACTGCTAAAATTGCGATTTCTTTGGTAGCAATTATTTTTTAAAGAAAAATTTTCTAGCTAAAAAATAAAATATTTTTTGAAAACATTAACGAATATTTTTGTAAAAATTAACATATCGGAATTTATATTACTGAAACCAATAAAATATATAAGAGATCCATAGAAAAATTTTTTTTCAACTAACATGTTAATGCTTTACAGAATAATTTGCTAATTTAAAAAGAAAAAAAAAAAACGTTATTTTACTTTTTGTAAATTTTTGATTGAATAATTCCTGACAAAGAATTGCAATTTCTTAAGTCAAACAATAACTTTATTGCGAATTTTATTTAAACGAAATAGGTGGATCTAGAACTTAATTTGTTTATCGAAATTCATTTTTCCTCAGTGTCATAGGTTTATTAATACGAAAAATCAAGAATTATCGTAAGATAATTATAGTTATGTACCTGTATTAGCGGGTGCAGTATCAAAGCACATAGCTTTAACGTATTTACTAACACCCCACTGGTTGAGAGTTGAAAGTACAGCAGATGCTTGAGCAACCCCAGTTCCGGAACTGATCTTTGGAACACCAATTAATTGTTCTAGCCCAAATGACGTTAAAACAACTGGAAGTCTATCTACAGAATCTGAGCCAATGATGTCACTTAACACTTTCCCATCCCAGTGAACGACGTAATTATCATTGAATTTTAATTCTTCCTTCAATCCTTCTGCTATTTCTTTCCGCAAAAGAATACGACTTCGCCGAATAGTATTGTAGCTTAAATTGGTCCTTCCAAGATCGGTTCCAACATTTTTGAGAGCAGCAGCTAAAATATATGTAGCGTTTCTGCTACTTAAATTAGCACGATCAAGCGCGGCCACAAGTTCGGGGGTTATAATATTAATTTTCCGAGCTTTTGGAAGTGGAAGTTCAGTTTCAAAATCAGAAACCTTGGAATTTTGGCTTGATTGTAATGTTGTTAGTGAGTCTTGGGATGGATTCACCTCATTAAAATCATGAGGGACATCTATCAAATGAAGTTAATTTATTCAGTAAAAAATTAACTAATTGACTAAATTAATTAAGTGAAAAATAAAATTTTAAATAGTAATAAATAACATTGTTATAGACGTCTATGTAATAAATAAAAAAAAAAAGTTAATTTATTAATATTTTAATTGCAATATATTAATATTTTACTTGCAATATATTGTTGATCAAATATACTAAGAACAAAATAATTTTATAAAATTTCAAAGGATTTTTTTTTCCCAGAGTAAGAATCCATTTTGTTGAATATATTTTAAATACCTCTCAATTATTTATTAAAAATAATAAATAGTTCAATATTTTTAAATACAAATAGTTGACTTAAATAAATTAGATAAAACTAAGATAAAATGTGCAATGTTTAGTAATAATTTCGATAATAATTATGACTGATTTGTTATACTTACTTTCTCCATCAATTTCCATCTGTTCTATATATTTTTCTGATTTCTTTAAATCATCAGAGAAAAATCCTCGTCGATCTGAAGATCTTTGAGCTTTTAAAAAAGATTTAGTGTCTTCATTCATATTTTTGAATGCGTTTTTGTGAGTAATATCAAATAATCGCATTAAATTGTTTTTAAAAGTAGCCTCTTTCTTTATTTGCGCAGGTGATGTTTTTCTTTTAACATTACGTTGCAACAATCTCCACTTTTGGAAAATACCCAGCAGTTTATCAAAAGCATTCTGGGTGCTACAAGTTGGAATTTGTGCTTTAAACCATTGATCTTTAACTTTATTCACTGTATTCAACGCACTTTTCTTTATTGTAAACTTGAGAATTTTATGATTATAAAAAAATAAAGCCATGACGTCTTTTAAAATTGGAAGCTTACGACCATTAATACGGTCAGCGGGAACACCAATTAAATTTATTTCTATACTCATTATGCGAACTCAATTTATTATTTTGAGAAACCGAATACGAATTACTGAAGTAAATTACCAATAAAGCGTTACAATCAATATTTATGAAAATAGAAAGAAGCACACGTTTAATAGATAATGTTTCTAATAAATTTCTAATCTTGAAGTCGAATATCCAGGCATAAAACCCTGATATTAATTTGATGGAAAATGAATGGAATCACGGTTAAAAACTGTTAACGAAATAATTATAAAAAACTGAGATATCAAAATACTAACGCACTATCACACTGCACTCGGAGCAATGCCTCCGAGACAATAAACTAATAAAACTCGCCACTAAAAGATTTGGTGAGCTTAAAAAGCTCAGGTGATTTCTTGGAAAAAATACCAGCAATGTAACATGCACAATCGAGGTAGAAGGGATGGCCTTGAAAGACTTTTTGAGCGTAACGGATAATATATCATAGAAGTATAGTATAAAAAATGTAAGTAACTATAGCATAAGTCATCGAATGAGTATTTAATCGTATATAGAAGATATCGAAAAACGCTGAAAAATAAATTTTTGATGGAATATTTTTGTGCATCATTTCTAAGTTTCTTAGGTTCAATTTTTTTTTCAGAGGAAAATTGAGATACGCGGAGAAAAATGTCAAGTAAATATTCCAATGCAGCATAATAATGATTACATTACTTCACATTTTGTGTCACACCACTCTTATGTGACTGCCTATACAAACTATAGAGTGATGTAACTATTCCTATGCGGTATAGGCATATTTACTCGACATTTCTCTCCGTGTAACATTCTATTAAAATTGTAAATATTTCTTTTTTAAGTATAAAAAATTTTTTATTTATGAAAAATTGCATATAATAAAATACTTGAATATAATAATACTTAAAATGCTTCTCTTCCGTATAGTATAATTTTAAACTTCACCTAAATTATTATCATCAATTTTTTTTTCAATTTTGATGATTATAATTACTTATTGAAACAATAAAAACTTTTCAATGTCAAAAAAATGAATAATACTAATTGGTGTTTTTGTTTGAAGTACACAGATTTTTTTTTCTATAGTATTATAATCATAAATTAATAAATTTCAGTTTAGAAAAATCAATGTTTTCGATTTTATGAACGAATAAAATGACCAAAACACGATTTTTTAAAAATATCTGACATTAAAACATAAATAATTCAAAAGTCTTCTAGAATTTCGAAAACTTGAAAAGAGATAATTTATAGAGAATAAAAAGATCTACAAAAACGTATTTATAACATTTTATGATAAGTCTAATAGTTTTGCTGAAAAAGTCGAAAAATATTGACATTTACTATAAATTGAACTTTGACCTCGAATAATTTTTGAAAAAATAGATTTATCAAAAAATGATAAGAGACCTTTTTTGTAGAGCATTCAATTTCCTATAAAATTATATATTGGTCTTTTCGATAAATTGATCTGCTGATGAGTTATAAAATTCCAAAGTTTAAAAAAAGTTTTGCCCATGTTATTTAAATGGAATATAGAAAATTGCGATGAGGCAGTTGTTAATATTAATATTAAGAGCTCAAACTTTGACAGTATTTTTTTTTCGTCATCTCGAACAACATTTTCGATACGATTTTTGAAAAAAAAAATAGTCGATTTTTTTGAATCAGTCTAATATATATATATATATATATATATATATATATATATATATATATATATATATATATATATATGTAGCGACGACTCTTTAGGTTTAGATTGAAGCTATTCCTGCCTAAATCGCTACATACCAAAGAGTGCAACGTTGTGAGTAAATGATGAATGTGTGAGGAATTTTGTACAGGTGAGAATATTTACAATTGAGCGATGTATGTACAAATGAGAGAATGTGAAGAGGAGAGAAGGAAAAATGTATTTGTGGGGAAGAGGCGTTTCGTCTAAGTATACGATAGCTGAGACTCCTCAGTTAGGTGTGTCTATCGTATACCCCACCTAAGACGCCGAGTTGGAAGTAACATGTTGGGAATGTTATATATTGAAACAGGTGTAGGGACGAGGTATTGCGAGAGGCATGTTGTGCAGTGCCATCTCGCAGAGTGGAGCCGAACCACCACAGATATATATATATATATATATATATATATATATATATATATATATATATATATATATATATATTTACTTGAATTATTTAGTAAATCTTATTATAATAGTAATATATGTATTGTAGAACTTACGTGTGCGAAGCCACGGGTAGCGGCTAGTATATATATATATATATATGTATGTATAACGCATACTTTGAGCCACCTTTTTTTTTTTCATTTTTCTTCTTAAATTTACCTCCTTAATCATTTCCAAAAAAAAATTTTTTTTATAGAGCAATATTTTTAAGAGGTGTCCCCAAAGTATGCGTTCTGCTTAACGCATAGTTTAAGGACTGACCCCAAAGTATGCGTTATATTCAACGCATACTTTGAGGTCTTTCTAGCTTATGCAACTACGTCGTGTGATGATGCCTTATACGTTTATACTGTCCCCGAAGTATACGTTCTGCTTAACGCATGGTTTGAGGACTGCCCTTAAAGTATGCGTTATATTAAACACATACTTGGAGCCACCTTTTTTTTTATTTCTCTTCTTAAATTTGTCCCTTTAGTCATTTCCAAAATGAATTTTTTTTCTGTAAGGCAATATTTCTAAGAGATGTCCCCAAAATATACGTTCTACTTAACGCATAGTTTGGGGACTGACCTCAGAAAATGCGTTATATTCAACGTATACTTTAAAGTATTTTTGGCTTATCCAACTGCGTCGTGTAATAGTACCTTATACGTTTATACTGTCCCCAAAGTATGCGTTCTGCTCAACGCATAGTTTGAGGACTGCCCTTAAAGTATGCGTTTTATTGAACACATACTTTAAGCCACTATTTTTTTTATTCCTTTTCTGAAATTTGTCCCCTTAGTCATTTCCAAAATAAATTTCATTTTGTAAGGCAATAATACTTAGAGATGTCCCCAAAATGTACTTTCTACTTAACGCATAGTTTGGGGACTGACCTCAAAAAATGCGTTATATTCAACGCATGCTTCGAAGTATTTATGGCTTATCCGACTGCGTCGTGTAATGGTGCCATATACGTTTATACTGTCCCCAAAGAATGCGTTCTGCTTAAAGCATAGTTTGGGGACTGACCTCAACAAATGCGTTATATTCAACGCATACTTTGAGGTCTTTTTGGCTTATACGACTGCGTCGTGTGATGATGCCTTATACGTTTATACTGTCCATACAGTATGCGTTCTGCTCAAGGCATAGTTTGGGGACTGACTTTAAATAACGCGTAATATTCGACGCATACTTTGAGGTCTTTTTGGCTTATAAGACTGCGTCATGTGATAATGCCTTATACCTTTATACTGTTCATACAGTACGCGTTCTGCTTAACGCAAAGTTTGGGGACTGACCTAAAAGTTTGCGTTATATTTTACGCATACATTAAAGTATTTATAGCTTATCCGACTGCGTCGTGTAATGGTACCTTATACGTTTATACTGTCCCCAAAGTATGCGTTCTGCTTAATGCATAGTTTGGGGACTGACTTTGAATAATGCGTTATATTCAACGCATACTTTGAGGTCTTTTTGGCTTATACGACTGCGTCGTGTGATGATGCCTTATACGATTATACTGTCTCCAAATTATGCGTTCTGCTTAACGCATAGTTTGGGGACTGAATTTGAATAACGCGTCATATTCAACGCATACTTTAAGGTTTTTTTGGCCTATACGATTGCGTCGTGTAATGATGCCTTATACGATTATACTGTCCCCAAAGTATGCGTTCTGCTTAACGCATAGTTTGGGGACTGAATTTAAATAACGCGTTATATTCAACAAATACTTTAAGGTCTTTTTGGCTCATACGACTGCGTCGTGTGATAATGACTTATACGTTTATACTGTCCCGAAACTATGCGTTCTGCTTAACGCATCGTTTGGGGACTGACCTTAAAGACTGCGTTATATTTTACGCATACTTTGAAGTATTTTTGGCTTATCCGACTGCGTCGTGTAATGGTACCTTACACGTTTATACTGCCCATACAGTATGCGTTCTGCTCTAGGCATAGTTTGGGGACTGACTTTGAATAATGCGTTATATTCAATGCATACTTAGAAGTTTGTTTGGCTTATCCGACTGCGTCGTGTGATGATGCCTCATACGTTTATACTGTCCACAAAGTATGCATTCTGCTCAACGCATAGTTTGAGGACTGTCATTGAAGTATGAGTTATATTGAACACATACTTTGACCCACCTTTTTTTTTAATTCTCTTCTCAAATTTGTCCCCTTAGTCATTTCCAAAATGAATTTTTTTTTGTAAGGCAATATTCCTAAGAGATGTCCCCAAAATGTACGTTCTACTTAACGCATAGTTTGGGGACTGACCTCAAAGAATACGTTATATACAACGCATACTTCGAGGTCTTTTTGGCTTATACGACTGCGTCGTGTGATGATGCCTTATACGTTTAGACTGTCCATACAGTATGCGTTCTGCTCAAGGCACAGTTTTGGGACTGACTTTAAATAACGCGTTATATTCAACGCATACTTTGAGGTCTTTTTGGCTTATACGACTGCGTCGTGTGATGATGCCTTATACGTTTATACTGTCCCTAAAGTTTGCGTTCTACTTAACGCATAGTCTAGGGACTGACCTCAAAAAATGCATTATATTTTACGCATACTTTTGAGTATTTTTAGCTTATCCGACTGCGTCGTGTAATGGTGCCATATACGTTTATACTGTCCATACAGTATGCGTTCTGCTCAAGGCATACTTTGAGGACTGACTCTAAATAACGCGTTACATTCAACGCATACTTTGAAGTCTTTCTGGCCTATACGACTGCGTCGTGTGATGATGCCTTATACGTTTATACTGTCCCTAAAGTTTGCGTTCTACTTAACGCATAGTCTAGGGACTGACTTAAAAAAATGCGTTATATTTAACGCATGCTTTGAAGTATTTTTGGCTTATCCGACTGCGTCGTGTAATGTTGCCATATACGTTTATACTGTCCATACAGTATGCGTTCTGCTTAACGCATAGTTTGGGGACTGACGTCAAAGACTGCGTTATATTCAAAGCATACTTTGAAGCATTCTTGGCTCATCCGACTGCGTCGTGTGTTGATGCCTCATACGTTTATGCTGTCCCGAAAGTATGCGTTTTGCTTAACGCATAGTTTGAGGAGTGGCCTAAAAGTATGCGTTACATTCAACTGCTGTATACTGCGTTGACCTAGGTACGTAAACGACTATGATTTGATAGTATATTTATTTTAATATGGAGTATCAAACTTCTATGATAAATTTTATATAATTTTATAAGATCTAATGAAACTTTATATAATTGAAGAACTGATAAATTTAGAATGAAGTATAAATCATATGATTAATAACGTTGTACAAGATCGACGATTTCAAATGAAACAACAATTCCATAAAATTTTACGAAACGAACTCTATGAAATTTTAGAAGCTTTATCAAGTCTGTGCAGCAAGTTCCATGGAATTAGGGGAGCCTGCGGTACGAAGACTTCCCTAAGCCGTTTTCTCTCTGCTGCTTTAAACCACCAAATTCGTTTATATTTTTTCTATTTCGGAAGAATCAGTCAAAATTTTGCCGAAAATCGAAAAAAAAAATTTTTTTTTGACCGTCAATTTATGACGGAAAATAAAAAAATAATAATTTGCACGTTACAATTTTTTTTTTGAGTGGCGTATTTTACTCCACATACTACATATTGGCCTAACATATTATAAAAACATTATAGAGGTCATACTTAATGGAAAATAAAAAAAAAAAATTTACTTAATTTTTGAGGCAGGCCTTTGTGCCCCAGGGGAGCCTTCGAGTCTCAGGCTCTACTATATTAAATTTGACAGAACTTGATACCATTTCGTTATGCATAATGAAATGTAACATTTTATATACAGAATCTTAAGATTGGATAAAAATTTTACAAAGTTTGATACAATTTCGAGGACTTTATAAGAATTTGAACATTAGACCGGGCCACAAAAAATCGACTATTTTTTTTCTTTAATTATATCAAAAATTTTTTTTGGAATGACAAAAAAACTTCTTGTAGAAATTTGAACCCTTGATTTTAATATTAAGATGTCTGCCATCACAATTTTTTAATTTTTTTAATGAGCGGGATTTGGACTCATAACTCCCAAACCATTGAGGAAAATGAAATTGACTCAAATACATGTTTCAAAGAAAATTGAATGCTTTTAAAAAAAGGTCTGATTAAAATTTCCTGTCAAATGAACCAGTAAACAGCCGGCTTCTTCAAGAAAATGCATTTTCACTGTTCTCAAATTGTTTTATTAATCACAATCGTTTTATTTTCTTATTGGAAATTATTAACTTAATCATATAAACACTAGGGTGATTCGAAAAAATTGAATACTTTATTTTTTAACTTCCAACATTGAAAAGTTGGTTCTCAGGCACCTCCAGAAAATACCCACCAAATTTGACCTCATAATATTAATAGGAAGATCCTCCTCATCGCAGTTTTTCATTTTTTTTTTAGTCCCTTATATAAAAGACCATATCTCATTATTTATTGATGGTTTAACCAAATCATTATACAAGTTTCTACAGGAAATTAAATGCTCTACAAAAAAGGATCAGTGTATTGAAGCGAGAACTTCCACCATTTAAAAAATAATTGAGATCAAAATTTGTAGAATTTGTTAAAAAAAAATTTTTCTAAATAATTTTCTACTTCATTGAAAAATGATTATTGATGAATGAAGGTGGCATATTCATATCGGAAATTTAACACTCTACAAGAAAGGTCTGATGTATTTATTTGATTCCTCTAAGTGTTTAAAAGATATTCCTTGCCGAATCTCAATGCGTTCTTTCCAAACATGAATTTAGTGAAAATAAGTGAATATTCAATTTTCCCAAGTGTAAATCGAACCGCAATTTTAAAAAGTGGTCTAATTTGGCACTCAGAATTAGTAAATATTCACTTATTTCATTTATTCATGTTTAGAGAGTTGGAATTTCGAAAGTTTTTTAATAACTTTCTCAGATTCATCAACTTAATTCATGAATTTTATAAACATTCATAAAAATTTCAGCTTATATAAATAGAATAAAAGTATTTACTTTAGTTTTAATGTTTATGTCAAGTATATAATATTTTCTAATCAATTTCTCATCCATAGTTTTTAACTGATTTTATTAAAATTGTAACTGTAAGTTTTTCCCACAAAAATGGTAATCAAGTATATTTTTCTGGGAAATCTGGTAAAATATCCCGATGGCAATAAAAGCCGATTTTTTTAATAAGACGAACACATATTTTTCAATATAATTAATTTTTCCGTAAGTACTAATTCAAAAAACATCGATTATGTATAATTAATTCGAATTTTTTTTCCTTTTATATTAATATAAATCATGACACTTCTAAAATAAGGACGTTTATTTCTCAAAAATGAATCTTAATTTATCTCTAAATAATAAACTGACGTATTATTCTCTTCTTCCAAAAGTGAAACTTATTTCCACCTATGAAAAGGTTTAAAAAAGAATGGAAAATGTTTATTCTATTGACATGAGCTGAAATTCTTGAGAATATTCATAAAATTCATAAATGAAGTTGAAGAATCTAAAGAGGTTATTAAGAAACTTTTGAAATTCAAACGCATTGGGATTCGGCAAGGAATATTTTCTAAACGGTTAGAGAAATCAAATAAACACATCAAACCTTTCTTGTAGAACGTTAAAGTTCCTACAAAAACATGTCACGCTCATTCATCAATAATCATTTTTCAATGATGTAGAAAATTATTTAAAAAAATTTTTTCTCGTCGGAAAACTTTAGAAATGCGGCGATTTGCCGTTAACGTGAGTAAACGTGGACGTTTAATTTTTTTGGATTTTCTGCGCAGTGTTACCAGTTACCACTAGTGGCTTATTTCCAACTCATTTAATTCGTCGCTTTCTTTTATATTTTTATTTAATACAAAATTTTTATACACATAAAAAATGTTCTAAAAACAATCACAAGTGTCTTGTCGTATAAGTTTGTGTGGTTTTTATTCAAAAAAACCATAATTATGATACTTAGAAACACCGCAATATTAAATACATTGCGGTGGAACGCCGCGGCGCGATGAACGATAAGTGGCAAGACTGCGTGATGGACGGAGGGTTAAGCTGTCTCCTTTAGAATGGTCTTTAGAATATTGAATTAACCCTAAATTATTCGATGTATCGGGAAAATGTTTCCAAACTATGCGTCAAAACCCTTTTTAACTTCTCGCTAAAAAAAAATTGAAAATTTCGGAAAATTTAGGAAGTTGTTGGATTCGGTCTGATTTTCAAAAATCAAATTTCTATCAGATCTTGACGTTTTGAAGTTCTAAAACGCTATTCTGACTAACTTTAAGATAATGTCCGAGTGAATGGATATGCGTAAAAACTAGGCTGTTTAAAAAACAAAAAAAAATTATTTTTGATGGCATCCAAAAATTGAAAGTATAACTAAAAACAAAAATTTTGGTACCAATCCTGGCTCTTTATAATGATATTAACGTTTGCCTAAATCCATTTTTTTAATATCACGGGAAAAAAATTTTTTTTTTTTTTAGAATTTTCTAGCTTACAAACTAATCAACGCATTTCCATGCATAACCAATGTTTGTGAACGTGCGTTGTGATTTTTACGACTTGAAAATCGAGCGCAAAAATCTAATTGATTCTACGGCCACCTGTTAGAAAATTTGTATATTAATTAACACTTCCCAGTCCCTTGGGGCCATGTCAGAGGCCACCTCGATTGAATTTGAACTTGGACGATAGTGGGGTAGTTCCACCCCTCCAAAATTAAAATATAAAAGGGCCAACAAACACTTGCTCGGAGACTTAGGCCCTGGCCATCGCCTAGAGTAGACTGAGGACGCTTAGCGAGGTCCTACTCTAGCACCAGGACTCAACAATTTATTTGAGTCGGCCTAACAATATCTAGTCCATCAGTTTATTATATCTAGTCATTTATTCTAAAACTCAGTTCTATTCCGGTCAGTCTGTTACCTAAATAATTTTATTTGTTGAGACTTTTCTTTTATATTAAATTAAATTATTTATTTTATTATAAGTGACATTTGTTTATTCGAATTTAATTAAATAAGGAGATTTTGCGACTCCTTCGTCTGGTTGAAGAAAACCAAATTTAAATTTGTGAGTGTGGTGGTTTGGTGTGCAACGTCTGCCGAAGAGGATCGACCTCGAGTCCAAGGAGCCCGCGAAGATTTCACGAAGAAGATCGACATCGAATCCAAGGAGCTCGCGAGGATTCACTGAAGAGGATCGACATCGAGTCCAAGAGGCCCACAACCGACCGGAGATCGATATCACCAGTAAGCCCTCGTACAACCAGATAAGTTTCGACAAATTTGTCACAAACCTTCTCTCTCTCTTCAACGTTGTACTCATTTTAAATAATTATTTAATTTATTACCCTGTGTCCATTAAATATTTGCGCGCTAAATAAATTGTCGCTGGACACTTGTTATTTCTAAAAGAAATTAATTTATAAGTAAAGGGGAAATTTTGTATATACTTGGGCTTGGTTAAATAAAATTTGTTATATATAATTTAATTGAGTCTCTTTGAACAAATTTCTTATCACCAGCGTCGTTTTAGAATAAGTATATTTCAGCCGCGTGTCCGGTCAGAACGAGTCGACCCATTCCTGAGATATTTTCCCGTACCAGAACCAGCTTTACAATAATTAACACTTATTGAAATTTAATAATCTACTATTAATTAAATTAATTATTCGGGAAAATTTAGTAACAGTGGTTTGTGGCTATTGGACACGAAATAGCCAGGGCCCACCGTTATATGTTTTTGTAGGAAACTAAACGCTCTATAGAAAAAGTCTCTTATCATTATTTGGAAAATCCCATTGTTCAAAAGTTATTTAAGCTTTAAGTCAAATTTGAAGTAAATATTGAGATTTTTTTACTTTTCCGACGAAACTATCAGACTTATCTAAAAATCTCATCGGAACTTTTTGTAGATAATTTTTTGCCTTACAAATTACTACGTATAGAGTTTTTTAAAATTCCGCATTGTTCACAAGTTATTTTAATTTCAACGTCAAGCTTTTAAAATAATAAAGATCTAATTGATTTTAAGAAAAATGGATTGAGGCAAACCTCAATATCATTATTAAGAACCCGGATTGGTACAAAAATTTTTATTTTTAGCTATACTTTCAATCTTCGGATGCAATAAAAAAAAAATTGTTTTTTTTTTTTTTTAAACACCCTAGTATGTACATGCATACGTATGTAAATACCTGTAACTTTTGAACGGATGGACCAATTTCGAATCGTGAAGGTGTCATTCAGCGTGGCTAGTTAATATCTAGAAGCTATACAAAATTGAACTAGATCAGTATGTTGTGTTCAGAGGTATTCCGAAAATCGAATTTTTTCAAAAATTTTTTTTTCATAACTTTTCATGTGCCCTGTGAATTCCAAAATCTGATTTGGTCTAAAACTTCATAAGCCACCTCGAATGCCACCTCAACCATCGATACCAGTTCATTCGTTCAAGAAAATCCACTAGCAAAATAATTAAAAAAAAATTTTTTTTTTTAGGTTTTTAGAAATTTCTCAAAAACGAGTAAATAAATAAATTTTAAAATCTGATCAGCTCAAGTACCCAAAAAATCACGGCGATTGCCACCTCAACCTTCCCAATCGGTCAATTCGATTGAGAGATATCGCTGGAAAAAAAGTGGTAAAAAACGTTTATTTTCGGAAACAACGGCATACAATGGTAATTTTGAGCTCGAAGAGTTCGAAAATGTATTCACAACAATTATTTCATGGTCATCGAGCTCAGAAACAGCGTAAAGTTTTGGGGCTGGCCCTCAGGGTCAACTGATAGACCATTTTTTTTCAACGGTCATCGCAGTATCTAGTTGTTCTCGAACTATGGAATGCATCGATAAAATGTCCCTAAACTATCCAATATACTTCGGAAAAAGGTCCCAGACTATGCTTTAAAGCAATTTTTTCAGAACGGTTTTAAAAATTCTGCATTACCCCCAAACTACGTGATAGATAAAAAAATGTCCCCAAACTATGCATTAAAGACTTTATGTTAAGAACGGTCTTAAGAGTATTAAGTCATCTCCAAACTATGTAATATACTGGGATAATGTCCCCAGGCTATGCAATATATCGAAAAAACGTCCCTAAAGTATGCTTTAAACTAATTATTTGAGAGCGGTCGTAAGAATATCGAATTTCGACCAAACTAGGCGATAAATCGAGAAAATGTCCCCGAACTGCATTGAAGCAATTTTTAGGAACTTTCTTCAGAATATTCGATTGTCCTTCTGTTGAGTTTCCCAAACTATGCGTTGAGATTAACGCATACCTTGACGACTCACCCCAAAGTATCAAATTGTTTCTAAACTATGCGATATATCGGGAAAGGTCCCCAAAGTATATGTTGCACAATTTGATACTTTGAGGACGGACCCCGAAGAATCAAATCGTCCCCAAACTATGCGATATATTGATGAAATGTCTCCAACCTATGCTTCGAAGCAATTTTCTTAGAACGGTCTGCAGAATATTCAATTGTCCCCAAACTATGCGATATATCGAGATAATGTCCCCAAACTATGCAATATGAAGGGAATATGTCCCTAAAGGATTTTTTGAAGCCCTTTTCTTTAACAGCCTCCATAGCAAAAAGTTGCCCTCAAACTATGCGATTTATAGATGAAATGTCTTTAAACTATGATTCAAAGCAATTTTCCTAGAATGGTCTTCAGAATATTCGATTGTCCCCAAACTATGCAATATATTGAGATAATGTTCCCAAACTATGCGGTGAAGCTATTTTTATGTTACTTTTTTCAAAGATATAGACACGATAAAGTATATAAATACTTCATAGCATATTGCTAGTTGAGTTTCCCAAACTATGCGTTGAGATTAACGCATACTTTGACGACTGACCTTAAAGTGTCAAATTGTCCCTAAACTATGCGATATATCGGGAGAGGTCCCCAAAGTATGTGTTGTACAATTTGATACTTTAGGGACGGTCTCCAACATATCACATTGTTCCTAAACCATCCCATATATCGATAAAATATTTTCAACCTATGCTTCGAAGCAATTTTCTTAGAACAGTCTTCAGAATATTCGATTGTCCCCGAACTATGCGTTATACCGAGATAATGGCCCCAAACTATGCAATGAAGCTATTTCTATGTTACTTTTTTCAAAGATAAAGGCTTGATAAAGTGTATAAATACTTCATAGCATATTTCAAGTTGTTGTGCCGAAACTATCCGTAGTGCCTAACGCATACTTTGAGGACCTGTCCCCGAAGTATTAAATTGCCCCTAAACTATGCGATATATCGAAAAAATGTCCCCAGGCTATGCAATATATCGAAAATAAGTCCCTAAGGTATGCTATAAACTTATTATTTTAGAGTGTTCGTAAGAATATCAAATTTCGCCCGAACTAGGCGATAAATCGAGAATATGTCCTTAAACTGGGCATTGAATCAATTCTTTGGGAACTTTTTTCAGAATATTTGATTGTCCTCAAAGTATGCGTTATATCGAGAAAATGTCTCGGAAATATGCGATAAAGCTATTTTTTGTTGCATTTTTCTAGGTAAAGACTCGATAAGTTGTAGAAATACTCCAAAGCATATTCTACGTTCAGGTTCTAAAACTATTGGTTGCACAATTTGATACTTCAGGGGCCGTCTCCGACATATCACATTATTTCTAAAATTTCATAATTTCATTTCATACTCCTTTATTTCTTTATTGTTTTACTTTATTATTAATAAACTTATTACCAATGATTATTTTTCATTTATAATTTTTCTATAAATATTTTATCATTTCAAAATTCTATTTCATACTTTACAATAATATTCTTTTTATATTTCATAATTCATTTCATTTTTCATTATTTATTTAATTATTAATAAATTTCATTTTACTATTAAATATAGTAATTTGAATTTATATTCAAATTTAAAAATCATCAGCTGTAATAATGGCTGGAAGTCATTGGCTAATTAATTAATTTATGCATAGCCAGATGGCATAGCATGTATGATAATTGATTGACAGCAGGAATAAGACGTCGTGACGTCACACCTTGTGTCTATATGGTGTAAGTGAAACGAGCAATCATGATGATTTTTAAGAAGTCACTTTCAATGACTTACATAAACAAGAACATATTAGTTTTGAGTTATGTTGTTTAGTAATTATGATGTTATTCAATGAAAGAAGCTGATACAGATTTTACATCGATTATTCCGTCAACGATATCTCTCGAACGAATTATCTGATTGGGACGTTCTTGGCAGCAATCGAATGCTTCTATCAAATTCTAGAGCTGATTAAATTTTGGAATTGATCGACTCAATAGTTTTCTAAATATTCACGAAAAACGAAAAAAAAACGATTTTTTTTCATTCTATCGTCGACGATATCTCTCGAATGAATTATCCGATTGAGTTGTTTAAGGTGGCAATCGGTGCGTTTTATTAAGGTCTAAAGCTGATTAAATTTTGTGAATGATTGGTTTGGTCATTACGTTGATATTCGCAAAAAATAGTTTTATACTATTTCTTTCGTCGACGATATCCTTCGAACAGATTATCCGATTGAGACGTTCTTGGCATTAATCGAAAGCTTTTATCGAGTTCTAGAGCTGATTGGATTTGAGAATTGATCGATCCGACAGTTTTCAAAAGATCCAAAAAAAACGAAAAAAAAAAAAATTTTTTTTTTTTCGTATTACTTAAATATCTCAGAGACTAATTGACTAAATGATCCCAAATTTTCTGAAAATTTAAGTTAAGAAGAAATTTTTCGAACGCCGCCAAAAAGATGTAAATCGGTTCAATCATTAAAAAGATATGAGAGGTTCACATCCACACACACACACACACACACACACACGCGCGCGCGCGCATATACACACACACACACACGCGCGCACATACACACACACACACACACATACATACACCCATACAGACATCGCTCTGAAAATGTCTGAGTAGCATCCTCGCACCTTCAAACGTCAACATATGATGAAAACCCGGTTTTTGAAAATCGGGGTGAAACCAATGTTAAGTCCGCCGCTGTATTTTTAAATTAATTATCCGGGATTTCTTCCTTTGGTAGCGATAGAAAAATTTAACGAGCGATATGGAGGTTGCGGACAACGATAAAGAATACGAGAAAGATTTTAACTTCCTATATTTATTATTTAATGTGGGTTTTTCGAAGAGTGTGAACCCAAACGCCTTCGAGCTTGGTCAACGTTGCATTTATAAATCGATCAACAGAGAGAAAAGATATTAGAATTGTCTCTCACTTACCTTTAGATGATTCTTTCTTCTAACACGGCAGGCGTTTATCCCTCCAGAACTTTGCAGCTCACTCGGCCTCCTCCTGATGGATTTGGTTGAATGGACGCGGCTGGGGTTGTAGGATAAAGTCTTATGTGCTACTTTCGAATGAAACACTCAAGGTTGAAGTTGTGATCTCTAGTCTTTTTATTAACCGTTCAATTACAATATTATTTTATTGAACTGCACTTACACCCTATAGCTTTTCAGAATTTTAAAATATACAATTTTATTGTATTTTGCGTCTTTGTTGGGCCCGAAGGCTAATATGCGCAGAACTACGTCGACTCGAGATTGGATTACAAATGAGATTTAATTTTGTATCACTATTCAATCGAACCGAATTTTTAATCGTTGTTTGAGAACTTTTATAGATAATTTGGATTCAGTTATTGACTTTTCAACGCAAACGCGGATTCCTGCAATAACTGAATTTAATAGAATTTTTATTTATAGATCTTACTGACTTTTCAACGCAAATGCGGATTCCTGCAGTAAGATTAAATGATTTTAATATAAAATTTTAATTTCAATATTCCCTATTGACTTTTCGACGCAAACGCGGATTCCTGCAATAGGGTTCTTATAAAAAAAAATAAATTTTCTCTTATTGACTTTTCGACGCAAACGCGGATTCCTGCAATAAAATTCACGAAATTTTCGCGGTTTCGTTATTCGCGGTCCGTAGGTCTCAAGATCACGAGATCTGATAGTCAACTAAGGCCCTGAGCCATGGTGCTCAGGCTATTTAAAAACTTTTGATTGATGTTTGATGGGAGTAATTAAATTGTTGTCATTGGTGGAAAATGACGACAAGTTTTTATTTATTCGTCAATCGTTATTGCAAGAATCGTCGCTCTACTTTTATACGCATAAATGGTGGTAAAACTGACGCTGCGTTTTCGCAGGCTTTTGCAAAGAGGAGTTTCATAAATTTATTTATGAAATAAAATAAATTAATAAAAAAAATTAATTGGACATAACACCAATAACTTCCCGAATTTTTTGAAAATGATCGATTTTCCGAGCGGGAAGTTAAAAATAGATGTAATGTTGAATTTAAGAATCAAGTATTTTGTTAAATAAAAGAAAATATAATTTCAATGCATACAAAAAAATGTTTTTAATTTATTTAAAGATGTTAAGAGACGGTGAATTTATTCAAGAGTATGAAAAGTACTTTTTTTTTACTTTTTTTTAAAAAAATAACAATTTCTTGGACGATAATCACTTGAAATTCTCCAATAAAATTCTATTTTTCAACTTTTGAAATTTCACAAGGAAATAAAAAAAATTTCATAACAAGGTTATATAAAATCAGCAAAAATTCAACAACAATTTTTTTATAATCAAGAAAAAAAATTAGAAGCGATTGTCGTCACATCTTTTGATTAACGGGGATCATTACAGAGTTAGTTGAAGTATTTTTAGAGTAAAAAAAAAAAAAACGTTTGGAGTTTGAGAAAATTACGGTTTTTTCAAATAAACTAAAATATGTTATATATCTGGGATTCTGAAAATTTTTTCATATTTTTTTTCGAAAACTATATTTAAAAACAAAAATTTTGAAAAAAAAAAATTCCCAAACGGTCAATTTTTTAAAGATTTCTGGCAATTTAAAAATACGCGAGCGGTTTTTTTCAAAAATTCATAACTTTTTCTGAGTCGGGAAAAAAAATTTGAAAAATTTCTGAAAAATAACTTTCGGGGGTAGAAAAAGATAGAAAATTTTCAGCGAAATCTAAGGGGGTCAGGTAAAAAATTTGTCGATTTGACATGGAATGACCCATATAAACTGTTTGTTAATCCACTATAGAGAATTTAAATCTTTATAAAATTTCTAATGTTTTTAAAAACGATCATGAAGTATTGAACTGGCTAAAAACATACAATTATTGCCCACAATAAATTATTGTAAGACCCATAAAAAAAAAAATGCTTTAAATCGAAAACAAAGTGTTATGTCAGAAATTGACATAAATAAATGTTTTATGGGTATTTGGCCCAAGCCAAAGCCTATAGACCGGGAACCCCAGAGACCTTGAATTAAAGAGGATAGGTTTATTTTTAAATTAATAACACGATGTTAAAAATATTAATTCTTAATTATATTGCCAACTTAATTACAAAATTTTGAGGTTTGGAGATTGTGTTTCTTATAACATTAAATCTTAATCGTAATAAACAAAATTCAAATATCCTTTCTAATATAATCCAAAGATAACGGTTAACTGATTAAAAATTAGAGAGTAAAAAGTAATTAAGATTCTAAATTGCAGTTCTATGTAATTCAAATTGAATTGTATTTAACTAGCGCAAGATGATTTTTTTTAAGATAGTATGGCGAAATTATTTGAAACACTTTAAAAAAAAAACAATTTGAAGTAAATCGGAGACGATGCACTTTAACGGATTATCAATTGATTTGAGTTTAGTTATTATTTAAATGCGAATAAAATATTTTTTCGAGCAATTTTGTAGAGATTATTAGATGGCTACTAGCCGACGCTAATTTACAATAAAAGTTTGATGGAAATAAATTATTAGGTGGCTACTAGCCCACTCTAGTTTACAATAGGATAAAATGACTATAAATATGGATCATTAGGTGGCTACTCAGCTGACTCTAATTTATTTTCAAAAGAAAAAAAATGATAGTTACTGGTATTTAATTAAAAATCGTACCTGAAATTTTTTTATTATGTAGTACGCTGGTTTACTTATGTAGTACTTATTTATTCTGTTATTTTAACTCGCGATTTTATATTACTCGACACTTATTCTTTTTTCTACAGTTGAACTTTACACTAGGCTGGTCAGGACACGAGACAGCGAGTACATGTAAAATCCGCCTAGATATAGCGATTTTTTCGGGTGGACCCAATTCCGTAAATTTGGGGGAATTTCCACGCCTACGCTCTGTCGTGCCCATCAGACTTTTTCCACTTCCTTCCGGAAACCCATTGTTTCGGGGCCGCACTATTCCTTCCACATTGTTTTTCTCACTGACGTAGTTGCTTCGGATCCCCTCTACATGGGTCCTCCACAACCGGCCCTTTGTCCTTATTGGATAAATTATTCTTTTCTCTTTTTGTTATTCTCATATTATTGTTAACTATATCACTATATTATTTATAAATGATAATTTTATAAACTACATTATGTTCATAAGCTATATCATTCTGTGGGTCTTATGAACTATATTATTTATAAACGATAATTTAATAAACTACATCATTTTGTAGAATATATAATTTATGGTTTAATTTCCTCTTAATTAATTAATTGATTATTCTTATTGCCTATGGTCATTTTATTTTCTTTTTTTCTATTTTTTTATGTTTTATACGTTTGGTTAACTGATAAATTTTCATTTGAATATTTATTATTTAGTATTTAATTTTTTTCTTTTATAATTTTTTTGTTTGTGTCGCTTTCTATTTTAAATGATTTTATTATCTTAATGGAAACCTTTTTGCTTGTTTGTTCAGCTACTCACTTGTCTAAACACCATAATTTGTTTTTAAATGTTTTTTCGAAGTAAATTATGTAATTTAGAAAACATTCAAAAACTCATTACAGATATGGCTTATTTACTTTAGGTCTCATTTAGAGTGTGCTGAAGATAAGAAAATGCGTCAGCAGCCACTCTAACCCTGGGTGAGGATTAAAATTCCTTTTTACCCAATATTATATTAAAATATAGATTAGGTGTTCGAACAAGTTTCCTAATGTCAACCAAAACGTTAAGTAAAACATAAAATGTAAGATTTAAATAAAATAAAATAAGATTAAATAATATTTAAACAACCGAACATAGTCTGGACGTAACAAAAGATAGCTGTGGAAAATTTCAATGAAAAACAAAACAATCTGATCATAATATATTTATGGCTCGTAATACGTGGTTCGAAAATTCTATAATAAAATCATCATATGATATGATTATAACATATTGTTCTTCAATGACCTACAACTATCTACGAACTACATATAAGAGAAAGTAGTATATTTGATACAACAATTTCTTCTAGAACTAGTGCTGATCGGTTCTCTTGATGCGGTGAAATATGTTCTATCAGTTGAGATAGAATTTACGAAGAAGGTTTAATTGGAGGTGATGGAATCATTGTCGAAATCGATGGATGTAAAATCGGTCGACGTAAATGCAATGGAGGTCGCTTGAAAGATGGCGATGGGATATTAGGTTAGTTATACATTTTTAATTTAATAATACTAGTGTTTTTAATGAATTGGTAGATGAAATAAGCCACTATGTATGATAATGTAAGGATGAGTGATCGGACCGCACAATCTGAAACATAATTATATATCTTGCTTATCCTATTGACTAGTTTATCCTGCTCTGTCTTATCAACTAGCATGCATTCCTATATTAAATGTTCAGCGGTTTGATATGGTTTGCCACATTTACATACAGCTTCTGTTAGTATGTTTATTCTATGGAGATGTGCTTTCGCTTGCGTGTGCCCACTTTTAAACCTATTTATTACAGTTATCTACTCCCTGCCTATGCCTAAGCCTAAGCCATGAAACCAGGGTTTAGATTGGAATTTATCCACATATTTAAAATAAGTCTTACCTTTGGGGTACCCAATCATACTCTCATACGTTTCCAGTTCCATTTTATCCTTGTGCGTAGCATTAAAATCTTTTGCCTCCAGGCTCACTATTGTGTTTTCTACTTTCAGGCTGTTCGCTGCTATCTTTGCCAATCTATCAGCTTGCTCCTTTCCTTCTATGCCTTTATATGCCAGGGTCCAGACTAGTATCACCCTGATTCATACCTCCTTTATCTTGTACAATCCCTCCCTGACTTCCTTTATGTTCAGATCTTCCTTCGGACCACTTGTACCCATTAATTTTATAATTGTTGTTTGTGAGTCAGAGCATATCAGTGCATTACGGACCTTCTCCTGAACTATCTTCCTCAGCTCAGTACTCTTAGAAACTTACTGAGTTTACTAAGGACTTAGTTCAGCCGAACACGCCCTATCTCAAGAACATTAAGTGACATTGTCCCCAGTCTAAAGCATGCGCAAATAAATTTTTTCAGACACTGACTATGAGAAAAACATTAAGTAGCTTTATGTATTCAATGCACGAACGAGTTCTTTTAAATTTTTAAATTAATTAATTAATTATATTTAATATATTTTCATTATAATTATGGAATTCAATGAATAAAATTAACATCATAAGGCCCATGAATAATAACAAAATGTTTAAAGCAGAAATTTTTGGATTTTATTGTTAATTTTTATGGTACAAAAATTACATTTATAATGATGAGAGAATTGTAAGCTGATTTCTTTTCTTCGAAGAGCTGTTTCTTTCAACTTCTCCTTATTTGTTTTCTTAAAATAATAGGAGTCTGGAATAGCAACAGCGTCGTCGTCGTCGTCATCGAAAATATCACTTTCGTCGTTTATATCCTCAAACTCAATTTGGGCCTCGTAGTTACACTCATTAGTTCATACGTGAAATCTATAAAAGTAAATGAATGATGTAATATGAAAAATCAATGCTATATTATTAATAAAAAACTTTTTTACATACCTTGAACCTTGAGTAGCCATCATTTATTACTTCTTAAGTATATGTAATTCCAGTTTTTCTTTTATTTTACTTATTTCCAAAAAGTTCTTTGCCAACCTTTTTTCCAGCACGGCCTGGATACAATACTTCTGGTGCACTTTAGATAACTTTACTATTTTTGGCAAACGCATATATGTCATTAACAAATTTACCTACTTCCTTAGAAGGCACGTCACCAAATGATGATTCAATAATAGGGAAGGGTGGGGCAAAAATGGGCCCTGTAAGCTAGAAATGGGATTATTTTTTTTAACTTCCCGCTAAGAAAATTGCAAATCTTCAAAAATTTGGAAAGTCATTGGTTTTGATTAGATTTTTGAAAATCGAATTTCTAAGAGATCTTGACGTTTTGAGGTTCTAGAAAGCTATTCTGACTAATTTCAAGATGATGTCCGAGTGTATGTATGTATGTACGTACGTATGTAAATATCTATAACTTTTGAACAGATGAACCGATTTTTATCGTCAAGGTGTCATTCGACGCGGCTTGTCAATATCTAGAAGCTGAAAAAAAAATTAAGGTTCATCGGTAGAGCTCGGTCAAAGATATTCCAAAAATAAACTTTTTTCAAAAATGTTTTTTTTTTCAATAACTTGTAATATGCTCAATGGATTGATTCCAAAATCAACTGGACTCTCAAGCTTTATAAGCCGCGTCGAATGCTACCTTAACCGTCAGAATCGGTTAGTTCGTTCAAGAGAAATCGTTGTCAAAAGAATTGAAAAAAACCATTCTCTTTAGTATTTTGAAAATTTCTCAAAAACGACTCGATAAATCAATTTTAAAATCTGATCAGCTGTAGAATTCCATAATACACGTTGATCGTCACCTTAACCATCTCAATGGATTAATTCGTTCGAGAGATATCTTTGGAGAAAAAACGGTAAAAAACATTTTTTTTCGAAAACAAAGCCATACAATAGTATTTTTGAGCTCGAAGAGCTCGAAAACGTATTTACAACAATTTTTCAATCTCAAGGAGCTCGAAAACAGTGGAGAGTTTTGGGGCTGGCCCGCAGGATCAACTGAGCGACCGATTTTTTTCAGTCGTTACACTACTTTGTAGGCCCTTGTTTGTTATTTAATATTAATGAGCTACGTCCATTAAAATTGAAAAATCGAAAATACGGGAAAAGTGGGCCCCCGTCTAAAAAATTGTATAAGACAAATTTATTGCTTGTTATACTTCTTTTAAATTCTTCACTTCAAATATGCTATGAGTGAGCTGTGTTCATAATAAATTACGAATTTTAAAATATGGAGCAAAGTGGGTCCCCTCCGAAAATTTTGTCATAAAATTATTTTTCATTTGCTTTACTTTTTTTTAAGTTTATTTAAATGCATGCTGAATTAATTTTTTTTCTGTTATGTCCAAAATGGCTTGCACCATAATGGACAAATTATTATTATTATTATTTTCAGCCATAGTCTTTCAACTAATAGACCAGGATCACACTGAGTATAATTATCTGGAAGATATTTTGAAATAACAGATTTTGGATATACGTATTAACTACTATATATTATACAATTAAAAATTCTAATGATATGATTACAATAGATCTCGAAATTAAATTATTTTATAAAGGTATTAGGTGGTGAACCGCCAACGCTAATCATACAGACAGAAATTACCATGAATTCAAAATTATAACGGAGATATAAGGTGGCCACGTGCCTAGACTTACTCGTATAATTAGAATTCTTGCAATAAAATATTCACTATAAGATTGTTTTTTTGCAGTAACATAAAATAAGTCGTTACGAGATTTCGTTGGTTGGAAGTTTGTTTAAATACAAAGAAATATAACTTAAGTTTACAATTGCGGAGACAGGATTATTATATTTGGCTCTGAGATTATTTCTAACGCGAGTATACCGCTAGCAACGTACAGTAGTATTTGCTTAGCTTAACCTTGCTTGTAATAATAATCAACTAAACAGTAAAATATAATGACTAAACCATTGCCTCATAAGTAATTAATTTTTGCTAGTAAATTGACGAGATTGATACTGAAAAACTTATAGAAAAGACGTTCATATGGTAATTGATCCAGGATCGAAGTGAGTGACCGATAATTAAGAGTATAGGACTTGCCTTGGGACTCTGTCCCCACTTCACCCTTACGGACATGTGTCGACGTGAAAACTTGTTATGTGACCACGGCTCTATGACATGAAATTCAGGTGGCACCAAGACATAGAAAAACGGGAACCGCAATGCTGAGGACGACGAAGACAATTCACATTGTCTCAATATCAAACTTCAAATTATTCATTTACATGTACATATTGCATTAATCAGGATAGGTTACGCTAGTGTCTGCTCTGAAGTTAAGCACAAACATGATGCCAAAACCTGTAACCTGATAGGCAAGATGAGAACACACACCAGGCATTAATGAAATTGTACATATTTTTTCGAAAATCTCCACTTAAAACACACTGAAAAAAAAATTTTCTATCATAACAAAAACAAGATTACGCAGCTATTTGTTAAGATAGCGAAACTATCTTGGTTAACGCAACGAAATAACATTTGTTGTGCTAAGTAGAGTGAAGTTGCTGTTGTAACAAATGATATAGGGTGACGAAAAATTTTTTAAATACGCATAGAATTTTGTGCTTTAATTAGGTGAACAATATCATTAAGAGTTCATCACGAGTTTTGGATTTTGGACATAAATTGTGTTTGTAAATTATGGCTAAAATATTAAACGCTATTTATTGTTTAAAGTATACCAATATGTATAAGTATAGTAAAAAGCGGGTGCCTTGAAGAAATTATTTTCTTGATTCAAGAAAATATATCGCGATGCGATATTATCTTGGGTGAAGTAAAAATTTCTCGAGTCAAGAAACCTTTGTAAAACCTAATTTAATATTTAGCTCAACCCATGTCGTTTGTTATAACGGCAACTTCACTTTACTTACCATAACAAATGTTACTTCGTTGTGTTGACCAAGATAGATTTGTTATCTTAACAAATAACTGCGTAATCTTGACTTTTGTTAAGATAACAAATTTTTTTTTTTCAGTGCATACACGGGGCACCGTCTATCAATACACGAGGTCCAACATTGCTGGATAATTTCAAATGGCAAACAATTAGCATCAAAATGGTGTTGGAAAGGCCCTAGATAAGCTAAAAATTATGTCAATTAGCTTCCAAATGATGTCAAAATGGCCCTAAATAAGCACAAAATATGTACACCAACCGCCGGCGCATTAGCGCCAATCAGCATCCGCCGACGCAACAGAACATGTACAACTCACCCCGTATCCGAAATCCCCCTGCCGATCTACTTATATATTGTCAACTCAATTACAAAATTATTGAGATTGAAAAATTATTCTCTAATAAAACTGTTTAAGATAAGTACTAGATAATTTTCATTTCAAGTTACACGTGTTCGAATTTTTATGTTATCATTCTGATATTATTAAACTGAACATTTTAAAAATTCTAATTAACATTAAATTTCAAGTTAGACATGTTCGAATTTTCCTTTCATGATTCTGATTTTATTAAACTGAAGATTTTAAGATTATATTTAACATTCAAATTATAAGTTACATTTTGGTCGATGCACGCATTATTTTCCCCGCCTCTAAGATTTTCTTTTGATATTCGCTTGACTCATTATTTGTTTTACAATTTTGTATGAAATAAAAAAAAAATCATTTCGAAAATTATAAAAATTAATCAGACGTAAGAAGAAACTTTTGTCACGATCGAAGTGAGTGAAGGCGACGGGCAAAAGGGTAATTTTAATTTATTATCTTATATCGGAATGCTGATTTTCCCTGTTCTATAACTCAGCCAAGGAGTTCGATTGAACCTCACGTGGTTAGTGTGAGAACATAGGAATTTGAGCACTGATTATTAATCAATAAATTTATGGATGAAATTATTTTTATTCTGTCATCCAACCAAGGATCTGTAGTCACGTGGCTAATATAAGAATGTTATAATTTCGTGTAGTTTTACAACTTATTTGTCTATTTGTACCAAGCGGATGTACTATAGACAGTCCCGTTCAATGACCTGCGTGGCGTTAGGGTAGGTCAGGGATTTCTAGGCGAGAGGGATATTGGGTCGATGAATATGGGCCCTCGAGAAGACCGTGTTCTTTCTCTGTCTTACTTTAAAGTTACTATGACTTAAACGACCAGCACTCGAATGCCAGAGAAAGGAGCAGTAAATGAAGAGACAAATGTATACAAAAACATGTGTAGTATATTGACAGATTAAATTTTACAGAATATTATAATAATGAACTTACTCCAATGGGTTGATATACCTGCACGCACACTCACTTCAGATTCACCAATTTGAATCTGTGTTGGCAGATTTTTACAATGTTTTATGAAAGTAATTAATTGAGATTCACAGGTTGAATCTATTCACACGAACGCACTGCACGCTGAACCGAGAGGCCAGCTTTGGCTTCAAGTGAATTTATTATGATTTTTAGGAGTTTTATTAACAGGATTAACTATTCCCGAACAAGGACTCCGGTTGCCTGGGCTGTGGACGTCACGTGAAAGAGTTTGGTTCATTCTTATGCGAACTCAAATGATTTTAATCTGGGTATCGACCCTAGGAGTCCAGATGCCTAGACGTAGGACTTCACGAGGAAAGTTTTTAAGAATAAAATTTAAGTCGCGTAATTTATATTTTAAGTAAAAGAATCGAGTTACGATTATCGATCTAGGACCCCCGATTGCCTAGGCGTGGAGCGTCACGAGAACGAATTTTGAAATCGACTCAGTGAGTCTTACTCGTGGATAGATCCGACAAAGGTTTTGGTTAAAACGGTAATGACCTTTTGATGTTTTAATTTAAAACTGAATTCCGATTATCGATCTAGGACCCCCGGTTGCCTAGGTTGTGGAGCGTCACGAGAACGAACTTGGGAACTTTACTCGTGGATAGATCCGACAAGGATTTGAGTAGCTGAAGTAATGACTGACTCTAATTATTTTTCCTGGGTTTATATATGAAAATTTTGGGAGAAAAGTGGGGCTAAGAATATTGAAAGCGTGAGAATAAAGGGGTTAGGTCATAATTTTGAGTGACATTTATTTGCATTCTCGGAAACCTATATCATGTTAGAAAATTTACTAATTGTAGGGGACTCAGAGATACAAGAGTTTGATTCATTAGCGACCTAATATTAATTACTTAAATCCATTAGTGGTACATATTATTACGAGCAATAATTTAATTTTTAGAAAAAGATTTTAAAATTTAATTCTGATCTCCGTATTATGGAATAGTATGGAGATGATAGAAAATATCAGGAAATCGTAAATTTAAGTGACATTTATCTTAAATTTGGGTCTCTGAAAATTATATCGTAGAAAATCATCGACTACCAGAGTCCATGGGAAACCGTTGAATTCATTAGCGGGCGCATATGAACTCTTTAATTCCATTAGTAGTGAGACAGAAAGAAATAAAGTTTTGATTTAAATGACAGGAGCTCTTTACTTTATTTTTCGGGTAAATAATATCTACAGAGAATTCGTGGGAATTGTAATATTCATCGTTGTTAGATGGTGTTAAATTAAGTGCTCGGGTAATAAAATTTTAAATCTATGGGAGAATTTTTAAGCTAACTTAGTTTGGACATTAAAATTTACTTAAGGCTCAAGTGAGGAGTATTAAGAAAGAGATCAAATAGTTCTATATATGTAGGTTTGCCGTTGAGCACTTCACCTAGTAAACCGGCCATCGCGGTGCAGATGCGCTTATGAAAGAGAAAGACAGATGTCTGTGTATCCATTCGTTCTACTTCTATTTCACTCTCCGTCTCTCCATGCGTTATGTTATTATATTTTGATATTATAGTTATTGTTCATTTCAGAATACTTTCAATTGATTCAGAGCAAGTCCAACACCCCCTTTTCTGGAATTCATTGAATGTGCTCTGAATAGCAAAAACATTTCAAAAATAATTTAATTGGGTTAAATTTATAAATTATTTGGGATTAAAAGTAATTCATGTGTATCGGTTGTTACACTTTTTTTGAAGTCAATTTGTTATGAATTGATCAAATTATTAATTAATAAATTAATTGATCCTTCAAATAAAGCCTATTGATAATTATCAATGGAATTTTTACAATCAAAATAATATTTTTGGGAATTTATATATTTTCAGAAATTTTTTGAAATTCAGCGGGTATTTTTTTTTTTACAAGTATACTGAAGTAAAAATGTCCTCGACTCTAAATACTTGCATGTATATATAAATTTTCATATAGATAATGTGGAAATGTAATGTACTCAAGCGTCACCGAAAAAATAATACAGGACAAGTAAGACCTCTTTGGAGAACACGATTTTAATTTTTCTATCACAAAAGCTTATTGTCTATTTTTTCTCTGAATAAACGTCGAATTGAGACTGATTCATTAAGAATCAGTGATTACAATTTATTTTTACTAAAAAGTATAAAAAGAGTGATATAAATCATTATAAATACACTATTTGCTTCCGTGTGACAAATGGACAAAGAATCATTCTATTAAATTAGAATCAAGTTTATTAAATAAAGTAGGAGAAGGGAAGAGGGGCAAAATAGGCCTCCTAAAATGTTAGATGCCTCAAAATATTTGGGAACAAAATATGCTTCCTGAAATTATTGTTCAGTTTAAATGATTTATGAACAAGAATCCGTTGCAATGTGTTTGAGATTGTAGATTGCTCTCAACACGTCTAATTAGAAAAACTTTCTGAACTTAAATTTGAAAATTAATTTTTTTTTCTTTTTCGAAGCTTTAACATGATCTAGAATTTGAACTGAGACCATGTCAACAGTGCGCTGAGCGCTCTTCCAGTTGAGCTATCCGAGCTTATGCCTTAGTTCGTCCAATGTATCAGTATCTAGAATATTAGAATAATTAAGCGCAAAACATCAATACCTTGGAAAAATTTATAAATTAGCGTATTTATCATACCTACACCGAATAAAATAGTAGTGGAATTTTAGTAAATTTTTTAGAGGGGCAATTTTGCCCTAAGTTTTAATCTTTGATTTTTGGAGCATATTGATTATGAATACATGGTAAAAGACTCGCAAATGTAAAAGCGGTAAAAAAAAATCGTGTATTAAAACTTTTTTTTTGGGGGGGGGGTAGGGCATTTTGCCCCGAATTTAAGTATTTTTGATTTTTAACAGACTTGACATATTAAGACCAAAAACATGGTAAGGGGCTAGAAAGAAGTAAAACAAGTGAGAATCACTGAGATTATGAGCATTTTTTTCGTAAGGGGCTCCCTTTGTCCCTCTTCCCCTACTTCTCTGTTACAAATTGAAACAGTCAGTTTCCATAGCTGATAATGAATCCGAGTGATATAATAGGTATGTCAACTTTTATTCGGGACAAATCTTCTGCACATCGTTGAATCTCTTAAGAGAATTATATTTACTTCTCAGTAGATCAAGTCGGGTATTCGTAAGCAGTTCGTCGCTTGAGAGTTTGTATGTCGTGTTAAGCGATAAAGCCCATTATTAATTATCTGGCTGGTTGGTTGGTCGCGTTTCTAGTAAAGTAGCTACGCAGGACGATGTGTACAGTACTCTTCTTGACAGTGTGGAAACACGATGACGTAGCTTGAGCGTTAAACTTGAACAACAGTCACGTCAGATTTCCTGGCGACTTGATCCTGCTCATGCTCGTTAATGAATTCCCGAATTGCAATCAAAACACCCTAAGGTCGTATTCGAACTACTTCTCTTTGTTTTATCCCCTCTCTCTCTCGCTCTGTTATAGGGCTTAACTCACAACTTACAACTAAAGTTGCGAACATCATCCCTTTATTTTCGGTTAGTCAATCATTAACATAGTCTCTTTTTACATCACCTTCCGATACAATGGCACCGATGGAAACGTAGCCGCGTTTGTATATATGTGATCTTATTAATTCAAGCTTTAGCTCAAAGTCAACATTAAAACGTTATCATAATCCTGTGCTGGCATGCCTATCAACTATTTTACTTTTAGCTAGATTTTTCTAAAATCTAACTATTGTATTTTTGCACGACTCATGATGCGAAGCATCAGAGAGTGCTTTACGATCGAAAAATTTTTTTTGCCTCTCTCCGGCAAGAATTTCAATTATTATACCCTTATTGGTTCACGGAATTAAGATATGTTGCATACTATTTTGAAGATAATTTAATGGAGATTAGTTCCATATTTTTCAAAAATTTATTTAGTTCAATAAAAACGGAAAAAACCTTAAAATATTAAAAAAAAATTTCCTGTCCGTCAAGTATGAAACCTGTAGACACGATAACTTGCGAAAAAATCCAGTAATCAAATCAAATTTTTTTTTAAAAAATTCTTTGAACGATTTGTAGAACCCCTATTGAAAATGGCTAGGTAACTCAGTGTCGTTTAATTACAATGAATAAAGGAATAAAAAAGGCTGTATAACTATATCTATATATATGTATGTAAAATTAACATATATGGTGATATATCTATACGTTATACGCACATTTATTCCACCAGAGGTGCTTGCGGATAACCGTGTTAGTACAGCTGTTTTTTTTTTTTTTTTTGTATTATTGCTAATTGGTAAGCCTGAATTTTTTTTCCAATTCAATTTTTTTTTTTTTTATTTACATATATTTTTTTTGTTTTTAATCGATATATTTTAATGAAGTTTTTTTATAATTATAATAAAAATATTTATATAATTAATTAATTAAAAAAAAAAAAAAAAAGAAATTTTAATGAAAGAAAATTGTATATATTTTAAATTTACTCGTGCTTCCCGCCATTTTATTATTATTATTTTCCATGTTTTAATGTTATTATTTAATAATAAATGAGGATTATGAGTCGTGCACTTTTGGATTTTCCAAGGAATGTTATCACAACCTGTCATAATTAGTTGAGCAGGGTTCAAAAATACTATTCCTTAAAAAATTTGCATATGTATATATAAAGGAAGTTCAAACAAAAAACCAAATTTATTTTTTTATAGTATTCAAAAATTAAAAGAATAGCTGAAAATAAAAATTTTTGTAACGATTCGGGCTCTTAATAATGATATTAAGGTTTGCCTCAATCCTTTTTTCTATTTCCATTTAAATAACACGGAAGAAAAAAATTTTTTTCTTTAGAATTTTCTAGCTCACAAACTAATCCACGGATTCCTTTGCACAATCACTAATTTGATAGGGAATTCAACGCTCTACGAAAAAAGTCTCTTATCATTTTTCGATCAATCCCATGGTTCAAAAGTTATTTACGCTTCAAGTCAAATTTATAGTGAGTTTTGAAATTTTCTTACTTTTCCGGCGAAACTATCAGTCTTATCGAAAAATGTCATCGAAACATTTTGTATAGAATTCAATTCCTTATAAATTATTACACATAAAATTTTTCAATATTCCATATTGTTCACATGTTATATTTATTTCATTGTCAAGCTCATAAAAAATTTGATTTCTGATTGATTTTAAGAGCTTTACATTGAAATGAATATAACTTGTGAACAATGTGGAATTTCGAAAATCTTCATTCGTAATAATTTGTAAGGAATAAAATTATCTACAAAAAGTTCCGATGACATTTTTTGATAAGACTGATAGTTTCACCGGAAGAGTAAAAAAATCTCAAAATTTACTTTAAATTTGACTTGAAGCTGAAATAACTTTTTAACAATGGGACTTATCAAAAAATGATAATTGACTTTTTCTATAGAGCATTCAATTTCCTCCAAATATATATATATATATATATATATATATATATATATATATATATATATATATATATATATTATACTGTGTCAAAATAAGTTTTTTTTTTTTTTTCGATTCGACCGATCTTTTAAGTTTCTTCAATATAAAAAAAAAAAATCCTCAAGTTTGAGCTCAATATCTCAAAACTTGAGCTGGCGCAAAGGGGGGTCTCCTTTCCCATTTAAATAACATGTTAAATTTTTTTTTTTTTTATTTTTAAAATAACGACACGAAGAAAATTTTTTTTCCAATTTTGCTTTTGACTATCTAATAGGAAATTTTATTCTCTACAAAATTGTCCAAGTCTATTTTTTTTTAAGCTGAACAGGAACAAAGTTACAGAGGGCCGAATAGGAGAAAAAAAATAATTAATCAATTAATAACACAAAAAAAATTTCTTATTTTAACTTATCAATTAATTAACTCAATATTCTTCGTTATTCACCAAAAATTTTCGAATTCAACATTATTGCACGCCTCAAACGCGAAGCGGCGAGGTTGTGCTTTATAACCGACCTGTCAAGCTCACACGATTTCCACTCTTTAAACTGCACTTTTTTTTTTTTTTTTCTATTAGTCTTACACATTATAAAAAGCACATCAATATAAACCTGAGACACTAATGAAAAATCCTGATACTTTTTTTGAATTGTCGAATACATATTAATATAAAAAAAAGTTCATTAATAAAAATTTATAGTGGACGTCCATTAGTCTGTAGTTCAAAAAAACGGCGTGGTACGGATATCTCGAGAACGACTTGACGAAACGACTTAATTTTTTTTCACAATCTTCAGAATTAAGCAGAGAAGGTTCCTTTCGAAAATCAATACGGTAGGCCTTTTCATTTTTTTAAAAATAAATGAATACGGTTAAAACCGGCAATTTTACATGTAAACAAGCACACACTGCCGCCATTTTTCTTTCATCGGGAATGTTCTCCTTGTTTACTTCTTTTTACATATACTTTCGCCACAACAGTCGCGCCTGCGAGAAGAAATACAGCTGACTATTTTTCGGAGGGAAATTCGAATTCCGAGTGTTATAAAAAGGAAAGAAAAACAGCCCTCGAAACTTTTATCATATATTTTTTTGTTTATTTATTTTTTTTTTTTTTTTTGCAAATGAGCATTAAGCGTGTTGCACTTTTGAATTTACCAAACTTTTAATTAGTTTTTTTTTTCTTGCTATTATAACTGTATACCTCAGTGTGAAAATTTCTATAAAAAAACACAGGTGATTCGATTTTATTCGAAATTTAACTTTTGAAAAAAAATATAGCATGAGCGTTCGAGGCGTGCACTTTTGGATTTTCCAAACTGTTTTTGAATTGATAACAAAACCAAATTTAGAATAAAACAGAAATTAATTACAATTAGTACATTTATTAAATAAATTGCAAAACATTACAAATTCAATTAAGGGGGACCACTACATGCAGTGAAATTTTTTGTAAATATTACCCAAAAAGTATGATACTGTGAGAACATGTGGTAAATATCTAAATTTCTCCCATGGACATTGTAAAATATACTACTTGATAGCATGTAAATAAAGTTCAATTTTTACTAACAACTTAGCAAAAATTTAGCTACTGGCTACACAGAAAAAAAGGAATTCTTGTGTCAAGAAGAAAATCGTTTCCAAAGATAAATTCTTAAAATAAAATATCCTATTTTCTTGTTTGAAAAAAATTTCTCTTGGTAAAAAAATTTTTTTTTTTTAATTAAAATACATAAAGCTCTTCAATTAAAAAATTCAATCTTGATTTAAAACTATAAATTTTTGATTTAAATGATTTTAGTTTCTCCTAACAAGAAAACAACCTCATTGGCTCAAGAAAATTTTGCTCTTGGTTTTAGAAGATACCAACTCATTCTAAAAACATCGTTCTCTTGAATGTAGTCGATATCGATTCATTTTGATACGTCGAGTTCTTAAACGGAGTCACATTTAACTTACTCTAAGTAAAGATTAATTTCTTTGAAAATTTAATCGCATTTAGTTCAAAATAAATGTAGACTTATCTTAAAACGATTAATTTTAGATTTAACAAATAAAAAAATTCATTTTAAAATTAAATTATACATTAATGTCAAATAAAAAATACCTTTATTTTAAATATAATAAATAAGTTTAATTTCAAATTACTTGATTTTATTAAAAATTTAAGTCTCAGAATATATACAATTCATCATCAAAGTATATTTTGATTTTATATTACAATACAAATTTTTTTTGTTTACAAAAGTAAATAAAAGGTTTTGCTATTTATCCTGGCTTCATTGACACCATCAACTGCATGATATCACACTAAAAAGTAAACAATTTTATATGAATATAGGATCAGAAATGAAAACAAACTTGACTATCTGATATGATTAAAAACACCATAAATAATAATTAACTTACTTTTTTGAGATATAAACGACACCATTTAAATTAACTTGAATCAAGGAAAAACATCAGATATAATGACTAATAACTACAATAACTCACATTTTTACTGAACACTTTGATTCGAAACAATTTATGTATATAAATTTGTTGATTGTACAATTAAAAAACTAATACCATTAGAATATTGCTGTGTAATATATAATTGCACACATACGGCGATAGCGCTGAACAGACTAGTTTCATTTTTCTGCGATCTTCGGGCATCTCCGTGTATACACAAAGTAGTGTCCGAAGTAGAGAAGCAGCATAGACCCGAGTGCCGCTGTTACCTGAATGCTGCTATGGACAAAAACCAAGAGCTTGATTTTCTTGACTTGAATTTTTTTTATTTTTGTTTCAAGCAATAGTCACTAGTTGGTTTAAGAAATTTGACTTCTAACGTAGAGAAGTTAAATTTCGTAGAATAATATATTTTCTACATAAAAGAAGAAATTCGAAATATTAATTCAAAAAATAATTTACTTTCTTTGATAATTTTTTTTTTGAACTGAGATGATAAATTTTTAACTTAAAACTTTAACCCATATGAGTCGAAAAAATAACTTTTTGAATCAAAATAATCAAAATTAAGAGAAAATTTTCTTCAATCAAGATATTTTCCATTTTCCTAAATATTCTCTTGACTCAAGATAATTCTCTTTGAACCAAGATAACCTTTCGTTCAGTGTAGATATCCTTACAAGTACCAAACTTTATAGGTAATTTTTACTCAAAAATTATCTGTGTGTAGTATGACCACCTGAAAAAAAGATGATTTTTGGAATTTTTTTCAAGAAAACTACTTCATGGAATAATTTGATATTTTGTGGATATATAATAAATATTAGATACAAATTTTAGACCAAAAAATTCAAAATTTAGCGAGTTATTTACAATCTCCTTACGCTCCAAAAAAAAATCTCTCCACTTCTGCAGCAATAGCGATCATCATGGTGCATGAAATCAAAGAATCAAATAAGTTCATTAACCTAGAAGGTATTTCCTATACCAGGACCTTTGGTCTAAGAAAAAAATAAAAATTTAACAAAATGGCAGTTTTTAAAAAAACTTTCAAATTTTGCGCGAATATTGGATGATATTTGGGCTTCCAAAATTACATTTTTGATTCGATTGGAAAACTGGAAGTTCATGGTACGTAAAAACATACATTAAAAAAAACTGCAATTCGAATGAAATCGATCGGATGGTTTGCTTTCGAGTTATGATTGCAGCAGTTTTGAAAAATGTATTTTCGAGAACCGATAACTGGCTGCTCTTCAGATGGATATACCTAAAAAAAACTATTTGACATGTGCACTTGAAACTTTAGTATGCTTTTTAACTTCCCGCTGAGAAAATTGCAAATTTTCAAAAATTTGGAAAGTTATTGGTTTCACCCCGATTTGTCAAAATCGAAATTTCAACAAATGTCGACGTTTTGAGGTTCTAGGAATCTATCCTGACTAATTTCAAGATGATGTCCAAGTGTATGTATTTATTTATGTATGTAAATACCTATGATACGTATGTAAATACCTATAATACGGCTTGCGAACATCTTGAAGCTGAAAAAAAATTAAACTTAATCGGTACGGCTTATTCAGAGATATTCCAAAAATAAACTTTGTTCAAAAATGTTTTTTTTGGATAACTTTTTATGTTCTCGATGGATTAATTCCAAAATCAACTGGACTCTGAAGCTTCATAAGCCGCGTCGAATGCCACCTAAACCATCAGAATCGGTCAATTCTTCCAAGAGAAACCGTTGTCGAAAGAATTAAAAAAAAGAGTACGTGTATCAGTGAGTACACGTGGAAGAAGTAAAACTTTTTCGGCTCATATTTATTAAATACTGTAATAAAATTTTATTTTGAATTCATTTTATGGTAATCTTTAGGTAACATATTCATTATTAATATTATTATTATTATTATTATTATTATTTTAAAGAGTATATTAAAATGTTATTAGAACGGAAAAAGTATCAGTGCACTGTAAAAAATTTGCAGACTGAACGTGGAGTGAATCCAGAGTGAACGTGGAATCAATGACTTTTCATTTATTCACTCCTCTTTGGGGTGAATTACACTCCGAAGGAGGCTTTCGGAAAATGTTAATTATAAAAAAAATTACTAATACATAGTGAGCTTAGGTCTTTGAGATTTTGACATTTGTATTGAGTACGGAAATAATTACGAGTTCCCTTTCCATATATTCACGCGAAATGATTTTTAAAAATTATAAACAGCTGATAATAAAACTTGCACAATTATAATTCCACTGAGTCACAAACTGTCGTATGATTTATATGACTAAGGTACCGGCGGGTAATAAGGCCTAGCTAAGGGAGATTTTGAATAGAATCAAAAATATTGCATTTAATTATCGAAATGTATAATTAATCTTTATTTCCATACATGAGCCTTGAAATGTAATGAAGTAATGGTAATTTCTACCATAAACAAACAAAAAATTATACTTTTACAAAACCATACGAATAGGCCTTATTTTACTACGGTAGGGTAATAAGGCCTACGAGTTAAACAAACTGGAATAGTTTAACTATACTTAATAAAATTGGTATTAGAGATAAATCATCACTTAAATTTAGCAACAATACTTTTTAAGAATCAGAAGACTAGATTGTTTTGCTCAACAGCGCTTAAAATTATCAGTATTCTTTTTAAGAGTCAGAAGACTAGATTGTTTTTTATAATTTCTTCTGCGCTACGACAGCATTTGACAGATGATAAAATATTAAAGACAGGGAACGTGGTATCGGGACTCTATAAATTTTTCGTAACATCTCTATGTAAGACCCTTCTACTAGAGTAGTCTTTAACGGAGGCGGTTATTTTAAATATCATTTCTGTCACTTAAGCCTTATTAGCCGACAGGCCTTATTACCCGCGGGTACCTTATACCATGAGATAAAATTTCATATTGCACTGAAATATCAAATATTCCCAAGAAAAACTATCTCATTATAGCTACCTAATAATTTAATATTTTCACTGTGTATTATATGCACGAAATTATAATTTAGTGAGTTACTAAAATATTTTATGAATTAAAAACGTAATATTTTAAGCTTAATTAATAATATCTGAATAAATTATTTATTTAAATAATTATGTTTCTAACTAACAGCTGTTTCTATTAAATATAAATTTATTTAAAGATTAAAACTGCGGGCCAGAGTAAATGCGGATTGAAATAAAATCCGCGACACTCCGAAATCACTCCATTCATAAAAATTCCTTATTCACTACGAATGCGAAGTGTTCTTTTTTAAACTCCGGAACTTCGAGTGGCGGAGTGAATTCGGATTTGAATAAAATCTGTATCAAATCTGGATTTACTCTCGATTTTTACAGCCCGTAAAAAATGAATCAAACATGGCCATGTATGAATGCTCCATGCATGGCCATCTATGAAAATTGGCCAAACATGGCCATATATGACCATGTATGACCATACATGGCCATATATGGCTATACATGGCTTGATACGGCCATATATGACTATGTATAGAAATTTTAACTAAATTATTTTTTTTTATTATTTTGGCGACGCAGAGATTATTAGATTTGAGAATAGTTGGATTCCTAATGGAAATGGAAATCTATAATTCAGAGAAAAAACGCTAGACTTAATTATGACCACTCCCGCTTTAGTAGGATTCGAACCCGGGACCTTCCGTACAAGAGACTGACGCTTTGACGACTAGGCTATGCGACCGACAGTTACAACAAAGTTTAGTTATGCTACGTAAGGTTCAAAGAATGTAATCAGTTTCGAAAAAATAAAATATAATCATCAATATGCTGTTAGTGATATCAAAAAAATTTCCTATTTTTTTAACAATGCAACATCCTGTTTATAAGTAATTGTAATAGTCAAAAAATTAATCATACATGGCCATGCACGACCATACATAGAGCATATATAGCCATGTATAGCCATACATGGACATATATGAACCATACAAGGCCATGTATGACTGTGTATGGCCATGCATGACTGTATTGAAAAAGTGTGTATGCCCACGTATGATTCATTTATTACAGGACGAGCGTTCGAGGCGTGCATTCCGGTGAAAAATGAATCATACATGGCCATACATGGAGCATATATGGACATGCATGGCCATACATGGATCATATATGACCATATATAGACATACCAACTTTTTAAATACAGTCATACACGGCCATATATGAACCATACAAGGCCATGTATGGCGATACATGATTTTGTATGACTACATATAGCCATGCATGACTGTATTAAAAAAGTTTGTATGCCCTTGTATGACCATATATGAACCATATACAGCTATGCATGGTCTAGTATGATTCATTTATTACAGGACGAGCGTTCATGGCGTGGATTCCGGTGAAAAATGAATCATACATGGAGCATATATGACCATTCATGGACATACCAACTTTTTTAATACAGTCATACGTGGCCATATATGAACCATACAAGGCCATGTATGGCCATACATGGTTTTGTATGACTTTACTAAAAAAGTTCTATGGCCATACATGCTTCATGTATGGCCATATATGCTTTATGCATGGCCATATATGCTCCATGTATGAGCCATATACGGTCATGCATGGCCATGTATGATTCAGTTTTCACGGAAGGGTATAAACAAAATTTTAATTGTCAATAAATAATTAATTCAAAATATTTTATTGTCTACACTTACAAAAGTATTATTATTATTGCTCTATTTCAGATATACTTTTGGGTGTTTCGATATGTACATTTGTTATCGAAGGATAACGATAACGAACAAGAAAAATATGTTTTGCCCTGAATATTATATCAAAATTTCGAGAATACTCCATCTATCGTTGTATTTGATTTCGATTTTGATATCATCCTGTTATTGCCTAAAGATAGACTCCAAGTATCTTTTAAAAACTAAATCAATTTTAATGAGTTGTGACTTTTTTCATTCGAAATTTGCTCCTCTTTAAGGGGAAATGTCACTGGACGTCTCTCTCACTTTCAAATAATAAATGGCACTATCTTTGTTGAACTTGTATAGTTAATGTCAGTATATGCAAAAAAAATGATTTTTTCAAAATTTCATTCTAGTGGTCCCTCTTGAAGAACTATAATGATAGTTTCAATGCATTCCAAAAATTATTACACACTTGCAGTAAAATTACGAATAACCGTCTCAAAAATAATCCAACTCTTTTATTTAAACATATGTGATACAATAAATCTTGGGCATATGTTCACCGAAATAACAGTTTACAAATAACGCTTATACAAAAGATATCCCAAAACGAATCAAAATTATTGAAGCCTGTCAATCATTGTACATTAGTCGTGGTCAGCTGTGATCATTTATTCTCATGCACGCAAATATTTTATACCTACACGCTTTTCATCCACTCCACATTAACCATTGTACTTTCTCACAAAACTTACCCCCGTACTTCCTATTCATTATACCCATCCATCTATTCGACATATATATTCATACATATCGCAAATTTATCGTTAAAATAATCATACCACGTAAATGAATTGAGATCCATTCAACTGCACCATAACCCAGTTTCGCTTTAGTTAATTACTCCCAAATCCCATGGTTGTAACATTGGTATGTTCAAAATATTAAATTTAACAATGCATTCGGTAATGTGCAGCATAGAAAATTAGAGTAGAGTAGAATAGATTTAAATAAACTTTTTTTTGTTTAAAGAAAAAGAATAATGCACATTTATCCAAAACATTCAAGGAACAAAAAATTTTATAAATTTTTCATAAATTTTTAGAAGGCTGTTTTTTCGTGACGAATGATTGTATTGAAAAAGTAAAAAAAGCAAATTGAAGCTTGAAATCTCTTGTTTAAAGATCTTTCAGCAAAATCATTCTTTGAGCTACGATTTTTGCGGAATCGCAAGAAACAGCTTAAGACAAAAATTTTCTAAATTTTTTAGTTTTATTTTTTGGGTCTACGAGGCCGGGAAAATTTTTTTCAGAAAAATCAATTCATGGCTCGTTTAGAAAATTTATTCAGCTACAATTTACTTTTTTTGTTTTTTTTTGTGCGATAATTTACTGCTGGGATGTCAGTCTTCAAATAAAAAAGAATCTTTTCGTCTTTGATTTTCGATATCTCCGCAACTTATGGTCGCACAGTAATTTTGAGGGCAGCTTTGAACAAAAAAAAACCCGAGTAAAACGTACAAAAAAGTAACAAAATTCTTGTTTTATCTCGTTTTTCGGATTTTTTTTTTTTCTCTTTACTTGACATTTACTGAATAACTAACGCAAAAATGAAAGAAAATCCCACAAAAATTAATTTTTTCATTTTGGTAATGATTACACAAATTCTGGAAAAAAAGTTGTTCCTATAATTGTTTTGTAAGACTGAACAATCGACCCGGACAAATGTTTCAATGGATCGATTTGAAAATTTCCAGGAGTGTTGGGAGTACATTAAGCTGTAAGATTACCTGGCAACGTAACTCTTTCCATCAATATTCTTAAAGCAGCGGCTGATTAACTAAAAAACCATAAAAAGTCCATTTTTTGTAATTTTTTCAAATTGATTTTACGGATGAAAAAAAATTTTTTTTTTTAAATCCAAAATGAGGTTTGTGGGGGATTGATTCAAGTTTCTAAAGCTGCCCTACAAATTACTGTGTGACCATTAGTATCTGAGATATCGAGATTCAAAAACAAAAACATCCTTTTTCATTTGAAGGCTGATATCTCAGCAACAACTTCTCGTAAAAAGAAACAAACAAAACAAATTTTAGCTGAATATATTTTCTGAAAGAGCCATGAATTGATTTTTCTGAAAAAAATTTTTCCGGCCCAATAGACCAAAAAACAAAACCAAAAAATTTATAAAAATTTTGTCTCAAGCTATTTCTTATGATTCCACAAAAACCGTGGTTTAAAAAATCATTTTGCCGGAAGATCTTTAAACTAGGTATTTCAAGCTTCAATTTGCTTTTTTTACTTTTTCGATACAAGTATTTTTCACGAAAATATAGCCTTCCAAAAATCACTAAAAAATTTATTAAATTTTCTTGTTCCTCTAATTTTTTCGAATGAGTGAATATGAATATGAATATGTGAATATCGTTTTACCAGAACTTAACGTCATGATTAAGTTGAATGTGAAAATATATATTAGAGCGCTCCAAAAAAAATCAATATTCTTTTTTCTCTCGATTGTTGCAAAAAAGGTTTTTTTCATCGGAAAAAAATCCTGTTGAGAAGATGATTTTTACTTTGATTTCAAAAAATAGCGCTCGCCATTTAAATTTTCCCATGCTATAGAATGCTATAGACTAAGAATTTCATTTTTTAGATGAAAAATCTTATAACTTTATTTTACATTTCAAAAAAAAAAATTGGGTGGTTGTTTAGAATCACGGCTCCACTCATTTTTCAAAGTTCCAAGTGCTTACACCTTAAAGATCTATAATCAAACTTTTTCCACGTGTTCTGCTACACGGCGGAAAGAATTTTCTGCATGAGTTTATGTCTCTAACACTCGATATCTATCCGAACCTTGTAACTAATGTGCACAAAATTGGAAAAAATAACACAAAATCATGTGGATTTTCAAAAATAAATTTTTCTAATAATAATAAATAATTTTATTTAAAGCCGTAAGATGGACGGTGGTGATAGAAAGGTCTACCTAAGAATTACAAATAATTTTTGAACTCTTGTAATAGTGAAAATCAACATATTTGTGTTATTTCAATACTTTTAAGGTGTACAACAGCTCACCTAACATTTTGTTACAGGCAGTTTGGACGGTATCCGCCTCCCTTTGCTAGTATAGTGTCTGGCTGAAACCTACAACACTGTTTTACGCCGGCCCGTACTAGTAAGAGATGTAGTCTAAGGCAAAAGTGCGTTAACATAGCCTTGCTGATGAGTCCGTTAACGTATTTGGGACGAAACTACACAAATTATGGCAAACAGACATATACCTTGAGTTTTGGTGGTTGACTTAAGAGTCAATACATTGAATAAAAAGAAAAATATGTCAAGTGGTGCAATGTGGCACGGAACTGAAAAACAACAAACAAAATCGCTAAATCAAGCATAATTTATGCCTTTGGTATACACTTATACAATACCAACGCTTAATATACTTCTAATTAAGCAATCATATCTTTAATCCGCTGACAAATGCTAGAGAATGAAAAAGGTCTCTTGGCAATTTGGCCATTTTTGGATTTTTGCTTGATAAAAACAGCTGGAGCCGTGAAAGTACACAATTACCAAAAATTGGAGTCCTGAACATTTTTGTAAGGAATTTAATGCTCTGAAACATAGTTTAGAAGCTCAAAAGCTTTGAAACGAATAATTCAGAAGTTACAGGCATTCAAAGTTGATAACTTTTAAAAACGAGTGATTGCAACAAAATTATTACAGGAAAGCCAATTCAGAAAATGTAAATGTCGTCATCACACCAAAAAACAAACCTTTTCGACTCACCTTTGCCAAGGAAATTTAAACAGTGTCTATTATTCATTACTTTTCAAATTATTATTTTACGTATATTTTAATAACTTGAATAATAATAAGAATCCGTAATTTATTAAAATAATAAGCTTTAACTATATTTATATTTCTTTCTACGGTTTCGTTGGTTATGCAACAATAAAATATTTTATAGAGTTTAAATTTTTCATCGGGTGATCCTGATTAGTTATGTTCAATTTCCTGAATTCTCGAAGATTAATACAAAATCTGACTTTTTTCGAACTCAAAAAGGCCTCAGAGGTATGGTTGAGCTTAAAGAGCTCTAACATGTATCGGCAATAATGTTTTCGGGGCTGGCCTGCAGGGTAAACTGGTTTCCAGATTTTTTTTTTCAAATGTTTCTTTCTTATCATTCTCACAATGCTCTATGATTATAAAAAAATTAACTATTCTGAATAATGAAAGTTTTTTTATTATCGAACAATTAAGGATTGGAGCTCAAGAAAAACCGTTTGAAATTGAAGTAAAGAATGAAAACCGAAGAATGGCTCATTGCGGAATTTTAGGCGGATACGATAAATTTGAAGCTTCGGGGCACTGAGAAAAAAAAATTGCAGCACTTTGAAATTTTCAGTGTTTTTTTGAGACGCTGTAAGGTTGAAAAATTATTGACTAAATCCTTTATTTATCCATTATATCCAAGGTTATCCAAATATCTTTAAATATGTAAATATTTACTTTTTTTTCATTAAATATTGTCGCTTCGAAAAAAGTTTTTTCATCGAAAGCCACTAATTGTGTCTTATACAAAATGTTTTACAGTTTTTCCAACCCTACTTTCATCCCCTTGTACTATCAATATGTGCCGGGTTATTGATTGTCAAAGTCATAACGAACGTTTCAGATTTGATCGGTGATAATTCGACGCCAAATCATCGTAGAGACTTTTTAATGGCGGCAAATTAAAAGTGCATTCAATTACTGAAAAGATTTTTATGGTCAGATCATCAAAAATAAGTTATTAAAGCCCATGGACCAATTTTAAGACGAACAAAAATTTGGAAATTTTCTTGTACGGTGGTTTTCTTACGATTACCTCGAAACCATGCATGATATAAAATTTTCGAGTCTAGATCAAATAACTAGACTCTAAACATCCTTACAATGGTCATTGTGTTGTCAGTGCATCAATATTGCAAAATATTATAAAATTTATAAAGCAAAAAATAAAAAAAAAAAAATGTATAGATTAAAAATATACGATAAATTGCAACCAATCTCTTTCCGTCTCTCTCTTTTCCTGGTGAAATAAATTTTTCCGCGCGACTGAAAATTATAAGGTGAAATATGATAGATAGGGAATGAGAATATTCCACAGGGACTGTTAATTTATTCATTGGGTCGATATGCATTCCCCTAATCAGAACCTTTTTCGTCTATATCTATATATATTATATATATACTACATAGTTTATGACATATACCTTCTACGGTGATACCTTTGAGTTGATATGAAAAGAAAATAAAAAAACTTAACGGGTCAGTTCTTGTAAAGTTTTTTTAATTTTTGCACACCTTAAGCGTGAAAGCGTTAAGGGTACTTATAGTAGATCACGATAACTTCCGAAAAAAACGGCTCACTAACTTATTTTTTTAACTTTCAGCTAAAAATCAACGATTGTTTTTAGGTAAATCCAAAGTTTCAGAATACATCGATAAAGTACTCATTTGTACGTATACTAAACTTCAAATCGTAAAATTTTAAAATTTATTTTTACATTTTGAATTCGATTGAACTTCTTTGAGTAAATATATCTGAGGGAAATAGACTCAATTTGATAAGTTAAAATTTCGAAAGTAACTTTTATTGATGGTATAGGCTTAACGTCCGAAAGTTCATGAAAGTTCAATTTCTAATCTGTCTCATTATTCTGTGACGGGGTGACTTGATATTCGACTGCCAGGTCAGTCAAATTAAATTTCGCGCCTCATTATTTTTAGCACCAGCCCTTGCGTCGACCAAAATTTAATTACTTCGCGCAACGGTGGGGGTAGAGGCCCAGCGCACCTCGTCGTGAGGCTCATTCTCTCAAAACAAAAATTAATTACAGCCTAGAAGCCGAGCTGAGCAGTCGCTCAATTAACTGCCGTCTCTTGTAAATTTGTGAAAAAGTTTTCCTGTCAGGCAGACGCCTCCCTTTCTTAAGTCTGTTCTTTGTTGGAGTTTCGAGTTTTCTTTCTCCCAGTTTTCCAAGGATGATCATGGCAAGACACTTGGGTCAAGTCGATGTAACTTGGCGTAAAGGTTAAATTTATTTTAATATTCATTTGTCAAACACGTGGGGAAGTTTCTAAAATTTATTTTATCGTCTTTTATTAATTATTTAATTATTTATCCTCATTTTATCTAATTTAATTTATTTAATTTATTATTTGCTGTGCATGCAAAATTTCAATCATAAAATTTTACTTGTCGTCTGGATTTTCCTTGTTGTCGACTAATCTATATTAAATTAAAGCAGTCGTCAATAATATTAGATTAAAATTATAATTATAAGATAAAATAAGATTTTGAGTTGGTACTTTCGAGTATCCGAGTAAAAGTCACCAAATACCCGGCAGATGAGTGTCGCGCATGCGCAGTGAAATTCTTATAAGTCCAAAGTTGAATTTATTACTTATATTTATGAAAGAATTTACCTTTATTTATTTATATTTCTACCAAGGACTAATTTATATTAAATAAACAAATTGAATTTATATTTATATTTATTCTTAATTTATTTTCAACCATAAATTCCTCTATCCTAAAATCATGCCGCGTACTCGGTCATATCAGACATTCCCGAACCCAGTGCTCAACATCTACACGAGCAACTTAAGAAGGACTGTCCGAACTTCCTGGTACGGGGAAGCCAGGGCAGACCCTTACAATGGCGCCCAACGTTTTGTTGCAAATGTCTGATTGATTTGGATAGTGGAAAAATTTAAAAATTGAAAAAATCGAAATTGTAGGATTTTTTTCAATTACTATGGGAAATTATTCTGAAAAAACACGTATTTGACAAAATAGGGATAAACCCCTCAATAAATTATAAATATCTCAAAAGATCTGGAACATAAAAACTTGCGAAGTGTCGAACTTATAAAATATATAAAATTTACTAAAAATTATTGAGAGTATATTGATATAATAAATCTGCAAATATATAAAATTGATGAAAATAAAATTTTGTCGTGAAATCTAAAGAAAGAAGCGCAGAAAAAATATTACTGAGTAGCTTGTATGACTCATGCTTGGCCGGAAGTTAAAATAAATAGACGCTACAGGAAAAATTGCGTTAATAATTTTAAGTGAAAATAAAATTTCTAAATATTAAAAGTTTTAGTTTAATGAAAAATTTTAATGATTTATTTAATACAGAAATTTGCCATTATTTAAATTGAATTTCTTGAAGAAATTTATTAATAAATTATTTGTTGGTGAAAGATAAATTCTAAAGGCAAATAATTAAATTAAATCTAAAACAGCCTGTAGTGTAATTTATTACTGTCAAATAAAATAATCGCGAAAAATTTAAAATAAAATTATCGAAAAGATAAAATAAAATTTATCAATAGAAACTTAAAATTTAAAACGGATTACGGTTGTAATATTTATGTTTATCATTATAATTACGGTTATCAAATTCATCATAAGTATTAAAAATTAAGTCTTAAGCCATAAGATTTAAAATAAATAGATAAAGTTGAGTGTGTCGTTGAGGGATTAACCCTCGTTGAGAATCAGAATATTCTTTCTTTTATTTAAGTGGATAATCTTTTATTGTGAGATTGTGATTAGTGACTCATATTGTGCGAGTGAAATATAAACCTAAAGATAAACAACAACATGGCACATATCAACCAAAATGGTAGACGTATGCTGAGGTCAAAGTCAGATTGATGATGACGTACAGATCATGGCGGCTCCATCTTCTAGAATTGTGCATTCACCACCGGCCCCATCAACAACAAGAACAGTAACGTCAACGAGGTTAACAACAGCGACCGTAACAAGGCCTATCGCAACAGTGACCAGTTCTGGATTGAATGGAGTAACGTCGTCTACCAGGGCCATCCCTACAACAAGCAGCGCAAGTAATACAAATTCAGTAAATAACACAATCTCAAATTCTAACCAAATTTCCAATTCAAATTCAAATCTTAATTTAAATTCAAATCAATCCTTTAACTCAAATTCAAATTTAAATTTAATTTCAAATCAGAATCAAAATCAAAATTCAAATTCAAATGAAAATTTAAACTTAAATTTAATTTTAAATTCAAATCTTAGAAACGAAAATTCAAACTTAAACTTAAATCCGACGGCAAATTTACAAAATTTAAACTCAAACTCCGATATGAATGTAAATTCAAATTTAAATTCAAACTCGAGTGAAAATCAGAATTTAAATTTGAATCAGAATCAAAATTTAAAATTAAATAATTCAAACCAAAATTTAAACTTAAATAGTCAAAACTCTGGAAATTTGGATATGAATTTGAATTCAGACCATCAGAATAGAAATTTGGATAGAGATCAGTCGGTAATTAGAAATCTATTACTGAATCCGATCCTCAACCAGGGAAATGACCCTATAAATGAAGACACTAGTCGTGTTCAGGCCGTGTTGGTTCTACGTTCCGTTTCTTTGCCTGGCCCTGTTCCAGTTCCGACAGGTTGTGAACCGACTATGACAATGAGCGAGGTATTGAACCTATTTCAACGTTTTTCGTTGAACAATTTAAATATGGCTGCACCTTCTGTAGCTCAGACTGTTCACTAGATGGCTAACAGTTTTGGTGACGAGGGGTGTCGTGCAGCGATACCCACTCCACAATGTCAGGGTATAATGAACGATCCTAGAAATTATGGAAATAATCTTCCAGATGAGGTTTTTTCTGGGGATTATATAGACACACCTGCACAAAATTTTAATAATAATAATTTTAATAATAGATCTGAAACGAATCCTATGACTGGTCAATCAAGTAGGGGAAATGGTCCCGAGGTATTTTCGAGACAAGAAGATAGCAACCAAGACGAGAGAAAATGGCGTAACATCAGGCAACACCTCAAGCTGTGGACATTGAAATATCCACAGGGTGACCTATCAGCAAATGGATTTATTGCTGCTGTTGAGGCCACAATATATCGTGATTGGGCAGAATCTGACGCGATTCGAATTATAAGCTATTTATTGGAAAGCAAAGCAGTCCAGTGGTTTGACACAAACTTTCTGCGCTGGACTGATTATCAACATTTCAAGAGGGAATTCCTGCGTGTATTTGGCTCATCAAAAACTGACACCCAAGTACTGATGGAAATAGTACATATGAAGCCAGCTGAAGGTGAATCTATGGTGGATTTCACTTTCAGAATGCAGCGCAAATATTTGAAAATGCGCTCACCTCCATTTGAGCATGAGCAAATTACTTGCATTCAAAATCACTTGCCAAGTGAATTGAGAATGTTGATATTTGCTGGATCAGTTCATGACTACGATTCGTTTTTGTCTGTCTTGTACGAGGCGACTCAGTCTATGGAATAAAGTAAGAGACTATTCAGATCGTCATCTTCTGGGTCTTTCAATAAGTCTGTACCTAAGCCGAATGAGAAATCCAGGTTCCTAGCTCTTCAGAAATTGGCTGGTACTGAAATTTGTATTGATACCGGGTCGTTGAAACAACCTCTAATCATCGAAGAGGTCAAAGAAGATTCTAAGGGTGGTTTTGTTGTCTGTGCTTCAGTGGGTAGTTCAACTACCCCCAAACCTCAATTTTTATTGAGTTCAGGGGAAGTCCCTCAAAGCAACAACCTTCTCGACCAACAATCAATTATCCATATTCGTATCGTCAAAATTTTTCACCCAAGAATAATTACGCAAGACCAAAATTCAGTCAAGTTGCACGAAATAATTTTGCAAAGCGTCGGATAAATCCTGATGCATTCTTTTGGTATAATTGTGGTCAAAATGGCCACAGGTTAAGGGAATGTACGAAACCTAGAGTGAATATTTGTACATATTGCAATAAGGTCGGCCATCTGAGGTAGGGTTGTTTTGCAATCCAAGGTTTCCCGACTGGAAATGGATTGCGCAATCCTAACAATTTCCAGCGTCATAATAATTATAGATCTAATAGTGATAATAATAATAATAATAATAATAATAATAATAATAATAATAATAATAATAATAATAATAATAATAATAATAATAATAATAATAATAATAATAATAATAATAATAATAATTCACTGAAGATTGATGATCTCCGGAAACATGTCTCCCGCATTCAGTGTGTGATTGACTTTGTAAACACTCGTAAAGCGTTTACACAAAAAGTCCGCCGTATTGCGGCTCAACTACGATACCAGCATCACACACTGAATAAGGCGAATCTTCTTAACATCAAAGAAGGTTCCCTTAACAGGTTGCGGGCTCTAGTGACTGCCAAAAAGTCACTAGAGAAAAAGCTGAAGCGGCTTACCGATAACTCTTTGTTTCGGTTAAGTCCTTCACGCTTTCTGACACCTAAGACATCTGTTTCTGGCGATCCCCCATCCATCGAGCGAGTAGAAGCTTTCTGGTCCGAGTTGTACGGCGACCAACCGAACGTGAATCGTGACACTCCAGCTCTCAACGACTTCGAGGCATTTTGTCGACAACACCGCAACGGCAATGCTGATGAAGAGAGCCCTGAAGTCAGCGTGGAAGAAGTTCGTTCAGCTCTGAATAATGGTAAGAACTGGGCTGCTCCGGGTCCAGATGGCATAAACATGTTTTGGTGGAAGAAACTAACTTCTACCCATAGTCATCTGGCCCGGATTTTTACAGCGTTCATCAGAGGTAATGAATCAATTCCATGCTGGCTTGTAGAAGGGCGAACCGTGCTCATCCCGAAGAAAGGAGACTTGTCTGACCCGAAAAATTACAGGCCTATCACCTGCTTGAATGCGGTTTATAAGATTTTCACCAAAATCTTGAATAATCGCATTCTTCAGGAGATAGACCCTGTATGGCAGCAGATATACGAACAACGTGGCAGTAAAAGGGGCCTGTCAGGTTGTAAAGAGAATCTGTTAGTGGATCGATGCGTCATTCAAGACGCGATCTACTATCAGCGCAACCTGTCAATGGCCTGGATTGACTACCGCAAGGCATTCGACTCAACATCTCATGAGCTTATTCTCTTTTTGCTCAAATGCCTTGGGGTCAATCGCGATACAGTGGGATGCATTCAGCGTACGATGCAGCTTTGGCGAACACGGTTCCACATTTCATGTGGTAACGACAAACGTGTAACCGAAGTTGTACAGTACAAACGAGGAGTCTTTCAGGGAGATTCTCTGAGCCCTCTGCTGTTTTGCATCTCACTGCTGCCAATATCTGTTGCGCTACGCTGCACCCGTGGATACTCAGTGGGTCTACCAAATGATCGAAAATACTCGATCACCCACTTACTCTACATGGATGATCTGAAGGTGTATGCTCCTGATGAGGAACACCTTCAGACATCCTTGAATATCGTAGGAGAGTATACACGGGATGTCGGCATGGCTTTCGGGTTGGACAAGTGCGCGGTCGTTAATCTGGTGAAGGGTAAGTGTTCCGATGTGCGTGAAGATATCGAGTTAGTAGATGGGAGCGTCATAGACCATCTTGACGCCGGAGAGTCGTACAAATATCTAGGGATTGACGGGAGTCCTATGCAGGACGTCTCGAAAATCAAAACGACTCTCTGCAGCGAGTATGTGCGGAGACTCCGGAAAATCTGGTCATCAGAACTTTCCGGAAAAAACAAAGTCTCTGCAACAAACATGCTTGCTGTCCCGGTACTCCTGTACTCTTTCGGTGTCCTTAAATGGGCCCGAAAAGAGCTCAGAGATCTCGATATCAAAACACGCAAAGTCATGAATATGCATCGGAGCATGCACCCTAAGTCCTCAGTCACCAGATTATACCTTTCCCGGCACATCGGAGGGAGAGGTTTACAGAGCTTGGAGTGTCTGCACGATCGTTTGGTTTTGGGTATAACATACGAGGTTGTCAATTTCACAGCAGATGAAGACGACTTCCTTATGCAAATTGTTCATAGTCATGAAAATAGGCATAAGGGAGCGTTTTTATATAAGGCAGCAATGTACGCGGCAAAATCCCTCGGTCTTGGAAGAGTAAATCCGCTTATTGAACTCCCTAAGGAGGAACTTAAGACGGTCATCAGGAATGCTGAGCAACAAAAACTGCTTAGTACACATATGGACAAGTCCATGCACAGCGTGTTCTTTAAACACGTGCGTGATCATGGCTTGTCCACACAGCTGACGTTTTCCTTCCTTAAGTCAGCTGGCCTGATGTCCGAGACCGAAGGATATATTTTTGCCTGCCAAGATGGTGTTATTAACACTCTCGAATACCGTGCTAAAGTGCTCCAGACGCAGCTACCCGACACTTTGTGTAGGGTTTGTAAACAGCATCCAGAGACGCTTATGCATCTTTTGTCAGCATGTCCTGTGCTGGCAAGAAATGCATACATCCAGCGCCATAATGCTGCTCTGCGAGTACTTTATTACCATTTAAGACACACACACGGTATCGACAAAACACTAGTGCTGCCTTATCTGCCAGGAGATATTCCGCAAGTTGTTGAGAATGAGCGTTGCCGTATTTATTGGAACGTGCCATTCGCAACAATGCGGAAAATCGACCATAATAAACCTGATATTGTGCTCTTCGATAAAACCGCTCGTAACATTTATGTTATTGAGTTCTCAGCTCCGGCTGAGTATAACATCACGGTAAAAGAGGAGCACAAACACGAGATATATCAGGATCTCCTGTTTGAAATTGGCGAACTTTACCCGGGCTACCGTGTCAAGCTTGTCGTACTCATTGTTGGCGTCCTAGGAGGGATGAAACAGTCTTTTGTGTCTGCATTGGCTAAAATCCCAACTTGTTTATCGCAAGTTGAGTTTTTGGCATCGCGGATGCGAAAGGCTGTAATTCTCGGATCCCTCCGTCTCCTAAGGCAACGAAACTTGGCCTGCTGCGCATGCTGATCATCTTGTTGATGAAGCATCGCAGCAGTAACGATTTGGCGCTCAGGTGAGGCCCTCGGTAGAGTCGGACTACCGGGGATAACCCCCTGAGCATTTAACTAAAAAAGAAATAATAATAATAATAATAACAATAACAATAATAATAATAATAATAATAATAATAATAATAATAATAATAATAATAATAATAATAATAATAATAATAATAATAATAATAATAATAATAATAATAATAATAATAATAATAATAATAATAATAATAATAATAATAATAATAATAATAATAATAATAATAATAATAATAATAATAATAATAATA